>OZ007532.1:6563506-7283634 GCA_963931895.1 Eupithecia pulchellata | reverse complement strand
GACAACTTCCTGTATCCTGAACAAGAAATGGCCCCTAATTTCATGCAACCTGCTCCATATCAGATGCAATCCCAATATGGTCCTCCACCGGATTACTCAGGTGGTGCACCGGCAGGATATCCTCCCTATGCACCAGCCTATGGAGGTTACAGTGCTCCTTATGAATATAGAGGTTCACCTATGCCCATATCACAACCTCCTTTGATGAGCTTAAACCCCATACCTGCTCCAGTTCCAAACCCTGTTCCAGCACCAGTACCAAACCCCATTCCCCCTCCAGCGATGGTGCCTGCCCCATCCATGCCGACATCAACATCAGTGAAACCTGTGAATACGGAAAATCCATATGATGCTTTGGCAAAAGTAATTATATTTATTTTTTAGTTTTTATTTTAGCATTGTATTAGTTCACAACTAATCCTTAATGTTTCAGTTAGTAGCAGAAGGAAAGATATCAAAGGAAGACTACTTGAAGCTTGCACCCAACAAAGGTAAACCAGTGCTCGCTTACTCATGATTAGGCAATGTTGTTCTCCTGTTTTATATTCACTCACATAAATGGTATTGGTAACTAATTTGTATTATTCCAGGTGCAATCAGTACTTCTCCTGCCAGTGACAAGAATAGAGTTATGGGTGAGTACAATTTCAAATTAAATTTAAATTATGTTCTTTATGTTCGTTATGTTCAAATATTCTAGACTAGATGCAAAGAAAACAACTACAAATAAATATTTGTAAGTAAAGTAGGTTGTAAAATATGAACTTGCTTTGCATGTAGGTAGGCATTGCACTGTTACATTCTTATAAAATCTAATTAAATCAATTTACACAAGTTTTTAATCTAGTCAACTTCTCATTTTTTTATTAAACAAATTTTCTTTGATGATAATGGTTTTATATAAACAAACATAAATTAGAAAATGCTGTAATGCATATTTAGTTCAAATAACAACAATATACATACACTATAAATATAATTTGACAGTTTGAAAAAACTTAGTATTTTGTGTTTTCAAGTTATTTGGGACAAATACTATTTTCGATTATGATGTTATGGTACCACTTCGGAACCATTCTCCTTACTAAAGCATAAGATTTTTTCGAAATTGTTCATTTAGTTATGGCGAAATCGACAAAAATGCATAAAAATACATTTAGCCAAATATAAAATTTGCTTTCTAATTTTTGTCAGTTAAAATAACACTAGGTACCTATTTATTCTTATATTCCACAATATAATCAATTTTCAATAACTTTTGTTATATAGCTGAGCCTAGTCATTGCAAGCGAATGCAGACTAGCCATTGCAAAACCATTTCATTCAACATCCATATCCAACTAAGAAATTATAACCCATTGCTGTTAGGTAAGTAGAGGCAGGCCCCCTTTCATTGGTCCATGGATCAAGTCCAGTTCCCCGTGTCATCGTTTCCGTCTGCCGTCAGTTTTAATTATAATTTTATTTTTCCAGTACTGAATCGATGCTCTACAGCTCTAATGAAACTGAAATCGCTGGAGCTGCCTAACTATCTGCTCTTTAATCATGGAGTTAATTTAGAAGCGGAGCCAAAATACATCGCGCCAAAATTCTGCTCGCCGCTCAAGCGACAAGCCCCCATTGAGTTTCAGTTCACAAACGCCAACGGACCTTCCAACTCCCATCAGAACAAACTTCTCATCGATGCCGTTATCGCCGCCCTCGGTCTGGAAAAAGTGGTCTCACGACCGAAGAAAAAGTCCCTGAAAAACACAAAAGATGCTGCGTGCCAGACTTCAAAGCCGTTTTGTGATATTTGCGAAATCCGAGATGCTACGACGACCCGCGAATGTGGCACGTCTATCGATCGGGAACAAATCAGTTCTTCGGTTCACACGCAAGTTGTGGAGCAAGATTTGGTCAGTTCTAAATCGATTTTCAATCCTAGTGGTAGTGTAGGCGATGGTGCTTCCATGTCTATCGCGCATCTGACTCCGGCGCAGCTCGTCTCTCAGCTGGCAGCTCGCGCCAAGACCCTGAAGAACCCGGAACCAGTACAGCAGCCTGGCAACCAGTACAGCAGACGCAACGACTATAATTACGACTACGACAACCGAGGCCAGAACCAGCAGTATCAAAACTACAATAACTATAGATATTGATTGCATAAGATTGTGTGCATTCATGTAGAGATAAATAAGGTCACAATAAACTTGTGAATGGCATGTATCTGAGTAAATAAAACAGAATGAAATTTACTGGTTTCATTTCTTTCCATTATTTTAAATGCTTTGTTTTCGAATTAGTTAAGTACCTATCACTGAACAAGCTTCGGGGAATCTACATCATTAATTCATGGACAGCTCCTGATCCAAGACAGACTGAAGTGTGTTTTGTCTATAAGTTTTCAATTTATAAGTTTAATGTGTAAAGGTGTCACTGGTGAGTGGCGATAGTTGAACACGACCTAAGTACATATGCGATTTGAATTAGTATGTATGTACTTAATTTAAGTCTCTTTTATTTACATACATACCTACGCCATCAATAGGTATTATTAATCTAATACTAGTCGTGTTAAACTCGCGCTGTACCTTGTGAAACCTTAGGTATGAATTACGTAGAATGGAACACCCACTGTATCACCTACTTATCTTAATAAATTATTTTGTAAAAAGTATAGGTAAGTACATACACTGAAACACCACTCCGATTTAATTCGCATTCACTGCCCAGCCTCTGCCGTGCTCATGAAGTTCACCTCTTTATTTCAAGGTCAAGTAGACCTAAGTCGCGAGTAAGGCTTTCGTTTAAAGTTAAATCTGAGTAATGTTTCAGTAAACGAGTTCATATAGTAAAATTGTATAACACCTAGGTACTAAGTGCAGTGGTACCTACTTATTGGTTTAAGATCTTGGTGGGTTTACATACCTACACAAGATTAAGTTAGGTACCTATCTTAATCTTGTGTAGGTTAGTTAGGTACCTATCTTAACTTCCATCCTACTTTTTGTTGATATATTTATTGAATACCTGCATTTATTTATATTCTACACATTTCATATTCTACATGTATGTAAATATCTTGGAACTATGATTATAATTATGCATTCAAAACATAAAATGTACTTGGTATAAAATAATATATTGCATTTAAATTAACATTATAATACATAAGCATATGAACATTATGATTTTTATGACTAACTGTCCAAGAAGTCATCTAACCACTTTTCAAGTTCTTCCGGAGATTGAATGACTGAGTGTTCAGTTGAATCCACAGGGAGCCCTGAAATATATAATGTATTTAATAAATACAATCTTATGGCTGCATAATTTGTTATTTTTATTCCAATACATGACATATTTTACCTTTAGGAGCTGCATCTACAAGTTCATTTATATCTTTGGGTAGCAGATTTGCTTGTGGAGATTCTGCGTGCTGGGGTGCTGTCATATTTTTAATTAAACAGGCTTTATCAACAGCTTCTGTCATGTTGCTTATTTCGTCAGGCACATTTTTGAAAATGAAGTCATCAATGAAGTTACTGGTACTAGATTTGGTCTCTTGTTTTAATACAGCACTTTGTACAGAACTATCACTACTTGATTTAGGAACATTAAAATCAAGATTAATATCATATTTTTCACATCTATCATCCGTTTCAGTAACTTCTCCAAGTGTTTTCTCCATCTCCATTGCATCATTTATTTCCATGTGATTAGTAACATTTTCTCTCATGCTTTGTAATATTTTTTCCTGAGCACTTGTTTGTGCTGATAAACTCTTGTCATTAACATATTTTGACATGTATTTGGAAGCCCTTGATTTCATACTAAGCAAGTCGGTCTCACTGAATTCAGACTGATTGATGTCATTTCGTTCATAAAATGGAATGGTAGAAATAGCTATGGAGAGACTGTCCATGTTAATTTCAAAGTACTTGTTATACAGTATAGGTGCTGTAGAAGTATCCCAGGATTTTTCATGCTTGAATTGAAAGTGACCACCAGCTGACAGTGGAACTTGAATGAGTTTCTGAAATGAGGACATGTTCAATAGGTATAACTCGGTTCATGCCTGTAAACTCACTGTGTAGGTCTTTTAAAAACACTTGTGTCTCGTTGATGATCTAATATCATCAACAAATCTGGATCATGGTATATAATGACAGTAATTTTTTTTTATGTAAGTATATTTACCTCATAGTCAGCACCAACATCATGTTCCTCTACTTCTTCATAATTTTCAAGGGGCATCTCATACTTGGCCCAGTTGCTCTGGATTTCTTTTTTCTTGTACTTTGCATTCTCGGCTTCTGTTATTTTTACTATTTCATCAGTCTCTCGTTTTAGATTCTTATAAAACTCTGGTCCTGGTTCTTCATATAATGGCTTATTACATGCTGGAAAAACAAAATTAGTACTATTTTAATGCAAAATAATATATAGGTACTTTTCAAATTTGGTTTCCAGGACTAGGTAGGCATAAGCTAGTGACTCATGCTGATCATGGTTTTACAAAAAAGATTATTATAATATTTAGGTAGGTATGATATTGTAGTTACCTTACCTCTAAGTTCTGATTTGGTTTCCTCAACCTTTTCTGCTTTTCTTTCAGATTTACCAGCCTGATTCCGCGAGTGACGTGGTTTTCTTTGGTCTTTTGGCTCATGTTTCTTTTTATCACTGAAAATTCATCACAAACAAGTCAAATCAAACCTTACTCGTATCTACATAGAGCGGTCAATAAGCCACTTACACTGTCTTTTTAGAATCTTCAGGCATATTTGATAAATAATGTGATTATGAAAAATAAATGTAGTAGGTACCGACTCAGAGTCAGAGTCCAACCACCAAAATAGTTTTTTTTGTTTCTTTCTTTGCTTACTTCCTCCTGCCCCTCGCCATTCACTAAAGAGTTGTCAATGTCAAATACAAAACATTGAAAGTTCGTAAGACATTTCCATGAACTGGACACTGGCAGAAAAGTAGCAAATTATTATCCGCCCCGGCTTCGCACGGGTATTAAACAAAAATTTCAGAAATTATACACACTAACATGATGGGTTTCACAGTTTTCATACGGATCCCTTACTTTTTTTTAACAGCATTGGGGTTTTTAACATTGACTCGACATTCCATAACTGACACTGGCCGTAGAGAAAAAGCAAACACCGTGCGCCAATATTCAGCCTCTTTTTCTATTCTGACGCGCCATAATAGAAAAAGAGGTTGAATATACAGCGCACGGTTCAATTATTGAATTTTTCATGCGGATCCCTAACTTTTTTGGAAATATTATATAGCCTATGTTCATCACGGAAAATTAGGGATTCTAATGATGAAAGAATTTTTCAAATCGGTCCAGTAGTTTGGGAGCCTATTCAATTCAAACATACAAACAATCAAATCTTTCCTCTTTATAATATTAGTATAGATACATATTATTGCCCATTGCCTAACGAAGAAGTCAAGTCAAGTTCGTAACTACTTGTCAATGGAATGTAGGTATAATAACATTATCAGCACGCAGTGATAGCACAGTATACATATGGACTATCTATATGTACACTATCTATATGTACACTGTGGTGATAGCCTGGTAAGGCCTGATAGCTGTAATAATCGAGGGTCGTAAAATACCTCTACGATGGGGTAGGTGGTGCGCGGCTACAACGACCCTTGGTCTAAAGGTAATCTGTCGACGACGATGCGTAGCGTAGGTAGGTAGGTACTTATGCTGCTACGCGTAGTCACAATATCTGTAACGACAACGGCTAGCAGTCGAGACGAAAACAAGCGTAGGTAGCGTGCAGAGTGCAGACCTAGGAACTTATGTGCAGACGGGTCGGTAGGTACGTGCACAAGGTCAACGACGCAAAAGCGCACTGCTGTAATACGTAATACCTTTGCAGTTTTCGATTGGCTATACCACTTTTTCACTCGCCATTCATTCATAATCATAAGACATTTATTGTACCTAGTAGGAGTTATTTTGTAAATCTTCAAAAACCAAATTGTTCTAAGCTTTCCTTTCTTTCTTGTGTCTATGCATAGCATGCTACACCAATTTAAAAAAATGTGGCTCACTCTACTCGACGACATTTATATTGTATTGATTACCTACTCAACCATTTCCAATGGCCGCAAAAACTACAATATGTTAAGGCTCGTCCCACTCGCTGTTGTCACTCGCCTCGCATGTTTTCATTATAAAATCAAAATCAAAATCAAGGTGCTTTATTTCCTTTAGACCTTACAGGACTCTTGGACACGTATAATAAATGGTTAGTATGATATGAACCTATTAATAACCTCCCCTTAACTACTGCCTTTGACTACTGCTAACTTTTTTACCCCTGAAAATGTAACGCTCGCAGTTATTAATTTTATCGTCTTTTTTGTGTTTCTCACATTTTTTTTTGTTTCTGGCATACCACACCAATCTCCAAAATTACCACAGCTGTTTTTGAAATATTCGGGGCTAGCTGTTATATCTATTGTCACACTTTTGCATACTTTTTTACAAAACATCGGAAAAAAGCTCAATAAATTCGCGGCCAGCTCCGCTCGCCGTTACACATGGTTGTTAATTTTAGATCGGTTTTATGGAAAGTGCTTGGTTGAAAACCACTCTGGGTACTGTAATCGATTATCATATCATAACTAGCATACCTAAGTAGGTATAATGAAGATGTTGCATAATTTTTCGGGCGGGTCTGAGGCATTATTCTACATAAGGTAGGTACTGACCTTACTCTGTGACGTTTTGGTTGTACCACAGTGTTGTACGAAAGGTTGTACGTAACTAAGTCCACTTGTAAAATCAATAAATGAAATTGAAAAATACACAGTAAAAAAATCACTAGACAAGAAATATATAATTAAAAAGGACTACCTAGTGATTTTTAATTTAAGGGTTTCGATTGGTTTCGATAAGTATTTGGGCTCGGGCTTCGTCGGTCGTGTCTCATGCAATCCGTAGCTTTCCATATTCCGTCCGGCCACACTCTGGGCTGATCCGAGCGACCGACCGAGCAGATGGTATGCACTATGGTAGGTACTTAGTTCCTACCTTGCCTGGATAGGTACGTACTCGACGCTACTTGCATAGGTACTCGATGTTACTTGGTAACGTATAGTGGATAAACTGTAAACCTGGTTTGTGTACGCAACATAGAACAATTGCAATTTTGGAGGTAGGAAGGTCTCTTAGCCCAACAAGTGATTAAGGTCCTACACCTACTTCGAACATAAAGGATCGTGTTACCTGCTCACGTAACATACCTACTTATATTTTACTAGCGATCCGCCCCGGCTTCTCCGTATTTAATAAAAATTTAGTTTTTCATGCGAAACCCTAACTTTTTGAAAAAAATAGGATTCTAATGGTGAAACAGTTTTTCAAATCGGCCCGGTATTTTCAGAGCCTATTCAATTCAAACAAACAAACAATAAAATCTTTCCTCTTTATAATATTATATTTACTATCGGTCCGCCCCGGCTTCGCACGGGATTTTAACAAAAGTTTAATTTTTCATACGGAACCCTAAATTTTTTGAAAATATTCTATATCCTATGTTTATCACGGAAATTTTAGGATTCAAATTGTGAAAGAATTTTTCAAATCGGTTCACTACATTCGGAGCCTATTTATTTCAAACATTTAGACAATCAAATCTTTCCTCTATAATAATATTATTAAGTATTGATTATAGCTATTACAAGAAGGTATCTATAGGTACCTATTACCTATCACCTAACCCATAAATAATAGTACCAATAATCCAATTATGAGTAGGTAAGAGTCTAGGTTAAAAAAAATTAAAAAAACTTTGAAAAAATCTTTGACTGGAAAAACACACACAACAAATAGCAGATCTGATGCATCGAAATACTAAAAATAATAGTAAAAGAAATTCACCCCAACAAATACAATCATTCACAAGATTCCGTCGGGGTCGGGAACGAGGAAGGGAAGGCGAAGCTCCATTTTGCCATTTTGAAGAGGAGATCATAGAAGCGCAACTCAATCTTTGCAATAATGTGACGTGCGTGTGTGAGGAATTGATGATGAACTAGGGTCATGCAAGACCTATTTATTCAACAGAAAAAATGTACCAGCAAGGATATTAATAAGAACTCAAAACCTTAGCAACGCGTCATTAATTGGAGGAGTAAACCTTTGGTTTCGAGTAATAAGGTAGGTACTTAATTAAACAGGCGACATCGTTAAATTTATTTATTAAAATCATAAATAAAAACTAAAAATTGCTTCGAACATCTGTTTTGTTTCAATGACACCAATGGACTTGGGGATGACAAGCATAGCGTTGGGATTGGGATTATTGTCCTAGATCTATACCTACCTAGGTAAATAAATAATCCTGGATCATCCAGACAGCATCATCTAGCCCCAAGCTAAGCAGAGCTGATACCAGATGACTGAACCGTTATAATAGGTACCTAGCGAATACCGCTTCTTATTGTTCGTATTCCCTTTGAAATGGCTCTGGATGGGGTGACGCATGCGCAGATCGGGGCGGGAACAACGAACGCGGCGCGCGCAGTCGCCACGCGCCCGTCTAACATGGCGAGCGTCCTCCAAGGACGTTGACAACCCCACGGGACACATCTGTCAAAAACAAAATCCAATAAAAACCCGCGTGTGCTTGTGCGATCAGTGATTTTGTGTGTGTTTATGAAATAAAAGTGCGTAAATAAATACCGAAGCGTGTTGGTGCTCGCTTTTGTTGTAATAACAAGGTAAGATAAGCAATATTATTAGTTTCAGCGATCCAATGCATTACCTGATTCTTCCGTGTTTGGTTTGGGTGTGTTGTTACTTGTTTGGTTTGTTCAGGTTTGCTTATTTTCAGAGGACCAATTTCCATACCATATTGGCCAAACATTATTGAAATAGGAAGTTACCTAAGTAATTTTTCCTTGCGTTCCATGGACTAGGTACCTATACTTAGGTAGGTACCTACCTAGAAGTACCTAGCTATATAAGTGCACAGTTACCGGGATTTTGCAAACAGCCATTGAGTCTAATCAAGAATAATGTTGATGATGAATCGATGGTCTTATCTTCCTATTGATTGACCTAGGTATACCCATCATAAAATGGGTAAATAAATCAGGGGCTAGGTACCTAAGCTAAGCCTAGCTAAGGTCGGTACCTATCTACCTATTTATTTCATTTCATATTATCTTCATAACAATACGTTTCAGTTCCATACTTACACTACCTACCTAGGTACCTATAAAGTAAACTTACCTACTAGGTAATAAAACCTAAAAAAATATTTTATACTTATTTCGTAACGTGTAACATTACGAGTACTACATTACAAATCATAAATGCTTACGAATGTAGGTCTTGTATACCTACCTACATTCTTTATGCCTATAGGTACCTACTGTGAAAACATTTTAGGTTGGGTACCTATTCTACTACCCCAGTGAACCTAGGTATTATAGGTGGCGGCCATCTAAAGCCGTGTAATAAGGGTCGACCCCTTACGACAAACATAGGTTCAGTTCAGGCTCCAACTATGGAAGGAGAGGGATTGATGATTGACCTTAACTATGTACGTAGTTATGTAATGTAGGTACTTATGGCTGCTCCCACAGAAATCTGAAGAACAGTGCTTTATTAAGTTTCTGAGATACTAGGTACCTATGTATGTACAGTGCGCGTCACATATAAGTACCCCCCCTATCTCAATGTTTGTGGGACACAGAAGTTGTTATTTTTGGAAATTTCAGACTTTGAATATTATGGAAGGGCAGTTCAATCCTGAGCGGCGGCCTGATACATTTTTGCATGTGAAAAATTGTGACAAGTTACAAGGGAATTAGAAGTAGTCGAAAATAGTTTGTATACAAGGGGGGTACTTAATTCTGACGCGCACTGTACCTAGTACCTACCTACCTACCTTGGTTTATGTTATGTACCTATGTATGTGTAGGTACATTTAGTAAAACTCTTTCGTATAGTTAATAATATACACATGCCGTGCCGGGGTGGTGCCACATTAATAATACTAGGGTAGGAACATAACCTATATTTATATTTACCCACTTGTGTAGGTAGGTACATTCATAAGTATGAAACATCGTAAGTTCACAATAAACCAATAAACAGACCCCAAGTACCTACCAAGTGGTAGGCATAAGTAGGTATTACAAGAACAAAGATGCTAAGAAGGTGACACATTGACTAGGTAACCTATGCAAATCTACCACCATCTTCCTTATCGACATTCTAAGCCACATAAGTACATATTTATAGTGTTATTATAACACAGTGTACATATAGATAATAACTTTGTACTTCATTGTAGGTAAGTACCTATTTCTAGATACAATTAGGTATTCCACACAATAGGTCGATCGACGTACCTTCGAAAGGTATATATATAGGTAGGTATTCGAAAAGCGAAAAACGAAGACGCTACTCAGAAAACCGAAAGAAATCTTTCGGGAAATGATTTGAAGATATGTGATGCTTTAATAACCTAGTGGCTGGCACAAAAATGTATTGCTCGTCTCAGGACGCTTCTAGACTGTCTGAACAGCACTTTATATTCAAAGATCAATGCTGCTCGTGATCCTGTCGCCTAGGAACGTAGGAACATAACGTCTTACCTAGTACCTAAATGGTATAGGTTTTATTACACTGTACATCTAGCTAGGGTAATTCTACTTGACACTTGCGAAACAACTACGTATATTTTGAATATTACTACAGTGGTTTACTAAAAATATAAAAGAGGAAAGATCTGATTTTTTTTGTTTGTTTGAATTGGATAAGCTCCGAAACTACTGGACCGATTTGAAATATTCTTTCAACATTAGAATCCTAAATTTTCGCTGATAAACATCGCTATAGATCATTTTCAAAAAATCAGGGATCCGCATGAAACATAAAATTTTTGTTAAATACCCGTGCGTAGCCGGGGCGGACCGCTAGTATGAAAAAACAATGTTATTAAATGGCTTGCTATGTTCATTCATGGTCATCTAGTATCCATAACACAACACAAGCTCTGCTTAACTTGGGGCTAGATGATGAATTGATGAGATGTGGATTGTTCAGCATTATTTATTATGATTTGGTAATTTTACCTATTTTGTTTTACTATTTGACAATTAGGGGGTAAGCGAACGATGAACGCCACTGTACCTAAGTATGTGACGATAATCTCCAACTAAAATCAAAGAAAATAATACGAAAGGGATTGGACCAGCCAGACGTAAATAACAAAGGGACCGCCGCCGCCCGCGCGCTTCATAAAATAGAAAACAAGTACGACAAGTGCGAGTGTAACTCGCGCGCCGAGGGTTTTGAACTTTTGTCGTTTAGGTAGGTACGTATATTGACGACCTGTTAGCGCGGTGGGCTTACAACGCAGGAGGTTGCGGTTTGATTCCCGCCTCGGGACTAATATTTGTAAGATCTGCAGATTATTTGTTCGAGTGTTCTAGTCCTTTTCTACGTACACAAAAGTAAATCATCTAATGTGATACTTATATATACTTTATTAAGTATAACAGATATCGTAGTAGTACGAATTACACAAGCTTGCTTAGCTTGTCGCTAAATGATGTTGTGTGGATTATCCAGGATACATTACTCTTCTCATATTTTTTTGGAGCACGGTGGTATTCATGAATTCAATAATCTTATTATCTAAATATTCTTCGAGCGCAGTGGAATACATTGGGTATGGACTTTAAAATTTTGAGAACAACGGTTTCGTGGCGCTGTGGAACCCTACTATTACAGTTACTACAGAGATTAGTGGGTAGGTAAGTGGGTTGGTACCTACAATTATTTTTTCGACTTTTTTCTACGTATTTCACTAAGTATGAAACTTAGACGATTTTTAAAACCTGTTTTGAATTGTCGAAATCCATACCTTTGATTTGATATTGCTCTCAATGAAATAGCCCCCATTGTATGAAAATTCGTTTTTTGACCATATTTCGAAAAGTATTGTTTTTACAGACTTCTCTATATTTTTCCTGTAAAATATAGACCTATATCTACAAACGCTTAGTACATTTTATATAGATCACTCTGCTATCTTCGGAGATAGAGGGGGGGGAACGGTCAAATTTTCGACCTTTTTCAAAATATTTCGAAAAGTATAAAACCTATCGAAATTTCAAAAACTGCATTAAAATGTACAAACTGATACCTTTCATTTGATACCCAACTCGGTGGGGTAGTCACCCCTTTAGAAATGTTTCCCGCCCTTTTTTGACCATATTTCAAAAAGTATTATTTTTACAGATTTCTCTATATTTTTCCTGTAAAATATAGATCAATACCTACAAAAACTTGGTACATATCAAATCGATCGTTCTGCAATCTTCGGAGATAGAGGGGGGTACCGGTCAATTTTTCGACCTTTTTCAAAATATATCAAAAAGTATAAAATCTATCGAAATTTCAAAAACTGCATTAAAATGTACAAACTGATACCTTTCATTTGATACCCAACTCGGTGGGGTAGTCACCCCTTTAGAAATTTTTCCTGCCCTTTTTTGACCATATTTCAAAAAGTATTATTTTTACAGACTTCTCTATATTTTTCCTATAAAATATAGATCAATACCTACAAACACTTGGTACATATCACGTCGATCGCTCTGCAATCTTCGGAGATAGGGGGGGGGGAACGGTCATTTTTTTGACCATTTTCAAAATATTTTAAAAAGTATGAAATCTACCGAAATTTCAAAAACTATTGTGAAATCTACAAACGAGTACCTTTCATTTGATACCACTTTCGACTTTGTACGTTCCATTTAAAATTTCGATTTCAAAATTTGTATGGAAAATCTTCATTTTGATTTTTCATTTATTTTTTTAAATATGTGCGGGCGCACATAATGTATTATTATTTCAAATTTCAAGTCAATAGCTGCAGTAGTTTCTGAGATATTAAGGATTCAAAACACAAAACAGACCCAAAGCGATTTCATAAGGGTTTTGCAACCGATGGCAAAACCCTAAAAACAAAGTTGTCGAGGTCCAAATGAGTCAACAGGGGTCATCAGGGTCAACTCCTGGACCTGAAGGTTATACATAGAGGTATATCTTGAGCTCTACCTACATAGCTAGCGATATAGGTGATAAAGTAAGCGCTCGAAGATTTTTACTGGTACCTGATTCAATTGAACTAATTTATTTATACCTCATTACCTCCTATGAGCTCATGGTGGCCATTTAGGCCCGTATTCTGATAAAAGATTGCTCAGTCATAGACCTATTCTTGAGTATAGTTTATGCCATGAAAATCGTTACTCAAGCACAAATCGATGCCTGAGTAAGCAAACTACATTTCACTCCTCCATCTTTTATGTATATTATAATTATATACCACGGAACAGAACTGTTCTTTCTGTTCCGTGATGATACAATAAGTGCAACAAAAAGAAAAAGTGCATCTTATAAAGAAGTAATAAAATTAATTTATATAAATAACGTATAAAAGCACGTTTAGGAATCGCTTACGTTTAGAACATGTTGTGATTGTGACGCCCCGCGCCCCGCGCCATACGGTTTGGGCAAGAAATCTATAGAGATCTAGAGAATAAGGCACCATTTTTCATACCCATAAACACTGTTTTAGTGCTACCTAAGTTCCCAGTCATGCTCATGTTCCAGTCAGGTTGTTATTGTTTTTATCTGTTACATTAATAGGTAGTATAGTAATGGATTAATCACACACTGTGTGGTCTGCGATCCATTGTTTCACACGTTCATGTTATTACAAACTGCTGATTATTATTTGTACTGGTGTTGGCATAGTTGATTAATATAGTAACATAACATACCAAGAGTCCAAGACACTTGCACGGCAACTTCTGTGGGAATATTTCCAAAAGAAACAAGTTTAGCTCAAAAATTGCAACTTGCAAATGACGTGGGTAGAATTTTTATCGGGTGGGTAATTTGAGCAAATTGATGGGGTTTTAAGTTCATTTGCTGTCATACATTATGCATATCGTACAGTATTGTTTATATACGGTCATAAAAACAGTAACCCATAAATTTTGTGTTTACCGTATTTACCCGATTACCAATGGCCCCTCCATTGGTAATGGATGAGTTGAGGATATTTAGACCAGTGGGAGGAAATGTTGAGGAAGAGATTATCGCAAAGTTGTAGATCTTATTATTACCTACCTTTGCCATTTAACTTTTTTCCATAGGACTCGTAGTTTTGCGGGAAAACGAGAAAAACCGTTTTTAACCCTTAAAATCACAGCGCTATTCAGTTCCCGACGTCTCGTCGGTCGTCAGAACCCCGTAATTTATTTATCCTTTAACTTTTGTAATACTCTGTCTTATCCAATTCATTTCATCCAACTATTTTTTTCTTTCACTTTATACCATTTCTAAAGGCTTTAGCCCTGGTAATAGCTTTCTTATAGATTTCTTAGTTTTCACACGTAGAGCTGAAACTACTAGTAAGATTATAACAAATCAGGTGTCTTATGATTCGTGTCTATACACCGATGGTTATTTATAATTATAAGCTATGAACGTCAGATAAAAAATGGGGGTGTAACGAAATAGCGAGGTTTAAATATGAATGCTAGTAATTCAGCTCGTGCGGGGCATCGCTGCAAAGACCTTTGTTTGATCTTTGGAAAATAAAAATTACAAAATAAAGTTTACTATTATCATGCAATAAACTAAAGATATACAAAAAATATAAGTAAAAATAAAACCCTTCAAATCTTTACCTACAGTCGGTGAACGCTTTTACATCGTCCGGTTTTAGTTTTCAACTAAGTACATTTTTTTTTTGCGAAATGTTTTCCTCAAACCACTACTTATATATCAACTATATAAACTGCTAGCCGCCCCGGCTTCGCACGGGTATTTACCAAAAATTTTAATTTTTCATGCGGAACTCTTAATTTCTTTGAACATTTTCTATAGCCTATGTTTCATCAGGGAACATTTAGGATTCTAATGGTGAAAGAATTTTTTAAATCAGTCCAGTAGTTTCGGAGCCTTTTTTATAATATTAGTATAGATACCTATATTCCTACTTTATTCTAGTTCGTAGGATTAGGTAGGTGCTGTTTTTAATTCAACTAATTGTTGACAATGAACTTTATGAACTGCTATTACTAAGCTGTAACTAATTGAATCATGTGAAATCGTCGTTCAATGTAGACCAAATCTAATACTATTTTCTCAATTCTAGATTCTAAACGTTTACCTACTGTCTTTGATGTTACACCGTGCGTTATTTAATTTTTAATTTCTTAGTTTTTAGAGATATCGGCGAGACCTGAACACTCGACCCCCCATAATACGAGGTACGCTGACCACTGCGCCACGAAATCAAGTAATTATTTAATTTTCTAGAGATTACCCCGAGTGCGAGGCCTTACGCACTATAATAACAAAAATCTCCATAAAAAATTGCTAATCTACCTATATCTATACTAATATTATAAAGAGGTGAGATTTGATTGTTTGATTAAATGAATAGGCTCCGAAACTACTCGACCGATTAGAAAAATTCTTTCACTATTAGAATCCTGAATTTTCCGTGATGAACATAGGCTATAGAATATTTTCAAAAAACTTAGGGTTCCGTATGAAAAATTCATTTTTTGCTAAACACCCTTGCGAAGTCGAAGAGGGAAGGATTTTGTATCAATATTGCACCCGTGCGAAGCCGCAGCGGTTCGCTAGATCTTACTAATCGATCTCATCATCATCATCAGCCTATGTTAGTCCACTGTTGGACATAGGCCTCCCCTAATGAGCGCCATAATCGATCTATTCCTTTAGTAATACGAATGATTCCTTTTCTATACACATTTATAGGTCTGGCTAAAAGCCAATTCTCAGGGCTTTAAGGCTCCGGCGACGAATTAATTTCCCATACAAACGTAGTACCAAAATGATTTGTAATTTGAGACCCAGAGGTCGTTACCTCTGGGGCGCGGTGGGCGAAGGTCCGCCTGCGTGCGACGCAGGAGGTTGCGGGTCCGATTTGCCTCCTGGGATAAATGTATGTACAACTGCGTTCAGGATTTTGGTCGCTTTTTATATCACTCAGTTAGGTAGCACCTATAACACAAGCACTGCTTAACTTCAGGCTAAATGGTGCTGTGTGGTTTACCAAGTAACATTTTGGGTTGTACTAAGGTTTTGAAAAGGTTTTAAAATCTTTGTATGAAAAGTATGGGGCTAGAAGATGCTGTGTTGACATTGAGACGAACGAGCCGAGTGTCGACGCAGGGGAAACCATCTGTGGACGGTTCAGCATTATTTACGTATTAAAAACTAGCTTTTGGAGATTTTCTCCGCAGCCGAAGTAATCGAAAAGGCAATTGAAATTTGCAGTGTGAAAATAGTGATTCAGAGGATGACTAAATTAGAATCTAGTTCTGCTTGGAGGTTTTTCTTTTGTAAATATGTTGAATCATATCCGTTGATTACAAAATTGTGTTTTTATTACTCTTCTGGATACATGGCAGCATATTTCAAGCAAAAACTAGCCGTCGATTTTCACGTCAAAGAAATGTCTGTAATAATTACTTAGAGAAGGTTCCTTTATTATTATTATTATTACGTAAGGCGATTTATGCCATGTCTTATTTTTTTCTTAAAAGGGAGTGGGGGATAATCTTTATAGATCTTACGTAAGATCACAAAAATGCTCAAAGTTAAAATTATTACTTTGAAAAAGCACTGGCCTTAGTACCTTTGTAAGTACTAATAAATAATATGTAAATAATACTGAAAATTGTTACTTCTAAAAATAAACATTAAAAGAAACTAAACGTACCTATATAATTTTTTCCTTGAGATTCTTACGTAATTACGTAATAAATTAATATTAAACAGCGCGGGGAGGATGTCGGTCTATTCTTATATTTCTTATAATAAGAGGTCCCTCTTATTTTAGGGTCAAAACTATCTGCAATAGTCTCATATTATAAATAAATGGCCCCTTACTGGTTACCACTAGCAAAACACCTACACGATTTGCTCATGATAACTTGCTTGACTCACTTGGATTGAATTCACAGAAAGCTCAACACAAAGATTTCTATACTATAAAACTATTATTCCTTTGTAATTTCTCTCTGTAGGTGGAAACAGTTGGGGTCATGTTCTATCTCTTTCTCTCATCCGTTCGGGTGTTTTTAATCGATGGCCGTGAACTTCGGCTCCTTCCACAGGAAACACTTTACTGGATTCTGTGGCACGGGCTACTGCCGCCGGTTCGCGAGGTCTTTCACCTCCCGAATTCCCCTCGTATCTTACTATATTTAGAACTGCACATTTGGTCGCAGGATGGCGCGTGCTGCTCGAACTAGGATAATTGTTGTTATTCCTCATACTAAAGAAAGTTAGAAACTTGTTTCTATGGCTCACAAAACAACATTAGTAAAAATAAAGAACCTTGAAATTGATAAACTTGCAATGCGAACCAAAAAGGTCCTGCCTCAGTACATTATAATGTTATAGAAAAATATACCCACAGTACTTTTCTAATTTCTGTCTAAGAACACACGAAGGTATTTGATTTGTCATGATTGTTATCATGTCAAATCATATACATGAGGGATCCAAAACGATCCTTGTAATATCTTTTTGTATTATTGTCTCCCTTTATATCCAACCATAAAAACAATTCTTAGGCTCGCTGTAGGGATTGTAAAGTCCTGATCCGACTTTATATGGAACTGCAATTAATACTGATTCAATTGCTACCGACTGTTCAGATCGTGATCTAGTTTTTGCGAACTCCTTTTCTTGCCACTGTGTTGGAATTGGAATAGTTCGAATTAGCTTTTAGCCGCGACTTCGAGTAGAAGTCAAAAGTGCTTCGAATAGTATTTTTAATGGGTTTTTAACGTTATTAATTATTTTATAATATAAAAAAATATTTGGTTATATCGCGTGTCCCTTCTATCCCGCGGGAGCATGACACCGGGAAAAAAGACCCAATGTCCTTTCTCCCGGTTTAGACAAAGTAAGTGTCAAATTTCATCAAAATTGCTTCAGTAGTACGGCGGCGTGAAAGACGGACAGACAGACATAGTCACTTTCGCATTTATAATTAATAGCAAGGATTCAAAAATTTAAAAGACTTTAGTTCAGTCTTTGATTTTCAATTGGATTAGGTGCTTATCAAATGCGTGAGATGCGATCGGCTTCCTTCGTGTGAACTGCGAAGCTTCGTGGGAGAATGCGATGGCAATATTCATTCGATGAATTGTTGATTCAATACCGGTTTCGAAATCCTAGTACTTTTGTCTGCGGACACTGAATGTTCAGAAATGGATGAGAAACATCTTGTCGGATGCTAACCTTTCTTTTAGACCTCTGTGGCGCGGGAAGTGGAAATTAACAGAAATCCGCTCATTGGCTCATTGTAACTAACTACCATAGATATATACCCAGATGGTCATACGACTATCTATGACGACATAGATAAAGTATTTTCATTACTCTATGATCTAAACCCTTCCAACCATACAGATATGGGTAGGTATGTATGAGTACCTAGCACCCACCCAAGGAATAACTTTATAATACGACGACCTCTGTGGCGCGGTGGGCGAAGGAGCGCCTGCGACGCAGGAGGTTGCGGGTTGAATTTCGGCCTCGGGTCAATTGTTTTCTATGTAAAATAAAAAGTATTTATCTATTAATGACTGCTGACAACACCAGATGTTGTGTGTAATGATTAATGAATGTCCAGCATTTTTTCTTATTCGATAGTTTCTTTTCTATATACCCATTTATGTTGTAGTTACTATGAATCAAAACAATTTCTTTAGATTAAACAAGTACGACAAGTGCGAGTGTAACTCGCGCGCCGAGGGTTTTGAGCTTTTGTCGTTTAGGTAGGTACGTATATATTGATGACCTGTTAGCGCGGTGGGCTTACAACGCAGGAGGTTGCGGTTTGATTCCCGCCTCGGGACTAATATTTGTAAGATCTGCAGATTATTTGTTCGAGTGTTCTAGTCCTTTTCTACGTACACAAAAATAAATCATCTAATGTGATACTTATTATATACTTTATTAAGTATAACAGATATCGTAGTAGTACGAATTACACAAGCTTGCTTAGCTTGTCGCTAAATGATGTTGTGTGGATTATCCAGGATACATTACTCTTCTCATATTTTTTTGGAGCACGGTGGAATTCGTGAATTCAATAATCTTATTATCTAAATATTCTTCGAGCGCAGTGGAATACATTGGGTATGGACTTTAAAAATTTTGATAACAACGGTTTCGTGGCGCTGTGGAAACCTACTATTACAGTTACTACAGAGATTAGTGGGTAGGTAAGTGGGTTGGTACCTACAATTATTTTTTCGACTTTTTTCTACGTATTTCACTAAGTATGAAACTTAGACGATTTTTAAAACCTGTTTTGAATTGTCGAAATCCATACCTTTGATATGATATTGCTCTCAATGAAATAGCCCCCATTGTATGAAAATTCGTTTTTTGACCATATTTCGAAAAGTATTGTTTTCACAGACTTCTCTATATTTTTCCTGTAAAATATAGACCTATATCTACAAACGCTTAGTACATTTTATATAGATCACTCTGCTATCTTCGGAGATAGAGGGGGGGGAACGGTCAAATTTTCGACCTTTTTCAAAATATTTCGAAAAGTATAAAACCTATCGAAATTTCAAAAACTGCATTAAAATGTACAAACTGATACCTTTCATTTGATACCCAACTCGGTGGGGTAGTCACCCCTTTAGAAATTTTTCCCGCCCTTTTTTGACCATATTTCAAAAAGTATTATTTTTACAGACTTCTCTATATTTTTCCTATAAAATATAGATCAATACCTACAAACACTTGGTACATATCAAATCGATCGTTCTGCAATCTTCGGAGATAGAGGGGGGGTACCGGTCAATTTTTCGACCTTTTTCAAAATATATCAAAAAGTATAAAATCTATCGAAATTTCAAAAACTGCATTGGAATGTACAAACCAATACCTTTCATTTGATACCCAACTCGGGGGGGTATTCACCCCTTTAGAAATTTTTCCCGCCCTTTTTTGACCATATTTCAAAAAGTATTATTTTTACAGACTTCTCTATATTTTTCCTATAAAATATAGATCAATACCTACAAACACTTGGTACATATCACGTCGATCGCTCTGCAATCTTCGGAGATAGGGGGGGGGGAACGGTCATTTTTTTGACCATTTTCAAAATATTTTAAAAAGTATGAAATCTACCGAAATTTCAAAAACTATTTTGAAATCTACAAATAAGTACCTTTCATTTGATACCACTTTCGACTTTGTACGTTCCATTTAAAATTTCGATTTCAAAATTTGTATGGAAAATCTTCATTTTGATTTTTCATTTATTTTCATTTATTTTTCTATAAATATGTGCGGGCGCACAAAATGTATTATTATTTCAAATTTCAAGTCAATAGCTGCAGTAGTTTCTGAGATATTAAGGATTCAAAACACAAAACAGACCCAAAGCGATTTCATAAGGGTTTTGCAACCGATGGCAAAACCCTAAAAAAAGGCTAATGAAATGTTGCCATCATATTGTTTTCCCCTTATGGCGGCAAGGGTTAAGGTGTCTTGTTTCAAAATGCTTTGCTCATATCATTTTTATGGTGTCGTATACGATATCTACTCCGTAGTTAAGTAGTTACACAACACAACCCTTCTAGTATTTCTTTTCCATATAAGATGCTACACGAGTGTACCGACAAGACACATAAGGGAATCCTAATTTGTATGTAACTAGCATTCCCCCGGCTTAGCACGGATATTTGACAAAAAATTAAAAAAATATTGATTTCTACACACAGTTATACGTTGGGTTACATTATTGAAGGTTTCATACGGATCCCTAACTTTTTAGCTGCATAGGAAGCACTTTTTGACATTGACTCTTGCACTTTACTTTTTGTTTTTGACATTGACTTTCCTCCCGCACCTCTGTGACTAATTGTGAAGTTTATGACTCTTGTGACATGGACACTGGCAGAATTGTGGCTACATAGACACAGCGAGCCATGAAATAAGAAGAAGAAGAAGAAGAAGTTTATGACACTCCATAACTGATAACTTGAATAAATACCGCATGGTTTTATTATTGAAGTTTTCATGCGGATCCCTAACTTTTATTTAAATATTCTATAGCCTATATTCATCAGGGATAATGTACGTTTTTTTATTCAAATCGGGGAACAAACAATAACATCTTTCCTCTTTATAATATTAGTATTTAGTATTGATTTGATAAGTATGTGTATAGATTTTAGAAGTAATTTTTGAATCCTGTCACGTGTTTAGTGTCCGGTCTTTGTGGCAGCTCTTCGACATCTTTTTGTCTATAAAAGTCTAAATGAAATTCAATATTTTTGAATATGATCTCACTTACTTTCGTATACACAACAGATTTATTTGACAACTAGAGGGCCCCGGCTTCGCACGAGTATTTAACAAAAATTGATTTTTTCATGCGGATCTCTAGCTATTTTAAAAAAAAAATCTATATCCTATGTTCGTCAGCGAAAATTTAGGATTCAAATGGTAAAATATTTTTTGAAATCGAGCCTATTCAATTTAATCAAACAAATAACAACGAAATATTTCCTCTTTGTAATATTAGTATAGATGCAGGAACTTTGAACAATATCCATAATTATATGTATATATTTTTCTGCTGAAGAAATTTTCATCAAATCCATCATTTCGGCAACCAAATAAAGCTGTAGCTTTTGTTCCGATTACGAACTTAAAAGTTACAATATCGCTGTTTGGAAGTTCCATTGTGCTTCGACAAGGTTTGTCGTATGTTATGTTGCTTAGCTAGTACTAGTACCCTCTATTGTTCCTAGCTGCAGCTGCTATCGATCCATGGCATGCCTTTGCACTCTAGGCATTATGAATTAACTAGGTTAGTAAATGCGACACTATGCAGTAACCATTTTAAAGTTTCCTACACATCTAGCTCTGCTTAGTTTGAAGATAGAGTTTTGGCGTGAAGGTGTACCTATCTGAATTCTTAGCTTTCGTATTTCTCGTATGTTTGAAATTGAAATGACTTATTTATTTCAAATTTTACTGTACTTCTTGGTTATTCCGCATTAGTACCTATGTGATTTCATAATCGTTCCTAATTGTTTCTATATAAATATTATTATTTTTGTCAATTATTGTCAAATACAACATTAAGCAAATACTTAAGTATAGTTTTTATTAATAGTAAGAGCGGGGTGTCCCAACACAAGCCAAAAACCTGTACTGTATTATATGTAAGTCCATTATTTTGTATTTACAATTTTTATGTAGTACCTGCGTACTGACGTTCGTTAGTAACATCAGTTGATTCACTTATCTCGTTCATTACAAAACAAATTAGACGCGCCTAAAATGAGCTGTCCATGTCTCATCCAGATAAAAAGAACAGATATTATACTAATCATCGCGAGTGACTAACTCCGAGTACTTAGTCGTTTTATTCTTATCCTTCCTTTACTGGTCGTTATTCTAAATACGCAACGACGATTTCACATGTTCACAGAATAGGAGTTATCTTCAAAGGATCTTACCCTCTGTTTATGTTTCTGTTTAAATAACATAAGTCAATCAACAGATTTCTTAGGATTATTTAAGTGCATTTTAAGTTTTGTTGGTGTTGTGAAATATGATGACTTAAAGTTTAATGCGGAACTAAAGATATTATTAAATTAGTTTAGATAAAAATAGGTACAGTAATACTCACAAGTTTTTTAGTTCCCGGTTCAGCATTATCTAGTATTTATTTCTTATCTTCCGCACTAATATTTTGGAACAGAATTCAAAAACCCCCTACCACTTCTGTAAATCTATAGCTACCTACCAGCTGTAAGTACTAATTTGAAAGTCAATATAATCTGGTTTGCTTGAAAGTAATTCAATCAACCCAGCAGGCGATTGTTGCTCTCTATTGTTTAGTTTAACCCTAGCCGTACGTGGTCTATCGAATGTAGGAAGCACGTGCCTCAAACACGATAATCGACCTTATCCCTTTACGGTAATAGCTAGATTCAGAGAAATGATTCATTAATGGGAATATTTTATTTGTGCCAAGGTAAACTCTAAGTGACTTTGATAGGGTTTTTTTTGGTAATGCTATGAGATAGGCCGTTGTGTTACTGGGTAAGTAAGCGCCACAGGGGCTACTCTTAAAACCATTCCGAATTAAGGTTTTGTTCACACCAAGATAGTGGCAGCTAGCAGCAGCTGCTGGTGCAAGTTTCTGTGCAAAAATACAGTATTGTAGTGGTATTATAAACTTCGGCATCGGACCTATAAATAATTTATGGTATTATAAGTTTGATACGTACATCTCTTATTGTGGAATCATAGATCCAACAAAAATACTTAGGTATATATAACTGGTCATTATGTCAGTGGGTTGTGTAAACATAATACAACGCCTTATAAACTGTTGAAAAAAAATTAAACTTTTAATTCTACTGAGTTTTATGACGTCATTATTAGTTATGATGACGTCTGACTTGACGTTATGATTCCTAGCATTATATCATATCATAGCTTCTACTTTCTTACAAAACACTGAAAACTTAGATTTTAATGTGACGACCACTGTGGCGAGGTGGGCGAAGGTCCGCCTGCGACGCAGGAGGTTGCAGGTTCGATTCCCGCCTCGGGACAAGTATTTGTACGATTTGCAGACATTTTTCAGAGGTTCTGGTCGTTTTCTATGTATAATAAAAAATATCTATATATTTAATAATATTGTATTACGTATATCAGTCATCTAGTACCCATAACACAAGCTCTGCTTAGTTTGGGGCTAGATGATGCTGTGTGGATTGTCCAGCATTATTTATTTATTTATTTAATTAGATGTATTTGGATATTTTATGAACGAAAACTAATATTTTCCGACTGCTTTTGCCTAAGCTAACCCAATAAAAAATTTTGAAATTTTGTTCATTATGTAAAATATCTTATTCAATATTATTTACTTATTAGTGCCGTGTGGTGACGGCATAATAATATAGAATTTCACCACCCCAACTCATCCCGTGGGTGTCGTAAGAGGCGACTAAGGGAAACACACCGGGGGGCGGGCAGCAGCGCCCTCTGCAGAACTACTCCACTAAACTGCGATCCCCAACCCGCATGCCCAGCGTGGGGATTATGGGCAATTACCCCTAATGATAAGAACCGCCACAAAATGGCCCCCAGTTCCCGGCCGCCTCGCTATTCCTGGCCATGGTAGCGGCCACGGTAACGGCGGGGCAGGGGGTGCTAGGAATCTCCGGGCTACATTAGGCTACCACACCCCACACACACTGACCCTGGCAACGTTTAACGGACGCACTCTGAGGCTTGATCACCATCTAGCGCAGTTGGAAGTGGAGCTAGAGAACATTAAATGGCATGTTCTAGGGTTATGTGAAGTCCGTAGAGAGGGGGAGGACACTGTTACCTTAGACTCGGGCCATCTTCTCTACTTTCGCGAGGGTGATAAAACATCCCAGGGTGGCGTAGGTTTCCTCGTCAATAAGGCCCTCTCTAACAACGTCGAAGAAATCTCCAGTGTGTCGACCAGGGTAGCGTACCTGATCCTTCGGCTGTCTAAGCGCTACAGCTTGAAGGTCATTCAGGTCTACGCACCGACCTCGGCACACTCGGATGATGAAGTGGAGGATATGTACGAAGACATATCCAAAGCCTTACATCACACCACCAAGGCTCACTTCAACGTTGTTATGGGGGACTTTAACGGCAAGGTGGGAACCCAGACTGGCAACGAATCCCGAATAGGCCCGCATGGTTTTGGTGTTCGAAATCACAGGGGACAAATGCTCGTCAACTTCCTCGAGAAAGAGGGGCTGTTCTTAATGAACTCTTTCTTTAAGAAACAGCCCCAAAGGAAGTGGACATGGCGGAGTCCCGATTCTGTGACAAAAAATGAGATCGACTTCATCATGACGGATAGCAAGCATATATTCAGAGATGTCTCAGTGATCAACAGGTTCAATACCGGATCTGATCACCGACTCCTTCGAGGCTCTCTGAATATAAATTTGAAGCTTGAAAGAAACCGTCTGATGAAGTCCACGCTCCGACCGAACCCAATCCAAATCATGGCGGGCACCGAGAAGTTTCAGCAGCTTCTCGGGGATAGATTCGCTGCCTTGGAACCCACTGATGACGCTGACGAGACCCTACACAATCTGGTAGAAACGCTGAGGGACGAGGGCATCAAGTTTTGCAAAAAGCAGCGTACTGGTAAGAAGTCCAAACTCTCGGATGAGACTCTTGGGCTGATGACAAAAAGACGGGAAACCACCCAAGCGACTTCGTCAGAGAGGTCAGACCTGAACAAGCGAATTGCGAAGATGGTACGACGCGACCTTCGGAGCTCTAATACACGCCTCATTGAAGAGGCGATAGAGCGAAACCGAGGGTCCAAAGTATTCACTTAGCAGCTTGGAAGGAGCCACCTGACGAAGCTTTCAACGCACGACGGAAGGACCGTATTGTCGAAGCCGGAGATATCGGCCGAGATAGAGGACTTTTATGGCCGTTTATACGCTGCACATGCTCCCCGTTCCCAACGAGACGACCACGATTCTAGAGCCACCTTGATACGCCACTATACCGACGAACTGCCAGACATCAGTCAAGACGAGATCGTGTTAGCTCTGAGGCAGCTTAAAAATGGAAAAGCCCCCGGTGAGGACGGAATAACATCAGAGCTTTTGAAAGCTGGAGGATACCCTGTTATACAGGAGTTACAGAGCCTCTTCAACGCCGTCCTTCACAGTGGGAGAACTCCAAAGGCGTGGAGTGGGAGTTTGGTGGTGCTCTTTTTTAAGAAGGGAGATAAAACCCTTCTTAAAAATTATAGACCCATCTCGCTCCTAAGTCACGTCTATAAGCTTTTCTCACGAGTTATATCGAACCGTCTCGCCAGGAGACTCGACGAGTTTCAGCCACCGGAGCAGGCTGGGTTTCGCGGAGGATATGGTACCATAGACCACATTCACACAGTGAGGCAGATTATACAGAAGTCCGAAGAGTATAATCAGCCCCTGTGTCTGGCTTTTGTGGACTATGAGAAGGCCTTTGACTCCGTTGAAACCTGGGCTATTCTACAATCCTTACAGCGATGCCAAGTAGACTATCGTTATATCGAGGTGCTGAGATGTCTCTACGAAGCCGCTACGATGAGTGTCCGAGTACAGGACCAGCAGACTAAACCGATCCAACTGCGCAGAGGAGTGAGGCAGGGGGATGTCATATCCCCGAAACTGTTCACGAGCGCGTTGGAAGATATGTTTAAGACGCTGGACTGGAAAGACAAGAGCATCAACATAAACGGCGACTACATCTCACACCTGCGTTTCGCTGATGACATAGTCTTAATGGCGGAGTCGCTAGAGGAGCTGAACCGGATGCTGGACAGTCTAGCTTCAGCCTCCCGATGTATCGGTCTTGGCATGAATTTGGATAAAACCAAAGTCATGATCAATGCCCACATTGATCCAAGACCGGTGATCGTACATGGCCACCTTCTCGAAATTGTTTCTGAGTACACTTACCTCGGGCAGATTTTGCAGTTGGGTAAAAACAATTTCGTGAAGGAAGCCAAGAGGAGGATCCAGCTAGGCTGGGCAGCGTTCGGAAAATTGCGTCGAGTCTTCTCGTCATCCATACCGCAATGTTTGAAAACGAAAGTTTTTAATCAGTGCGTCCTACCATTCATGACCTACGGAGCTGAGACGTGGACACTCACGATAGGGTTGGTCCACCAGTTCAAAGTCGCTCAGCGCGCTATGGAAAGAGCTATGCTCGGAGTTTCTCTGAAGGATAGGATTCGTAACCAATTCATCCGACAGAGAACTAAAGTCATCGACATAGCTCAGAGAATTAGCCAACTGAAGTGGCAGTGGGCCGGCCATATTTCGCGAAGAACCGATAACCGCTGGGGTAAACGTGTTCTTGAGTGGAGACCGCGACTCGGTAAACGTAGTGTAGGACGCCCTCCGGCCAGGTGGGATGACGATCTGCGAAAGACTGCTGGCAGATGCTGGATGCGACAAGCCGAAGACAGGGCGCTATGGCGCTCATTAGGGGAGGCCTATGTTCAACAGTGGACTAACATAGGCTGATGATGATGATGAATATTACTTCTGTGTGCATACTTAGCTGTTAATGTTTATGATACTTCATAGAAAAATCAACGAATTTAGCAGAGCTACCGCTATGATGTACGGGGTGGCACAAACGAACATTTCCTGTAGGGCGGCTACCCAAAGAATTCACATAGCAAATTTTATAGAAAGGAACATTCCTCATTTTTTAAAATATTTTAAATTGTATGACTGGAGTTTTGAAAAACCTTGTCAATTAATGGAACTCACTTTAAACCTTAAAAAATAACACCTGCTTTTTAATGTCACCGATTTGTAGTCTAGAGTCGTATAAAGATTAATGAATAATCGATTTTAAAAATAAAGGAATGTTTCCATTCAATAAAACTTGCTATCTTGAATTTCGGCTGTGCAGGCAACATTAGTTTGTACCACGCTGTATATCGCTTTCGCAGTAGGGCCTGCGCGCGCGCATGAGTCATACACCGGCTTGCACGCGAGTTGTTTTTGTATTGGCAGGAAGCTCGAAGCAATCGGACGTCCGAATAGCTTTGCCTATGCTCACCGACCGAAGTAGATTTTCAACTACTTCTCTTGCGGTTTTTCATTTTAAGACTGATTTACTAAGCGTTGTAGAAATGCTAATTACCTATGTGGGAATATTAGAAAAGCTTTTCTTTCACAGACAAAGGCCAAGATTTCGCAAAACCCATTGTTTTTAGGTAGATAACTTTCGTCTATAGTTTTGTCCGTAAATGTCCTAAGTATCATAAATAAGCATCGCTTTTACGCAGGAAGAGTCGGGTACTGGTGTTTATTGAAGCGCTGTATCGCGTGAGCTATAACAATAATGCTTTTTCATTAACTTGATGTCAAACATTTAATGCACAAATTGAACCGAGAGATTAAGATGAACTTAAATTGTATGAGGGTATTACAAGGGTATTTTAGAGAGACGTTTTCCCTCGAGATAAACCAAAAACATTTATCTTGTATTTGAATCTGCGATTTAATATTTGCACACCTGCTTGCGGGTTGAATACATTTGACACCACTCTAGCTGATTGTTCCCTGTAGGTAATAATGTTTCGGCTAATAAATTATTTGACTTGATTAGGATAAGAAATAACGCATATTTTTGAGATCAACATTGATCTCAGCTTCCGCACTGACACACAATTTCACTGCAATAAATATATAAAAGCCTTGGCTAATACCATCATTGCTTTCTACTTTAGAATCTAGTTAGTGCCTGCTTTCATCTCATTAGATCATCGTCTCTGAACGTGAAAGGTTAGGCAAAGGTATGATTATTTGCGACCTTAAACCTCGGGTTTGAAGATATTGATGGGTTGGCATTATCAGTTCCTTTCTATTTGGTTATACCTCGTTCTTATTTTGGTATGTTGGGTATCAGATCGGCCATAACGAGGTTGCTTACATAACACTGATCCACTGTACGATACGAATGTCCACCTTTATTTATTTTGTAAATTAAATTTCTGTGCATGGGCATATAATGTGTTCATAATTTCCTTAAACTATAGTTAATCCACAGACGTAATGTTCTCTTAAAGACACTGAGAAATCGGTTTCAGAGAGATTGTTCCATTGACTGTTAGGATAGGATACGCAATATGCTTAATGTTCATTGTGATCCTTGCTTTGTCAATATTAAACGTTTTGTCGCTTGTCTTTCTTTCATATTATGCACTGACTAAAAAAATACATCGCTTAATGTTATCATAGAGCCTTGTCGTGATCTACTGCTGGATTCAAAGCCCTCTTCCATTCTCCTGGCGATCCTGACTAGCTCATCCTGGTATGACTTATGTATCGTCTAATGTCGTCCATCGCCTAATTTATGACGTTATCCTCACTGGTTAGGCAGTCGGCCTCGATTATCGGTTTTAGGTCCCCAGTGAAATACTCTTGGCCCACCGTGTCGCAGTCATTTAAGCGATGTGCCCTGCCAAAGGCAACTTCTTTCTTTACGTCGCAGGTATTACGTTTATCTATATACATATTATACTCTTTAAGTATGTAATAGAATGTAGGTAGATGATCTCTTGCATCATCATTACGCATCGTTGGATACAACTGCACTTAATTACACTGATCTATTAATTACGAACATGACTGACGGCTCGTTACAAGGTATTGTTGTGCACTTTCCATCTGGTGATGGCATTCGCGAGACAATGACGTTTGTATTTTTAGTCTGGTACTTCTGTGGGATTAAAGCTGATTAAAGAAAGAAAAAGTTCGTAATGAACTTACCTTTACAACGTCATTGATTTGCTTAAAAAATAGTTAGGATATATGTAATACAATTAATAAATAAATATTGCTGGACAATTCCCACAACATCATCTAGCTCCAAGCCACCGGAGCTTGTGTTAAGGGTACGAAATGACGTAAAAATAGTATACAATACAATATAGGTAATCCAATAAATAGTTATTTTTTTATGAAACGACTAGAACACCCGGAAATAACAAAATCTGCTGATACTGTCTGCGAGCATAGGCTTATAAGCTAGCTTATTAGCCTATGCTCGCTTACTAGACGTTTTAAGCCGGATTGAGATCTAGTTAATCGTAAACACAAATATGGTCTAAGTGGATTAGGTTTCAATTTCCAACCGTCACTTAAAGGCATTTTAATTTCACCGACAATCCTGCCCTTCATATCATGTAGATCTTAAGAATCCAACTCAATCACATTTTATTGCCAGGATGGTCGCAAACGAGAGAAACCTGCTGTTTACATTTTACACTATGATTTTCACGAAATGAGTCTTGACAATGAGAATGAGTCTTGACAATGAGAAATGAGATTTGACATCGAATTATTTTATTGAATTTATTATTTTTTATTTTTTCTGATCTGATGGTATTATTTCTTTATAATTTTATATATTAATTGTTTATTGTTAATTTTAAGACATTGCACGCCCAATAGGGCAGAATACATTGCGACATTCAATTACAATGTAAGACCTTCTAAGACATGTATTTCTTGCAATAAATTATTTGATTTGAATTGATTTGATTTGAGTCATCTGAAATTAAATTTTACACAAATTTGTGAGCTGTGACTTTCGTTTTCTATTCTGTTGCTTCATCCGTTTTATGCGTGAACGGAGATGTGTGTTATGTACCACACTCCCAAACACTTACTCCTATAGGCATACGTTCCTAGAAGTGTCTATCTAACTCATTATCCTTTCTATCACTTGTTTACTTGTATTATCACTCAATGTTCTCATGAACATTTATTTGTCAATATCACATTAAGTTAATTTGTTTATCAACATTAGTTAAGTTGTTTGTCACATTAGTTAACTGCTATTATTGTTTACCATTCTCATGTCCTTAGTATTTAAGCGTAGCCCTAAGATAAGTTAAGCTCAGTTCAATCCTGTCTTCAAAACTAGCACAATCTCTGTAAAACTTCCAAATTCAATAAAGTATTATTTTTTTAAAAGTGTTTTGCAACCTACCAGTTAACAAATTGGCGCAGTCGGTAGGATAAATCGCGGTCGCGAATTAAGTCGAAACGAACGTTTTCAACGGTACCTGAAGGGTTTAAAACAGTTTCGCCGAAGCTACGCACGCGATGATCCACATCACACTGTTACTCTGGTAAGTGGCTAAACATATTTGTGCTCAGTCCCTACATCCATTCCTTCCACAAACTCTTGTCCTAAATCCATCACTAAATCACGAAATCTCTCACAAACTCTTGTCCTAAATCCATCACTAAATCAATCTCTAAAACTCGAAATCTAAACCTAACTCAACTTTCTATAACTAAAAATAAAAAACATGATGTCGGAAACCAAGCCACGTGTATTAGATGCCACGAACAATGACATACCATTAAGTGCACTGCAAGGCATGATCCCATGCTTCGACACGACAAAACAATCCGAGGTCTACCTCTTTGTAAGGGCGTGCGATTCCGCTTTTGAACTGGCATCCCCAGTTCAACAAAAAATACTTTTAACATACGCCTTAATACGAATAACAGGGCCAGGGTCGTCAGATATACATGCCAGAAAATTTGAATCCTGGTCAGAGCTTAAAACCTTTTTGATTCAGAAGTATTCTCAAACAAAAACACTAGCACACCTCCATCTGGAACTACAATCACTTTTTCAGAAACCACAAGAATCAATCACCGATTATTTTCATAGAGTAGACCTTTGTAGAAGTAAAGTCATCGAAAAACTGAATGCAGAGTGCGTCGATTCAACTCTGATAGGTCGCTTGGCCACAACCGATGAAACTGCGCTCAACGTCTTTATTAACGGCCTGAATTCAGACATAGGGATTATGTTAAGGGTAAAGTCGTTCACCGACCTAACTGACGCTGGCAACTTTGCCATACAAGAAGAAAAAATTAGGAAGATGAATGATGTCAGACAAAACCTTTTTAACCGGAAAAACGTAGATCAAAAGCCTATAATTCGTAATCCAAAACAACCAGAAAGCTACACACCTACAAAAACATGCAACTATTGTAAAAAACCAGGGCATATAATACTCGAATGTCGTAAGCGCGCTTATAATAATAATAAACTCCGTGAAAATCAGAATCCGCGACAGCCACAAACTCAACACACTTCATTTCAAGCAAAAGTAAACCATTTAAACTCGCAGGCGACCGAGGAAACGGGCACTTCCTCGGGAACCGCTTCGAACTCCTCAGCCAGTGCCCAGATACCGACCTCTCCACAGATGACGAACCAGCCAAGCTTGGATCCGTCTATCGAGGGCCTCCAACTAGGATGGTAAAACGTCATCAAAAATCGACTCGGTTGAGTGATCAGGAAAAGCTAAATCCAGTCCATCGGGGACAAGCATTTCCTGAAACCTTAGCACCGCAAACACGAGGAGAAAATTACAAAATCTTCCGCGATGCTAGCACTCAAACCGAAACCCAAGACCCTAAATCAAATCAAAATCCTAAATCCAATCAAAATCCTAAATCCAATCAAAATCCTAAATCAAATCAAAATCCTAAATCCAATCAAAATCATAAATCAAACTCTAAATCAAACTCCAAATCAAACTCTAAATCAAACTCCAAATCAAGCTCTAAATCAAACTCCAAATCAAACTCTAAATCGAACTCTATCTCTGAAATGAAACCTGAATTCATCACAATTTCATCACTAAACGTTCCGCCGGAAAATCTTTTGCATTGCAAATTCCATATCGAAGGAAACCCAATCACCCTACTCGTTGATACAGGAGCCGCCATTTCCATTATCAATAAATCTAAGATAGGAAACGCTCCTCTAGATGTATCGAACATCGTATCTATTGTAGGAATATCGGGAAAGCAATCTTCGATCCAGAGCTTTGGAACAGCTCGACTATCACTAGATAACCTTACGAAGTTCAAATTCCATGTTGCCAATTTAAATATTCAAGTAGACGGAATTCTAGGAAACGATTTCATGTCCAAATTCAATGTCTCCATCCACGTACAGTCAAAAACAATGAAAGTTCATGATCGAACTTATAAACTATTCTACATCAATGAAGAACCTCAAGAAACTTCAGCTGAAAACGGTCAATTTTTAGGCCAACGAACGGAAACGGTAATAACATGTGTCACTAATGATATCGAGCAAGGATACGCAATCGTGGAAAAACAAGAAATTGATAAAGATATAACAATACCTAATGCATTAGTTTCGATCAAAAACAACCGTTTCCTAATAACTTGCATCAACTCCAGTAACCAAGACAAAGTCATACTAATCCCTACGATTCAAACAATAAAGCTTCCGACTAACGACGAATGCGAAAACCTGTCTAAATTTTCAATAAACACTTCTAATGCTACTTTCAATAACCACAAAACAATCGATGAACAAATTCGACAAGACCATCTCAATAACGAAGAAAAAGAGTCACTTCGCAAAATCGTCGACGAATTCTCTGACATCTTTTATACTGAAGGACAACCATTAACTTTTACGAATCATACGAAACACTCAATTCCTACAACCTCCGATGCTCCTATTCATACGAAAACTTACAGGTTCCCTTTTATTCACCAACAAGAAGTAAAAACACAAGTCCAAAAAATGCTTGATCAGAATATAATACAACCTAGCAGCTCTCCCTGGAGCAGCCCAATTTGGGTAGTCCCAAAGAAACTAGACGCTTCCGGGAAACAGAAGTGGCGCGTAGTTATTGACTATCGCAAACTTAACGACGTCACTATCGGAGACAGCTACCCTTTACCAAATATAACGGACATCTTAGATAAATTGGGTCATTCAGTATATTTTACAACACTAGATCTAGCTTCAGGATTTCACCAAATCGAATTAGATACCAAAGATATTCCAAAAACAGCTTTCAATACACCTTACGGCCATTACGAATTTTTAAGAATGCCTTTCGGACTTAAAAATGCACCAGCTACGTTTCAACGGGTAATGGATAGCATCCTTCATGGATTACAAGGTGAAAGGTGTTTCGTCTACCTTGATGATATTGTCGTTTTCGCTTCTAGCCTCCAAGAACATGAGCAAAAATTAACCGAAGTTTTCACTCGACTAAGAAAACATGGACTTAAGATCCAACCTGATAAATGTGAATTCATGAGAAAAGAAGTCGCTTACTTAGGTCATATTATATCCAGTGACGGTGTAAAACCAAATCCTGATAAAGTAAAAGCAGTCAAAAATTTCCCTATACCTAAATCATGCAAAGATATAAAATCTTTTCTAGGTCTTGCTGGATATTATCGTAGATTCATACCCAATTTCAGTAAACTTACCAAGCCGATGACAGGCCTTCTTAAGAAAGATGTTCCTTTTATCTGGGGAGAAGAACAACAACGGGCTTTTGATGGATGTAAAGACATTCTAACAACAGCACCCATATTACAATATCCTGATTTCCAAAAACCTTTCAATCTCACCACCGATGCTTCAAAATATGCAATCGGTGCAGTCCTTTCACAAGGAGATATCGGCAAAGATTTGCCAATAGCATACGCTTCTCGCACGTTAAACAAAGCCGAATCCAATTACTCGACAATAGAACGTGAGTTATTAGCCATAGTATGGGCTGTCAAACACTTCAGGCCATACCTATTCGGGCGAAAGTTCAACATCTTGACTGATCATAAACCTCTAACATGGGTTATGAACATTAAAGATCCAGGTAGCCGGCTAGTTCGGTGGAGACTCAAACTTGAAGAATATGATTATGAAGTACAGTATAAGGCTGGTAAAGCAAATACAAATGCAGATGCTCTTTCTCGTCCACCTATAATGAACTCTAACGTTATTGATTTAACAGAATCACAACCTAACTCACCCGCACCTCAACCAGAATATCTCCAACTTAACTATGAACACTACACTGCTTTAGAAAACCTGGAACGTAAATGTTTCAGTTCTAATAAAATCAAATTTTCGCCAGACAAACTATTAGACACTAAACACATAAACATATTCATCCCGACCTCTTGCAACCTTTCCGATCAAAATGATCTAGCTAAAGAAGCATTAAGCTTGTGTTCTCAAACGAACCCATATTTAGAAAAAACGAAAGAACTCTATGACGCAGATCTTCTCGTCTCTAACGACAAACAGAATTTAATATTCTGCTGCACAAGACCAAATCACTTCGATCCATGGGATTCTGAAAGTTATTTCAAAGCTCTGCTTTCTTGTCTTCAACATCATACAATTTCCAAACTCTATGTCCCTGATCTTAAGAATGACCAAACTTGCAAACTCGTCAATAATGAACAACTTCGCATAACAGCATACCTGGCTGAAAGCTATAATTGTGAAATCATAATCTGTGAAGGTAAAGTCAAATATCCAACACCAGACGAAATCCCTAAAATCCTGAAAACCTACCACGATGAACCTCTTTCAGGACATCGAGGTATAGTAGAAACAACGAGGAAAATTCGCGAAGAATTCTTTTGGAAAGGAATGAGCAATGACATAAAATCCTATATTGATTCCTGTCTCGTATGTCAACAAAATAAAATTCAAAGGAAATCTTTTCAAGCTCCTATGGTAATAACCTCTCAATCTACAGAACCTTTCGAACGCGTCTCAATGGACTTAGTCTCATATTCGGACATCAGCGACGGCAATAATAAATACATTCTTACTCTTCAAGATGATCTTACTAGATTTGTTCAGGCTTATCCAATCCCAGATAAAGAGGCAATTACGGTAGCACACCAACTACTTCATTTCTGCCAACATTACGGAGTACCCAAAAGATTTCATTCAGATCAAGGAACTGAATTCATGAACAATGTTATGAAACAACTAATGAAATTTTTCGGCTCAAATCATACATTTAACACCACTTATCATCCCCAAACAAATGGTGCATTAGAACGTTTCCACGCCACACTACGAGATCATATTCGCATGTATCACAATCGAAGACTTAAGAATTGGGATCAAATAGTTCCTTTCGCAATCATGTGCCACAATACTTCATTAAACAGCACCACAGGCTATACGCCCCACGAACTTCTTTTCGGTTTTAAACCACGTCCATTTTACTCCCTTAAACCAATTCCTGACTACACTGCATGTGATTACTTAAAAGACCTTAACGAACGTCTCAGATCATCCCGCGATGCGGCATTAAAAAACATAGAAAACATGAAAGAGAAAGCAAAGGAAAGATACGATAGCAAAATTAAGAATACCGTAGAATATAAGATAGGTGATAGAGTAATGCTAAGAATACCAAATCCTAATAATCTAGATGGTAAGTGGGACGGTCCGTATGATATTGCGCGAGTAGGCTTTAATGGAAATTATTTAATTAAGAAAGCAGGAAAAACCTTACTCGTACACGCTAATCGCCTGCGACCATACGTAGGCTCTAACTCTAATTCTGTAGTATAATCTTAGTACTAAATTCTAAGTTTAAGCTAATGCCAGTTGTACATATTATTTCAGGGTTTGTCAATACTCAACGGCCCAAACAATGCCATTTTTCCAAATTTTCCAAGATCCTCATTACATTTATAACTTCATCTTATGCTCGCTCATCAAACTAATTGCTTGCATCATCGTATACAGACTTTATTTGATCATTAAACAACTCATTAAAAAGAATATAAATTCTAACTCAGAAAATATTTCTATTCCAGGGGAATCCCAGCAATCGTTGCCAATATAGTAATCAATGAACCCCTTTCCTCCCATTCAGGCCTGTTCTATGAAGAACAAGGTCAAATCCTCATTTCGGACGAGTCATGGAAATTATTAATATATCGCGATCTCAAACCCCTATTCATTTCATTCGAATCACTAGAACGACTCTCGACTAACTTCCAATCTGTTTCTACGAAATATCAAAGACTCCCAAATATCCAATCAACTAAATCGTATCTCAACGTAAATATCAAGAAAATTGAATCTAGACTTTCTGAACTCAGCATGTACTTAGGAAAAACAACACGTGTCAAAAGAGAACTTCTAGACGGCTTTGGCTCTGTCCTTAAATGGCTCATAGGTACCCCGGACGCAAACGACGCAAAGAGGTACGACACGTGTATTGACCAACTAGAGAAAAGCGAATTAGATCTGACAGAACTCATGCAAAAACAAATTCAAATCACTTCATCTACAGTTAAAAATTTTAACGAAACAATTTTTAAGATTTCTTTTGACGAACAAGTAATAAATGAAAACATAAGGCGACTCGACAACTATTTAAATAACACTAAAAACTTGATTTTCGACATCAAAGTTAGCGAGGATATTTCCACCATTTCCCTACAAATAATAGAATTGGTTACCAGTCTGCAAAATGAAATAGACGATTGTCTATCCAGCATCCTCTTCGCGAAATCTAACATAATCCATCCTTCTATAATAAGCACAAAGAAATTATTCGAAGAATTATTAAAATCCAATAAAATAAGATCGAACAAAAGACTCGTCACCCCTGTCACTATTCGTAACATCCATACTCTCTTGGACTCATCATCTCTTACATCTTACGTTTACTCAGATCGCTTGGTTTACATTATAAAGTTTCCATTAACTTCAAAATAATCCCCTTACCCTGTATCACATAATATACTCTACCCCAATCCAACATCCTAATTCCTCACTCTACTCTACCATCATTCCCGAGCATATTTATTTGGCCACTGACCCCAGCGGGCAGCACTACGTGTCTACGAGCACCCTGAATACCTGCACTACCTTCGCACCAAGAAGAAGAATCTGCAAGGACCTCGTCCTGTACGATGCTACCGAACGTCCAACCTGCGAAATCCAGATCCTGCGCAGCAAATCAAAGGAAACTCCCGAAGAATGCGTAGCAACGACCTTCCCGGCAGAGATCCAAACGTTTCAACCCTTGGACCACAACAGATGGCTCTATATCCTGACAAAGGAAACAAGCTGTGTTCTCCATTGCAACGACGATGTCTCTAACCACAAAATCCAAGGATCAGGAATCATAACCTTACCCGAAGGCTGTAGGCTCCATACCGGCTACAGCACACTATCGGCTTTCTCGTCAACCACCGACAACTACACCGACCCGATAATAATCTCTGACATAAGAGACGACTGTTACGAAGCTTTCAAGGAAATCGAAGAACCACAGCTGATCCCGATCCAAATCAATGAAACACCATTAGACTCCTTAAACCAAATCAGATCTCACCTAGAAAAATACTCCGACGAATTGAAGCGTTTCCGAACGTCAGCAAGATCAAAGACTTTTGTAGAAAAATACAACCCAATCTTTTCGATGGTTTATTTTGGAATTGCTGTCATTCTACTCTCATACCTCCTAATCAAACTATGGAACAGATGTCCAAACGCTTTTATTAGAAGAAGAAAAACATCGAACTCATCCGGTTGCATCCAGATCTTCAACAACTGCTTCGACAACTCCAACCATCGTAGAACAACTCAAGTTGCGATACCGCTCAGAGACATGGGACAGACAACTTCCTGCGTGACGGACGACGAAGATGAAGGAACCCCATCATCACCGCATTCCCAAAGATCGCGCACTAATGCCCAATCTTTATTCTAAGGGGGGAGATGTTATGTACCACACTCCCAAACACTTACTCCTATAGGCATACGTTCCTAGAAGTGTCTATCTAACTCATTATCCTTTCTATCACTTGTTTACTTGTATTATCACTCAATGTTCTCATGAACATTTATTTGTCAATATCACATTAAGTTAATTTGTTTATCAACATTAGTTAAGTTGTTTGTCACATTAGTTAACTGCTATTATTGTTTACCATTCTCATGTCCTTAGTATTTAAGCGTAGCCCTAAGATAAGTTAAGCTCAGTTCAATCCTGTCTTCAAAACTAGCACAATCTCTGTAAAACTTCCAAATTCAATAAAGTATTATTTTTTTAAAAGTGTTTTGCAACCTACCAGTTAACATGTGCCTAGCCGGTTTCTTTGCATATATTTACGTGAGATTTTAGCCAAATTTCATTAAGGCAGTTCTTAAAATAGCTAAGCCGAACTTTGTTTGAACTGTGCAACCTGCAATCAGAATACCTGTGCAACAGTTCATTCAGCATGTCAAAGGTCAAGTGAGTAGGCATTGTTAGCATTGTAGAGGTATATAGCCGCACCGCCATTATGATGCTCGATTTGTTTAAGTTTAGCATCCATGTTATGTTAAACATGGGTAATCATAATCAAATGATATCAGTACCTAGTACCTACCTACCTCCACCCCAATGTAAAACTGAGGGTCATCAATACATATACATTTATGACCAGCAACCGTACTGAAGAACTCCAAAAAATCGGAATTGATAACTATCGAACTATGAATGAGGCTGGCCTCGTTAGCTTAATAACTAATAACGACTTTTGTAATCCAATTTATTATGTTAATTCAATGTCTAAAGGGCAGGGACATTTGCATATCGATAGGTGACATTATCGACTAATGACTAGACGAGACGGCGCATATCCGCGTCGGTCCTCGTGACCCCTATCCAACAAGCACGCGCGCCGCCCCGCTCGACCTTCCTCCGTGCATTATTGTGCATGCAGTCAATGCGCGAGCATAGATAGAAAAGTGCTGGAGCACGGCATTTCATCGATATCGATGAAAATAATTTGTGTTTAGTTACTTATTTATATAAAATATAGAAATCATTTAAAACTTTGCGAAAATATGAACAAATAAAACAGTAACGTGGAGAACGTTACTGTTTTATTTGTTCTGCCTTTGTTATATCCAAATATTTACTTCCTTCCAAAGGTTGCCTGGAAGTGATCGCTTCTAATCGATAAGGCCGCATATTGTACTTCAATTATATAATATCTTTTGTTATATTTTATTTCTGGTGTACAATAAAGCATTTTTGTATTGTATTATTCTCAGCATCCGGCAAGATATTTGCATCGTACTTTCACAGATTATAGCGGAATGATAACAATGTTGACTTTAGTCATGATATCATCGAAATCATTTGGTTTGTTTAGTTTATCGTTTTTGTTATCGACATAACAACATCCCTTTTTATTGCTTGCTCTGGTATCGGCCTATCGTACGAGGATATTAAATTGATTGATATTCTATGCACGCTTTACTGGTCTCCTTTCACTGAAGATACAAATGTTTTGGAGAAAAATCGGAGAAAGCAGTAATATAAAACGAATCTTTCGCAAACATTTTAAATGTATTCATGAATGAAATCGGATGTTTAAGTATTATGAAATTCTAAAAACAGTATTAGTGCTTAATTTAGACTACACGGAATAACTCTTGTTCGACTGTTGACGTGAGTTGTCGTTGTGTTTACGACCATTATGTATGTATACTAGCGGTCCGCCCCGGCTTCGCACAAAAATTTCAGAAATTATACACACTAACACGATTGGTTTCACAGTTTTCATACGGATGCCTTATTTTTTTAACAGAATTGTTTTTGACATTGACTCGACACTCCATAACTGACACTGGCCGTAGAGAAAAAGCAAGCACCGTGCGCTGTATATTCAACCTCTTTTTCTATTATGACGCGTCATAATAGAAAAAGAGGTTGAATATACCTACAGCGCACGGGTCAATTATTGAATTTTTCATGCGGATCCCTAACTTTTTTGAAAATATTATATAGCCTATGTTCATTGTGGAAAATTTAGGATTCTAATGGAGAAAGAATTTTTCAAATTGGTCCAGTAGTTTCGGAGCCTATTCAATTCAAACAAACTAACAAACAAACAATCAAATCTTTCCTCTTTATAATATTAGTATAGATTACACATCGGCAAAGAACCACGCTATCGGTCATCTCTTGGTTTACCGAGTTATAAGATCACCATTGACTTACGAACATTCACCATTAACATCATTCAGGCTTCGTAACTCATGTGTTTTCTACGACGACCCTACGCTGGTCTCATCCTGGTTTGTCCTGCGCCGAAGATACAGCATTAACATCATTTACAGCGTGACCATAGTCACTGCTGGGTAAAGGGTCGTCATAACTCATGTGCTGCCAACGATCATGTGCTCGTCTCATCCTTGTTTATCCTGTGACTTTTAACGGCGATAGCGATATCGTCTTCCCATCTCACCACTAGACCCCTATAATTTTATATGTTACATAGGATACATATTATGCATTCAAAATAAGAACAAGTTCCGATAGCAGATAGTAACAAAAGTTCCTGATGCTATAATCGGTTTGCTGATCTAAGTGAACCAATAGAACAGTGAAATTATTATAAACGTGACCGCCCTGGGCAAGCAAATGAAATATTAGAAAGCGTAGCCTTCGTTCAACTACAGGTGCAGGAAGCAAAGGGCCATTTTCCTTCTATCTATATTAATTTCATTATTAGCGCGTGTCTGAATAACAGCCTATCTGTTTTTCTGTCTGTTACCTTACCAAGACCCAAGGTTTGTACGGCTTGATGCATTTCAAGGATATAGATAATATCTCTATGATGGCGGAAGGCTATTTTGTCTCTTATTAAATAATCTTGATAGGGATGAAATATGATAAAGAAAGTTTATAGAGGGAATTGGGCATGCGTCGCCGGCGGCGGCGCCGCGGCTTGCATCTATACTATCAGTTGAATGCGTGATGCATATTTCTAGCAAAACGAGAGGGCCTTAGTCTAGCCATAACTATAGTACCATACTTATCGGCCTAACCTGAAAATAGTTAATATCGCCTCACATTTTGCCCTAAAAGTTTATCTCAGATGGATGTATGCTTTCATCTGTACCACCACTTCGATATACCGAATTCTAGTGCGCATTGAAACAATGTAGATTGAAGATTGTGATCAAGAGCATTGTTCAGTAGGTACCATAACTAGTATCATTGTTCAAGGTCATTATGACACCTACGCTCTCGTGCTGCCTGGTGTATCAAAGAATCGACTTATAGCGGTTGCTGGTCTTTTTCTGTAAGATTACTTGAACAGTATTATTATATCTGTGTAACACGTTACGATAAACACAAGCTCTGCTTACTTTGGGGCTTGGTGATGCTGTGTAGATGTCTGTTTTTTTAAGATTTCAGAATTGATTTGACTGGACAGATGCTCAACGGCACTTAAATATTTGAAATGAATTAAAAAAAAAAAGAAATTTAATAAAAAAAGTGGCTAGGTACATGAATTTGCAGCAATAAAAAAACTACGGTCAATTAAAAAGCAAGCATTATTTTCACTTTAAAAGAACTTTTTGCATTTATAAATATCTAATATAACCGAATTGTCAAAAGAATACGTACCTACATTCAAATAGCTCAGAGAGATTATACAGGTTTCCACACTTTATTTATTATTAATTTCTTTAGGAAAATTTAACAAGCCGTCATGGCGCCCTCAATCCTGGTTTTTTTACTATTATCATATTCTCTGCCTGGGGTTAGGAAACCTACGTAGGTACACCTACTAGTAGTTTGGTAGAGTCATATGTTAACTGGACTGTATCCTTATTGTGCAAAGGGAATAGGTTATTCGCAGTTCAATGGTGTGAAAAATCGGAAAATGACTAAGTAGTCACCCTTTATGAGGGCCGTTAACCTATTCCATTTCCTGTACTTGAATATGTCTGGTGTTACAAAATTGTGATCGGTGACGGAAAAAGCACATGACCGAACGACCACACTGCTTGTCCAGATCTTGAGAGAAAGAGAAATGAAGCTGTAGAAGTATGTCTATGGTATTACTTATTTTAGCTATTTAGATATACTGGACGCACGAAATGGGACAAAAAGTTTAGGTACTTTTTTTCGCCGCGTAGCAAAACCCACGAACTGCGACCGACCTACTTGCTTGTTTACTTCAAGTCGACGACGACGCAAGAAATGCAACTGATCCGCCTAAATGATCTGAGTGAAACTAGGTACCTACACAACACTACCATCAAAATCCAAATGCTTTATTTCCTTTAGACCTTACAGGGAGATCCATTTGCTTGTGCCTTAACACCGATAGACGGTATGTCTCCATTTCATATAATTTCTCGATGTTGTTCCGCCTCCCATTGAAGCTGTCAGGTGTGAAACTTGCGACATTATACCTATGCTAGAACCAAAGTCGATGTGCAATGTTTACCCACAGCAAAAGAGCTCAAATTCCCATGTTTGGCATTGAGTTGCATTGCAGTGAATATTTTTTTATTCTAAGTTATAGTAGGTATTAAGAGTTGTAGTTACTAGGTTGATGCTTATTGTTAGTATTTAATTAGTGTATTTCTTTGTCGCTTTGATGCTCTACTGTAATGTAAATAACAATGTACCTAAATAATAAAAAATAAAAAATATTGTTGCATTATTTTATTGAAATAAACAGATAAAATCGACAAGGAATGTGAGATGTGTATAAAATGCAAAGCAAGAAATTTAAATTTAGGTTACATTATGAGAGGTTGGTTTACAATAATATCACATCTAATTAGGCGGGAGTATAAGGGTTCTTTACTAAGTAGTGTAACCTATACTCGGGTAGTAAAAAAACGATAGGTATATCGTAGGGTATACCTATGGAGTGGGTATATATAATGGATACCTATGCATCTCACAGTAAGTGTATACATATATACATGTATAGCTTTCAATAAGAGCTTGTGAAGATATCATAATGTTAAGATTATATTGTGGCTGTAATATGTTTTATGATCGTATTCCGGTTTGGAGAGTAGGAAAGTTGGTGAAATCTATGTTAGTGTTCAATGTCATCCCTAATTATCCCATTTTTTGTGATATTATCACAAAAAATGGGATAATTAGGGTTTTGTATGCAGGTGCTTATTGGTTGTGATATTTGTCAGTCGAGGTATCGCCTATAAGTTGTACTTTCTTAACGATCTGGGGCCTATTACATCCATATACTCTCGCTGAGAGCCCGTAAGTAATCCCTCTTTGAAATAATCTATACTAATTTTATAAAGAGGAACGATTTTACTGTTTGTTTAAATAGAATAGGCTGCGAAACTACTCGATTGATTTGAGAAATTCTTTCACCATTAGAATCCAAAATTTATATTTTTTGTGTTAAATACCCGTGTGAAGCCGGGGCGGACTGCTAGTGTATAATAAAGGAACTGCATGTGCCGATTTAGAAACAAAGACATGGTTCATAATATTATAGACAAGGAAAAAGCTAGTTTAACCTTTCACAGCAAATGACATTAAAGAGCGAAGTAACAAAACTATAGAACACGAGTAAAACCTCTATACTCGTAAAACATTTCATTATCCTATTTAATCTTTGAGTATCTAGTATTTAATAGGACATAAAATATCAGTTTTGGTAATATAAAGTTTTTATTGGCGCAGAGGTGTTAGAATAATGTCTTTACTTACAGAAACATGCACATTGATGTATCGACGTATCTATCGCCATGAAGGTGGGGTTTTCATGTCTAAGGCTTGTCTGAGGATAAGGGGGACAAAACACAAGTATAACAGCACAGGTATACAGGGCTATACAGGGCGTCCCACGGCTATGCCACATAGAGGAAAAGTACCTTAAATATATTGTAGATGGAACATTTCACTGAAAGAAATCATTTTTTTAGTTTAAACAATAATTTAAACTGCTTTTTTAGATATTTAAATAGTTACATGGTGGAACAGGGAATCGTACCCGCTAAATGAGAAAATAATTACCATGTAGCTTTATCATACTGATCGAAAGGCTTCATCATAAGGATTATTTTTTGCCAATAACGTAGTACCGTAAGATGGGGCTATTTGGAACAAATTTTCGACAAAAGTTACAATAACTTCGATTTAGCTAAGGTGACCACACATTTAGTACTTTTAATGGATAAATCGCCTTTAGACCCACATAATTGTTTACCTAAGATACCTCTATCTTCCATGGACATATTTTTTTCTTATTTTTTATCATGCTGTTCCAAATATCGCTTCATTGGGGCTATTTGGATATTGGTGGGTATGCCATGCTTTAACGCTGAATAAAATAAGAATTTTTGAATTGAAGATAACAAATGATATTTGGAACAGTTACCAGTAAAAATATTCACACTTTTGGCTATTTGAAATTACCGTGTATAATTTTTTTATATTTTTTTAGGATCAAATAAAACTTCAAGATTTTTTTTTCCAGACTTTTCTTTTTTTAATAGAAACTGTTACAAATAATCAACATTTTAACGAAATTATCTTTAAATATCTAAGCTTAACGAGGCGTTACCATTTTACTACAATTGTTTCTTTTTAACAATACAATGAAACAACTTTCTTTAAGCAAGTTCTTATGACAACCAGAATTTACTTTCATAGGTTCTTTAATTTACTCTAAAACTATAATATTTATTATTTTCATGACAGCCTACTTTTAGGAATGCTATGCTTCGTCGCAGCTTCGATTTAGGATGTTGATCCGGCTTTGATTTCGGCGATAGCTTTTTCCAAGGTTTCTTTACTGTAAGAGGTGTAAGGTTTGTATTGTTTCCCATGTCTATAGTTTCTATATGTCCTCTGGTAAACTCGGACCATGATGGCATTGTCCTGGAAAAGATAAAAAAGTTTTTTACTCCAGCAAAAAAGCAAAGCCAAGGCTTTTTTCCGAAGTTCCAAATAGCCCCATATGCTGTTCCAAATAGCCCCCGTCACAAAAAACGCAAAAATTATGTTAGAATATCCAGCATTTACGAATCCAGTATACTCCCTAAACTCCTGACAATATGTATAATTTAATACAAATTTCAGTTTTTCACTTACTTCGTAGACTTGGGAGCTGCACGGAGGTTGGCGACAGCTCTAAAAACCACGTAAAAAACAACTTTTTTTCAAATGTCGTCTGACGCGAAACCCCTCTGGCTAGAACCTCAAAAAGAATACAAATGGACGTGACATTGATTACAGGACTGCCAGATAGAAAAAATAGATTTCTACAACTGCTATTGTAGAAAATATTTCCACTCGAAACAAATAATTATTTTTTTCCAAATAGCCCCAATGATTCCAAATAACCCCATTCTACGGTATCAATAATAAAAAAAAGACCGCAAATTTTTACATTTGATTCATATTAAAAAAAATCTCTTGTAGCGGGTTCCCGGTTCAACCATGTATTTTTTTAAAAATCTATGATCGCAGTTAAATTTTTTTTTAATTAAAATGTTTTATAATGTTGCTACACGTCGTAACTGAAATACATGCCGTGCCCTTTTCACCTGCGTGACGAATAAGGGAGCTTTTAAGGCGCATACAGGAGCGAATGACCTTGAGCAATTTGGGCGGGGCTATGGTTTCGGCCCGCACCCTTCCGCGCGCCCCCCGCCGCCGGCGCCGCCGCATAGCCAAGAAAATGAAATAGATTTCGCGCGTAAGCCGCAAAAGATAAGTAGAAATCCTTCATGGCCGCGTGGTAAACCAAGCCGGCTGACACGCGATAATTGCGGGTTCAATTCCCACTGCGGGATATTTTTTTACAAATTGTCTATCTTTATTTATGTCTGTGCTGTTCTTGTGAAGCTAAATAAATGTATCTTTGTCTTTAAAATTCTGCAAGTATTTGTTCTTGGTCTGAGAACAGAACTCGGTACTTTAGGTAAGTAATAAGTATGTATGTTACCGCCTTACCGCCTCTTGTTACTACCCGCGGCGCGGGGCGTTCGCGTTGTAGGTAATTTCCTTCTAAACTAGCCTATATTCCAATCATTCGAAAGTTTTATGCAAATCAGTTTAGTAGTTAGGTACATGGTAACAAACATTCATACAAGCTTCTCTAATTTTCAATGTTTGTAGGATATCAATGATAGGTAGGTTATACGGGTGGAATAATTTGAAACAATAAATCTCTGAGCTAAAGGAAAAAGGTCATAATGGACCAAGAGAAAAAAATTACCATTACATGGTATTTACATATAGGTTTTTACACCTATTCAAAGAAATGATGCCAGAAATCGGATGTAAAGATTTGATAAAACAGTAAACTAAGCAAGAGGAGAAAGGGCATCCTGGACCAAGAGACAAATTTACTTTTATATAGTAGATTTTTTTCTTTTATTTTCTTTCTGCTGTTTTTTAGGGGTTTGAAACCGAGGTCAAAACCCTAAAAACCAGCAGAAAGAAAACAAAAGAAAAAAATCTACGATATATAAATTTTGTCTCTTGGTCCAGGGATCCTTATGACTTTGATTCTGTTTTGTGTTTTGAATCCATAATATTTCAGAAACTACTGCAGCTATTGACTTGAAATTTGAAATAATAATACATTTAGTGCGCCCGCACAGATTTATAGAAAAATAAATAAAAAATTAAAATGAAGATTTTCAGTACAAATTTTGAAATCGAAATTTTAAATGGGACCTACAGAAATTAAGGTGGTATGAAATGAAAGGTACTGAACTGTACATTTCGTTTTGGAAATTTTGATAAATTTTATACCCCCACCTATCTCCGAAGATTGCAGAGCGATCGATGTAAAATGTACCAAGTATTTGAAGATATGGATCTATATTTTACAGGAAAAATATAAAGAAGTCTGTAAAAATAATACTTTTTGAAATATGGTCAAAAAAGGGCGGGAAAAATTTCTAAAGTGGTGACTACCAGAGAAGTCTGTTAACATAACTACTTTTAATGATAATGATTTCTAAAGGGGAGACTACCCCCGTCGAGTGGGGTGGGGTATCAATTTGCACATTCCAAAACAGTTTTTGAAATTTCAAAAGGTTTTATACTTTTCGAAATATTTTGATAAAGGTCGAAAAATTGGCCATCCCCCCCCCCCCTATCTCGGAAGATTGCAGAGTGATCGATATAAAATGTACAAAGCGTTTGTAGATAAATATACAATGTGTCTGGTCACCGGTGTCGGAGACTTTGGGGGGGGGGGTGAAATACGGTAAATTTTATCGAAAAATCACTATTCCTATCTTTTTTCTACCTCCATTGCAAAATGGCAGTCATTTTGTTTTCTTTTGCCTCGAAGCACGGGTGCTTGTACTGATTTAGCTATAGCTACCCATGTAGAGGTCCTAGGAAGACGATAGAGGGCTCATTTGATAGCCAATAATGTGGACAATAAAGCAATGATAACATTATTTCCATTTCCATTTTATAGTAGAGGAGGAAAAAAGAATTTACAAAACAAAAAAAAAAGATTTTTTTAAAAAGATTTTTTGAATAAACTTCTAAACTATCTTACTTATAGCTAAGATACAAGACTTATTTTGAAGCACACAGTATTTACTATCGTTCAAAAACAAAAAACATGTAGCTTGACAGTTTGGATTCTATGAAAAAGCTAATAATTCAAAATTTTTTTTTCAAAAAATCTTTTTTTAGGTATCATAAACTCTTTTTTCCTCTATTATAAAATGGAAATGGAAACAATGTTATCGTTGCTTTATTGTCCACATTATTGTCTATCAAATAAGCCCTCTATCGTCTTCCTAGGACCTCTACATGGGTTGCTATAGCTAAATCAGTATAAGCACCCGTGCTTCGAGGCAAAAGAAAACAAAATGGCTGCCATTTTGTCATGGAGGTAGAAAAAAAATAGGAATAGTGATTTGTCGATAAAATTTACCGTATTTCACCCCCCCCCCCCCCCCCCCAAAGTCTCCGACACCGGTGACCAGACACATTGTAAATCTATATTTTACAGGAAAAACATAAAAAAAAATAAAAAAAAAAATAAGTGCGTTGGTACCAACGCACTTACCTACCCACTAATCTCTGTAGTAACCGCAACCTCCTGCGTTGTAAGCCCACCGCGCCAAGAGGTCGTCAATAAACGTAACAACCTAAACGACAAAAGTTCAAAACCCTCGGCACGCGAGTTACACTCGCAATTGTCGTACTTGTTTATCTAGAATTCTAGATAATTATGTACAAGTACAAAGGGTGGCCGTCGCGAAGAAAACCCGTAAAAAATACTCGTAAATAAAAAATACCCGTAAAAACACGATAAATACCTACCCGTTAAAATAGTAATAATAATTATGAGTTCAGATCGCGTAAGTTTAAAAATATCCGAGCTCTAGGAGATGAAAAAAGGCAATGTACCATTTTTACCCAGTCTCCTTTACATTTTGAATCCCATTCCCATTTCATAACAGTAAGTAAGGTGGGGGTGTACATACCTACCTAGTGCTTCACTTCGGAGAGTCATAGTCATAGTTGCAGCCATACTAGAATTCTGAAGACGAAAGACGATCATGAACCGCGTTAGGAAGAATGCCGTACGTAGGTACATATTTTATTTCGTCGCATAATACATCATAGCTACCTACCTAAGCGTAATGGATGTTTTACCTGTAGCAAAACATTTTCACTCCAGTTTCAACTTGTCCGGTCACTGTAAATCTATAAATAAATAATAATGTAAGATCAGTAATAAAACAAATAAATGGGTAGGTCTAAGGAGTATTTACTTACATTGTCGTTCATTTGTTCCTACCTAGTTTAGTACCTACCCGATCTCCTAAAATAAATATACAAATATGTAAAATCTACATAAGTTTGCTAATAGGTAGTTACTATAGCATAAATTTTCTAAAATAACGAGCTTTCAGGGCTTTCTTCAGCTTACTGATCTTCGGAATTTTCAATATTTTACAAACTGCCTTACACCAAATAAAGCGTCCATGCGCGGATAACTTTGAATAATAAATAAAGCGTCTATGTGCATCAATTATAGCATTATAGTAAAAAAGCAAAAGTACGCCTCGCGCTCACCTAGAGCGCGAGGCAGACGAACACAACCTCCCCGTACGACAGTCAGGGTTTCACTGCCGCCCGTCGCCCGCGCAGACTACCTTCAAAGGTTACCGCCCACTAATCATACGCAAAAATTTAAAATAATGATTTTCTATGTGAAAAACCGTCGTATCACAAAATCATACGTTCAGTTTGAAGATAAAGTCTTTGCCGACATGATGGTGAAAAAAAAAGTATAAAATTCTAAGTAGTTTAGAAGTAGATACACTTTTTCAGTAAGAAACAGCTCCACTTTGTGATTTTTTTTCACCAGGTAAACGAGCACGTAGAACATTTTTGTACGTTCACTTTACAGATAAAAGGTCAATGTATAACATATATTTTTTTCAGCCCATAAAATTGACTACTCTAGGAGGAGAAAGCCTCCAAAGAGGAGCAATCAGCTACTGTATGCGCCTTAAGGGTTCGTTACACTGTCACTATGCTTAGTCTAACATTTTTGTACGTTAGGAATGTCTGGATGAATTTTTATACGTTTTGTATATTTTTATTATTAGATCATTTCTATTACTTTTATTCTTTTTGGCGTCTTAATGAGTTAATTATTCTTTTTTAATGATACGCTATTTGTGATACTGATATCACTAGCTATATTTCACTAGCTGTCCGCCCCGGTTTCGCAAAGTAGCGCACTTTTTTGAAAATATTCTATGTTCATCATGGAAAATCTAGGATTCTAATGGTGAAAGAATTTTTCGAATCGGTGCAGTAGTTTCGCAGCCTAAAACTTTTGACAGATATAGTTGAGAATCTGTTGACTCGAATATTATAAAAGTTGCGATGTTTACCTATCGAGCCGACATAGTATTAGATTGTTAAATGAATTTTCCATAAAAAAATAAAATTTCCCACGTCTGTCTTACCTTTTTACGAAAAAGATAAAGATAAAGATATAAAGATAAAGATATATTTATTTAGCAACACAGGAACAGCACAGAATTACATTAAGATAGACATAGGTATACAATATATTATGAACAAGAAGACAGACATACATAATGAATCAAAAAACTAAAACTAAAACATATCAAAAAACTATCACTTACTCGATATTACTTATACTAATAAATAACACAAATATAATATGCATACCTACCTACCTACAAAAATATACTACAATACAATATCTATTTACACCTTGTTTCCCCCTACTATACAAGAAAGTCCTTGCTGAGCCCGCAATAGCCAAAAAGGATCAAACTCAGCTAAATGTTGAGCCGCAAGAGTGCGTGCGAGTCAACGCTGATTTTCAGTTTAAAAAACTCGTGTATTGCCCTGCGCAGAAGCAACGTAAAAATAATACAATTAAATATTTTAATACGAAAAATTAAATCTGTGTAAAACAGGTTGTGCAACAAAAATAAAATCAACTGTCAAAAGATCGACATAAAACAGTTGAATCGGTAAACACGGACATCACTTGTTTGTCAGTCGAGATATGTATAAAAAATATTTTTAATGTAATAGTAGTAGTAGTAATAGTAATAATGATAATAAAATAATAAAAGAATGTAATAATAGTAGTAGTAGTAGTTATTTATTTTTTAAAGTATAGTTTTTCTATTTTAATTTGAAATGTTAATTTCATTGAAATTAACATTGACATTGTTAATTTCAATAGTAGGGTTTTTTCTAACTTTTGTTTATTTTATATTGGTTTAGGTTTTTTTTTTCTAATTCTACTTTTACTTTAGACACGAGATATTAAACTTAATTGGAGAAGCCCTGGGTCCTAAAATACAGCCTAGGCTAGTTTGGGACCCTATGGATTCTAAGTAACTGAAAATGTATTTGTGTCAATAAAGAATTTGTATTTGTATTTTGTATTTTAGTTATATTAATATTGTTTACTTAATGTACTTAGTTCTACATAAAATAAACTAAGATTACAATTCTTCGCTCCGATAAGGCACCAGTAACTATTAATTTGTAATTCTGACGCATTAGGGAAACTTGCGCGACTTTATAAGACCCCTCTCGCCTCAATACTAATTATCCGCCTTCTGAATCCAATATGCTCTCTGATCGATTTTCAATCATTCAATTTTCTTTCAACCCTCCTGTATTTTCCCCTTGCAATCAGAATCAGATTTAGGTTGACTTTTCAATTTGCGGCCTGATCCAAATCAGTAATCAAAGGAATGCTCGTTCATAATGACTAAAGAAACTGGTTAATAATCTTGCGTCACTTTCGCTCTTACATTGTGCATGATAAACAATCTGATAAGTTAGTCGTGTCAGGGCTCACCGATGGAAATTTTCAAGTTCTTCCGCATACGGTTTTTGTGCATTGCTTCCTTCGCTATCCTACATAATCTTGCATTCCGTTCCGTCGCATTTTGTCACAAAGATTTCGACATATTTTGAGAGAAAATGCCTTGCACGAAGCATGGGCTTCTAGTTTTACCCATTTTGATTACATCTTTACTTGCCGAGTTACTTATTCTCTGCTGCACCTTCAAGTTTGATATCAGCGTGCGTTTTATGAATCGTACGTGAGAATATAGTGATCTATAGGATAATTTAATAGCTCTATAAAATTATTTTATAAACTTTCATTATTATTATTTTGGAGATATTACATTCCTCGTTCCTATTTATAAAAATAGGCTTTGACCTCGCTGTTATATCAAAAGGTGATTTCAGATTTCGCTGATGTCTTGTCTAGTTACTGTCGAACCAAATTATACTAATTTAAGCATAGACATTAAAATGTCTCTTGCACAACACGTAGCATAGGTGTGCACTAATTTATACCTTGAATATGCAACGTCTGAACCATGTATTATTGAAGGCATTCATGATGTGTCGCCGTCTTAGACAATACTTGGCCTGTCGATTTGATAGTCAAGATATGATGTTTTCATTATGTTTTTTAATCCAACTGGAATAATGTTTTTGAATAAAAGTTAAATTGGTGTGGTTCTTATACGAAGTAAATATACCTATATGAAAAATAAATATGAAAATATACGACTAAACTCGAATTCACAAAAAATATCTGACCTACTTTTTTGTACCTCCTACCCGTTCAAACCTTGTTTGTACCGGTCTGTAGAAATATAACTTAATATTTAAAATATAATGAGCTAAATTTTTTGTTAGTTTACTAAAACTTCCTCATTTACAAACTATAAACAGTTTTGTTGTATATTAATAAAGTAAGTCATGTGTAAACTTAAATGACATTACATGGCTAACTTACCTAGATGGACCTAAAGATACGCAGTTACAAAATTATTAATAGGTTTTTTACTCGATTCGTTTTTGTATACCTACCTGATCACCTTGCATTTAAAATATCTACTTGTTTAATCTGTGGTATCTCTTGAATGGAATCCCGATAGCACACCCACTTGGCCGTGCCCAATATTTTCTTTGGTTGGGTAGATAACTCGGGTTTTGCGCCTAGTTAGTTTTCTAGGAATCTTAATATTAATTGATTATTGTATTGTAGTCATTTATTTCAGATAAAATAATCCATATCACATTCACACAAACTTAATTAAATAAAATTCTAAATTTATTATGTGGATAAATGTTAGTTGGGATTTTGATTAAAGTATTGAGTGTTTATCACTATTAAATGAACAAATGAGAAGTTTATTTTGATCCGCGGTGAACAAAGATCTATACGAGGATCAGGCCTGATTTTTATGGATATCGTTTGTCTGGTCGGTCTGTCTCTAAAGAAAAACACCATGGCTGATATGCATAGGTAATTCTAATTACAACAAGATAATTTCGTATTGGTCCTCTGTAATTTTCAAATTTATGTTTACCTTCAAAAGTGACAATTATGTGCAATAAAACATTGAAATTTTCAAAACTAGCCAATTTGTAAGTGGTTATCGTGCCCTTTATCGTCCATATTTTACTGTAACGTGCAATTTTGCAATAATTTGGCCCTGCATTCCAACAAAATGCAAATGACGACTATTTGCGACTCGCTTTATTAGGTTACTAACACTTGGTAAGTTATCATCATCCATCCAACCTGACATAACGCGCTGCTGAATTTTAAGTCTCTCGTGCTACTCCCTAATGTATGTGTACTCCAGGTTCGTCATGCCAAGATCGCGATATCGTTTACCCATCTTGTCGATGACGTCCGACGCTTCTTTACCATCTCCTTAGACTCCGTTCAACTCATTAATCCACTTACCATCTTCTTCATCTCCAGAGACCTACCATACCTACTCTCCGGTTTGTAAAGACTGATTTTTGATAATGCCAATTAAGACTTCCAAGCTTGCTTAACGCTACCTACACTGGTTTTTCTAAGTTGTAACAGAGAAAATTTTTAGGTACACAATAATATTAACATTGTAGTAGATATGGGACAGAACAACCAAAAACAGCTTACGTATTTTAGCTGAAACTTGTTTTGCGATGGTAGTTCAGTGCCATTAAATTACTTTCAGAAGGTTGACTTACAAAACATATACAAAATTACCCTTTTATGTACCTAATTCTATTGCTAGTTGCTGGCCGTCCCAAATTATCATCTTCAATTTTCTTTTTACATTCCAAAAGCTTTTGTCAGTTTATCGACGCCTTTAGATGATAAGAACTTATTCAAAAGGCATTATTTGAATAATCACCTCATTAACGTATTCTTTGCCCTTCTGTGAAAGTTGCGGCGTCTTCGCACGCAACTTTTAAACGTCTTACATAATTGATAAGCTTCAAGTAGACGTCGTATTGGCATTGATTTATATCTTGGGATTTTTCATTGGTTTTATTTCTTAATTAGCTTCCAATGAGTACTTTGCTTAATCTTTTACCAAAAAGCTCGTGATCTGTTTGCTATCAATTATTAAAGCAAGCTTATTGTATTACTTCTAATTTCGACATGGAATGAACAGGATCTTAGTTGTAAAGTAGTTGTTAATCTCGAGTTTTTGGAAAGCTAATTTTCGATTGCTGACTAATCAGAATAAATTTATTGCCAGCATTCGAATCTCGAATGTACACTGTGTCAAAGAGATCTAGAAATAGTTAGCCTGAAATTATACGCCAATTATGTTCTTTGCGTAACGCTAATGTATCCTTTCACATAAAACTATTGATTGGTGCTGTTAGCTATAAAAGTTACTGTCGTTTAGATTGAATAAAAGCAATTTGTAACCGGCAATTAGATGAAAGTAAATCTTGGGCTTAATTTAGTAGCTTGGTCTTGTCACATGAGATAACCGGTTACTAATGGTAATGTGGAATAAATGAATTGTGTATTTATAATTAAAATGGAGAACGCTACAAAGTTATTTAAGTTACTGCAGCTCGGCAAACGTAGTTTAGAACGCCCTTCGGCCAGGTGGGAAGACGATCTGCGAAAGACTGCAGGCAGATGCTGGATGCGGCAAGCTGAAGAGAGGGCGCTATGGCGCTCATTAGGGGATGCCTGTGTCCAGCTGTGGACAAATATAGGCTGATGGTGATGAATGACACTTACTCACATGATATGATTGTGCGTATAGCTATGCACAGAGATATTGTATCTGGTCTATAGTTAAGTAAATGTAAAGTTAAAAATTGTTCAAACAATAAAAATAAGATCAAATCAATTAGTTACAACGAAAATAGCCAACACTCACACTTGATAATCGTTAAATTCGATGTTATGTGCATAATCGTCATGTGATTAAACACTGTTTCACCTTCCTATAATTATTGTAGGTATACACTTTACTTTTTGTTTATTTCACTCTAGTTCTCCTATTCTCAAGAAATATTCAAAATAGATTAATTAGGGTAAATGGGTGTACCATTTTTGAAAAGTGTGAATAATTGAATACCACTAAAGATACATATTATGATGTTATAAGACGACAGCTGTTTCATAACTTTGAAAACAGATAAAAAACTAAAAGTTTTGAATTGAATCTATCTGAATAATATATTTTAAGATTTTTCATATTCGTTTCATTTCCAACGGTACGGAAGGATAGTTTAATTCAATATAACAAGAACCAGCTCGAAGGACCACAATGTTTACCGTCAAGTTGATGTTTGACAGGATGTGGGTGTACCATTGTGTTCAAAATGTTTGTTACGTTGTCTATTATAGTACTAAATAGACATGCATAATATCAAGAAACACTATTCGGTCTAATTGATCAGTGGTTATGGTGTGGTGAGTGACCACCGGCCGATACAAGTTACATGCATTGAATTTCCGTAAGGCTTGATGTTGCTTCCTTAATTACTTGATGTTAAACTTAGCATTATATGGCTGAAATTATAAAATAATTTGCATTAATGAGTATGTGTGGGAGGCTAAAAAGACGCTGGCGAGACGATATCGATGCATTTCAGGTAAATTGAACTGGACCTGGCTAAGGAACGTGTATTTTGGCTAAATTTTGGGAGACCTTTGCTCAGAATGTGTGGCACCATAGGTAAGATAAAAAAAATATTTAATGCTGGATAATTCACGCACCAAGTTATGCTTACTAGATAATTAATATACCTAATGCAACATATAACATAGATTGATATTTTTTATTTGTACAAAGTAAACGACCAGAGCATCTGCAGATCGTTCATACACTTGGCCCGAGGTAGGAATCAAACGTGCAACCTCCTGCGTCGCAGAAGGGCCTTCCCCACCGCGCCAGAGGTCGTCTTGTGAGTAGCTTCCTACGATGTTTTGTAGTGCTGGAAAGATGAATACAGATAATATAGGGTAGAAAACCTCTACAACTTCATAAAACATGAGAACGATAATAGTGACTCTATTGCTAGCTCTTCTCTGATGAATATTATACAATGCTGTTGTTGAAGCAGGGAAGCAAAAGTTTTAGGTGTTAACACTTAGTGATTTTATAAAATCTGCATAATAAAATGATCCAGTTACACAATAAGCTTATGTAGGTAGGTAGGTACTTGATGCAATTTGTAACGATTTCCTAGACATTACTTTCATCGCCTATAAGATCTCTATCATTATAGCGATTTTATCAAGTTGTCACCTTATAGGAAATGTTAGATCATGGGAGATTAAATGATCATTTGTGATTTCTATTTGTATGTACAACGAACTTTATTTATCTGAAAATTATTTCGATTAAAAGCCGTAAACTTCAGCGGATGAGTATCTTTCCTAAACTTGTATAACTTTAATAATAATACGAAGATCAGTTTACTCAGTACTTTAATTCAAATTTCAGCTCTTGCGGTAGGTATAATCAATCCTTTCGAAAGGGTCCAAGGGTGGTATTCTCGATGGTCGATCGATAACTATGGCCGGGATAATCGATATCTACCTCTACATTGTGACTACATTGCACTCGAGGTTCCTTACTTAACTGGCACAGTTTACTAGCTTGGCGCAATGACTGAAGTGTATCTTGTCTTCGGTAACTAAAGATCTGTTCCGTCCCTTGTCATTTCAGTACAGTTGACGGCACGTAGTTATTACCTACAATAACTTCATGCCATGAAACTTTCTCAACTTTGTCACTCTAGTATTTATTAAAATTACCTATCATTTTAAAACTCAAGTCTATGCTAGCTTATACTTTGCTATTGTTCGATTAAAACTATCTCAAACCATGAGTGTGGATCCCATTCGCATATTCGTCGCGGGGCGGCCGGCGGCATAGGGTCGCGCTCTCGCCTCATTCCTGTAGCTTGTCTGTTTTTTGTCCCGCGACAAAGGCTGCAAAGCTGCGCGTGTGATTAGCGCGAGTGGGGAGGCTTTAGCAGAATCGCGACGACGACGACGAGTTCCGCTCCGCGAGTTCGGAGAGGCTTTATAAGTCCGCCTTAAACATTGTATGAAGAAGGTTTAAGAACAGGTTATTTTTATATTTTTCAGCTGTGAAAAAACTCTTTGCTCCCATCCAATCAAATCGCCACCTGATACATATTTCGTAAAAGTCAATAGATCAGTGATGATCAAAAATAATTAACTGTTTAGACATATATTAAAAACTAAACGACGGTAAGCTTGCCGTCCATTTTCGCTAATTGACCATTGTCATGTCAGTTTGTAAAGCAACTAAAATGTAATTGCTCATTAAAAATGACTGACATCATAAATACATGCAATATAATGAGGAATTGAGGATTAAATTAAAGCCAATTATCAAACAAGCTAAACAAGGTCGTGTCTCGTAAATCACTTGAATATCAAATAACAAGGCACTGGCTGCGTCAGAAGTGTTGGTGAATTCTTAAAATATTGTGACAAGCCAATAGTTGATTTTCTAGTGGTATTAAACATTTGTGTCAATTCAGACTAATTAAAAACTAATTTGATAGCCCCATTAGTACTATCCTTTTTGTTTCGATCGTTATGAAAGGGACGGCTACATTTTTGAGTGCAGTAGGTTAGATTTGGCGACAACTCATTACATTACACATCAATTGTCATTTAGTTCAGATACTATGGAATAGTTGACTTAGATTCATCATCACCATCACAACACAACACAACCCTCATAATATCCTCGGTTAAAACTTAACAGTGGGTGACCTGTGGGTTGATAAGAAATCCACCTTATATTTTTGACATCGCTTAGCACAAAATAACGAATCACCATGTTTTGGTCAAAATTGACTCTAATTCGGTTGAACGATCTTGTCCATCGCAGTCCGGGGCCAGACCGCAATGAAAAGTGGGCTCATAAAATCAAGAAACAACTAAAACTAGACGTGCTCGTAGGCCTTTACCCTGCAGAAGTGCAGATGGCTCAGGGGGTCCATACCAGAATGCGGGAAACAAAAAAGATTACCTTTTGTCGTGCTCTGTACTTGTGCTTGTTGCAATCTGTAAATAATTAGTCAACATGACACGTGACATGTGCTCACAAACACATTGAAGCTTTAAATCGACTGAGCGTAAGGAATTCTAGTAAATACCTTCGAATATATTAAGTAGATCCCTTATCTTGAATACATATGCAATCAACTTGTCTTTTGGAATCACGGATAGGTACTCTAAGAGGAGGCAATTGGACCTGAGACATATCCACATGCTTGTATTTTTTATCTATGAGCACTTTACTAGATCCTTAATTAACGGCCTTTATTTAATCGTTTTTTGAGAATTGATAGTACGCCAATAAGCGACATGCTGGATAAGGTCCAAGATACCTAAGGTCAGGTTTAACACTGGGATAACAAATAAATCAATTTTTCTTTAGGGCAGTATAGACAACAATAACATCAAATAAAAATACTTTGGGTAGATTATTTTTGGAAGTTGAGGAATAGATTTTAAATAATTTACGCATTCATTCATCACAGTGACGTAATTTTTTCTATTCTACCCTAGACCACAATCCCAGCTGGGACCTTCTTATTGGTCCGTAGGTACACCTGTTATATATAAAATTAGTGTAATAGATGAAAAAAATATAATTTAAACTCAAAGGATATAATATTTAAGGTAATGCGAAGTTTTCTATACTAATATTATAAAGAGGAAAGATTTGATTGTTTGTTTGTTTGTATGTTTGTTTGTATGTTTGTTTGTTTGTTTGTTTGTTTGTTTGTTTGTTTGAATTGAATAGGCTCCGAAACTACTGAACCGTGTTAAAAAATTCTTTCACCATTAGAATCCTTAATTTTCCGTGATGAACATAGGCTATATAATATTTTCAAAAAAGTTAGGGATCCGTATGAAAAATTCAATAATTGAACCGTGGGCTGTATATTCAACCTCTTTTTCTATTATGGCGCGTCAGAATAGAAAAAGAGGTTGTATAGCGCACGGTGCTTGCTTTTTCTCTACGGCCAGTGTCAGTTTTGGAATGTCGAGTCAATGTCAAAAACCCCAATGCTGTTAAAAAAAGTAAAGATCCGTATGAAAACTGTAAAACCCATCGTTTTAGTGTGTATAATTTCTGAAATTTTTGTTTAATACCCGTGCGAAGCCGGGGCGGGCCGCTAGTATCCTATACATCTACGAGTGTCTAATCTAAAGGTCTTTCCATATTCACTTAAGGTGGAACGTTCTCCTTGTTTAGGCATAGCTTCGCTAATAGATGGCGCTGACTTTCAATTTGTGGTTTTTTATTGTTTTCTTAATATATAATGCATATTATTTAAAAGTGATACATTTGCCGCAAATGGTACGTTGTTCTTCATATACCAATAAATGTTTCAAGCGTTGAAAACATTTATAGAACTTGTATTTGGGAAGAGCAAAATCGCCGGACCAAATCACTCACACAAGCAAAGATTATAAATGTGAACTGTTTGGCACGATACGCCACCTGCCTGTACCTGAGTGCGAATAACTCTATTTTATCTAAGTACATTTTCCAATTTGTTTCTTGAACATATTTTTTGCGCGTAAGCTTGCAAATGCAAAATCTGCCTGTTGTGACGTTGTGATCTATCAAAATTATCCTGATCGCATATTTTATATAGGAATCTGTATTGTAGTACCAAGTATTGGTATAAATAAATTCATGTTTGTTTAGCAAGCCTTCCTAATTGATTCGATTGTAATAAATCGTTGATGGAATTTCTTCGTACTCAAACGAAGTATCTTGTTTGACCTCGGCCCCTATCACACAAAAACAAAGAGAAGTGTGCTAGTAATTATTACTTATCAAATAAGAAATTAGGCGTCATTGATTTTCTCTACACTTTAATTTCAATGCAATTTTGTTTATTGCGGACTTTTGGGCACAAATTAGGTACTGGTAAAATACAAGCAGTTGATCCTGGATCTGATAAATAATGATTCATCACAAAACTTTATTAATTACTTCTTCAAGATCAGAGGTATTGTCGCGCGGCGGGAATTGAACCAGCAACTTGCAGAGTGATGTCAATAAATAAGTATCGTGTTATCTAGTATACCTAGTTTTCGAAAAAACGATAATTTAGGTATATTAAATTTTTACATTAGACACAGTATGCGCGAATTATTATTATTATTATTATTATTAGCTAGTCTAGCTTTGGACAAGCAGTACTGTGGCCACCGGACAAAAAATCCTTCGAAAAACACTACAAAAATCATTTTTTGTACTTATTTTTCGAGGTTTTTGGCTCCAATTAAGGAGAATTAAAATTTATTATTTATTAGAATTTTCATCCTCCGTAGCTCCATCGTTTATTTTGGGAAGTTGATTGTTTTAGAAAATAGTTTTGCTTCGTTTTTCAAAAATCAAAACAAGTCAATGACAACAGAATACAAAAAAGATAGACATTGAAAGAATAGACAGCCACATGACAACAATAAAAGACGAAATATATACGTTCTACATGCTTGAACGAACAAAATCAAAGTTTATGAATGGTAAGCTATGGTATTATGAGTTGATTCGTTAGGTTTCTCACAGATGACGTTGTCGTCGCTGCTAACACTCGTAAGTTCATGACGTTCTTGTACGACACTATCGGTGTTCACCCACACAGTGACAAAAATGGACTAAAATTACCACGTTATTTCTAATTAAATCGAGTGTTTTCTTTAATAAAACATAATTTGCCGCAAATAACGACCTATAACAATGCCAAAAACAGTTATTTATTTGTAAAATTAAGCTCACATGGCTCATATTTGGGAAAATACAAATGTATGAAAAACGAATGACCTTAATATAAACTTTGATAAATGATTAACGAAACATTGTAGAGTAAAATTATTATCTATACTTCTATACTAATATTATAAAGAGGAAAGATTTGATTGTTTGTATGTTTGTTTGTTTGTTTGTTTGTTTGAATTGAATAGGCTCCGAAACTACTGGACCGAGTTAAAAAATTCTTTCACCATTAGAATCCTTAATTTTCCGTGATGAACATAGGCTATATAATATTTTCAAAAAAGTTAGGGATCCGCATGAAAAATTCAATAATTGAACCGTGGGCTGTATATTCAACCTCTTTTTCTATTATGGCGCGTCAGAATAGAAAAAGAGGTTGTATAGCGCACGGTGCTTGCTTTTTCTCTACGGCCAGTGTCAGTTTTGGAATGTCGAGTCAATGTCAAAAACCCCAATGCTGTTAAAAAAAGTAAAGATCCGTATGAAAACTGTGAAACCCATCGTTCTAGTGTGTATAATTTCTGAAATTTTTGTTTAATACCCGTGCGAAGCCGGGGCGGGCCGCTAGTATATTATAAAGAGGAAAGATTTGATTGTTTGTATGTTTGTTTGTTTGAATTGAATAGGCTCCAAAACTACTGGACCAATTTGAAAAATTCTTCCACCATAAGAATCCTAAAATTTCCGTGATGAACATAGGCTATAAAATATTTTAAAAAAGTTAGAGATCCGTATAAAAACTTCAATAATAAAACCATAGCGCTATACATCAACTTCTTTTTTTTGCGCTGCTCTCTTTTGCTGTGACTCAACTTCAACTTCTTTTTTTATTGCACCGCTTTTGCTAAGACGACTCCGCCAGTGTCAGTTATGGATTGTCATAGACATCACAATTCGTGTTACTAGGGTGCGAGAGGAAACTCAATGTCAAAAAATATAAAAACTTCAAGATTCGAACCAAATCATCTTTAGAATGATAATCATAGGCTATAGAATATTTTTAAAGTTAGTGATCCCTATGAAAACTTCAATAATAAAGTACCTTATCTAACGTGTGTGTGTGTGTGTGTGTGTAAGAACTTAAAATTCTTTATAATACCCGTGCGAAGCCGGGGCGGGCTGCTAGTCTTAAATAATTTTCAAGGAAAGCTGTTTGTCGGATAGCTGTTTGCAGCTTTAACTATTAATAAACTAGTAAACTTACTTTCCATACAGCGATTGTGTGCTGGTTTTAGTGAAAGCCTAAACCTACGCCTCTAGGTTTCCTTCGATTTTATAATTACTTGTCGGTTACTAACTCGGCGGACACACATTCATTTTATAATCATAAGTTATTTATTTATTTATATGATATTCGAATGGACTATTGCTGGTGACCGCAGATCGCCATGACAGCGTTACCAGAATTTAAAATATTATTTATTTAATTATTAAGACGGTCATTAAAACAAATTACATTAATAAACAGATATTATATAGAACAATCATAGTGCAGCAGTTATTTAGTATAATCATAAGTTGGTAACCCATAAGAGGTTAGTCTTAAATTATATGGTCGGACCTCCCGCCATAATATGATGGTTGAAGACCATAGTTGGGAAAAAATTATAATTTGCTCCCACTGTTCTAGCTAACAATGATAATGATGATTCCTGAAGGAAACCAGAAGGTCCTACTAATATTTCAAATGTCCCAGTTTGGGTACTTTGGGTGAATGTTTGTATTTTTATTCTTATTACAAAAATTACATTTTAATATACACAATATTAAATGTAATTTTTGTGTGAGTCATGGTATTCGAAACAAACAATTTTTTATTTACTATTTTTATTCATTTATTTATAATAAAATAATCCTAGACTTTAATGATGTTGAAGTCTCCGTGGTTTTTTATGCTTGAGCTTTTATTGTATTAATTTATTGCACACTCGAAACTTCGCTATGTTCCAGTAACACCGATTTTGATTACCTACTTTACGTAATAACAATCGGCGTTGCACTTATTTTAACATCCGAAATAACCTTTTGTTTTTATTATTAATAAAATTTGTACTAAACCCTAAAAGCCTTGCCGGAAGTAGGTAAAGAATGTTAATGAGATTTAAATGTGAGCTTCGTAAAGCCCCGAGTATAGTAGAATTATTAATGGATAAAAATCCATCTAAATATTATACAAATAAACATACACTCACAGGGCGCTAAGCTAACCTCAAATATCTTTCGTTTTTGGTCTATACTAATATTATAAAGAGGAGAGATTTGTATTTGAAAAATTCTTTCACCATTAGAATCAAAAAAAATCCGTAATGAACATAGGCTATAGTATTAGTATTTTATAGTATTTTCAAGTTAGGGATCCGCATGAAAATTTTATTTTGTTAAATGCCTGTGCGAAGCCGGGGCGGACCGCTGCTAATTCGATATAAGCAACGCTCATTATAAAATATATGTACATATGTATACATAGCTTTCACACGTTGGTTGGTTACCGTGACATCAAAGTAAGTATCATTAGGGCTTTTCTTAATTTCATAATTTGATTCAATCAATCATACTCATTATCTACGTAATATTTAAAACTTTCATTCCGTCAATCTTAATTTACTTGCTATTGTAAAATCAAAATCAATGAAATCAAGCAATTATTGTGGCGCTTCGACGCAACTTTTTCTATATTTCGAGTAGTGCCCACATAATCTGAAATGAGGTAGTATTATTTTCATTTTATTCGTTGATAAAGAATGCCTTTTGTTCACTTTCTTAAAGAACTGAAGGTTCATTGTTGGTTTTGTGGTGAAAGTACATCGCCAACCTGACCCTGCTGAACTTAACATTTTTGGACTGACATCTAGTTTTGTTTATTGTTTGAATATTCATTTCAAACAAGTTCCGACAAAGCCCAGCATAGTTTCGTTTTAATATTACTTAGGTACTCGGAAGTATTTCTAAAAATAGCCACCAATAAATATTTTTCTCTTTTATCTATGAAGATCTTTTTGCTTAAAGTTTTAAGATTGTATAATTATTTAATGATCTCGACATTGATGATTAAGAGGCATCGGTAATGGTATGTAGATAAACAAATATCTTTAGAAAATTAAATTTTCCTTCACCACACGGATGAGATGTTGTGACTAGTTTATTGCCTGTTGCGAGGAGCGGAAGGACAAAAGAGAGCTTTATAAATAAAATAAAGAAAATAGTTTTATTTCAGACATATATAATAATAATATATTCATCCCAAGGTTGTCTGGAACAGATCGCTCATAGCGATAAGGTCGCCCTTTATACTTCCTTTACTTTAAGCGTGTCTGTTTGTTATGTTTTCTTTATTTGTGTGGTACCTACATATAATAAAGTATTTTCTATCTATCAATCTATCTGTCTAATAGTTTTTAATTAGCAGAGCTTTCAAAATCTATCAAGCTTTTGCAACTTCACACTAGATACCTACTTAAAATCATAAACATGAGATAAATTAGAAAGGTATTATAACTAATAATATGCACTGTCTAGCTTAACAAAAGGCTATGATACTAAAGTATATAATAATCCTTTGCTCAGGTGCGGGATGCGGCAACAAATTAACAACATTATATTATATAGGTTTCAGTTCACATCTCGAATCTCTACTTTTATTCAAAATCAAAATCTAAGTGATTTATTTCCTTTAGACCTTACAGGACTCTTGGACACGTCACAAAATACAAATTACATTAGTAATACTGGGAAATAAAGTGATCACTTTGATTTATTGTTCAGTTGAATCTTTTTAATGTAAAGTAAAGAAGCGAACAAGAAACCTTTACCTTGTTAGTTTTCAAACTTTTTTGTCATCTAGAATCTAGCTTACTATAAAGTATCAGATTATCTAGATTCTAGATAATCTGATACTTTATAGTAAGCCTTTTTGCAAAGAACAGTTTTAACAATCCGTTTGAATTTATTTATAGATAATTTTTACAACACACTTGGAGTTATATTGTAGACGCATATACATTGCCCTTTGAAAGACACAATAATGTTGTGTAGCCTAGTAGTGGGCACAGCGAGTTTATTCTTATTTCTAGTATTAACATTATGTATATCGCTATTTTTATTCGTGCTACACAGTAGTACAAACATCTCCTAGTCCTGTTTCGATATTCGATAGTCCCTCCAGTTTCGATATGTCTCCGAAGAATTTCCCTAAATAGCGGCTCCCATTTGTCTCCTCTTTCAACGATCCAGTTTTATTGGCCTGTTGTATCAATCACGTCGTTTGTTCAAGTCTTTCGTCACGGTCATTATGAAATTCTCTCGTGTGACTGCTTGCTCCCATAATAGGGGTTCCGTATTAGATTTATATCTCGTATGTACAGTGCGCGTCACATATAAGTACCCCCCCTATCTCAATGTATGTGGGACACAATAGTTGTTATTTTTGGGAATTTCAGACTTTGAGTATTATGGAAGGGCAGTTTGATCCTGAGCAGCGGCCTGATAAATTTTTGCATGTGAAAAATTGTGACAAATTACAAGGGAATTAGAAGTAGTCGAAAATAGTTTGTATACTAGGGGGGTACTTAATTCTGACGCGCACTGTACATATAACCTCTGTATAGGTGAGGGTATTTGACCATAGATGACGCTATTCTTGTATCTCTTTACATAGAATTCGTGTCTCATAAATACAGACAGAATATTGAAATTAGAAAATTACTTTTGTTTTGTAGAGCGAGCATGTATCGGCATATAAGGAAGATTTAATTCAAGGTTTTCTGGAAGACGGGCATCCGATTTTACTTGTCCTGATCATTTTGAATAATTTACATTAGTCTAGCAAACCTTTGCAATATTGTTTGACTTTGTTGCAGTTTCATATACCTACTTTTTGAAATGTTTAAACTGATTTGATGAGGTTAATCTTATAATCTGCTGTTTAAAAACATGCATTGTCGTTGTGCTGTTCTGGTCCAAATATTTAGTCTCGAAAATTAAATATTTTAATAAGTAGGGTTGTCACAAAAATTAATATTTAGTTTACGTGACATGAAAACCCTACTAGCTATATTCCTTGTTTTGTTTCGAGATAAGCCAGCTGTCATATCCCAGGAGCGTATTTTAGGCTGATTAAAATAGAACGCGGAAGGAAAACCAAAACTTTTAGGGGATTCGGTCAACTGATTCATGGGGTTTATTTAAATACTAGATAAGACATGTTTAAATTAACAAATAAATATAAAACAAATAGAGATACCGATATACTGGACCGATATACTGGATAGGTACATTATAACATGGATAGATCAAACAATTGTCCCGAGGCTGGAATTGGGCAGGCCGCCCTTGCCCACCGAACACAGAGGTTGTAATGAATTAATTAAAAAAAAATTAATTAATTCATATCGGAATTTATGATTTAGGTTCAAAAATATTACTGTCCAAGTTAAATCTATGCTATGGCTGGGTCAAGTAAGAGTCGTAAGAGATCGACCTTAGAGACAGTACAGTTTTGTACAACCGACGAAAGCGACTTTTCTGACATCGCTTGTTCATTGAAAAGAAATCAGATTCTCTTAGATAGTTTCTATCAAACAGCTGATAGATATTTCTTTTCAATTTATCACAATGACGCGCTCTTCCACTTATCAAAGACATGATCGGATCATTCGTTTTGATATTGTAATAGATAACGGGATAGAGAAAGTAATCGATAAAATACACTCGTGTGCAATCACAAGAAGTAAGGAAGATACGTCTAGATTTCTCGAAGTATTCCGTTATGCTCGGTTACAGACACCTAGGTCTTGAAAACTGAGTCAGGGTCTTGGATTACTAGTTACTGTGTGTTTCTGGTGTATTTAACCGTAACTTGATTAGATGCGTGAGAAATTCTAGAATTATTTTTATTTAATTTAAAGCAATGCCGACAAAACACATATACCTAATGTTGAATTTTATAGAAAGTTATACATCTTCTGCTTCTTTGTCGTATTCTTTATTGCTGAAGGTCGTGGATGTCTTTGAAAGCTTTCACGGAGACGCTGATGAACCACTTCCACACTACTCTTCGGCCTGTCACAGGTCGCAGGCAATATCTTGACATAATAGACGACCTCTGTGGAGAGGTGGGCGAATGTCCGCCTGCGACGCAGAGCCGGCGCGGCGCGGCGGGCTCAATTCCTGTCTCGGGACAAATGTATGTATTTGCAATCTGCAAATATCTGTTCAGGATGTTCTGGTTGATAACTATGTATGTGTGTAAAAAAATCTATCTTTTTATTAAGTTATTTAGTACCCATAACACAAGCTAGATGATGTATGGATTATCCAGCATTAGTTATTTATATATTTACCTTATAGGATTTTACTATAGAATAATACTATAGAATCTATAGAATCTGAACATATCATACATATTTACGGGTTATTTATCGCGTCGATTTACCTATTTTTCCCGCCGTTTGAACAGGACATTTATTGCGATAAGTACCCGTGAATTATTTATAATAATATACGAGTAGAATGTACGAGTATGTTCATTTCATAACAGACTTGCGCAAAATATTTCATAAGGTTCACAAACAATAGCTAAAATAAAGAAATAGAGTTGAAAAAAAAAATAAGTAGCAAAAAAACTAACAACCATGCTTCCTAGCTCTTCACTATGTACAGTGCGCGTCACATAATAAGTACCCCCTTATCTCTTTCCTATGTGGGGCACAATAGTTGTTATTGTTGGGAATTTCAGACGTTGAAGCGGCGGCGCGGCGAGAAAAATTTTTGCATGTGAAAATTTGTGATAAGTTACAAGGGAATTCGAAGTACCTAGTCGTTAATATTATGTAGAATTAAGTACCCCCCGTACTTAATTCTGACGCGCACTGTACATGCTCAGTGAATTTACATCAATTCGTATTAAAATCCGCAAGAGTACGAAACACAACTTGAATCATATATTTCTTCTCTGTTTTGTAATACACTATTGTTTTCGTTTAGCCAAGTGAATCTGTTTTGCAAACAATGTATTTGACGCTACTCTTTCTTGGGTTTTAAATTGGATGTCGCGTCGTGACCGTGTCTAAAATAAAAAGAATGAATCAAAGTGATCACTTTATTTCCCAGTATTACTTACCTATGTAATTTGTATTTGTGACGTGTCCAAGAGTCATGTCAGGTCTAAAGGAAATAAAGCACTTTGATTTTGATATTTTTGATTTTAGTAAGTACCTCCCTATAGGTATATACCTATGTATTTGTAGTATATGTCTATTCTAGCAGTCCACCCCGGCTTCGCACGGGTTTTTGACAAAATTTCAAAAATTATGATTTTCAACACATATACGTTGAGTTATATCATTGAAGTTTTCATACAGAACCCTAACTTTTTGAAAATATTCTATAGCCTATGTTCATCAGGCATAATGTAGGATTCTAATTGTTAAAGAATATTTTGTTATTGGGTTTATATATAACTTCGGAGCTTATTCAATTCAAACACACAAACAAGCTACTCTTTCCTCTTTATAATATGAGTACCTAAGTACGTAAAGACTGACAATATTAGCTACACCTATTTATATATGTGTACATTGTGTACCTAATATTGTCAGAAAATATGCGTAAACGCGGGTTGTTTTCTATGATTGGAAAATTAAATGTAGTGAGGTTCTACAACTAAAATAGTTTCGGATGGTCTTCTCGAGTTTTGGCTCTGCGAAAGTCCGCCTGCAAAGGTTGCGGGTTCGGATCCCACATCGGACAGATGTTTTGACGATCTGCAGATATTTGCTGCAGGGATTCTGTCTGAGTGTTTAAAATATCTTATGTTATTTATGACACAAGTACTGCTTTTTGTTTGGCTAAGACCATGCTGTGTCCATCATTATAAATTTTATTATTATTACGTAAATAATTCTGAATTCCTAGCTTCTGTTTTGCACGCGATTATTTTCCCAGGATGAAAACTAGCCAGCATAATCAACCCTTAATTTAGATTTGTGCAGTATAGTGGCAGACGCCGGAATAAGCGTATTTTGGCTTCTGTGTCTCCCGATAATACAAACCTTTGAATCTCAAGGATAATAAGTAGCCACGTCAGAATTCCATCTAATCAATCACCGCTACCGACATACCATATCCGCTAATTCAAACATTGTTTTTTTTTATCCCGCAGACTAAATAAATATATAATTGCCCGGTGCTCTCTAACCTGTAATTTGCCTCATGGAGTAATGGACGACGTTTGTAGTAATGGCATGTCGGAAGTTTCACCTGTTATAATAACTGATTCGGGTAATAGAGATTTGATTGAAAAATGTGGTGGCAATTTTGGTATTGTTGGATTCTGTTTGATGAAGATGTACCTAATGTTTAGGTAGGAGTATATTTATGCTATGTCCGCATTTGGACGCGATATGGTCCAATGAAAAATAAATACGATTTGGTCCAGTGAAAAATAATTATTTTTTACAATAAATATGAAAATACACACCGTATTTTACCGTGGTCACTAATTAGCCTGTAAATTGTAACTGAGCTCAATTTTTTCTTGGACAAGTCACCACACTGTGCATATCCTGAGTGCAGTTCGGGTTTGTCAGTTTTCCTCAGTCTTTCCCTTAGTTTAAGTTTTATTGTAATTTCGGCTTCCTTTATATTTTCTTGCAGGATGGAGTCAACCGAGACGACAATGCTCTCTACGTCATCATATCATAAATCTCAAATTAAATATTAATGTTTGTTTTTATTATGCACTCTTTAAACCTTATACATCTTACTCATACTTGAGCTTGTTTTGCTCGACTACTTTTCAATACAGCAATATATTTACTATTTGGTTTGTAACTTTGAATCAGATTTGCTGTAATAGAGCTAACAGTGAGTAATCCTACAATTGACTTTGACATAGGTTATGTATATATTTGATTCTTATTTAATTTGGCTGTCTCTAAAATGTTTGTAAAACTACAGATAACGTAGGTAACCGTTTCCTCTTTGTTTAGTGAAATGTTTCAATTATAAATACTAGTTTTTCATTTGTTTATATTTTCTAAATGCAATGTTCTTTACGTTATTCTTCTGTTTTAATAATATTCATTGAGGAAAAGGCACGAAACCGTGACCATGATTCTTCTGTTATCATTATCAACGTCATCTGTCGTGAGAACACATTGTTATCGTTATCTTGATTGAAGGTTCCCTTCCTTTCTTATCTTTTGTTTATGAAATGTTGGGTAAGACTGTGAAAATGTTTTGAGCGAAAATAATAAAAAATCTTTTGAGAAAAATATGCAAAAACAGTAAATACAAGCTGAAGACAGGGCGGTGCTCATTAGGCAGGCCGGAGTCCAGCTGTGGAATAATATGGGTTAATGATGGATGATGCACTATCTATCATAATCATCTTATAATTTTTGTCCTTTTTCAGGATTGAACTGAATCAAGCTTGAACCATAAAAATTAAATTTATTACATAATTTCTTTAAAATAAGTTACACAAACAGTCTCGCTGATTTGGGTCGGGGTAGCGCCTTAAGTCTTTTGTATTCATCACAGAATAATTTTATGACGCTTAGCACAAAATAGGGCGCCATTACGTCTGCCATCACGGCCTCACAGCCATCGCTGGCATCCTGTTGGAACATTGCTACAATTTCACATGTGACCGATTGCTATCATTGTTACAGGTAAGCGATCAGAATTCACGGCGCGTGCGCAAATAAAAATAAACTGCCGAAGTAAGGAACGGTAAGTGATCGTGGCTCGTTTTCTACAATTTTCTCTATTGTGCCGTGACATGGAAGCCCACTTTGGACGTACACCTGGCCTTAATATATTCATATGCAAGTAATAATAGGCAGATACTGTTACAAAATGACGCTTCCTTCAGATTTCTACATCTAATGGTAAGTGACTGTAAAAATTCTGGTATGAGATGTAAAATTTTAAGAAAATATGCGCACAATTTTCATAATTTGGCCTTTATCCTGATGAGACATGAAAAATATTACGATTCCTATCACATATTGAATTTTAATTTTAATTTTATGGCCATGTTGGACTCACTATCATTATGTAGGTTACCTACATCAACCAAACGTTGAAACATCAAAGGACACTAAACTAACGAATAGCTCTTATGCTGCTTGTAAAAAAGTTTCCATCACATCCATAGAACTTGAATCTCCAAGTAGCAAGCCAGACTTGGTCGACATCGGTTCGATAAGCGCACTATCACCAGTGCAGTTGAGAGGATTCTGCGTGGTGCGAGTCGGCAACCGCCGGTCGATTCGCCAGTCACCTGCAGCCCACCTCGACTGCAGCACGCGTCTATGCCTTCTTAAAAAATAAAAATTACGCGCGTTTTCCATAACATCCGCGTTCAAAAAAACGGCGCCTTTTTTTCCTCGCGAACGTTCGATTTTTGAAAAACGCGGTTTGTTTTCCACGCGTTGTTTTCTTTTTACTTTTTCCGCGGTGTTTTTTCGTGGTTAGTGTGTTCCTTTTTGATGCTGATGTGATTGATGGGATGCCTTGTTTTCTTACTGGTATTGTAAACATGGTTATCTACTTTATGTGGTAATTTTGTATCCATTTACCCTCTTCTAAACAAAACACTACACTAGCAATATAATTTGAAATTTCTATTTACACCTACAAATTAGTTTTGTTCACACTCATCTCACACTGTTATCTTTGTAGATACCTTTTAGAAAGATTATGCTTATTTTGAAATTCATCACCTACTTAGTATGAAGTTTGAAAAATGAATATAATAAAGCCAGGAAATGAAAAATAATACTGTCACAACCACAAAGTGAAGGAAAATTCGTTAATTGTCGTTGCCCTTAATTATAATTAGACAGTTAAATAAACCCACCAAATAGTCTATATTTGGTGGGTTTATTCGCTTGTTATAGCAAAGTCAGTCACCGAACAAAAAGATTTTCTTCTAATATTATGCGTGTGTTGTAGAGGAAATGTTTGTTCAAGCTAAGTAATGCATGCTTGCCTTCATACGTGAACATTACGAGTAAATTTGTTATTAATTTTCAGATATTACTTTCACTTATTAAAGACTATTTTTATCGGGTATATTATTTTATTTTCCACTTGAATACCCGACAGAAATAGTCCTTGCTATAGAAACATATCGCGAGAGCTGAATTCTTTGGTCTCCCGCGAAACTGTCCTAGTGCGGGGACCATGGGTAACAAACACACTTAAAGCTGCATATACCTATCTGTAATTTTAATAAATATCTCATGTAATAATTTAACATTAAAAGTTTTATTACTTTCACTGTTAAGTGACTATGTTTCGTGTTCATTAAACTACTTATAAACCAGTTTGAAACATACGACCCATTTGCAAGTTTATCATAGTATTAACGAATTTATTGTAATCTTAATGATTTAACGTTATTTTACGGTTACGATTTCTGGGTAACCCAGTTTTCATACTACGTTAAGGTGGGGTTTGAAAAGATAATCAGAAATGTTAATTTTTTCTTACATTTCGACATAAGTTTTCATACATTTTACGCTGAAATTTAATATTGAAGAATTGGACGACGCTGCTTATTGTCTGAATGTCTTTCAAATAACAACATGCATAGATGACCTACTATCTACATCCAGTTGAGGAAAAAATTATAAGATCGGGTTTATGAGGTGATTTGATGATAATTACTGTAGGTACCTAATAAAATACCAAGACCTGAATGTCAATCTATAATTAATTCAAATTGATAACGTTTAATTAGCGCGCGTCGTCCGTTTCGCATGCCACACACAATGTTAACTACCCGCATTTTTTTTTGCAAACGAAACAACCTAAACTACGTTTGTATGAACATTGTTTCATCTACTACCTGTGCTGTTAATACCCTCATTAAATACGATAACGGCAGCAGTTGATTCATGTTAGTACAGTATTCAATTTACCGTGTTGGTAACAGTGTTTGCTTGCACAAGAAATATCGTAAAATAAGTGTTTAGAAATGTGCGTGTCTTGCCTACTGGGTTATGTTGACGTGAGTGCTTGATTCTTTTATACAAAAATGTATAAACATTATTTAATATAATTCATTATGCTTTGTCTATTGTTGTCTATGAGTGTGTATTTTCAAACCACGTTCACAATAATAACGGATTCACAAGAAAATATGATACCAATGTTAAAACTTGGTTCTGCCTGCAAATTGGCTATCTTTGTTTTGGGGTAAAAATTAGCTTACCTTTATGTTAACTAAGGCCGAGAAATGCATTTATTCAAAATTGTATCCCGATTCGACGAGTAGTTTTAGTGTGTTATGGATGTTTAGATGTTTGTTCATCTTCACACCAAAACTACTGAACGTATCAGGCCGATATTTAGCATAGACCTAGTCCAAGACCTGGATTAATACAGGTGTTGTACTAGACCTATGCTAGCCTTTATGTTAACATAAGGGCTATTTTTGATTAATTGTCCTTCAAACTTTTCCTTATAAATTGTAGGTAATGTTTGATGTATCAGTAACCTTTCGGCAAAGGCACGTTACCACATCGGCAATGCACATCTTGTAGGCAATTTTACATTTACACGATTGTTCGCTTAAGTTGAGCTCTGACACTCGGTCGAAAAGTCGTCCCAACCAGTTCCCATATCGATAACATACGAAGGCTTATGGTAGCAGTTAATAGAAAGTAAAGCTATAGGGTCAAATCCACTGCGACATTGGTCGTATGAATGAAAACAAGGCCTGGATGTACCAATACCAACCGTGTATGTTCTTTAGGATGTTCCTATCCATTAGGCATGGGTACATTGCATGCCACTTTACTATGTCATGTTTTAGTAAATTTCTCAAGGCTCCGTTCTATTTGCCTACCTATGAGAAAGGCTTTACTTTATTTGAAAGTTCTCATTGTTATAGCATGTGCATGACGTATTTATCTTGGCACTTCCTTAGTTGCTTTCCTAAAATATTTGGCGTTACCTACGCCAAACTGCCCCGTGGTAATTAAGTTAATATTGACAACAACTGGCATTTATAGACCATAGGTCTATCATTCAAAGACTAAACGAAATGTTGAAACCTGAGACAACTTACTAAAATTGAGCCTAGAGTAATTTTGACATGCCTGCGGTAAATTTTCGTCATTTCGCCGTGCCGTATCGTAAATTCCAATTAGGGAAGGATATTTATGAAATAGGTAGGTACCTAAATATTACGCCAATAGATTGTGCCACGAAAAATATTAACTGCTGGCTAACAGCAGTAAAAAGAATTTTCCCATAATAGATTTCAACAACAACACAAGGCGCGGTTTTATTTGTTTCCTAATTTTTATTTTCATAACAAATCTCACAATGATTTCCTAGGTACCTACCTACAGCTAATTCTAATTCGAATCAATAATGAGCAATGGTACGTAAAAATCATTATTACCTTTTAAATAAATGATTATGATTATAAATTATTACTATCCTTAATTTCTGCTACCTACTGCTTATATAATATCGTAGGTAGACAATTCATGTACAATAAAATGGCCAAAAACAAATTACAGAATTCGAATAACAAATTATACAAGAATAGAAACCTGATATTGAGATCTCGAAAGATATTTGATTTGGTAAAAATAACTTTTACTTTCGGTAAGGTTCCGTGAAGCCGGTCTGACAGCTTTCTGTGTTATTATTTAATATCCTTACGTATTGGAAATTTTGATGTCTAACGGCCCGTTCACACATGTCTCCGTCTGGCCACAGTGTACATATAGACAGTGTGGAAACTACCTACAAACGCTCAAAATGGCTCACTCACACAAGCATGCGCATCTACGAGAGCTCTAAGGGGTTTTCGCAGTGCTGTCAGTAGCGGTTGTCGCGTCGCGACGAGCGGTCATGCGTAATTTAGTTTTTTGAAAAATACTCGATAATATTGCGTTGTATACAGCTGTGTGAACTCAGTTTCATCGAAACCGGAGCTTTCGTATTTTAAACTTCCTGCTGATTCATATAAGAAAAATGTACTATTATTATTATTGTTATCGAATAATGAGTGTAATTGATCATAATGAATTCTTGAATTTATTTGTACATCTAGAATGAAGGCGGTTTAAAGGTTGTTTAAAGTCGATAGGTAGAATGAGAATATTTTATACAAAAAATCCTAAAGGTAATAAAGAATTCCGACGTGTCGTAATAGACGCAAGTACTTTTATGTGAATCATTTGTAATAATTAAGAATAAACATATTAAGAAATGTTTTTTACTTACTAGGTAGGAATCACACGCATTTTCGTATTGAAACACGGTACGGTTTGCTGCCGCTCACGAGCGTTGCCCACGCGCCACCTGCGCTGCAGTGTCTGCGCGCGCCGTAAAGTTACAACCCTATTGCTATAATGGAGCGTAGGTATTTATTTCATCAACTAGGCTTAGTTTCGATACTGGTCATATGTGTACTGTGGTCTGGCCACAGGTCCTCCTACACTACGTATGCCGTACCGTACCTATTACAGCCGGTTCACACATGTCTCCGTTTTACTGTTCCGTTTTATCGTGTACGTAGTTTTTTCGTCGATGGCGTATGTGGTGTGGTTGTATGAGCGACTTCACACATGGCACAGTATTCTGTATACAGAAATACAGATCGACGAACAAAATACGTACACGATAAAACGGAACAGTAAAACGGAGACATGTGTGAACCGGCTGTAATAGGTACGGTACGGCATACGTAGTGTAGGAGGACCTGTGGCCAGCGATGGTAGATAATATCTTTATTGCATCTTTTCATCACTACATAGTATAAGACAAAGTCGCTTTCCGCTGTCTATCTGTTTGTCCTATGTATGCTTAGATCTTTAAAACTACGCAACGGATTTTCTTGTGGTTTTTGTTATAGATAAGAGTGATTCAAGAGGTAGGTTTACATGTATAATATGCATGAGTATCAGCATTGCACCCGTGCGAAGCCGAGACCCGTCGCTAGTGAAATAATAATTCACATAACATTGTGTGGCCTATTTCTTATTTAATATCCATTCATGGCCCAAGACGAACCTTCAGTATTGTCTTGACGGGCTAACGAAATGCTCTAGTAGATAGGTATAAGAATATGATGATGAATAGGAATATAATCAGAATGATGTAGATTATTTTGTAAGGCTCATAAATAATAAAAAAAAATGTTCTATGTTAAAGAATATATATCTATGTAATGTATATTATGTATATCAGTTATCTAGTGCCCATAACACAAGCTTGTTTAGCTTGGGGCGAGATGATCCTATGTAGATTTTCCAACATTTATTTATAAACATAGCCATGTAACAACCGTAGGTACCTACAATGATTGTCAGGAAATCAATAGATGATGAATGCACCGCTGAACACAATTAATCTTTCCGAGTGAAAGTTACGAAATAGAATAGTATTAATTTCGCGAGAATTACTATCAAATCGCATGAAATTGTACTTGGTTAGCGATATCAATGCTTACACTCTCGTTTTCTAAGGAATGTGATGCAAAAAGTAAAGACGGCATCGAACCGGTTGTGAGCGTAACACCTTAGTAAAAAATAAAGTATTTTAATATCGAAATTGTGCAATCGCCGATAAATGTCCAGTACTTTTTATTTCGGTTATTGATACGACTTCTGGTGTTACGCGTATTTTTTTTAAGTAGGTACTCTTGCTGAATCTAGGAACATACTATTTGCGCTTCGTGTGCTTATTTAACAGTGTCCCAATCCAGTCCCAGTATAGTCCCAATTATATTTCCGTGACATTAGTATTGATATAGTAAAAAAAAATGCTGGACAATACACATGGTATATTCCGATAAACTTAAAAACAGTGTAAAATTGGATGAAATAAGGGATTCGTCTTCCGATTCTACAAGCAAACTGTGAGATTCTCTAAAACTCAGTGAAATCGTATATTTGAAAATAGTTTCACCAAATTCTTGCATACTTTAAAAATCACAATAAAGTAGCCGAGTTGCGTTGAATATTAAAATTTTAACGCGTGCTCTAGAGAAATGTTTTTGCTGTTATTTACATATCATGCCCTTTTACTGAACTTTCATCTTAGGTGCTAGGTGTACTTAAGGCTCCGGCGACGGGTGAATTTTCCATACAAACGTAAAACCAAAATATTGTATAATTTCACCATGGTTTGCTATTATTTGTATTTTTTATCTAGACCGACCACAAGCTTTTTTAAAATACCTACATAACTAAACAAATAATATGAAAAAGTGTTTTCGTAAAAAATCGATTTAGTTTAATTTAATTTCAGTTAAGTATTCTGATTTTTTTTTATTTTAATTCAAATTATCATGGATAGTGGTAAAAATATGCTCAAATTACAAAAAAATTTGGTCGGTATTACGTTTTTATCACATCACATCGTCAGCCTATAACAGTCCACTACTGGACATAGGCCTCCCCTGTATAACGTTTGTATATATTATTTGGAAAATTCATCCGTGTCGGCGGAGCCTTAACGAGGGACTTCATTCAAGGGCGACGTGAGTCGAACTCACCCTTACGAAGTCCTTTATTTAGGGATGAAACGTTGTTGTTCTTCCATCACAAACTAGGTTTGTAATCAACCTGCTTACACTCATAATAAACATGCAATATAGGCCAATTAATTGATATCAATCACCATGCGAACAATCTTGCAACATCAAGCAATACTTAGGTTAGGTACTATGTAGTTAATTATGTTCGTATCGATTTACTTGTTTGATTGTTATCAGATCAGTTCAGTTGAGTTTATTGAACTGCTACTGTAATAATACCATTACAATATTGGTTAAAGGTGAATAAAAAACCTATTGAACGGCTTGGCTAATAAAATAATAAAATATTCTGAAAAATTACTCCATAACATGCAACAAAAGGAATAGATCGCATTTCATCGATCGATTTTACGATTTTCTTTCATTGGGCTCAAAAAGGAACACACTTTTATGTAATGTCACCGTTCTAGTGATACATTCAGTGACTCGTAAAATGTGAAAGTATCAAGAACGGTCAAGCAGGCATCACAATGTGCAGCAAAGATCAAATCGATCACATCCTCGGCAAGATCAATGTGGTAAGTTTATTCAATGTACTTTTGGACCATCACTATTTTATAGCAGTTTGAATATAGGAGGGTCAATTAAGATAAAACTTTTTAAACTCTCACGATTTCTTGACATATTAAAGAATATTTATCGCGTACCTTTTGTTACCGTAAACGTAAATAAAATAAAAGGTACCCGATAAATGTTCTATAATATGTCAATTATGATGTCGCCAAAACAACTTATTGACAAATTTTGGCACGATTAAAAATAACGCCATCACTATTAATTAGATTTTTATGAAGGGACAGAACAATTTTTAGTGATGTCAAATTGTTTGAGTTTAGTTTTGGCGATATCTGTATTCATACCATAACTTTTCGGAAAGGTATATTCGATGTTAAACATTATTTGGCTTTTTAAAAACTAAAATCACGTCTCGTTCGATGAGTTTCGGCAGATACGGGTATTTGAATTGACATTTGGTCTGCAAGGTTATTGCGATTTATTATTGCAAACAGGTTTCCTAAATCATTTTATTTTATCCAAATTAAGTCAATAATTGACTGTCTGTTCGTTTTTATAGAAATCGTTTAAAGGTTTTTGATTAAGTAAGAAACATTTATTACTTTACCTATATAATGGGTGGTTTATATTTTCTCTAACAGCAAAGGTCTCTCTGCCATCTCCAGTACTCTCTGTTTTCCTAGTTCCATATATATTTTCATATCTTCCATAGTACAATCTATCTTAAATTTTTTGATAATTTTTAATTATTTAATACTTTATTGCTTAGTACTACGGTTGTAATTTGTTTTACATTGACTGTGACACCATTCTAATAGGCTATTATAATAGTTATTGCAAAACCTCCCGGTACCACAGTAACTGCATCTACTAATTACAATTTGTAATTTTACAACAATGGTTCTCTTTAGTGTAATAATGATGTATGAGGTTCACCACCTTGGAAATATAATTAAATTTAACATTCTTGTTCTAAATTTGACTTCATTTATTTAAATAGGGCAATCAGATTTGGAATACCCAGATTTTGTTGGAATTGAACTTCTATGAGAAATTATTAGTAGATAGATTAGGCGTACGTTACTTGTATTATTAGAATGTCTCACAACACAATATGACGTTGTCCTCTACTATTTTGGTCAGTCTTGGGCCAATCTCAACGGAGACCAGTCGTTGCCCAGGTTTGTGCGCAAAAACAACTGCATTATATATCTATTCCCTCACTGTCACAATCTGATGGGACGTCGTCAGGCAGACAGCTCAGGCGCAGGACCAGCGGCTTTGATGCTTGGAGGATATGGAGTTGATAGAGTTTCTTTAGCTTTATGATTTTTCAGCTCCGGACAAAATTCACAAAGGTCAAAACAATTTTTATCGAAGACACTATCGTTTTGCACAGTTCTAAAACAATTAACTTTTACTTCACCGTTACAGCCGTTGGAGGAATCGGAAAGTTTTGACCTCCGACAAAGAGATTTGAGATATACATTACTGTGCCGAATTATCAGGCGACGAAGACCGACAAAAAAGTTATTAGAGGCACCAATGATATAAAAATCCTTGGTCTTGGTCTCATTATATTGTTTATGGATTTAACTATAAATTATACTTTGACTCGTGAGCGATGTTCTCTCTGAAGGTCATCCAAAAGTTATTAACATCTTTGTAAGTTCAGAAAACGCAATCAAAATGATTGCAGCTAAATAACATTTGGCATCCTGCATATTCTAAGCTAGATCGATAATTAACATTGATTAACCTTGTTTTAGATTAATATTGAACCAAATTTTGATCCGTGAAGTGATTTATTACAATATCTTACAATCTTACAGGATCATAGCTATGGGCTGTCATATTTGTTTGTAAATTGAAAGGAATGTTATTATTATCATGATAAAATCTTATATACGATGCCGTTAATCATAATACTGTTTGTTACTCGTGGCATTGAGATTTTGAAATATTATACCGATGAGGAAGATAAAAGATCCATATTCAACTCATTTATTATGAACTAACTTTATTATAAAAGTTGAGAAATATGTTTGTTGACATTTTGGGTTTTGAGGCACAGAAAACTGTCTGGCATTTTCGGTTTTTGTTGTTTTGCGTAGCTATTCATGCATTTTTGGATATTTATATAAAACCGAAAGTTCTTCTGTCTCTCTGTTACTGTCACGTCTAAATAGCTTCAGGGTCGTTATAAAATCCCGTATTAGAAATGGCTCTTTAGTAAACTGATCCCGCTCTAATCAAAGAACGCATGCGTGGCCGCAAGCTAAACCAATTTAGTTGAATAGGCTAATCCAAAATAGGGCAATCAGGGCGCATGGCATCGCCTACGAAGGTATGAAACCCTACGTAGGTGTCACCTACTTGATTGACGGCCTGTCCCTCGTGCTATCACGACCTTTGCGGTCGTAGACTGCGGTCAGTTGCATAATGTCTGATTAGCGATGTTTTATGAACTGTATTAGGAACTGTTTCTTGCGGTTTCTGAACCATCGTTTTAATTGCTAGGCTCCTATATTTCAGATTAAGTGCTTTTCTACCAAGGCGACGATGATGTGTCGAGCGATATCAGTCAATATTGAAGCTATGAAATATAAGTCAGTCTAAGAAATTAAATATTTATCCCAAAATTTACGATATCGGCGGGACTCGAACCTGCGGCTAGAGATTACCCCAAGTGCGAGGGCTTAGTTACGCACTATAATAACAAAAATCTTAAGTCAGCGTAATTTCCGGTCTGATATACCGTCGCCAAGCTATGCAGCTATTTTCTGGTGTAAAATCATGACACCAAGATTTAAAATAAATTTACATCCTACTTCTATACTAAGATAGGGAAAGTCCACGTCAAATCACTGAATCCACTTCCAACTTAAACCGATCAACACTTGCAAAGTGAAAAATGTGTCAAAGACCATTGCGAATAAAAAGAGCCTGCACCCGCGATTCGTAACCGCACGCACTCGTGCGCAACGCACTGTCGTGCGAGTGCCACATTCCCTCATAATTGTATTCTTTCAAACGCTTGCACTTGCTTCCGTTTAACGTGCTTCGATTGGTACAACGCCTATTCTGTTGTTTAAGTATGGTTTGATTGTTTGCGTGATTGGCGCTTCCTATTTTCTGCTTATTCCTTTCCTATCTTCCTGGGTCTTTCTTTGGTTTTTTTTCTCATAAACTATCTTATACTAAAGTCAGTTATAACGGGATATTTACCCGTTATAAATGACTTAGTGTTAATAACCGTAGATATTTACTGTATAACCGTAAATACAGTAAATATCCCGTTATAAATGACTTTAGTGTTAATAACCATGATAGTTTCAAAAATTATCTTTTAGATTAATTTTGAAAATTATCATCTTAGGAACTGCACAGTGATAATAGATTAAAAGCTAAACTAAGTAAGTAATTTAATGAATGCCTTGACTTAATTTCAGATAAGATAATTAAGAACAGCCTTAGCATTAGCATTTAACAGAGACAATGAACTAAAAGATTAATACCTGCCACACGACAACGAGCCAATAGACGATGAAAGAACACGATAATAATTGGCCATTGAATCGACAGTTGTTGACAACAGAATGGATGTCTTGATGTATGTTAGAAATTCCATCACGACTATGGTGGTTTTAATTAGAAAGTGTATTGACATACATTGTAAATTTGTGGACAGCGACACTTTTGTATCTTGCCACGAATTGATATATTTGTTTCTATTCTGACGACCTTTGTGGCGTGGTGGGCGGAGGTCCTCCTGCAACGCAGAAGGTTGCAGGTTTGATTCCCGCCTCGGGAGAAATGTTTGTAGGATGTGCAGATATTTGTTCAGGGTGTTCTGGTCGTTGTAGCTAGGTGATGCTGTGTGGATTGTCCAGCATTATTTATTTGTTCTAGTCTCCACCTGTGCTCTGACCAAAGATTTCAGGCCTTTTTTGACTCGGGAGTATAATGATGAAAATTAAATAGTAATATTCTGGAATTTTATTGCAGTTACTAGATCCCTATCGTTTTAAAAACGGATGGAATTTATTCTTCCTATGTCTTGAGCCATATCCGCATACGTCATAAACCCTGAAAGAGCAATATATTAATTTTGAACAAAAGCGTTATTTAAATTTATTCTAGCTTGTAACTGATAGATCATGCTTTATTTCATCTATACTAATATTATAAAGAGGAAAGATTTGATTGTTTGTTTGTATGTTTGTTTGTTTGTTGAATAGGCTCCGAAACTACTGGACCGATTTGAAAAATTCTTTCAGCATTAGAATCCTCAATTTTTCGCATGAAAAATTCAATAATTGAACCTGTATATTCAACCTCTTTTTCTATTATGGCGCGTCAGAATTGAAAAAGAGGTTGAATATATAGCGCACGGTGCTTGCTTTTTCTCTACGGCCAGTGTCAGTTATGGAGTGTCGAGTCAATGTCAAAAACCCCAATGCTGTTTAAAAAAGTAAGGGATCCGTATGAAAACTGTGAAACCCATCATGTTAGTGTGTATTATTTCTGATATTTTTGTTAAATACCCGTGCGAAGCCGGGGCGGACCGCTAGTAGTCTTATAAAAAGAAAACAATCGGTACTATTAACATATTCTTTAAATAAATAAATAATGCTGGACAATCCACGCAACATCATATAGCCCCAAGCTAAGCAGAGCTTGTGTTATAGGTACTATGTATATGACTGATATATTTAATACAATATAAAATACATACATAGATATTTTCTATATCTATACTAATATTATAAAGAGGAAAGATTTGATTGTTTGTTTGTTTGTATGTTTGTTTGTTTGTTTGTTTGTTTGAATTGAATAGGCTCCGAAACTACTGGACCAATTTGAAAAATTCTTTCACCATAACAATCCTAAATTTTCCGTGATGAACATAGGCTATATAATATTTTCAAAAAAGTTAGAGATCCACATGAAAAATTCAATAATTGAACCGTGCGCTGTATATTCAAACTCTTTTTCTATTATGGCGCGTCATAATAGAAAAAGAGGTTGAATGCTTTTTCTCTACGGCCAGTGTCAGTTATGGAGTGTCGAGTCAATGTCAAAAACCCCAATGCTGTTAAAAAATGTAAGGGATCCGTATGAAAACTGTGAAATCCATCGTGTTAGTGTGTATAATGTCTGAAATTTTTGTTTAATACCCGTGCGAAGCCGGGGCGGACCGCTAGTTTATTATATAGCTATAGAAAAACCACAGAACACCCTGAATATACTATGGAAATGGAATTCTGATCTTCTGTGGGACGAAATGTTGAGGCCGTTGATGTATTTTATGGAGTTTTAGTTGCACTATAGCATAGATAATAGAAAGAAATAATATCGAACAGGGGACTATAAATATAAGTATAGTCGTAGTAAGTATACGTATAGTCGCTTAGACAAGTCAATTGCAACTACCGAACTTTAACTAAATGATTTGTGTTCAGGCCTCCTTTGACATTGAAGGCTTTTACTAACTTTACGAGTGGTTAGGTTTGATCGATGGGTCAATTATGCTCCGGTTAACTTGAGGTTAATGTAACCTTTCCAAATACGGGATTATTATTATCTGTTGATAGATGTAAGTGATTTTCAAGGTGGTTTTATCTTTGATTGATTTCTGTTTTAACTTGATACCTTGTACTGTAACTTGTTGTTTAATGTTATGATTATGAATGTTTCTACCTTTTTTTGCTCTTGCATTGTGATAATTTTAGGGTTCCGTAACCAAAGGGTGAAAACAGGATCCTATTACTATAGGTACCTCTGCTGTATGTATGTCTGTCTGTCCTTCGTCGTTAGTGGGCTGTATCTCATGAACTGGATGTAAATTAAATATTCGCATAGTGTGTATTTCTCTTGACGCTACATAAAAATATAATATAAATAATTGAATTAAATAAAAAAACGGGTTCCATACAAAAAATTGCAAAAACTAAATTTTGTAGATATTTTTGCTCTACCTTTATCAAGGCGGTTCAGTTGAACCGGAAATAGGAAGTTATTTGTAATTTTGACGGGATGTGTAAAAAAGGAATAATGATTCTCTGACAATTAATAATATAAATTAAATTAAATAATTCAGGGGTCCAAATTAGTGCCAAGTTTAATTCCAATCACGGATGATAAGCAAAGTCGGGCGCGGTCAGTAATGACATGGGTGAGACAGACTTTCTGCTTTTTTTCGATTATAAACATCCGCTTTTAGGTTTCCTTTACAAATTTAGCTATGCTATGCACAATGGTACGGAACCCGCATGCGAGTTGACTAGAACTAGATTGCTTGTATTTCCATCTTATGTGTCTCAGAGCAGAACAATGGCCTATATTTTCTTCTGATATTTAGATTTTTCCACCTGGAAGAACGTGCCATCTGGTGGGTACCAGGTGCCCGGTCCTTTCAGTAGGTATATACTTCAACTAGCGGTCCGCCCCGGCTTCGCACGGGTATTTAACAAAAGAACAATTTTTCATGCGGTACCCAAATTTTTTTGAAAATTTTATATAGCCTATGTTCATCACGGAAAATTTAGGATTTTAATGGTGAAAGAATTTTTCAAATTGGTCCAGAAGTTTCAGAGCCTTTTCAATTCAAACAAACAAACATACAAACAAACAAACAATCAAATCTTTCCTCTTTATAATATTAGTATACAGAGAAGATATAGATTATCATGTATCATGTTGTAATCAATTCAATCTATCTTATATGATTCATCTCAGTGCCATACGTTGAACGGCGCTCTATTGTTAACAGATGCTCTAGTTTTTCGCATTCAATATTCGCTCGTAAATTGATACTTCGCAACCGAAAACTAATTAATATCGCTTGCAGTATGATTAACTTGTGCAGTGCGATGTTTCAAAATGTATTGCATTGTTATTTGTGCAGCAATCGTGTCAAATCTGTATGCGTACCTCAATGGTGCAGTTTGGTGTGCTTTGAAGTAATGTAGTTTAGTTTTTTTGGTATCAGGTTAAAAGCATTTTCGGTAGTTTTAAACGCTTTTAAACTACGTAGGTACTACAAATGTTTTTTTTTATGGAAAATTCAATCCAAGAATTTCGCCATTCATTCGTAGAATCTTGAGATACACGAAATAAGTTTTCCAGGGACTTCTCCATCATTAATTATGAATGTAATTGGGTTAACTACGAATCTATTTTATGTTTGAAGAACATCAACATTTCATCCCGTAACGAGAGACTTTATCAGGCTGAGCGCGGCTAACGTCGTCGCGTCCGTATCGCTTCTATGCGCTCACTCTCGAAACGTTGGTGTTCTTCCAACACAAAATAAGTCGTAGTTAACCCGCTTACATTAATAATGACTTCGTCAAACTACGATAGTTTTTATAGTAAAATGGTCCATCATTGTCTATTAAATACAATCTCTTGCTGATGCCGCTGTACAATGCTGCACTTCACAGCAAAAAGTAATCGAATTAGTCTAATTTAAAGCTAATCGAGATTAAACGGTTGTATTAGCTACAGTAGATGTATAAATACTAATAATCGCACAAGGGAAACTCAAATGGCAATCATATCTCAGTTTCATTTCACTTTGTTAAACGAGTTTAAAATTGCTTTAAAGATCCAATTTTCACTTTCTAGCTCTTATGTTTGTTCGATTACGTTGATATGGGAAGAATTGATTAAAACAAGAACTTCAAAGAAGTTAATGTATTTTTTTTGGTCTCGCTAGTTTTAGCATTTGCCATTTTCTGTTTTTTATTGTTTATTTTATTTTGACATGGATAAAAAATTTGGGAAACATATTGAAATTGTAATGGAAAAGAAACGAGGATAGAGGATAAGGATCAGGAGAGTTACACTTAGTTAATGTTTATCTATTCGTCACAGTGATCAAAATATGACTGTAAAAATTTACGATTAATTTTATGAAGTTGTTTATACAATATATTTCTTCCTGATTGACCGGTTGTGAATCTGGACATTATTTTAACTTATTTTATAGAAACCTGCAATTTTTTTATATTATTCTTACCTATTTCATTAGTATACGAAAAGGATGTCATTGTCTACCGTAAATTTTATCATTATGAAGATTGATTGCGACATAAAATTTGAATCGATGTTTACAATGCCTATAAAATGTTTTTCTAGGAACACTTGGCAAAGCTTCAACAGGCACATTATGGTATTTTATAACAATCACTCATAAATATTAATATTGGCTTACCTAGGCTGGATTCTATGCGCAAACCGAATCAAAATTTCATACAGCGTTATAAAATTTTATGTTTTGAATTTTTAACGAGACCGTTGTTATGATCCTTACCTCTGAAATTTGCATCTGTGATAAGAAATTCAATTTGATGTGAAGTCTTTGGATAAGACAAATGTGCGACATAATGAATAAATAAACAAAAAATAGGCAGTAATATTATTATTCGTGTCTCCTGATGATCTATGAAGAATAGAAGTGATAAATCCGTAGAGCCTATTATTTTAATTAATTAATAATTAAAATAATAGGCTCTATTATATTAATCTGTAGAGTCCATGACAAAACATTGCATCATTTTTTAACCACCTGTGAATTTTGAAGATTTGTTTAAATAGCTTTAATTCAACTCGCTGATCATCGAAGGATATTATTGTTCTGCTGATTTGTCCATACAAAGCGCAAGCGTGAGGTCAATCTTGTTTGCCCAATTATCGATACACAATGGTGTTTGTTGAGGTAAGGAAAACAGTAAGGTCAAGAGTACATCCAAAGAAGGTTCGGGAAAGGTCACGTTGTCTTTACAGATCTATTTTGGCCGGTAGTTCATTGTGTCCGGTAATTGACTGTGGGTGTTCTTGTGAAACAAATTGAAAGGGTTTAAAGAGTATTCAAGAATGATAACGATTTATCATTATAGATGGTTTTTTGACTACAGAGTATATTCATGTATTTTGCTTGCTGATGGTATTAATTTACCGACTATGTAAGTCGAATGTTTTAAGAACAGACGGTATTAAGAATGATATTACCGGAGAAAATATTCCATAGTAAATGAGATATTGTAAAGTTTTTCTGACCAAGTATCCACGCCCCTCTCAACTTTTGAACTCGTGTTCCACTTTCAATTTACTAAGCTTTTGCTATACATCTAGAAGTAAACCACAGAAATTCATGTTTCATGTTCTGTCTGATTTCGCTATCCATAGAAATCACTTTTACTTGTGGATTTAGTATTCACTTGTCATCCAAGTACGTATAGAATACTATTGTTTCCAAAATGGTGACTAATCCGTTCAGCTTTCGCTGCATGAAACGCGTTTCGCCGTGAACTTGACTGGCAGTGGGTAAATCGGTCGAGAGTCTTGACCTGACTTGAGAAACTTCAGATTTTGATCAGGTTGAACTTTGTTTCGAGAAACTTCCACTGCTTGTGCAAAAGTAGGTATTGTTTCTCCCGCGGTACTGATAACACGCTCACGACTTGATAGTTGATATACGAGTGCAAAAGTAACATTTACCTGAGAGCTCAAATAAATCTAATTTCCAAACAGATCTGAGCTCTTATCTATAAAACTATTCAATTTATGCAGAACGAATGATTAACCTGGCTGTTTCAACACCGCGTATTGTTCGCGTGAACTTTACATTCGACATTTAGCGAACTGTTGCGGCTGATGCTGGCTCTGATAAGATGAGAATAAACGTATGGATTGAGTGGTACATGTAAAACTACACGTACTATTTTCAGGTATTTATGGTGGTGATTCCTTAGTTGTATGCTTTTTGTCGTACAAGCTACACTTTGTTGTGTAAGGTCTGAAGCTAATTGCGCTATAAAGATAATACTCTCCTTAATGATTCGTCGTACTTATGCCAGAAGTATAAGTATAAATGACGTAGGTATAAATGATTATTCCATTGTCCATTCTCATTGTCCCTTACAGTTTAATGATTGATATAAATACTTTTACTCATCATCAAACCCATTCAGCTCTAAACAGTGCCAAACAATCGCTGATTGAAATTTCATCAGCGCCTTCACAATTGCTGCGGAGGACATAAAGTGTATGGACAATGGCTATCGTCGACTTTCGAGTGACCGTGAATGTTGATGTGTGTCATGGGGGCGCCATTGTCAGGGTTTGCACGTAGGAGTCGAAAGGTAATGTTTTCGAGTAGCGACAAAGACCGCGACTTCTGTTAACCAGTTGAGTCGCCTCTGAGCTCGTACTGCTAATTGCGAAATATCTCTGAATCGGGGCTGGAGTTAAAGAAGAATGCCTTCGTGGTCCTGTATATTTTACGTATCTTTCTTTTTTCTAAAGACTCATATTTTGCACTGAAGTTATTTCTCAATGCTGACAACAGTATTGTATGTAGCAGTTAAGGCGCTGTATAAAGACAATATTTAGGTATTAGCAGTATTATTTAGTAGTTCGTAGCGCTTGACAAATAAAGTTGAAAATGGTGATGCGTTTGATTGAGTTGAATCTCTTGTTCGACAATGTCAACATTTATTATCGGTTTTAATTTATTTTAAAAATAAATACACCAGTAAGTTAAAATCTTTATACATATTTCTCTAGATGATTAAATTACCTTACAGTAACAAAATTATAAAATGTTATCACTCAAAATATTGAGCATTTCGAGACGAAAAAGTATTTTCGTGTTCTTTCTTGCGATATTTTTTTCAAGTTCCTAGATGGTTTTTATGAAATATTTTTGTGTAAGTCTTTTTTCCATACACTTGACTATATACTGTATTTTTTTTTGAGCTTGTAATATGTCGCAGTACGCCTAACTGTGCGACGAAAATGTGGACGTTTTACGGTTTCTGTGTTTGGGCAGCGCCTTAGTCGCTGGTCGCAGGTCGCCGCGCGTGCGTCAACACCTTACTGATGGTACTAGGATGTGCAGGTGAAAGTGACTTCGTCTCAGGGTTCAACTACGTGATCCGAACAGGTGCTGTTACCGTAACGATGGCTGCTAGTTTTTGTTGTAGTTTTGGGCAGATAAGTAGGTTGAACTGTACATTGTTGTTCTGTCTTGTCGGCTTCGTTTACAGCTGTGGTTGTTTACGTTCGCCTTCTTTCTAGTTCAGCGGTTGTAGGAGTGGAGTACCGAGTGTATATGAAAACCAGCATCCACTCGGTACTCTCTACTGATTTTTATCTTCGTAATTTTGATGAGTTTCATTTGATTGTTAATAAAACACATACGAGCAGACACTAGCATGTGTTTTCTTCCGTGACGATACCAAATGGCTCTGTCGAAAAAACAGCGTTTTTTGTAAGGTTGTAAATCGTTAACGACCTCAATGCAGAGATAAGTTTGTATTGTCGCTAAGCTTTTGTTTTAAAACGACGTTTATTTTTGTAATAAAACGTTCATAATTATAGAATACTATTGCAAATTCAGTAAACTTTTAGGTTTTTAAAAATTTGGTATGATCGCGTGAAATAATGACATTTGTATGAAAAACAAATTTTGTCACCACAATCAAACGATTACAATCAAATACCTCAATGTAAATGTAAACAGTTGTAAACAATTTAATTCGCGATAACACCCTTGACATATTGTCACATGACCCTTGCATTCCGAAAGTGCTTGCAAAAACCGTAGTCATCAATAGGTTCTACTGTTTTTATTACATCAATTACATATTTACGAGTTTACGATATTCGCATTAATGCCTATGATAAGCAAATTGGATCCGCGCAATTTAAGTAAATTAGCTCCGGTAGTTAAATGCTTTTTATAATACTTTCGCCTGATAGATCCGGAATATGTTATGGCTGATAATTTGGTCCTTTTCAAGGAATACAACGCTGCGTTCTTAAATAAAAAAATGTTTTAAACGTATCTGGTAGGTAAGCCCCTGATATTCTCTACATTCTATTTAAAAACAGGTAATAGATAGAATGACAAAGAGGTATATAAAATTAATGTCATTTGATGCACTTGCGCAAGTTATCAGCACCTTTCGTCTAATTTTATTACTATAAAGTTCTTATAGCTTTTTTATTGCTCCAGAATTGGTTTCTCACATAATTTCTAATTAATACAAACCCTTATGCAATCTTATTATTAGTTTTGGTGTCACATATTTGCATATTATTAGTCTTAATTCTTCGGTGGCAAATGCAACAACCTGATCAGTTAATTTATCAGCTGTTGCATCATCATTCGAAATCTTTGCTTTTATTTTGACATAACTATAACGCATAAATAAAAAGGTAATAAATTAAATGAAGTTTCTTTTCTTGAAGTTTGGGTTCTAAGTATAAATTTACCCTCGACCACGTGTAAATATTATTTTTTATTAGCTTAGGTCTTTCACGTCCTATCCTAAAGAACTATGATTGTTGAATGATAGCTGATATTGAACTCACTTTTTGTTCCATCCAGTTCCATCAATCTGTGCTGTCTTCGCAATGTATAGACAAAAAGTCCATTACAAAGTTCCGTGATCTATATAGCGTAGTAGAACAAAATGTAAACAAGCGTACGAAGAAGCTGATATCGTCAAGGCTCCGGCGATGGATTAATTCCCCATACAAACGTAGTGCCAAAATTATTTGTAATTTGAGAATATTTTTTACTATGAATTCCCCAAATTCATCCGTCGCCGGATCCTTAAGTAAGATGCTCTTATGCCTATACTGACTTAATACCTTGATGAGCGACTTTTTACTTCATAAGACTAATTTTTTTGAGTCTGAGGATTCAAACTTTAAAGGGATACACTCAAGGGTGGCACTGAATCACTCATTGTAAGCTTTAATTAAGTTGATCTCTTCTTGCAAATTACATAGCAATTGGTACTACTCGTATAGCTTAGAAACGAACGATTCATTAGTATTTTTAGATAACTTGGTAAAATATTAAAATTTGGACTAAAAACTTGTGACTTTGATAGCTACGCCTAAGTGTTTGGTTAGGTGGCTAAATAACACTGTTTTGATTGAAGAACAAGGTATGTATCACTCGAAACTGTGTCAAATTTGTGTGTACCTATGCGTCTTTTTAGTAACTACCATTACTAAAACAGGCGACGGTGTTTGAATTATTCATGTGAATATGTATATAGACAGTCATGAAATTGAACATGCCGATGACTTGACTAATAGAGTATGAAAAGTAGTTACAGATTATTTCGATATCACAGTAGGTACTTGCAAAATTTGAGGAAATCGAAGTTATATGTAATAATGCGGGCACGTTTCGATCAACTCGAATGATCCGAACAATTTAGAGCGTATTAAAAGTTCACAATAGCAAACCTTGAACTTTGATTTCGTATGAAACCTTTACAATCTTTCTTTAAACTAGATCCACTCTTTATAGGTCTCATTTAATGTATGGTGAAACTTTTGCATTATAATTATGTTGCCATTGATATTTTATAGGTACCTACTACCTAATAATAATAATATTCGCTAAATATGCAGGCTAATGTGGTAATTTAGTTGTAGTGGTATGTTGGCAAGTAGACATAGGTGAAGGATAGTATTTTCAGCAAAAACGACTTTATCGTCTACCTCAATGAGATGATGATCTTTAAGCCTTCAAGGCTTTAGGGGCAAGGATAGGATTCGTGACTGCTGATTGGTAGACCAAGACTTGAATGTAGCTATTGAGTTCTTCATTTGTTTTTTCAACGAATGCTTTTTCTACGAGTAAGAGAAACAGCGGTCGAAACAGATTACCTAATAGAGTTTGTCTACTATTTTCATTCGCAAATTTTGAATCGCCGATGGCACGCACTCAATTAAAAACTCGAACAATTACTCGAATAGATGGTAGCCATACGCAACACTTCTTATGGTGGCACTTCACATGGCTATTTGTGTTCGCTATTGGGTGTTTGTTGTATTTGGCAAAATATATGACGTTGAGACGGACATGCATAAAGAGGCAAATACGACCATCCACACATGGCTGGCACTCAAATAACAAACACACAAACATTTAGCAGCAGACTCAGGTGATTACCAACAATATGGACGTGCTACAACTTGCAGCGGGATTTTATTATTTAAATGCATGTTACTATTACATGCTATGCGTCAGGAAATACAAAGTATTGAAAAGACCATGGAGAGCAAGACGCTGACACAAAGATACTGCAGAGGTCCGTAGAGGATCACGGCGCGTGCGCTTCTGAATATGGCCATTGTGTGGACGGCTTATTGCGTATTTGCCTATTTGACTGCTTTGATGTGCCTCGAGAAACCGACAAGCGCACGGTAACGCGTATTTGCTATTGGCCTTATTTGTTAAATAGACAAATAAGGCGAACACTTTGTCAAATAAACTGTCCACACATGGTAATTGTTTGCCAATTATGCCAAATACACAAATATAAATAGCCATGTGAAGTGCCACCATTAGATAACAGATTGTTCTAGCAGTTCAGCGAACTAACTTGTAACCGCCTGGAGCAGGGCATAGTCGGAAGCCGGATACACCGATACAATATGTTACATCACTAGTCCAACTAGTGTTGTGACCTCAATTACGTTGCGCAATGTTATTAGAACAAGATGCGTGACTTGACCGTTGTTTTGATGTACATCTTGTTTGGTAATTTGATGAAAGGTGAGAGTGAGTGGAAAAGGGAGAGCGTAAATCACAGATATTATTGAAATCATGCTGATTTATGATGACGGGCGTTATAAAGACCAAAAATTCACAAGTTAATTCTGGCTGAAGAAATTGTTGAAATGTTTCTAACAAATTTAAAAAGAATATGTTTATGTTTGGCAATATGGTCAATAGTGAAATACAGTGATATAGCAACATGTGAAAGGTATGAAACGAACTCCTGCAATTTTAGAGAACCGGCAAATTAAAATTATCTAGTCGTACTTGGTATTTCTCTAGGTATTTGAAAACATTTAAAGATATGACAATTATTAATTTAATATATGTGTAGTAGAGTGTGTTTATTTATGACATACCTTCACATAAAAGCGACAGATAATAACACAGTTCTAATAGCGATTGTGTCTGTCCATTGCCTTATTATATGCATTATGTATGATTGAATTATTGAATGGATTAACATAAATGGAGCTGCACTGTTATTATTCTATTTCTCAAAGGAATTCATGAGAACGCCCCCAAATAGTTAGTCCCAGGTACCCCTGGTGTGTGAGACAGCATAATATTTTCAATATAATAAAATTATCAAGTATTGCTTGATCTGGTATGGTTACAAAATTGCCAAACCATAACTTATTATGTATAATAAAATAACTTAGAAATTATTCTGTTGTATGTAATTCGCAAAACTTGTTCGTATTTTTTTTTACGAGAAGGTTTTACTTGGAATGTTCCGTATTCAATGCTTTAATCTATTTGCCATCTACTAAAATTTTATGATTGATACTATTGAATAGATAGTCGTTTGTGTTTCAGATATTAATGTATGTTTTTTGTTATTCTCTTTTGTTTATATGACAAGCGGCACTTCATTAATGCAATCAAGATATGATTATGGCCATGACATTTCCGACAGCTATTTTACCAGAATGCTAGGACGCATTTTTATGTTCTCTGCATAATTTAATTCGAAGTAATTATCTCAACTTTGTATTTTGAGTCGTTTTGTTAATTACCTTGGCTAATTCTCATCGTGTTTGTCGTGTAAACTGCAGAGGTAACAGGTCAATGTGCTAATGGATCTATTGAGTAACTTGTATGATCAAATTCACGATTTGACCATGGCATTATGGAAAAAAAAACTTTAGGATTAGGCCGACCAGAACAGCGTTCCTCTCTTGTGCACCATCGATCAGAACCTTCAGCTTTTTTGTAAGTTGTATTTTCTTTATCACATTGTACTTTTTGCCATCGATAATGTCTTGCTTTTTATAAGTATTTGTAATGTAACAATTATGAAGTTTTGGGAAACACACAGATACACTTTTGGATTTTGGAGTGCTGGTAGGTGGAGAATGTTTGTCGAACATAGCAAGTAACACGAGTAGGTATGCCAGTGTGATTGTTTATTACGTATCTCTCGTAAAAATTATTAAATATCCAAAGATATTTACAAAGCCGAGAATGTAGAAGGCTGGAAGAAAATACTCCCAACAGAATTCGACTTCTGTTTCGTACATAGTGCGGCGCGAGCTCAGCTCTCTCCTGTTTCTCAGGTAATTTTTCTTGCCAGACCGACTACCTTTATCGGACTGTCGTGTCGGTGCGTTCATTAATGATGTACGCCACACGGTCTTCGAAATGTATTTTCGCTGTATTAGCAGTTCTAACATAAATTTCAAAGGTCAATCGAGTTTTTGCTAGGATTTGATTCGAATTTGATGCCACAGATCTTCAGTCATTTGGTAAGATCGGAATTGAGATTGTTATCAAGAATAGTTAAGTTACCTGCTTCCCTGAAACGGCTTACACGAGAAACTACCGTTACTCACGAGAAAATATCGTCTGATTTATACGATCATTCATCACTCAGCTTACAAAGCCAAACAATGCGCACGCAGCATCAATATTTACAATATTCGTACTAGTTTTTACAGGAGAATTCCCATCTTGAATGTTTCGTTTCCTATTCCGAAGTTGCGTCACTGAGCCTGCCGGAAGAAAGTGTAATAATGTTTTCGCTTTCAGAACCGTGCGTATATGTTCATTATCATAATCTATAATTGCGAGCGGAAGAATATTCTCTCACATCTTTATTCTGTTCACCTAAAAGTAAAGACGTAAAGACATGACATATGTACATATTACTAACGTGACCATTGGCATTGATTTCTACGCTGATTGTGTAAAATATACTGTTCACTTGATTTTCTTTGATTGTCAAATGTACGACTAATATGTTTGGGTAATTAAACATAATTAATTTTCGTTACTGGATGGTGTGAAACAAATAAGTGACTTTAAATTTACACCACAGACAACCATAAAATCTTGGAACTCTTTGGTATTTATGTTGTTTTGGAAATAATTGAAGACGTTTGTCCACTTGATGATATATAAAACATTGCACGTCAGTGTACAACAATAGATCACTTCACTTTTTGTAGTAAAGCGCCGTTGTAGTTTCCGTTATATTACGTGAGAATAGAGCTCGCGTGCGCCGGCGCATTGCAGCGATGTCAGTGTCCTTGACTGAGATACCATTGCGGTTGCAATGTGTACTTACTGTCACGCTTATTTCATCTATGGGCACACCGTTTGGGGAAATGAGCTGAGTGTTTTTAATTACTCTAGAATTTTAAATATTATAATGTGTTTGAATACATTTTGAGAATGTTATCTAGTAAGATGTTTCGTACGGTCGTGGGATTTCCGCTAATTAATTTATGTTTTGATTAAAAAAATGTGAAATGTTGGCTATCGTTGATAACCACATTTAGTGAGACCTTTCGCACTTAATGATTTAAGAATCTTTCGTCGTAATCGATACCAATAGCGCACGTAGATTCCTAGGTATAATTTCACACGCTAATTTTCATTAAAGCTCGAGTGGCAGTAATGAAGGGCGTATCGTGGACTAAAACATCCAGCGTTATGTAATAATAACATCCAGCCGTTCGGATGCCGTCATTTTGAAGATTTTCGGCGGATGCATATATCCAAAAGCAAACGATTTTGTATATATGCATCCGCCGATATAATATATATACGATTCAACGATTCCCTGATAGATGAATTATAATAATAATTCCCTTGTTTTGTTGCAGAGCGTCCCGTCGTGGTCGCGCGGCGTGGAGGCGGCGGAAGCGGCGCGTGCGCGGCTCGTCCGCTGGGCCTGCGGCGAGCCACCGCCCGCCCCGGATCCCCCGCGGAAGAAGATGCCGCACGCGCTGCGCCGCCGGTGGCCGCTGTGCCCCTGTATACAGGTGAACATACATACTAGAAACGGATACAATATACCCTTTCGTGTATCCTCTCTGAGAACATCTGATAACTTCGCTGGGCCTGTGAGGACCAGTCCAAGAAGGACTCCCCATGTTAGTGACCGCTGTGCAACTAAAGAATGGAATAGAAGAAGCTTATTTGGTAGCGCTTCCTTGCACTGTGGGCTTGCACAAGGGTGGACGCTGTGTCGCTATCTCTGGAAAACCCTCTTCTCAATCGTAACACGCTGTAAAAGCGGTCGTGGTCGTCATACATGACACGAAATTTGCGAAATTTCTCTCGTACCTTGCTTGTACCAGCTGCCTTCTGTCCGTCCAGTTAGTTTCAGTAATCAGTTACTAAAGGCTCATTAAAAAACTGATATCACAAACATTAGCAGCTAGGTAATTAGAAATAAAGAGTTCTTCAAAGTATGATTATGTACGCTTAACGAAAAATGTGCTTAATCAAGTTCGAGAACGGTTGGCAGACGAAAAACTCGATGAAGGAAAGCTGTCAGGTCAGCACCATAAATTACTTCAAAGTTCTACGATTTGGCAGAAGAGTGGATTATTAGATACAAAGAACCATCATCATCATGCTTTGATCATAGTGTCGTAAAATATTTTCTAACAATATTTCTTTAGTTACCCTTTTTTGGTCGAACATATCTCTTAGAACCAATCTATCGTATCTGGAACCGACAATAACACCCCCTTAAAATTCCCTCTATTCCTATTCGTCTTGCAGTTTTCGGTGCCTGCTAGTTACATCTCAGCTTTTTCACTAAGAATGCGTATAGTATTACTGTGCTATGTCTGTCAGCGGAAATGGTTGTCTCACGGAAGATTACCTTCCTTTCTCTATTTAGAATTGGTCTTAGGTTATCTACGTAACATATGCTATTAATCAAGTCATAAGCTCCGACAGAAGTCGAAATAGCTTTAGAGAAAGGGCTCTACACGCGGAAAGTTCTAAGTGCCATGCCAGCGTGTAAATGCAAATGAGCTAAATAAGCCTAGATTTATAACCGTGGCGAATTGTTCCGGAACGCTGCTGTTGCCGCTAGATATCGAGTAACCCGACACCCCGGTATTGGTTCAGTTCTCGTAAGAATAAGTACGTATGAAATGAATTATGCGTAGGACCTTCGCTTGATCTTTATTTTTATTATCAGAGTAATGTATACACAACAAAACGTAGTCTAGAAATCTCTTAGGGGAATTTCTGGACAACAAGTCCGGATATCGTTTAATAATAATATGTAAGTTATGACAAAAAAATATAAAAAGGGGCACAAAAAGTGTCAAAAGAGGCGAAGTGAAGCATTATAAATTGGCCTTATCTTCTCTCAGATAATAATTTACTAGATAATTTTATTGTTTTGAAAAACCAATAACCGACTTCGAATCCCTTAGTTTTAAACAGTTTTTTTTTTATTTTGGGAAAATAAATAACTGATCTGATCCTTTAGGGATAATATTTTATGGGACCTAGTAATTATTTTCTATACAACTCGAAAATAATCATCTAAACCAGTCTAGAAATTACAAAGATCGAATAATATATTTATATACATATCTTAGCTTGGGGCTAGATGATGCTGTGTCAATTGTCCGGCGTTATTTATTTATTTATTTATATAGGTACATAAAAAAAAACATGTATAGGTACAGCCACATTTCCTTCATTTTTCTAAGTCATGTGAGAATTATTAATAATATTCTCTGAAAATAATCATAATAAGTCGAATATCGTGTGCATAATCTTAAATATACCGAAAAGTGACCGCTATTGGTTAACCTGTTTTCTATCTAAGGGTACCTTAGTATCAGGTGCTGAGATCATTCATAATAACTTACTTTCACCGTTCTATAAATTATCAAGGATACAAGGTGCTTGATATAATTGGCACAGTTTGTGTCAGGTGGATTGTTGGCCATTAGGAGACAAGAAACGACGGCGTGGGCTTGCGAAATTTACTACAAGGTTATTGACCTAGAGCTATACCTTACCTAGTAGCTAAGCTAAGGTACAAACGATCAATTTGTTTGTTCCCTTAACTTATAATAATTGATAGGTATATGTTTACCAGATAAATTTAATTCATCATTCATTCAGCCTATGTTCATCAGGGAAAATTTAGGATTGAAATGTTGAAATAATCAGTTTTAAAACGGTCCAGTAGTTTCGAAGCCTATCCTATTCAATTCAAACAAACAAACAATCAAATCTTACTTTTTTATAATATTAGAATAGATGAGAAAGTCGACATGAGCCGCATACATTAAATTGTGTGAATAGTAGATATGTTTGGTAACATGGTGATTAATTTATTCAAAATGAAGAACTCATATACGAAACGTTTTGCATAACACTACATTATTATGTCCCGTGTATTGTTTCTATTTGAGATAATAAATTATTCATCGTTTTCGCGCTTATCAAGCGGATAAATATTACTGACTAACTGTTTAACTGTTTTGTTTTTTTCTACTATTGCTTAGCTTGGGGCTAGATCATTTATTTATTTGTTTATTATGTATTGATAGTGGCTTAGGATGTCAGCAAATAACCTCATAAGGCCTTCGCCCAGCTGTGGGTTCTAAACGGTTGTTGATGGCGAATTATTTATTCATTTCGGTAAAGTCGAAAGAGCTAGCCAAGTATCTGCACTGCATATAGATGTAACTAAAAAATTAATAAAAATAAACCTCCTTTACATTTTACGTGATGGTTACAGTCAAATGTTTGTGAAATCCTGCGATTCTTTATTCGATGCAGACTCAACAATAACAGGTACCTTGCAGATGCGATTTTCTATTATTTTTTTGGGCACAGCAACAATATCCGCTAAGTTGAACGAATAAGCGGATGCCGCTAGTCCCCTCCTTGTGCGATCTCGCTACCGTACAATGTCTTCATTTATAATAATCAAATAATCTCCGACTCACCGTCCATGTCACGCTTACTAATCATTACAAATGACGTTACAAAAGTGAAATGAGTTTCGTGAAACCAGATACATCCGTGTCTTCATAATTTCCATAATTTGCGTAAATTATAAATAAACATTTTCTTAGGACATTTACAATTAGAGGCAAGGCCACAAGTTCAGGGGTCAATAGATTCGGTGAAATCTTATGTGGGCTCTTCTAAAATCTTATTTACAAAATTATGATCTTACTTTTGCACAATATTCAATTGTTTTCTTGAGCCTTCTCAATTAAGGAAATACATTATTATTTATGTCCAACAGTGGACTAACATAGGCTGATGATGATGATGATGATGATTATTATTTGTGAAGCTAAACACGGTTTAATACATCCAGTATGCGCCTAGACGCTTGCGCATGTAAATAATTAATTAGCATTGATTTCAATGCGAATAGATGTTGCATCTCGGAACTTAGCACTTAAATTATTAATTAGGAATAACATCTGCAGTTTGAATGATGAACGGGTTTAGAGATTTATTAGATAATATAAATAAGAAAGAGAAAGAAAAATTCTGGAAAGTAGAAGCAAATATAAATAAGAAAGAGGAGAGACGATCTGGAAAGTAGCATAAAACAACTGATAAAGCAGCTATATGATATCAGCTGGTTCTAGAACTAGAAATTGCGATCGTGAGGAAAGATTCATTCAGTGGTGTCAGGAAGTAAAGTGAATGGAACAGAACATAAGCTCCCGAACAATGCATGTGAGTTATATTCACAATTCGATGTGCTAGCAAAAGAAGTAGAACACTGACTAATAGTCTATCAATCCGAGATCAATAGGATGATAAACAATGTTTACAGATTACGAGACAAATGCACAATTGAAGATAAATAAACAAGGATAGCTAACAATGGGCTGAATTAGATGTGACAGCAGCAACACATAACTGAACCATTCGTTACGAACTGCAATATCATCATCATCATACGCAACTGCAACTGCTGCTGGGTATATTTTAAATATACTCTACAGTCAAAGTTTTTGTAGATTAAGAGCCCACACACCCTAGTTTTTTAGTTAACTTTTTAGCAACTCCCTGCGTTCTGCTTAGAGAAATAGCACAATCATCCAATAATATTTCTATATCTAGCACAGTATAATTAAAGTATTGACGTCCTCTGTGGCGCGTTGGGTGAAAGTCCACCTGCGAAGCTGGAGGTTCGATTCCTGCCTGGGGTACAGATCAAATGATGATCAGGGTGTTCTGCAAATTTTTTAGCCAGGTGTTTTGGTCGTTTCTCTCACAAAAATATCTGTCTTTTGGTACCCGTTACCCAGCTCTTCTTTGCTTGCGTTGCGGCTATATGATGCAACGTTGATTGTTAAGCATGATTAATTTATTAATATTTATTGCAAATTCCTTTTATACAATTTTACATTTACTAATAAGTAGGAATTTCTGAAGTAAATTTGTAAACTAATCACCATAAGATTCCTAAAAATAAAACTCAGGGCTATAGGCTACGTTCATGTGAGCAAAGCCGAGGGCAGAAACTAGAAGATAAACTGAACAATCACATCTATTGACATGATTCAGGCCAAGTTCAAAAGTTGGGTCAAAATACAATTGAATCAAGCGAAAAGATCAATGAATCAAATGAGATGGTAACGTCAAGTCTACAATAAGGCTAATATGAATCGGAACGTTTATTTATGGTTTATGCAATAATTGGGCTCTTTAGTTCAAGAACGTTGAAGATGAATTATTTTTAAATAAATAATCAAAATGAAATAACGTTGGTGATTGACGGCATATATCAAAGAGTTTCCATCGAAGCATTTGGTAAAACTCGTTAAATCTTTTCTTGATGTCTTCTTCTTCTTGGCTCGGTAGGAAGGCACAATTTGTTTTTTCTTTAACTTTCCTCTCTTAGCCGTCTTTATCTGTAGTACTCTCTTTCTTACCCACGTCATATTTCACACAAACCATGGCGTAACTATCTTTGCATTGATATTTCTTTGAGAAATGACACTACTTAGCATGTGTTTTAAGTGAGCGGACCATTTTGAATAAGGGGTCTTGTGTTCTGATTAAATTATCGTCTATAGTGTTACTTCATATCCAGTCCATCCTAAAGTTGCCTGGAAGAGGTCGCTCATAGCAATAAAGCCGCCTTTATATTTCCTCTTCTCTAAGCACGTCTGTTTGTAATTTTATTTCTTTGTGTGGTATAAAAAAGTATGCTCTTTCTATGTAAATTATTATCTACGTAGCAGGACCTTTGCTTGACAAGATGAAACTTTAACATATCCGGAATATCAAATTGGTATTGATAACCGTGTTTAAATTTATAGTAGTTTTAAGAATTTCAACTTTAGTATCAAAATAATAAACACGGCACGAATGCAATTAGAGCAAGACAATAGGCAGATAATAACCCACCTACAGGAAGCAACTTGTCATATTTGTCGTGTCTTAAACGTCTTTATTTGATTGAGACTTATTGTTCTTACTAGATTGCTGTTATTAATGAAGGTTTATCAATTGTTATTGTTTAATTGCTGTGCCAGTCAAATGATATATAGCATTTGTTACTTGGACTTGGTGATTGGTTGCGACCTATTCTTAGGTGCACTGCATTTCCGTCAATATTTTTCCTGAATGTATTTTCTTACTATGTATTCTATTTTCTTATGCTTACTTATTTATCCCTGCTACATCGTCATCGCCTTTTTTATAACTGACCTTATAATCATTTCTGACAGATAATTTTTACACATAGGATTGTCTCCTTATAGTTAAAAATCAGACAGTCACAAAAAAGTATTTTAGACCCTTTTGCTCTTGCGAGGTCCTTTAATTACCTACAGAAGCGATAAGAACGCATTCGAGTCAAGTATCGACTCCTTGTTAGGTCAGTAATATTCCAGCAGTCACTAATAGGGAACGTCTGGTAAAACATTTGAACAAAGTCCACAATATAAATTAATGTATGTGAATGCAACAGGATTATTTATAGAACTTCTGAATATGGTGAAACCTTCTGAGTTAAATCGGTGAAAATGGTGAAATCTAAAAGCTTCAATTTCTCGTTAGGAAGGAAGAGCGCGAAAGGTACCAAGTCTAAGGTAAGCATGTTATCGTGTTATGTTCTTGGTTTATCGCAGTAATATCTTAAATTAGAAATTACTTTGTTACAGGATACTCAGTTGTATGAGCGTGTTTACTGAATCTAGCAACTATGTGTGCTCTCTTGGCTTACCATGAGTACTTATCATGCAAGAGCATCGATCGATCGCTATCGCCAATGAAATAGATAGGCTTCGTATATAAGTGTCAGTGACAATATGGTTCTGGATATCCGTAATCTGAAAAAAGGACTAGTCACTCGTGAAATAAAATTTATAAAACTTTTCATCACCGGAGCAAAGGTCGGGATGTCACTCTGTAGAGAATATCTCTAAGTTAAAGAATCAGTTGCCCACGCAGTTCTACAATTGGGCATACCGATAATAAACCTCTGCGTATTCTGCTCTTTTGTTAGACTAATGCTGGATATATCTACTGACCGACCGTTGTCAAGCGCATCAGTTTTTCCAAGTGTCTCAAGTCTTTCTGCATCTGAATTTCCTTCCCGTTTAAAGCTGTTATTAGGTTGATGGTCCTCGTCCGAAACGGTCCAGTCCATGAAGTCATCGACAGGAATACACTCACTTGCAGGACTCGAGGGCTGTCACACTAAATGTCGTAAATCTAACACTTTACGAGACGCTGCTAAGTAAAAATAGCCTAGTTCATTGTAGTGTTTTGTTCTGCTATGTCCTGCTTGGTAGCATTGAGAAATAGGCAGGTATGTTATGTACATTTGAAAATCATACAATCATGTGTTATTTCTGGTGAGTCTATCCTTGTATCTTCTGTGGTATACTTTACTTTATTTCTAATGGTACTAAGTAGCTGTCTGTTACCAGGTTAGATTAGTACCACCCCAATTTAGCTTGGTCATCGTAAGAGGTGACAAAGGGATTTCCACCGGTAGGGATTTCCACCGGTAGTGACTCGTGTAGAATAGATATAACACGAAACTGCGTTCCCCAACACTCATGCCCAACGTTGGGATTATGGCATTTCCCCTAATGAACAGTGTCGATAAGATTATAAGGCTTATCAGAGGAAGCAGCAGTGGATTGATAAAGGTGGTTAATTTGATGATGATGATAATGATTTCTTAATGATGACTGACTACGGCTTTCAAGATCATCTTAATCGTTAAATATCTCATCTCATCAATGCAAATGCGTTGATCAAAGGCCTTTTTGACCTCCATGAGCTTTCATTTTACATCGCTAGGTACTATGTTTTGCACGTTAGATAAACTAGACATACATATCGCACCTCCAGAATTAAAGTGACTCAACTCAAAAAATAGGGAAAATGAGTTAAATATATAGAAAGACTCAGAAAAAAAACTGCATCGGCTAGTGATTGAAAAAGTGCCACTTGTTGGTTAGAATGCGAAAAACATAACATGTGCGTCTCTTTAATTCCGACGGTTCCGCATCCCTCTCCCCTAAAATAGTGATCCTGTTTAGTATTGCGTCAGCCAAACTCTTCGCGCGTTTAGTGTTGGAAGGACCTAAAGCCGAATTCAACACTATAGTACCCAAATATCTGGTGAGATTGTTATGAATTTGGAAAAATAAAGTGACCACTTTGTTGTTTTGTGTCATTTTACTACATTGAGCCTAGTTAATTAATTTGACTTAAATCGAATTATATAATGTTTTCTACTCAAATTATTCTTAATCTAATGACCGTTTATGGTTAGGGTCGGTTTTGTTCTTAAACATAAAGTAACGTTGTTGCCTTATTAGTTAATTTTGTCTATTTAATATTAACTTGCCAAATCTTTTCCAGTTTTTGTATGGTTCTGTATAAGATAAAATTTATAATTATGTTCTGTTTAGGTAGGTAACAATCAATATGCCAAAGTTAATACTGAACATGGATTAGATAGGTTGGTCCTTTGCTAGATATTATTTTATTAAGTGAAATAATAAACCCATTCTCTTATTTGTACTAATCTTTTTAAAATATTCTTGTAGATAACTTCTGATATTCAGATCAAGGTATGATTGCTTTAGGCTTACAAAATAAGCACTTAGATATTGTGGAAAAAATGTATCCCTGCATTATTTTATCTTGTATTATTTAATTTATTTGTTTTAATTTATTAGTTGCACAAGAATAATAATATCCCGAGATCTGTGGTTGAATTGATCAGAAGAGAATAGTTGAACCTTCTACGTCTGGCCAAAAAAAACTGTAACAATCAGAAAATCGAGCTCATAAAGCAGTTCATCGAGTTCTAGTTCGACATGTTCAGCTATAGCGGGTCACTTTCGCGAAAAACAGCTAAGCGAAATAAAAATGTTAATTTGTTGTTTTTTTCACTCAACGCATAAGAAATTGATGTCAATTTCAATGAGACTGAACTCAGAATCAGACTCAACACGTTCTTCATCTCGATCGAATACTACCGACGTTACGCAAAGTACCACACCTTGGGATGGACAAATAGATAAAATAAATAAATAAATAAAGCCTTTATTGTTGAATTTTTGTGTTTTACATAGCTTATGTGTCTACTACTTATCAAACTAAATTATGAACTAATGTAGGTACTATTTACCGTAATGTTAATATTAATTATATAAACTTTATCCTTTTAATGGTCGGCAAAGGTTTTCTTTTGATTTTATTATTCAACTTGTCTTCCGACAAAGGCCTCCTCTAAAGATCTCCATTCTGTCCTATTTTTTGCTGTTCTAGTCCATGTTGGACCCGCTATTTTCTTGAAGTCATCCTCCCATCTCTTAGTCTGTCTACCTCTGTTTCTTTTGCTGTCTAGCGGGTACCAGTCTGTTATTAGTCTTGTCCATTTTTCTTTCTTCTCTCTTATCATGTGTCCTGTCCATCTCCACTTTTGTTCTTTGAATATTATGTACGCGTTCTTGAATTTAGTTTTACTTTTTATGTCTTTCAATTTCTCTCGGTCTTTTCTTTTAACTCCTAGTATACTTCTCTCCATTCCGTTTTGGCAAACTTTTATTTTACTTGCTAGTTGTTCTGTCAGTGCCCAGGTTTGACACCCATATAATAAGCACGGCAAAATACACATATTAAATACCTTCCTTTTCTCTTTCATCGGCATCTCTTTGTTTTTCATTACTTCGCTAAGTGACCAATATCGTTTCCAGGTGTTGGCTATTCGTCTTTCTACTTCCTTTTTCATGCAGTCTTTTATAGATATTAATTGTCCCAAGTAAATATATTCGTCTACATATTCTATCTGCTCACCATGCACCTTTATGTCTATTTGCGATGAGTTTGACATAACTTTTGTTTTACTCAGATTCATTGTAAGCCCTGCCTTGTCGCTTTCGTTGGCTAGTTGTTGTAGCATCATTTCTAATATATTTGGGCTCTCTGAGAATATGATTAAGTCGTCTGCAAAACGTAAGTGACTCAGGTTTTCGCCGTTTATATTTAGTCCGGTATTCATCCAATCCAAGTTCCTGAATATAATTTCTAGGACGGCTGAGAATAGTTTAGGTGAGATAGGGTCTCCTTGTCTTACGCCTCTTCTGATAGGGAAGTCTTCTCCTGTAGCTTCTAGCTTTACTTGCGCAGTACTCTTGTTGTATACATTTTGTAGTATTCGTATGTATTTTGTTTGTACGCCCTGCGTTTGTAACGCATCCCAGATATACCCGTGTTCTAGTGTGTCGAAAGCTTTGTTAAAATCCACAAAACCTAGATAGAAAGTTTTTTTATATTCTTTGTATTTTTGTAATATTTGTCTAAGTGCGTGAATATGATCTATGGTTGAGAAATTTCGACGGAACCCAGCTTGTTCTTTAGCTTGATTTTCTTCAAGAGTGTTTGCAATTCTCCATAGTATTATTTTTGAAAATATCTTATAAACATTGGACATTAAACTTATGGGCCTATAATTTGCTATATCCCCTTTATCACCTTTTTTATGTATAAGTACAATGGTTGATTTGGTCCAATCCTCAGGGATGCTTTCTGTTGTGATAATTTCGTTAAATATAACTGTAAGCTTCGAAGCAATCGCTGGTAGCGTTATTTTCAATAGTTCATTTGTAATGAGGTCAGATCCGGGAGCTTTATCGTTCTTTTGTGTATTAATGGCTTTAATAGTTTCTTCTTTTAATATTTCGGGTATTTCCTCTTCATTAATTGATGCATCATATTTTTTTACAGTTTGTCCCGTCTTTCGGCTTTGATATAGATTACGGTAAAATTCTGTAGCAACTTTTAGTATCTCAGATCTTTTGCCTGTACTCTTACCGTCTTTACTTTTTATACTTGGTATCCAATCCTTATTGCCGTTTAGTACTTTTATTGCCTTTCTTATTCCTCCTGTTTTCTGTATATATTTTATCATCGTATTAGTCCGTTTTGTTTTTCTTTCTTTCCGTAGTTGTTCGCTAATCATTTTGCTTATTTCTGTTATTTTTATTCGATTGTCTTTAGTTTTCTCCTTTAGTAGTAGTTCCTTACGATTCTGTAGTAGTTCTTTAGTTTTATGTGAGATTTCTTTCTTGCTGTTTGTGTTTGTCTTTATAGTTATAGTTTTAAGTTGGTGTAATAATTCATTGTATTTTTCTGGTAAGGGTAGGTGATCTTTAATATCAAGAGAAGTTTGTAGATTATTAAGCAATAATTCAGTTTCGCCATTATATTGAACAGCTGTAAGTTTGTTATGAAATCGTCTTGTTTTATTGAAGCCTGTTCCTACTATTGTGGCACGTATCATTCGGTGGTCTGTGTTGAAATTTAAATTATTTATGACCGACACATCCTTAAAAACTTTTCTATTATTGGACATAATAAAGTCTATTTCATTCCTATGAAGACCATTAGGAGAGATCCATGTCCATTTATTTGTGTTTTTCTTTTTGTAATAGCTGTTAAGAATACTTAATCGGTTTTCTTGTGCAAAATTTACCAACATTGATCCGTTTTTGCTTCTAGTACCAGTCCCGTAATTTCCTATTGTGCATTCTTCTCCATAGTTTTGTGTTCCTATTCGGCCATTAAAATCTCCCATCACTATGACGTTTTTGTGAGCGCTTTCGATGGTGTTTTGGAGGTCTTCATAGAATTTCTCTGTTTTTATTAAGTCTTCCTTTTTGTCTGATTCTGTAGGTGAATAGGCCTGGATGATAGACCATTCTTCTTCTCCATTTAGTTTTATGTTTAGAATTGCGATACGTTCTGAGATACCTCTTAGTTCTTTTATGTTCTTTTTTAAATTTATTTTAATCATGAACCCGACGCCATATAGTCCCGGCGTCTCTCCTTTATAATATAATATATACTTTCCATGATCTTCTATGTGTTCTCCAAATCTTCTCATTTCGCTGATTCCTATAATGTCCCATTTTATTTTTTCTATTGCTATTTCTAGTTCTTGAAGTTTTTCGGGGGTTCTAAGAGATCGACAGTTTATAGTTGCTATATGGATGTCCTTTGCTCTCTTTTCGTTGTGTGTGATGGCACTGTTTTTAATCTTTAGAGGGTCGTGGTCATTTTCCCCCACGAGGACCAGTCGGCTTGGGGGAGTGTTATGTTTATTTGTTGTTACATTGTTGTTTGTACTGACGGGTTGTTGTGTTTTCCGTTTACCGACATTTAATTGTTATTGTTTATTATTCTTTTCGTTGGAGGGGAGAGAATTGCTTCGATTCCTCATTAAATCGTAAGCATTTAATCTCTTGGTGTTGGTGTTCGGCTGCATTAAGGATTGTTGTTTCCTTGGTTGGCTATTTGAAGGAGATAGTGATGTTTCTCTTTTCCGCTTTTCGTTGTTTATTTTACTTTTTTCTTTTATTATTATTTTGTCCATTTTTAGGTATGCGATATTTCCTTTTTGTCTCTCCTCTATCAGTTGTGAGTGCAATATTTTTCTTTTTTCTAAGACATCTTTGGTATAATCTTCTGAAATATATATATATCTTTAAGGTTTTTCTTCAATTTTATTACTTGATTCTTTTTCCATTCATTCACAAAGGAAACCAAAATGGGTCTTGGCTTATCACTTAACTTTTCCTTTCCAATCCTGTATATATTATTAACTTCGTATTCTTCAAAATGTATTTCTAGGCCGTTTTTAAATACTTCTTTCACTTTCTGTAGAAGTTCGAGGTTTGATTTTTCGTCTTCTTTGATGCCATAGATTATGAGATTGTTCTTTTTTTGTGTTCTTTTCAAGCGTTCCACCTCGTTTTCAAGGTTTTCCAATTTTGTTTTTAGATTTTTATTTTCGGCTATGATTGGTTGTATTTTTTCATCTAATTTCTCCATTATTTTGTTAGTTATAGAAGTTTGTAGTTCCATTGTTTGGTTTTGCATTTCATTTTTCAATTTATCAAATAAAAGTTGGAATTGATCATCCATTTTCTAGTCGAGTTCGCTAGATCTGAATATAATGGAACGTAATGAGTAGCAGATTTTATTTTTGATGGGTTGGCAACACTAACATGTCTGTCAAGTTGACGTCAAGCAATCGTTCATCAAATCGTTCTTCCGACACTGTTGACACAATTTCTAACCTCTATTCGGTAATCCACGGCGCTTTTCTTGCGTTTATTTGTTATTATGCTGTGAAGATGATGTTCCACAATAATCCCAACACTTTAGTTTATGTTCTGAGATGTTTTTATGGCACTAAGTGAGCGTAGATGTTTTTTTAAACACAATAATTATAAGGAGCTACACCACCGCGATGTTTACAGTTTGACGTCCGGAAACGGAATTCCACAAATAGACAAATAGATAATAGTAAACAAATACTTAGATACTAGAATACCTAGTATTGACTAGATATACTTAGCCTGCTAATACATTATTTAAACAAATAACAATCAAATCAAAATCATCAATTTAGTTTTTTACCATACATTTAAATAAATAATGACTTTTACCATTCTATGTAATATTGATGAAGCAGTTTTTTGAAAACGGGCCGTGATTTTGCTGTGTGTGTTTTGGAGGGGAGGGGGAGAATATTTCAAAGATGCGCAGCTTGTACTATAAAAGATTTGTCGTAGAAAGAGGTCCTTCTAAGATGAGGGTTTCAGAGGAAAGAAAAGAGAAACAATGGGGGTTTGAAAGGAATTTCTATCAAATTCAGGATTGCAATCCTTGAGATAAGAAGGGCTTGGAGGCTAGAGTAAGATACTGTACAAGAGAGATAGTATGTGAGTTTTCCTGCGATGTTGGATGTGCAACCACTTGACGCGATATTCGGAAACGTGGTCATATTTGCAAAGGCTAAATATGAACCTGATCTTAGTTGTACGAATTAATCACTACACAGTATAAAACAAAGTCGCTTCCCGCTGTCTGTCTGTCCCTATGTTTGCTTGAATCTTTAAAAATACACAATGGATTGGACTGTGGTTTCTTTTAATAATGTAATACAGTGTTTCAAGAGGAGGTTTTAAATGTATGACATGTACAATGTACATATCTGTATCAGGATTGTAACCGTTCGAAGCTGGGCAGGGTGCTAGTATACAATAAATAATTGTTGATGAAAACGAGCTTAGTTTAGCACGTTCCATTATGAAAAAAGATGTTGCTATGTTAACGCAGACTTGATTTATAAGTAAGATGATTAGAAATAGAGAATATCTCTTTATTTCCTGCTTTACCATAACAACCTTATAAATTGATAATTTAATAAGGTAAGAGAAGACTACATTTACTAAGGGATTGTTTTTTGTTTGATTTTATTATCAGAAGTTTTTTTGAGATTGATATCTTTATACTTTGATTTTTTTATTGTTGTCTTTATATACGTGTTATAAAAGGTTTTTAATTCAACTGAGTAACTTTTCTAATGATTAAACGTCACGTCAAACATAAATCTATAACCGAGCAAGCTTTCATAATACGGGCCTTCTAAATCATTTATTGGTATCTTTTCTTATGCGATGTGTTCTAAACTGATACCTGTTCCTCTAACAATCCATAAGAAAAGCACAGCAATCGTTTTAAGAATGTCAATCAAGTTACGTTACAGAAAACGTTCATAAAAATCGATACCATTTTCTTACTTATAATAGGTACTTATAACTGATCACCGAGAATTTGTATTGAATTTTTTTTATGATTTCCTTTAATTACAATGGGTACACATTGATCAAGAATGTAAGTTTAATAATGTTTTACTGTTGAAAACCCATTTTTGAGAAATTTTTACTAAAAGATAATTAAAGTTAACCAAGTTAATTATGGTGTTTTTCTAATAAATGTATTAATCCCATCGTACTAAAATGCAAAAGTTTATCTTAAACCAAATATTTTGCCGAGCATCTCGGAATAAAGTAACCTATTTACAAATAAGTCATTAATATTTATTGAGCTTTAGTACAAAACTGACTCAATTTCGGAAGGTTTTTTTTAAATGTTAATTACTTATATAATTTAAATTGATTTTCAAAAAGTTATAATTTTTAAATATAGATAAAATACCAAATTATTATATGATTTGTAAATAATATAGAAAATCCGTTATTTGGCTGTGCCATGATACAAATATGTAAAAATAACGCAAACATGAAATCTTTAAATCGCATTTCCCAAAAAACATGTTTTTTGAAATGAGTCACTTCTATTCTGGAGGTGCGATATATAGAATCGTATGTGCAATGTACATATATCATCCGTCTGAACTTTACATTATACGGGCGTCATTTTCATAATCGCTGTTAAAATTCCATTGTTCTTTCTGTAAATATTTGTTGCACTGCTCATGACCCGCTTCTGTTGTGTACTCTTGCATCAAATGATAAGAATTTATTTGTTCAGCTCTGGCAATTGGTAAACTTGACTCATTTAAAGGAATTTTCCATTTCATGCAAAAAAAATCCATGTTTTGTGCTTAAACATAGCGTTTAAGCACTAAATATAAAAAAAATAAAAACTCATCAATAAACTCAAACTCAATGCTAGGAGGATTTTTGTTGAATCCGGGTACATGTAGCAACCCTAAATTGTTAGCTCAATGGATTCGCGAGACGGCAATGACGATACGTCATTGATTCCGATGACATGACCCCAGAATGCACAGCGGCGCCGAAAGATTGATACGATATGAGTCATCGCGCACTGAACCCTTACGCTCGGCATCCAGATCTACCAAGCTAAGAGAAGAGATGGGTACAAACTATCAATATGATCTCGAAAAGAAAAGATACACACCTACGCAACAATGATATAGAACAACCTCAACAACAATTCTAAAATGGTGCTATTTTGATACCATGTTATTAGACAATTTTACGACGCCTCCGCTTTGATGATGCTTTCAACTGTAAGGACCTAAGGACATTTTCGAGGATAATACGTTACTCGGTCCTCAGTTTCTTATTCTCGGAGGAACGTATATCAGGAAACTCCAATGACCTTAATGCCGCCTCTATTTTGTTCGATCAATCCAATTCATTATTAATTCGTACAGCATAATGATTATGCTCTATTGGCATCTGATGTTAAATTAACAACTTTCAAATATGTTATAAATTGATCTGGTTTCTTTAAATAGTTAAAGACTAATTATCAAAGAACCTGCTTGATTACCGTAATGAGAGTAATCGGAAATGTAGCTAAATACCGGCTTGACGCGTAATTGTGTCGCATAACTTCAAACTTGGGTAAATCCACTCTAGCCTCTTCCGAGATATTTAAAGAAAAGTGATAACTAACTTAATTTGATGATTTAAGAGGCAGAGTGTTTTTTATTGTGGCAATAATATTGAACAAAACTATTCTGTTCAACAAATTCAATAATAAAACCATTCATTATTGATAAAAATCAATATTTAGTTTGGATTTACCTTAATTTGATATAATGGCATACAATATATCTATTTTTGAAAAAACTCAGTGTGGATTTATCGAATTTTGATTTAATAGATCTGGATTTATCTGGGTTTGAAACAATACGATTACAACTAGGGATGTGGTAGTGGCAAAATCACGGAGCACTATCAACAGTAAAATGTTTGGTAACTAACTGAATAAAACTAAAAATAATAAAATATGGAAATCTTATTTTATTCGACAAAAAGAGTAGGTAGCTAACTAATTTAATTAAGTATTTTACACAAAAATGAAAACTTCTTCTGAGTCATCTTCTTCTATTTCTTCATTCATTGGTCGCCCTATCACATTTTCACTGTTATGCACTTTTTTGTAATAGTTTACTTACTTAACTGCACCAACGATGCCCAGTTTTGGTCAAAGTGCGTTTCCAGCAACATCTTCAGCATGGGCCAAAACTTCAAACTCCTTTGAAAAAATAAATAAATGTTAGTTCATTATATCATACAAGTAAATAAATGTATGTTCTCGGACATTTCACACAATTATATTTTTAATTATACAGTGTGCTTAAGTAACATTGCAAAACATATATGCAGATGACCAACTCCACAAGGCACTAAATTTAAAAACTTACATTTGGTTCCTGTATAACTATACAAATTAGATCGAACATTATAGTCCAGCATTATTTAGATCCAAACTTTTCTGTAACAGTATAACAACATAATAATCGATAGGTAATAATAATGGTAAGCACAACACTAGTGCCAACTCAGGATTCCTAACGACGCATAGGTATAGTATTTCAAACTTACCGAATTTTCGCTCTTTCCGCTTTTTTACGGCGAACTTTTATATTAGGCTGCTTGCAGGATTTACTGGGTTACACAATTTGAATAGATTTATCCATGGGAACTCTCGGAATAATATAATAAAACAATAGAAAGCGGGCGTGTACGGTGCTACGGTCGCAGATTTTACGTCGACAGACGGCCATGTTGGACAAACGCAGTTCGCTGATTGGCTCTCATTGACTTACCTAAATTTGAAAAAATCTGTCTCGTGGATCTATCTGACTTTGATAAAATAGTAAGATTTTGACGGCTTATTTCTCATGAACCATGAGGATTTATACACAACTGGTAAAACCGTTCCAAAACTGTTTGTTTACCCTTTCTTTTGACACCAAAATCTACAAAAATTACAAAATTGGATTTACCTGAATTTGAAGTTACGCGACACAATTATGCGTTACATTCATTACAGTTAACTTCACTTTGCACATAATATACTGTGTTTGTGGTTTTTTCTGCCGATCCGTTTCCTTGTGACCACATTTTTACCTCTCCTTTTAGGGAAGGAAACCATCTCAGTTCCTCGTTTCAACTTAGCAATTTAAATCATCATTTTATTGCAACGACTCGTTTTTCTGATTGTATTACGCGGCCAGATTATGTTCTCCCGATGATTTATTCGCGTTAAAGCGAAAATCTCTGACAATTTAATGGAATTGGTATTTAAATTGTATTGTTCAGTTATGTATGAATTTCGAGTAGTGTCAATATTTTTGTGTCATTTTAGGGTTCCGTAACCCCGATGGAGGTCAAAGTATCTTTAATTCGGCTTCGGCAGTCTATCCGTCCGTCGTTCATTAGGCGGTGTCTTATGAACCGTAATAGGTACTTGCTTGAAATTTACACAAAGACATAGATTTTAAAACAACAATAATTGAAAATAATTAAAAACTAAATGGACGACTCATAAAATACGTAATAATGGATGTGTTTTGCTCGTTATAAAGTTCATAGTATTGAAGTCCGCACGGAACCATGCAAGTCGACTCGCACCTGGCAGCTTTTATTGTTTCCATAGTGGTGTATCAGAAAAATTATCGTGTGCGTGAAAGCTAAAGTTGAATATTCGTACGATGAGTTGTTGACAGATCTTTTGTGTAGACCACGAGAGTCCTTACCTACTTGGGAAGAAGCTGCATTGTTAATATTTACATGCTCATTTCTTTCTCAGAGAACTTGGTCATTATAATGAGTCATTGTTTTTTTTTGAGAAGGTGAAACAATTCATTGTAATTTCATATTTGCTTATTTTTGCTTGCTCAACATTCATTCTTAGGTCAATGTGAGTGGTTAGTTTAGTTGTTATAGTACATGTACCCTGAAAGGGCACTGTAAAACTCAGTTAGACTTTATATCAAATATAATTTAAAAATTAATATTAGGAGCACTGACAATATCTTTTCATGGCACTTTTATGAGTAATTATTAGCTAACAATGTTTCTACGTATGTTCCTGTCTTATGAATAGTATTGTAAAAACCGTCACACTCGGGAACTAAAAGAACTTCATCATCATCACAGAGCACTGTTTCGCACCAATTTATTCGAATTATTCGCAGTACAAGTTAAAAGTAATAATAATTGTTTCTTTTCACACCGGCAGCTTTACGTTTTTCGTTTCAACCCACAGATTAAAGAGACTAAATGAATTTAAAGAGTGGAAAGGTACAGTCAGAGATAAAAACATCCCTAATATATTAGGTATAGGTACTTAAAAATATCCCCCGAAGGTTGTAAAGTTTATGCTCATCATGTTTGTACGCCGCACTGTGTCCCATAACATGATGTAGATATTGCCAAATTCATCCACCTTTTAGGCGCCACTTTTATAAGTTAAGGTAATTTTTTTTGTCAGCTTTTCCTATTGTTCTTTCGTCCTTTTAATGTTGGGTGACAGTTTGTCTTGTGGTGAAAGTTTATCTTACCTATGTCTAAAGCGAGTCGTATGCATAGCTCCCAAATGCCGACAAAACTTCATAAGAGATACTCTTGAAGAACACCTATGTATGTCCTAACCATGATACTCTAAAACGTGATATTCTCGTTTGTTCCAGAATGACGAGCCCCCTGAGATCACGTACTGCGTGGTGGGGGGCGAGGGGGGGCTGGCGCTGCAAGCTGTCACCCCCACGCACCCCATGCCGCCCGAAGATGAGCTTGACGCCAAGTTCGCTGAGCTGGTGGTAAGTCCTTCAATATACAAGTATGACGACTCACGTAGGTATAGGTACTGACAAATGAAATCTAGAACACAGGTTTCCTTGTAAATTCATGCTTGCGCTGAGAAATTAAAAACAAAACACTTTGGGTTCTTGCGATAGTTTTTTGTTTTAGTTATTTTGTCGTGTGTTTGTGCAATAGGTATCTTTATATTGTAGTCCACTCTTTTATTTGCTGTATGGAATTACACATGATTTTCCGTGATAAAAAGTAAGATAAGTAGATTGAATAATAAAAGGATAAAAAATATATTTTACTACAGTAACTCGTACTGTGATAACTGGATAAACCATGATATTCATAATATTTTATATACTTTTTCAAAAAAAAAAATCATTGTTTTTTCGCTCGGGTATCTAGTATACCTAGTAGCCAAACTCAACACTAAACTAATAACGGTGTGTGATTGCGATCATGTAAAACAGACCGTGAATTTTAATTAAAGTAACACTTATGACAATGGTAAGAATTTGAACCCAGGTTCATCGTAATTGTACGTTCACATGCGCGCCGTGCAGCCCGGCGGCGGGCTGCCTGGCGGGCTGCCTGCCGGGCTGCGCGGCATGCAGCCCGTCCCGGGCCGGCGACAATTCAAGCTGTTCACATGCGCGCCGTGCAGCCCGGCGGGCTGCCTGGCAGGCTGCCTGGCGGGCTGCGCGGCAGTGTTGTTCCAAGTAAAATTTAGGGTGGCCGTATCTTAACCAAAAAATTGCCGTATTTAGGTCAAAATTTAAAAAACGGGCCGTATATTCAAGTTTTTATATTTTTTTTACAAATAACGCTAATTTGCCTCTATAAAATCCTGCAAATTACTAAAAACGACGGATTACAGCGTAAAGGAAGAAAACATTTAAAAAAATAACATAAATTCACATAACACACAACAAAACGTCCCATGTCCCATGTAAAAAAGAGCCGTGTTACCATTACCACAAATCATATTTAATTGTAAACTTCAAATTAATCAAAAAATCGGTAGACATTCGTCCCAAATCTGTATTTCGGTAAACGAGTGTCAATATCGGTAAATCTACCGAAAAATCGGTAGGTTTTGGAACGCTGGACTGACTGCCCGCGCCGCGCGCCGCGCGCCGCCGCGCGCGTGTGAACAGTGACCGGGCGCCCGCACATTCATCCTTTGAACTTTGCCAAAAAACCGACACTCGCACGGTTCGCGGCATTCACGTTCACGGGCGCGTTTACGGGCTCGGGCGTACTGTTCACACGCGCGTGAACGTGAACGTGCACGTTGAATGTCGAGTTGAACGCGCGCATGTGAACATAGCATAAGGTGGCAATTTATGTCACATCCTCTTTTCTAAATTCAACACTAAAGATTTAATTCATACTCACATTCTTCTTAGGCGGATATTACTCGTGTGATTTCCGTACATTGTGCGATGCTTTAAGTCAATTAATAAAATATTTAAAACATTATTATGAAATTCTCATAATTATTATTAAAAGGGTTTATATAATATATAAATAGTTTGATGGAACTGTTCCCATCATTTTATTATTGTCTAGGCTATATCTACATTATCTTACGCAATTTCTGTTTCTGTAAACGACTTTACGCTCTCACAGATAGTAAGGCTGTGAATATTACATTACCTATGATCTCACCTTTTACTAACTTATTCTTTCTTTTTTAACGGGCTTTTGTTTACTCACATCAAAATGCTTATCGCCTTTTCGTAAGAGGCCACGGTAGAGGGCAAGTGGCCCTACCAAGTATTAGTAGACAACTGCCACCGAGAATGTTTATTATTTCAATTTTTTTTCGATTAAAACAATTGTTTTTTTTTAGAAAACTAGTCTATATTGATCGACTAAGTGTCGAATTCATTACGAAAGTATGCGGGTTAATCGATTTTATATTCAGTTAGCGGGTGTTTTGCTCTCTGCTTGTATGTATCTATAGATTCAAGCAATTCGATTGCGTTGCCTCTGACGATTTTGTTGTCTACTACCATGTCGAGCGCATCAGTAACATGTTTCATGATTGTGCATCTATCATCATTTTCTGTCCTCGATTTTGTCATATTATTTCCCTGGGAAAATTTCATACTATACCTTTTATTGCAAAAGTAATAATGACATTGTCGTCTGTTTGGATCTTATGGAATCTGGAAGAAATATATTTGATCAAACCTCGTCAAACCCACAGCATGAATGAATAAAAACTGATTGTAGCGAAACACAATTCGCCGTAACACGATCAGCTGCCCGCAGACGTTAACTTATCAAATCCATTCAAAGCGATCTCGTTGCCTATTCTCAGATCGGAATGATTATAGTCGTTTGGGTAATAGCCATGTTCAAAATGGGCAATAAATCAGAGGCAGTAGGTGTTGTTGGGACAGATGAAGCGTACGCCCGCGGACACCTGGACGAGCTACTTTCACAATGCTTCGTAGGGCTGACTTACCGTTGCCTGGTGGGTGTTTAATAGCCATTGGCGAAGAGGAAACGATACCTATCTGTTTTATGAATCTTTTACTGATCGTTATCTATAAGGCTTTGTAGCTTAGCTTCCCTGTTATGACTGCAGTATGTAGTATCTTTTTCTCTAAGCCAAGTGCTAGGTAAAAAAAATCTTACCTAAACACATCACGTAGTGTGTGTCGTCTCTTTTTAATTCGTAGTTAAGCTTTGCTAACTTGGATGAAACTATGAGTATGGTCGAGCATATATTTATTCATTATAAAACATGCTGCTTCTTTAATAAAATTTTTCACGGGTCTTATCAGGGTTTGATCTTCTACTGAAAATATTATATTTAATGAGAAAATTTAGCATCTTTGTTTTGTAAATGTAAATTATTTTTCAACATATCGAATTAATCGCCTGCCCTGTCTCTAATATCAGATGTTGAGTGTCCAATAACGTGGGTGGTGGTTAATTTGATTTACAGCGATGTCAAGACGCAAATTGCGGACCGTTGTCGTGCGGCACTTGCGAACTTATCGAGTTATCGAATTCATGATATTCATTGTCCATTAAAATGTAATTGGGGTCGTGGCTTGTTGATGGGAAAATTTGAGTTTACATAATCTCATTTTAAGCCTTGGATATTTCGACTCTGTTGCAGAAGTTGCAAATGTTTACGTACAATGATTGATGAATCGATTTAAAACATCAAAGATGACGCCTTGCTTCGGCTACAGAAGCTTATTAAACTTCACAGCATGTCATAATTTACCAAATAGTCACGTAGGTACTTGCTTAATTTTACGACAGCTTTACATGTTCATAATAATAACATAACCACTTAATAGCAATCTGATAGAGAATTCGATCGATTAAGTTATTAAATTATAAGTTCATAAATATCTGCAGTTGCTGACGCAATTACTTTTAATTCTTCATTTTATCGCTCAATAAAGTTAAGCGGTACATGAAAAAAAATCACTTAGCATATTTATCTGGTGGGTTAAACTCGATGTGACGGTAATACCAGTTTTTTAATACTACCTTTAATCAGTGCAATTATGCGATTGTGGTTACGTCTTTAGTATTTGTAAAAATAATTTCGGTTGAAACGGAAGTAAAAGTGTTCATGGACGATTCATGTCAAGCCGCTTAAAGTTAAAAGGTGTCTGCCAGTTTAAAGTTGATTATAAGAGTAACTACAAGATTTAATTGTAGGTCACTTTTACACTTTCAGTTATTAACGCCATCGAAAAGTAACTCCTGGAGAAGTAAAATTTCCTGTTATTATTTATTTTTGCGATTGCATAAAATGTTACCGTAATTTTATCCCGTATTAAACAAGTGACTTTTCCTCGCGTGTCGATGACAGATCTGTTACGATTCTGGACGACTGAGGTATTGGTTGCCGGATGATAGTCGTTACCATGTCAGTTCTTGTGTAGATGAATGTAATAAAGCTTAGACTCGAGTTTGTATCTTGTTGCCTAGCTGTAGGGTCTTTGGTATTCTTCAACTGATTTATTGTTTTCTTCGCTTAAAAAGCGTGACCCATGCTTTTTAAAACTTTTCCTTTAAAAAGTCGTAAGATACTTCTTGCATTAGTAATTAGAGCTTGTAAGTGTATGGTTTGAGAACCAGTACCTACTTTTCATTCATGTATCACATAGCTGACCGAATCAACATAAATGACTTCACAAAAACGAATATGACTTTCTCCCGACCCCTGGTGAGATCTACATGATTGGCATCACCACAAACAAACTTGCCAATGAGCTAATGATTTCTTAAAAGATTGTTTAGTGTTTTCACTAAATCATCAATCATTCAGTTTTCCACGCCTGAAGCAAGATCTATTATGTCTGTCTGGTCTACGATTAAATGCTCAAATGAAGATGTTAATTTTTCTCGTTTGCTGTGTGTGAACTTTGATTTCACAGTCGAAATATGTAAAGGTGCCTTCAAGGAACTCATTTACTCGTTCATACATTTACTCTGAATGTCGATCTAGAAACAAGTTGTTTTCTTACGTTATTGAATGGTTATCGTGAATAAATTTCTGAATAGCCTTCGTCCAGTCACGAGAGTATTCAGTTCTTTTGTCCAAAGCCGAATACTTGCGTCTTAATCCTTAGAATGTTGGAATGTGGACCAGCTATGTATGTGTGTAATCATGGTCATTATTTAAGTTAGCTAAAATGCCATAGCTTTATAAACATAAATTTCTATAAATTTTCATCATTTCTCTACAGCCCTATTAAGATTCAGGTTGCTGTGTTATTTACGGAACCTCGTATCATTAGTTTCTTCTTGATAATGATCTTTTCACTCGTCAAGTTAGTTACGGTGGCGCTTGCTTGTCAGAATCTATCATCATGCATGGGTTCATGTCAGTCAAACTGACTTTTTTGTTGCATCCATTATGAAGCGAACACAGGTTTTTGGCATGGAGAGTTTTGAGATGAAGGTGCAGGAAGTTGAAGGTTAAACGGGTTGATCTAAGTATTTGATTGTGCCACTATGTTCGAATGTTTTTTTCATTTTTAATTCTTGTAGCTTCCGCCTGTTGATAAATATAAATACCTATTGAAGACTGCAACAATTACCTTTTTACTTTACCACTTGCCACTTGACAGTTAGATACAAGTCTTGGTAATTTTCCTGTTAGCTGATAGTTTCTTATAATTTTATCTATATTTTCCTAGTCAGAACCAGCCAACCAAGTAATCAAAGGTTAAAATCCACTCTCTCCCGTAACTTGGCACACCCTTAGTTTTATTAACACCAGCAAGTCTGACAGACGTAGACGGCATCGCATTTGTATGTATCTGGTAATACGATAGCTCCACGCTTTCCATCGCGCTGTCCGAGTGGGATTGAAATATCTGCCATTGATACGGAGACTAGGCTTGAATGGATGGCATGTCTTAGATTATCTCCAGACTGGTCAAAATTTACCTAAGCTACGGTACGGTAAAGTTTCATTAGTTAATCTATACATATTTTATATTTAAATAGTCTACTTGATTGATCAGAAGCGCGATCCCTGTAGAAGTCTTGTGTGAAGTCTGGGTCGCTGAGCCTGAACCGTTGTAGTTATTGAGGTATGCAAATTTTGGCGACAAATTTTCAAATTGAACTGCGGTTCACATTGACCGAGTAAGGCAAATTGCAGATTTAACTAAACGACAAGTATTGAAGCAATGTAACTCGAGAATACGCTAAAAGGTCTTATTAGTGTCAAGTTTGATGATTAAAAATAATGAATGAGTTGGAAAAATAACTGTGGAGAATTAAGTTTTAAATATGATAAGTTAAGTTGCTGTAGAAACAAATTTCTTGAAGACACAATCTTAAAAAAATTAATAAATTTACAGCTAGTTTATTTATAGTCTTTGTTCAGAATTAGATTGCAAATAATTTATCTTCATAGCAGAATGCTCTACACCGTCTGCTTACTTTCAAAGGTCATCGGGTTTTCACGGTATTGCCTTGTTGATGTCATCGGCTAGTTGAAGCTAAATGCTAATTCTTTTAGAATGGTCCTTGCTTGTACCTAGTTTCTTTGTTTGTCCTATTCAATAATCGGTTCCTGCATTCTTTGGGTAGGTTTGGCTTGTAGAACGCACCTTCTGATCCGTTACTACTGATTGATGATGTAAATAATGATTCAGTTCCCTCTCAAAATATAAGATGGAGTTAAAACACAAGATGTGTCAAATAGCTTTACCTCATAAATCACAGTTTTCGTTTCAAGATTGCTAATTATAAACATCTGATTTCTCTTGCAGTTGAAGCTTTACGTTAACTGCCGTATAAAACTCTGTTAAGTACGTTAGTTGTGAATAATGGGCCAAGTCTTCTTGTAATGAAACTGTCAGCGGAACTTTAATGTGTTGAGAACTAGAGAGCTTTGCGTTCAGCTTTCAGTCAGTTAGTGTGCAGTTAGCGTGGCTTGAGGTGATTCGTTTTCATTACCAATTTCCTTGCTTTAAGTGACGGGTTTCTTCCACTTTCTGATGCTTTTCGAATTAGGACGGCATTTATGTATAAAGCACTTTTAAACGCATTTTTCACTGAATATCTCTAAAAAGTACTGAGATTAAGTTGCATCGCTGTTTAATTCACATCTGAGTCACGTAATGCACGTAGTGCAATATTTAACTTACAATACTTTGTTTTATACACAGCGAGACGTTCACAAATTGTTTGCTTATTAAATAAACGAATGGCAGGTACTGGGAAGCAAAGGTCTCTGTCTCACGGCTAGTTATCTGTTGAACTTGTCTAGACCTTATCAGGTTATCGTTTACTCAATGAGGCTGACTTCTGTTACATGTTTGTCACCTCATTGTTATTTTTGTATTCTTCACTAAGTAAACAACACTACCTACATTGTCATCAGATATCTATCACATATCACCCGAACAGTGGTAAAAGGTTAACAACCTAGAAGATCTCTAATTGTCCGCCTAATTAAGACAATTTACTTGAACACTGTACTTAAATAAGTAAAGGTGAGATTGTAAGAAAAATTCCATGCCATGTAGCATGTCACAAATGCTGCCCTAAAATCTGAATTATTCAGTAATGAGGCAGCAAAATGCACTGTGTACCTAACCTCATATTTAACATTGATGTGATTTATACGATGTGAGAAAAGTTACCTTTTCTGAATATATATATAAACAAACAGAAAATATATCATAATTTTAGCAATGTGTGTTTTCTCATTATAAGGTACATACAAAAACACTATACGCTCATATTTATCTCCTCCCAGGAATCCCATACTAGTAGAAAGTTGTTGACATGTAGTACCATAACCGGACAAAGCCCTTGGCTTGTTCCTGAGTCAATAGTGCATTTATCATCGTCATGAATCTGTTTGTCTTTCTTTGTGTCACGGTCATCAGGCGCTGTTGACGGTTCTAAAGTGATTCTCTTTGCTTTCGTCTGTTTGTTCGCTTTTTGTCTGGTTGGTGTTATGTTTAGCTGGTTGACCAAACATAGTCTCATGTTTGTTTTCTACTTTGACCAGAGTTTCTCTATTTACTGATACGATTTTCTTGTTGTTATGGGTTGTTAAACACTTCTCTAAAAGCGATTACGTATTTAAGCAAGATCATGTGTGGGGGGGGGGGGGGGCGATTAGGCTGAATACTGCCCGGAGGCATTAAGGCAAAAGCAATTAAAGCACTCACCACTTACTACCTATTGCGAAATCAAGCCCGAATGAAAGTGTTAGAAAGATAAGCTTTTGTTCTGCCTGTTATGTATAATGTTGCGTCTGATTATTGTTACTTCTGGCATGTGAATTATGATGAATGGATGTTTTAAATCAAGCTTTAATTATAGTGTTAAGGTTGATTGTTAGCCACTTCTGTTTAATTTAAACTAGGAAGAGATTCTTAGATATAAAGTTTCTGTAATTTTAATTTATTCAACTATGTTTGTACTTATGCGAGTATTTGGTGCAAACAGTGCTGCAAGGATTTTATCAGAAATCCACACCTTTGGGTACATAGGGTACCTATTGTTCGTAAGCTTCAATGACAATTTTGTAACTTCTCGTGAGGTTTGGCAACTAAAAGTAAAATATCGTGATATTTGTGCGATGTTAATGAGGATAAATAATACTTACACACTTTAGCGCTATTTGTCATTTCAACGTTCTTAATCGTAACGACTATCGCATACCTTAAAATTATTTGTACGTGTCGTAATATAATGCGCTTCATGTTAAGAGAAATGATATTCTCTTTCAAATTTATGATGTTTCACTTTAATTTTGCTTATTTATATTATCTTGTTCTTCATCCTTAAAGGGTTTTTAACAACTTTGATATAGAACAGGTTTCTTATGTTAATCTGTGTTTCAATTTCTTTTACCGCAGAAACTACTTTATTATAGGCTTAAGTCCTTCTTGCTAGACTTGGAGTTATAAGTTCATAAATCCGTCCGAGCTCAGACGAAGTTTCTTTTTCTGTCATGAAATCTAGAACAACCTATTCTCTGTCAGTGGCTGTCGCTACATCATTGCTATCTAACGACCTTAGATACTCTGCCACCCTTTTCAATTAACTTTCCAGTATCCGGTTTACAGTTCAGTAGCCCATAACTTCGTAGAGGAGAAAATTAAGTTTACTAGAGCTCGATGACTGGAACCATATTCTCATAAAAGAGGATTTATTAAATTGCGTATTAGTAGCCTCACGAGCTTTTTACAACTCGTGGTATCATAAAGTTTTACTCGAGGCTTAGTTTCATCGGCTGGCATCAACCTACGCTAGTTGAAAAATTTTTACTACCTTGGCTAGATTTTATCTCGCCGTATCAGATTTACAACTTTTGTGGTCCTAAGGAAATGTATGGCTTGGATGTATGCAAGGGTCAGTAAGGTGCTTTCCCTTGCTTGCCTCAACACAAATGGAGAAATATTTTATTTATTTATACAGGGTTATTGGTAGATGATCAATAACTTCTTAATGGTTACTTGACTTGGGTAGATAAAGACGAACAAATTTTCTTCTATGAATTTGTCACTTACTTAAACCCTGTATAAGTGGTTTTAAGATTTGTAAAATACAAATACTTGACACTATTAGTACCCAAATTAACACCATTAATACCCTTTTAGGTATAGTATTTGGAATAGCTAAAACGAGGTTTTTTCATCAACAACCCAGTTCCAGGTGGTCTAAATAACGAATCCTTTTATGGAATTCTGACTCGTAATTTGTTTAAATGTATAAAAATGGTAACTTGTCTGGAGCTTACCTACATCCGTAGCTATATCCGTTCTCGGAATTGTTGAATGCAATCTTGCTTGCCTTGCCATTTGAGATCCAAATATGTAGTTTTAAGACAGTGTATTAAGACTCGATGTTCTTTAGTTTTTCGAATGGATTTTACATTAAAAGTTTCGGAATGTGGCATCAATAAGGAATATTGATACCACATTCCGAAGGAGATGCATTTTTTTTATGCAACACATATTCCTTTTATTGTTTGCATGCACTTTAAGTGCCTTTCAAGTGATTACGGAACCTTAATTATCATTTGTGTTAGTGACAAAGGCCCGATGATGAATTTTTCAGTTATTATCATACATTAGCGATCATTACCGTCATCTGCTAGGGAAAGGGAACTCATATTTTAGATTCGGCCATCCACTACAAGCCGCCCTGTATACAACGAATGTGTATAAACCCTGATGTCTTTGCCCGCAGGAAGAACTGGATCTGACAGCTGTGAACAAGGCCGCGATGATGGCGCTCCCAGCCGCTAAGAAGTGGCAGATCTACTGCAGCCGCCGGCCGCCGCCGGGTCAGGTGATGCCCCTGGCCACGGCGCCGCAGGTCGAGGAGTATATTAAGGCGCTCAATGAGATTGCTGATGTAAGGTTCACCATGATATAACAATTCTTTGATTAGAAGGTGATGCATCTTGCGGATTTGGAATGGTTCTCGTGGTATATGTATAAATGAATGATAACTAATATATCTTAATATGTCCGTCCTTAAAGTAAAAAGTATACTATAGGATTATTGCTTAAAGATTTTCTTACAGGTAACCTTATTTACTAACAAAAGAAAGACTAATATAATAAGTAAAAGTACCAACCATAATGAATCATTATAACTAATTTATTTTTCGAGCTTTATAATAATTTATTTTGGAATCTACTAATTTCGAAGAGAATATGAACATTTTTATCTATTAAATAATAGATAAAAATGTTGCTGCTGCAGTAACGTTTTCAGATCTCGATCTTATTTTCTCAAACTACTTTGAATCCATTTCATCAATCAATACACAATTGGAAAAGTAGTTCCAGATAATTTCAGTAGTAGGTATTCGTACTTACATATGCATCAACCTGCCTTTGATGTTTAGATGCGAATTCATCAAAGCGAAGATTATCTCAACATAATGAAATAGATGTGCAATGAACCCATATCATTTACAAACAAAACATGCCTTATTACCCACAAACCTTTGCTTGAATCTACAGGCATTCTCCTCCTCCGAAGGCGTACCACCCGCCGAAGCATGCGCTCTAGTCGACGGCCTGAAGACTGCGCTCCGAACACGAGCGCATAGCTTCGTTATCCGGTTCATCAAGCAAGGAGGGTTGGGCGCCTTGTTGGACGCCCTCCAACGGGCTCCTAGGGACGATGCATTAACCAGGCATAACCTCATAGCGGGGATCAAGGCGCTGATGAACAACTCTGTAAGTTATAGATGTTGGAATCTAAGAAAAGGTATTTTACTGTGTATGGGGAAAAAAAGCTAAAAATGTATATTAAGGCACAGAGCAATATGCGCTTTCGTTATAGTCTGTTTGATACATATCACAGGGTCTCTTAAGAAAGGATATTATAAAACTAGAATACTTCGCGCGAAATTTGAATAAGTAACATTTTAATGCAATTTGAATTTTACACTTATATCTTTATTTTTATCGGCACTTATCGACCAAAAAAATTTTTTTTATTGTGTAAGTACAATAAAATCTAATTAAGACTCTTCAAAAATGTGTGTTATTAGCACCCTATTATTTGATATGATAAACTATTAGGTTAGATGGTTCATCGGGCAACAAGCCAGTTCAAAGACCATTAGGAGGAATAAGTAAAGTATGTATATCTCATCAGAGAAAGATAGATCATAGCTCTTATTTTACTTAATAGTTTAAGTAGTTACTTATAGAAATCTCAGACAAATAGTTACAGAACTGATGGCTAGACGTTGTGAAAGGTGCTTTTTCTTCTATTTTTCTCCTGTAGCAAAAACCCAGATCCAGGTAGTACTTATAGCTAACCCATCAAGGTTGATTATTGCGTGAGTATTATATTATTTAAGTAGATATTTAACATTCCCTTCAACAATTCCAGACTGGTCGAGCGCACGTGCTAGCACACCCGACCAGCATCGATCTAATCGCACAATCTCTTGACACTGAGAACGTGAAGACTAAAGTAGCCGCTTTGGAGATACTGGGGGCAGTCTGTCTCGTGCCTGGAGGTCATAAGAAGGTAGATAGTTTTGTAGTGGTTGCACTGTATTGTATTGTAGATGTAGTTTGTATTAAGTAGTCATCTTTGTAAAGGTAAAGTTTTAAGATACTTTTTCACTAAAGCTGTGGTAGCGGTAGAGTTGGGCAAAGTAACAGCCAATAAGATCGTTTGGCTTTTGTTTAGGTTTGAAATATAACTTATGTATCAAATGGAAAGGCAAAGTTCATCTCATTAATTGTACTTTAATCAGATAATTTTTCGTAGAAAATTGGCACTTGCATTTCAATCATTAATAATTTTTAATTCGTTAATTTAAATTTTGGAGCAAATTTAAATAAACCTTTATTTTAGAAAAACTTTTTATTTACTGAGATTACAAACAAAAATTTTAATTTTACATAAATTATGATAAATGACGAGGCCTTACGACTGGTGCCCAAACACACGTAATACCAAAAATATTTGTAAACTACATTATAATTTATAAGTCTTGTGAATTATGAATCCCCTCAAATTCTGCTTCAAGGTGCTAGAAGCGATGGTTCACTATCAGAAATACGCGGGCGAACGCGCCCGTTTCCAAGGAGTAGTGAACGAACTCGACCGAAGCACCGGCGCCTACCGCGACGACCTGGGCCTCAAGACCGCTATCATGTCCTTCGTCAATGCTGTGCTCAACTACGGGCCCGGCGAAGATAGTTTGGAGTTCAGGCTCCATTTAAGATACGAGCTTCTTATGATGGGAATACAACCAGGTGTGTAATTCCAAAGGTCATTCATGTATACGATTAAAAGTAGAGGTCTCAATAGTGCCTTGCGGGATGTCAAAGCAAATTAAATATTATGGTTGTCTTAATTAAAAAGGAATAACGAAGTTCAAAAAGAACTTGATGATTGATTATAAAGACTCTGTTACAAATAAAGTCTCAACCTTTTGGAATCTTAATTTTAAACAACGAAAACCATATCAAATGCTTTTGTAAAGGCTAACTTGTTTAAGTTAGTTTAAATGATCATGATCCTGTCATATTGATAATGAATACTTATGATGATATTTTCTCTTCCAGTGATCGAAAAACTACGCAAATACGAGAACGAAACCCTCGACCGTCACATTGAATTCTTCGAAATGATCCGCCTTGAAGACGAGAGGGAGCTGGCGCGACGTTTCGATAAGGAACACGTGGATACTAAGAGCGCTGCGTCCATGTTTGAACTGCTGCGAAGGAAGCTTAGTCATACCGCTGCTTATCCGCATCTGCTGTCTTTGTTGGAGCATCTATTGCTGTTGCCATGTAAGTATTATTTTTTATCGTCCACTGCTGGTTATAGGCCTCCCCTAATGATAGATGGAATTATTCATCTTTTGGGGGTTATTGCCCATAATCCGCACGCTGGGCATGCGGGTTGGGTATCGCACTCACAGTCGGGGTAATCTCTAGTACATTAAATATTTATCTCAAAAATATTCGATTTCGGCGGGTATTGAACCCGCGACCCAAGCTAAGTACGGGAGTGTGTTGACTACTACACCAAGAAAGCGAGTATCCGACTTTTTTGAAATTTTTGGGATAAATAGGTATTTAATAAGTTAAATTTTCCTTATTTCCAGTGGAGTACAACCCTCAATCCCAGCATTGGTTGCTGCTAGACCGGGTTGTACAACAGGTTGTACTGCAGCAACCAGCGGCGGGTAGTCGCGCTAACAGCGACCAAGGCAGCGAGCGCGGCTCCACCAGTGATACTACTAAGGTTTGTTTTGAATGAATTAATGAATTGATGACGACTTCATTGCTACATTTACAAAAAAATCATAAATCCTTTTCAGATTTCAATAATTTTATTTCTTTTGGCTTACAAAACAAGCACTTAGATAATATGTAATACAATATACAAAAACATCAGTGATATATAAAAATATTTATTTTAGTTTTGAATGAATGATATGAATAATGAACACTTTATTGCAACTCTTACAAAAGAATCTTAAATCTTATTGGATATTACAAAATACAATAACACCAGCAATACCACATTTGTTTTGAATAAATGATAAAATTATTGAACACTTTATCGCAACACTTAGGTACAAAAAATCATAAATCGTTTAGATAGTACAAAATACAAAAACACCAGTGTAATATTACCGTAGGTAATTTTTTTTATATCCTTCTAAATTAAAGGAACAAACATTCTGAGTTCTTCTAAAGAAAATTGTATTTATAAAAATTATTATTATTAGCTGCTTAGTGGTGCATTTTATCTTTTATATTATATTAAGCGTTACAGAAATGCAGCCAATAATCGATAAAAACATTGATTCACTCACAAATACATAGATTAATCATCAGAGCAAAACTTATATAACACTTATATACACTTGATTAAACTTATAGAAGTTTTGCTCTCGAAGCTGACTCATAGGCAGAGATGATATGATTAATTAACTAATTATGTAATAGTAGACTCTTAAAGAATAGGCTATACTTAAAAGAAAAATGTGAAAGAAGGGATGTTCTGAGAGAGTTTGAACAGTAAAGCTTTTGACTGCAATCATAGGCTTTTTTTAAATGTTGTATACAAAAAATTATTCGACCAAATCTGCCTAGTATTTTAATTTTAACAATTTTTAATTGATACCAAACAATTTTACTTACAGATTTACGATCCAGATGTAGCGCCATTGGAAATCAACGTCGGCGAGATTGTTCATCTTCTAGCGAAAGAAGAAGAATTAGTCGCTGCTAGAAGCAAAGCAGAGAATCTCGAAAGGGAGAACTGTGATCTCGCCACCGAGTTGGCTAAGAAGGTACGAAAAAGAACTCATTATAGTACAAAATAAAGTTCATTTTACAAGTTTAAGGCGAAATTCTCTTCGGTTTATTCCACCAAGCTTGCTGGTTTTGGAGATGGAATTAATGAACCATAATTTTATCGATCAGGGATTTCAAAAATGAATGGTTAATATCGTCAGCTTATTAAAATACTATGGGGTATACGGGTTTGACCTAGGTATTGAACTTTTATTATGATTTTTATATTGCCACCATGATACCAGCTTATCATTTCATAACCCAAAGATATTAAGAAAGCCTATTTGAATGCGAAAACGTCAGCTCAGGTAAACGGTCCATTTACCATCAGACCAAAGCCTTGTTTACAGGTTATATTGACCTCAATAAAATGCCGATTCCTAAGGTTTAGGGCTCATAATTCTAGGGGTTATTTTATGCTAGATTGGGCTTGCAATATCACCTATGACAGAAAAATAAATTTACTGCATTTATTAGCTACGATGATATACAGGGTTATAGGTAGATGCTCAAGAACCTCTTAAAGGCGACTTCGGTAGATCAAGACGAACAGCTTTTGTTGTATGAGTATTGACAAAACGTAATACAACAGATTATGGGATTATGGGCAATAACCCCCACATAATGATGCCATCTATGGCGCTCATTAGGGGAGGCCTATGTCCAGCAGTGGACTATTATAGGCTGGTGATGATGATGATGATGATGAATACAACAGAACCCCTTTATTTCTTTGCAAGATACACACAAGCGCCGCCGCGTGCCACGTCATTTATCGACTTGTCTTGATCTGTTACTGGCTTGTGCTGCGTTCGTACCTATTATGGCTTTAATCTGTGACTGGCTACATAAAGCTAAGAAGATTAGAACTAGAAATTAAAATATTTATTTTTTGACAAAAAAATATTGAATTAGACAAAATTATTGAACAAAAGTTGTTCGTCTTGATCTGCCCACCTCGCCTTTAAGAGGTTATTGATCATCTACCTATAACCCTGTATATAAATCAGTTTTATAAAATAAAAAAACTCTTGAGATTGACAATTTATGTAGTTGACATTGACAAATTCTTGTTGCAAGCCAAATCAACAGTCATAGGTTAAGGTACAGCTTCACCATCGTAATATCAATGCATGAACTAACACTAACAGGAGAAGCAAGTGGACCAGCAGAGCCAAGAGAAGGAAGAACTAGAGAATGTCGTTGGGAGGATGAAGGAAAGGCTCGAAAAGGAAACCGCTGCTCATATGGAATCAACGGAACGGTACAGGGCGGCGGCGCATAGAGCGACGCAATTGGAGCATCAGGTGAATATTTTCAGTCTATTCTTCTATATGGGGTGTAGTTTTGGGATGGGAATTTTGATAAAAGGTACATAGATTGAAATTTCTATATTGCAAAATTTAAAATTAAAATTTCAAGATATGTGACCATTGGCGGTCTTATCGCTCTAGAGCGATCTCTTTCAGACCACCGTGTATGGATAGGTTCGTTTTAGGTTAGTTTCGGATTTAGCATGGGGATCTGTGTGCATTACTATGAAGTACATAATTATATACATTAAGAAGGTTTAGTTCTTTAAAATCATTTGGTTCTTTATATTTTAGATATAGGTCATGATATGGGAAAGAAAATTAAGGAAGTGCCTTGGGGACGAATAAATTTTATGCTCTTTGTTTCTGTTCGAGAGATACTCAGATATGGGATCATAAAGAGGGGAAAAAATGTAGAAAGTAGTATTTTGAGAGCGAACAAGCCCTTTTTTTATTCTAAAAACTTAAGGAAGACAACTAGGTTAACATGAATATTTACACTCAACAATTAGATATGGGGTCACGGTATGGGGAAAATCTGTAGAAAAACAGTACCTTAGAGAAATATTGGTAAGTAAAACTTTTTATAATCAAGAAACTGTTCAGATGTGTTTGATTTTGCTTCAATTATGATCATCTCATATGGAGTTTTGGACATAAACCCAGATTAATGCTGATTTAAACTAAGGAAATGGTAAAGTATATTTGGTGAGCGGTTCAGTTTATCGGTGTCATCTTAGTTTATATAAAAACATTTTGCATGTTTCCAGTCAGGATTTTAAAATTTTCTACGGGTTTGTTAATGTCAAATTCTAAACACAAATTTAATTAAAGTTGTAAACAAAAGTTAACCCTATTATTAATGTTTACAGCTTAACCAAGAGAGAGTGGAAAGGGCGAGGTTCGAAAAACTAGTCAGTGAAGGAAGCATACCAGATGATGCCAAGGTAAAGAAAATTTCCTTGTTTAGGGTTCCAAATGAGCAGATCTGAGTAGCTAATAGCTTATTTCTGGAGTTTTAACACTTTCATGGCCCACAACGAATTTATCTATCACTATATCCAGCGGACGGCAGGGCGACGGAATGCGTTAACAGTTCGTTAGTTATATATAAGAAACCGGTGTTATGTGTCAAACAAATCCAATGACGCTTTAATTTATTACTGTATTTATAATTTTTTGTTGATTTGAATTAAATTTAATTTAGACTCGCTCCATTTAGCTCCAATAGCCAAGGCTGAGTGCTAGATATAAATGTTGCCGCTTATTTCTGACGAAAATCAGGTATTATCAAGGAGACCATTTACTTGATCCTCCTAGGCATCTACTATACAAGATAATTATATTATATTCCAGGTCAGCAACCTAAAAAGCGCTGTCATCGAAAGCAGCGTGCCACCGCCCCCTCCACCGCCCCTCTGCCCGATGCCCCCTCCAGCCCCCCTACCGCCCCCACCCCCCGCACCATCAGCCCCCTTACCCCCCCAAGCCCCCTCAGCGCCTAAACCTAAGAAGAACGTACCTACACCTGGGAATCCATTGAAAAGCTTCAACTGGAGTAAGCTTCCTGATGCGAAGCTGCATGGAACAATCTGGCAAGAGCTGGATGATACTAAGCTGTATAACGCGATAGATCTACACTCTATCGATAAGATGTTCTGCGCTTATCAGAAGAATGGAGTACAGGTATGTTTTTTATGAATATGCAAGAAGCAATTACATTTAATTACTATGTTCTAAATATTAGTATTTAACCTCCGTAGATACCAACTTAAAAAATTTTAAATTTTGGGACTTTTTTTAATTACTAACCTGCATTCAACCCGTTTCAGAACGAAGGCTCAGTGGAAGATCTACGTCAGCTGGGCTCCAAGCCTCGCACCAAGATACTGTCAGTGATCGACGGCCGCCGCGCTCAGAACTGCACCATCCTACTGTCCAAACTCAAGATGTCTGATGAAGAGATCTGCCGGTGAGTATCTACATGACGAGGGTTCACTAGATCTCCGTCAGCTGGGCTCCAAGATACTGACTTACAGCCGGTTCACACATGTCTCCGTTTTACTGATCCGTTTTATCGTGTACGTAGTTTTTTCGTCGATGGCGTATGTGGTTGTATGAGCGACTTCACACATGGCACAGTATTCTGTATACAGATCGACGAACAAAATCGAACAAAATACGTACACGATAACACGGAACAGTAAAACGGAGACATGTGTGAACGGGCCGTTAGGTGGGGGAATTTCAACGATAAAGGAGCTTTAGACATTGAGTAGGAAGGTGATATTTTGAGCATAGCTGGGTAAACCTTGCAAAGAGTGGCGCAGGGCCACAGGAAATACAGAAAACTGGAAACTAAATTCTTCAAGTTGACCGCCTCTAATTAATCATCTATACTAATATTATAAAGAGGAAAGATTTGATTGTTTGTATGTTTGTTTGTTTGTTTGAATTGAATAGGCTCCGAAACTACTGCACGATTTGAAAAATTCTTTCACCATTAGAATCCTAAATTTTCCGTGATGAACATAGGCTATATAATATTTACAAAATTAACACTACCCCTAATTTCACTTATTTATAAGAAATCAACATAAAAAAATAGTCGTTTGCTATTTAAAATAAAAAATATCTATCTATGTAATAAAAAAAAAAAAAAAAAAAAAATAACTCAGCTCTGCTTGGCTTGGGACTAGATGATGCTGTGTGTATTGTCCCGCGTATTTATTTTATAAAAATTCGTATTCCAGTGCCATACTCCGAATGGACAGCGGAGAGCAACTTCCCATCGACATGGTGGAACAGCTGCTGAAGTTCACCCCCAGTGCTGAGGAGGCGGCTCTGCTGGAGGAGCATCAGGACGAGCTCGACAGCATGGCTCGAGCGGACCGGTTCCTTTACGAGATATCCAAGTAACTCACTTTGTAAATCTTCGCTTTTACTTGACATAAGCCTTCGACACGACTGTCTCAACAGCGTGGCTCGAGCGGACCGTTTCATTTACGAGATATCCAATACCAAAATTTTTGCAATTTTACTATAAAAACTATCGTAGTTTGACGAATTCATTATGATATTTTTTTCATTTAGTTTTGTTGTTATACTTAATTAATCTATAGCTAACTATGTAAGCGGGATTTGTAATTTGAGAATATTTTCACCATGATTTGCTGTTATTTGTATTAGTATAGTATTTATATAGGTTCCTGCCACAAGTTTTTTTTTAAAATACATACTATTCTTACAGAATCCCCCAACGTAATGTATAAATACTTTGTCTGCATTTATCTTCCTGAATTGGTCCATGATACGGGTTCCTCATAAACTAAACCATAATTATTCCTACTGAATCCCACACTACCACCAACGCGTCCGAACACATGTCTGCATTGGGCTTCCTGAATTGGTCCCATATGCGAGTATTCTTCATAAACTAAACCTAGTCTATTCCCACAGAATCCCCCACTACCACCAACGCTTCCGAACACTTTTGCATTTGGTTTCCTGAATTGGTACCACATCGGTAAACCTTAACTAATTGTACAGAATCCCTCACTCCCACCAACGCGTCCGAACACTTTGTTAACATTAGTCTTCCTAATTGGTCCCACATCGGTAAACCTTAACTAATTGTACAGAATCCCTCACTCCCACCAACGCGTCCGAACACTTTGTTAACATTAGTCTTCCTAATTGGTCCCACATCGGTAAACCTTAACTAATTGTACAGAATCCCTCACTCCCACCAACGCGTCCGAACACTTTGTTAACATTAGTCTTCCTAATTGGTCCCACATCGGTAACCCTTAACTACTCCCACAGAATCCCCCACTACCACCAACGCGTCCGGACACTCCTCTTCAAGAAGAAGTTCACAGCGGCCGCAGCGGAGGCGACCGCGCGCGCCTCTGTCGTGCTGAGAGCGGCGCGGGATATGACGCGGTCGCGACGACTGAGGACTCTGTTGGAGATTGTTCTCGCGCTCGGAAACTATATGAACAGGTTAGAATAGTACTAGATTATATATTATATTACTATTATTTAGATAACGTTACTGGGTTCTAGATATATTTTGAAACTAGCGATGAAACCCGGCTTCGCATAGTAAAAAAAATATATACACGTTGGGTTACATTAATGAAGTTTTCATACGGAACATAAAAAATTGAAAATATTTTATAGCCCAAGTTCATCGGGGATAATGTAGGATTCTAATGATGACATATTTTTTTCTAGTAGTTTCGGCGCTTATTCAATTCAAACAATCAATAAAATCTTTCCTCTGTATGATATATGTATAGACAAAGGAATTAAAAAAATCTGTTTTATAATTCATGACTACGACAGGACTAGGACATCACTATAAAACAATGGCGGTCAACAGTTGAAAACATTGCATTGTGTCGTAGAATAGAATAGAATCCTAGATATATTTTTAAACAAAGACATAAACATATCTAAGAAATAATGACAAAAAGTATTAAATTACATTGATGTCATCGTTGCATTTGCGAATCAATATTTGGTTCTTAGCTTTCGTTTATTATTTCACTTTTATTTATTATAAACGTTTATTTATTAAGTAAATGTGCAATAAATATCGCACTATATTAAAAAACTGTAATGTAATTTTTTGTTTTCTAATAAAAGTCGATTGAATTGAATTAACATAGACAATTTATTTTTGCAGAGGCGCTCGCGGCAACGCTTCCGGTTTCCGTCTATCGTCTCTAAATAAGCTCGCCGACACAAAATCTAGCGTAACACGGAACACTACGCTTCTACACTACTTGGTGGAGATGTTGGAAACTCAGGTAAATTAATTAATAATGCCGGATATTACACACATCAGCCATAGCATCATAGCCACAAGCTAAGCAGCGTGATACTAGATGATCTGATATAATTAATATATATTTTTGAATATAAATAGAAAATGCTCTGGCTATTTTCCGGGTATTGTCCCGGAATAAATAATGGCAGATCGTGTAAACATTGTCTCAAAGTGCGAATCGAACCCGCAACTTCCTGCATCGCAGGCGGACCTTCGCCCACCGTACTAATTTGGTTAAAATAACGTTCTCTGATCTGAATCATTATATGAATCATTCAGGATCAATATATCTTATAGCCGTGGTTTCACTGATGCCTAAGCTCAAGTCGTTTTAGTGGGACTGTTTTTGTAAACAACCCGCATTAGATAGATAGATAGCGTTTATTGATAAAACTTGTGTTTTATAATGGTAAGCAGAGTCTTAAATTCTAAACTACGTTTAGTGATATCGTACAGAATTATTATCTAAGGGTGAAAATAAATGGTCTTGTTTGATTACATGCTATTTACCGACCAGGCGTTACCTACAGTAAGTGATCTAAAACGCCGCCGTAAATCATCATCCAATCACGCCATTTTCAGAGATTCAGATCATCAATCAATCCCACAATCATGTTCTATTTTTGTTTTTTTGTCATCAGGTAATCATAGCATATATTGCATCATCAATCATCCAATCACGCCATTTTTAGAGATTCAAATCATCAATCAATCCCACAATCATATTCCATTTATTTAGTTTCTAAGAAATTAGATTATTTCCCGATAACATTTGATTTCGGTGTGACCTGAATCCCTCAGTTCATGAGTGCGCTAACCACGAAAAAAAGTACCTGACTATTCGAAAATCTTTGGGACTTTCATCGGACTCTAGCGCTGTTACTTCCACCTGCCGGGGTAACATAGAAGTTTACCCAATCCTGTTTAAAGGCTAACGTAGTTAGTAGACTAGATTAGTATCTAATTCTAATTCTAAGTGGGGGAACTGAGATCTGCACTGTCATCTCGCATGGCAGCGTATTATGCATAGTTCGTCTGTCGTTCTGTATATAATATTGGATATCTTCTTAATTTTGATGCATCACCCCCGCAGTTCAAAGACGTCCTCCTGCTAGAAGAAGATCTACCCCACGTCCGCTCAGCCGCGAAAGTCTGCGTCGAACAGCTGGAGAAAGACGTGACAGCACTACGCAACGGGCTTCGAGAAGTTTCCAAAGAGCTGGAGTATCACTCTGCTCTACCGGCGCCTTCGCAGCATGACGCCTTTCTGCCGGTCATGAGAGAATTCCATGCACACGCTGTTTGTACATTCACTCAGCTCGAGGATCTGTTCCAAGTAAGCACACACACACACACACACACACCCACACGTACGCACATACATACGCGCGCACGCACATACATACGCGCGCGCAGACACAAATTCGCCAGAGAGTATGGCTGCAAGACGTATTCCTGACCGTATTCGATCACAACGCAACTTGCTTAGCTCGCCATACTGCGTGAGTTTGCATGTCACAGCATAACACACAGAGTCGCGAGAGAAGCGAGCCGAGCCGTGTGTGAATCTTACTCTATTCATGCATCAATTGCAATCTGATACGCTTAAAGAGATTGAACCGATATTTTATCATCTCGGTCTAGTTTTTATTTATTCAAAAGATCACCAGTTACAATATTATAGTGAAGAAATTAAAGATCCGAGAAATTTTTTGATAGTTAATTATTAATTTACAATAAAGTAAGAGCACAATACTATGTCGACGTGAGACAAAAAGGAAGGGGTTTACATATTACGTAAATTGCTATAATTAGAGTGTCTAGGGGTTTCGTATCAGCTGACGTACGTTTTGCATTGTATGAATTCCAACAGAGGTTCACAAAGTTTCTTAAAACTAATAAATAAATAATGCTGGACAAATTATATTTAGAAAACGACTAGAACACCCTGAACAAATATCTGCAGATCGAACCCGCAACCTCCTGCGTCGCAGGCGGACCTTCGCCCACCGCACCAAAGAGGTCATCTACTAATACAGCTCTTACAGTTATTTCTAAACAGCTATGTCTAGCAATCTAATTTAACGTAACTATTTCTAGGACATGAAATCCCGCCTGGAATCCTGCGCACATACCTTTGGCGAGGAACCCAGTACATCACCAGAACTGCTATTCGGTGCCATGGACTCATTCCTGAGTCAACTGTCAGAGGCGAGGGCTGAGTGCGATGCTATACGTCGGAGACGAGACGAGGAGGAACGGAGGACCAGGCATGAGCAAGAGGTGAGGTTCCAACACGTTTTTAATCTAGACTATTCTATTCAATACGTTTTTCAAACAACATTAATGTATAAAAGTGTCCATATTTGAAATAAATTTTATTAGGTTTCCGAGTCCACTCGGTCCGAGCAGACTCTGATCGTGTCAACGTGTTAAAAATGATGTCTGAAATAATAAACGGATTTAATTTATAATCGCTTATTTCCGTTTCTCCCGGCAACCAATGAGAAAGGAGATCATAGGATGACGGTCAAAAGGTAATAAATAAATCCGATCTTTTCACTTTCAGCTAAAACGCCGTACCATGGAGCGCAAACAGTCTAGCCTGCTCAGTTCTGTGGGGAAGTCTCTCGGCAAGTCAAACGGATCGGATTGCAACTCGGACAGTTCACGGGACGGTACTCTCACTAACGGACAGAAGGGAGAGTTCGATGACCTCATCTCCGCGTTACGGACGGGCGATGTGTTTGGTGATGACGTGGCTAAATTCAAAAGGTACTTATCTTGTAGGATTATGTAACTTTGTCTTGAAATCGCATTAAGCTTAGATTTAGATAGGCAAAACCAACTTTAACACTAGTGATAAAATGTACCTACTAATTAGTGGTTTCTTTTCCACTTCATTCACTCGTGGACAAAAAAATTACCTACCTACAGTACTACCTAATGTAAATGCTATTTGATGATTATTATTTCTGGAAAAGGTATAGATATAGGTACAACATTTGAGCAAATTTTTTTTTTTAATGGAGCTGGATGTTTTAAAAGAAATTGAACCTGTATCTCTGGTTATGGGAGCTATCGTACTGTCCCAGTTAAAAAAAAACACTATAAAATCCCAAGAAAAATTGTGAGCCCTTATAAAATTGTTGTATTGTATTGCAGATCAAGGAAAACCTCAAAAATAAGCGTAAAAGGCCGAGACTCTCCCCCACGAGGCGTCTGCAGAGAAGACTCGAGAGAACGACAGAAGAATTCAACCAAATAAGCGTTTAGAGCGAATTATTACCGCGGTTTTCAACAATGATAAAGGAAAAACGTAGAAATTTAATAAACTCCAAAAGAAGACTAAGGTCAAAGTTGTATGCGTGAAAGTATGCTATAAATGTTAGTAGACATGTTTTTACGAGTAATATTAATAACTAACACCATTGGCATAGTTGTCGTTAATAAAAATAGTGCGATTTATAGTAATTTATGTATGGACTCGCCGGGTAATTGCGATGAATGGGTAATAAAGGAATGCATTGTCACGAACGTTAAAAGTCACGTGGTAAGAGCCATATCACATTTTGCGATTTCAAAGCGAGGCGAGTGCGATTTTTGAGCATCTTTCTCGCTTTATGATCGCTCTTATATCGCTAGTGCGATAAAGCTCGAGGTGGAATTAAAATAACAGCAATTGAAAGACTCATGAAGACTCGCTTAGTTCTTGATAAACTTATCGAAGACAGCATGAGAGGGACAATAACAATATATATTTACGTGACATTACAGTGTTAATTATTACTAAAGCTATGGCTAAAATAATAGATTTACCCACCAATGTCATTCAGTCGCAATTTCCCCGCAGATTTTTTGACTCTGATGTGTATCTGTAGACGTAGGATTATTAAACGTGATATAATGTGTATAAACGAAAAGTGATAAGCGAGAATTGATGTCACAAAAGTGAAGAGAATAAATGAAGGAATTAAAAAAAATAGTAAAATTCTTGGAAGCCAAACTTCGCTCAAAATGATTGCATTTCGTATTGTGTCTTGTAGGTTAATGACAACGAGAAGTTTTTCGGCCATTTTTGTATTTCTATTTCGAATGCTTTAAATTTTTGGTGCCTAATATTTTACTTTTTACACCGATTTTTAGTACCGTAAATAAACGCCAGTGAAAAATGAAACGACAGTTTCTGTTTATTAAAATATAAACTTTTAGGTGCTCTGGAAATTTACTGAAGTTTTTTAATGAAAGGTACGACACAGTTTAGAGAAGTAAGCGTTATGATAAACTTATATGAGTATAAGCTTACGCATAACAAAGGTTTGAGTCAAAAGTTTTGCTAAACTGAATAAAATTATAATACTTAAACTAAAGTACCGCATTTGTGGCATTGCGAGACTTCGTAGTTATTTTAAAGACGAATGAAAGACTGTTCATGTTAAAACCATATTTAGTTTCCTATACCTACTAATCTTTTTCCTAGCAAAAACCAATTTTTCAGTCCATATCTTCATAAACCACTGACACTGTTAACATCTATATTCACTATTCTTAGACCTGAATTCACCAACAGATGGTTAAATTTGAAACACCTGTTTTGACATTTTAAACACAAGTTCGCGTCGTATATCGAGACATTTTTAGTAAAATCATTTTACCTAAGTAGTACGTAAGATACATTGACCTTTGCTAAATCTACCAATACTATCTTTAACATTCGACCAAATTTTACCCTCTATTGATTTAGCACAAAAACTTGGTGTTTTAGTAAAGTAGGGAAGAATTCCTAAAGAATATGGACTGATTTACCTAATGCGCCGTAGATAAAGACAATTTATTGCTGACTTGGGACTACGCATAATTTTGATAACATATCCAGATGTAGGTACCTATTAGACGAATTAACTACTGATCGAAAAGGCTTCCTCTATTTATTGGAAATTGACCTTTATCATGCCACCATGAAACATAAATACTACGACGAAATACCTATTTAGTAGGAATTGATAAAGATTTTGGATTTTTGTAAAATCATGATTATTGCATGAGTGTGTAGAATGTTTTTGATGAATATACATTTTATAATCCAATAATTATTTCCATTTTATTTTTAACTGTAAATATAAGTTTTAGTTCGCGACAAAATTGGTTACCGAGACACTTAAATACGATTTTTTTATATAATTTTATCGTAATTCGTATCTATGAGAGTTTGTCGTTTTTGTAAATGTTTATTTTTTGTTCAATATTGCTTAAGCTCATAGTATATTAAAATAATTACTTAAAACTATTTAAATAAATTGATTGAAATACTATTCTGTTTTATTAATTAAAATCTACCATTGGCACATCCCTACACTGCCTAACAATCAATTCTAGGAGATAAAGTTGAATTGAGATTCTGTGAATCAGTCTTATATAAGAACCTTTTTACACATCGGATCATCAATGAAATACATTCAGTCATAAATAACACATGAAGACCATTCCAAGAACAATTTCGAAGGCTTAACTACCTCATATTGAATTCAATTCGGACAATATCTAAATACGTGACTCGCTTACAATGGCGATGATGAATATTTGAACACTAGGGTTCTGAAGGCTTGGAACTTTCTGCCGCTTCGGCAAGTCCAGAAAAAGTTACGGACTAGCGGGTTTACTACGAACCTATTTTGTGTTGGAAGAACACCAACGTTTCATCCCTTGACGAGGGATTTTATCAGGATAGTGGGTGGCGCATGTCGCACCCGTAGATTGATAGAATATAGAAAATTATGGGCAATAACCCCCAAATAATGATGCCATCTATGGCGCTCATTAGGGGAGGCCTATGTCCAGCAGTGGACTATTATAGGCTGGTGATGTGTAGGAGGAAACCGCTACCATTCTCAATGAATTATTCGAGCTACGTTTAAAGTAAAAACATGAGGTAGAGGATGTATCTATGAAATTTTCTACCCGATTTTTGTTATCATAGTGCGTAAGCCATTAAGCACTCGCACTCGGGGTAATCTCTAGGAAATTAGGTACTTAATATCCCAAAAAGTAGTGTAGGTAGTAGTCAGCAAAATCCCGTACCGAGATTATTTTGGGATATTACTTAATCTTCTACCCGAGTTCCTAAGTAACGAAGTATTTGTAATTGAAATCCAATAAATAAAAGAAAGAAAGAAAAACGTTTATTTTGGCTAATAAAAAGTTCCAAGAGTAGGGTAGGGTATCCCAAGACGACGCACTTTACAGACGATGGCTTATATCATGAAGTAAAACAACAGTATTAGAATCATAACACTTTAATTAGTTAGTAACGTCCTTAATCTTAATATAATATGACAAATCAACACTTATTTGTCAGCGATTACAGTAATATTGCAAGTCTTATAAGATAAGTCAAATGCGCAATCTTGGGATACCTGTCTCCCAAGAGTGCGCTTAAGGTACCTTAAGAGTGCGCGCATGCCTCCAAGAGTACGCATTGATAATTAGATGCATAAATCGCAACAATATTTTCCAATACCTACATAGGAGGTGTATTTTTCATGCCACCATTCCGTACAGGTCTGACACTGAATCCAGTCCTCTGTTATAGGCTCTTTATAGACTTCCTGGCACCCAGGACATTTCCATATTTTCTTTTTATTCTTTGGTGGTTTGCTGGTTTCTTGAGTGTTTTCTTCTTTGGTATCTTCTTCTTTATTGGCTTTCCTTCATTTGCACTCTCTTGCTGTCTCTTATATGGAGAACTGGTAATTATTTCGGACTTTTTTCTGCGATTATTGACCTCTCGTAGGACTTTTGTTCAAATGATGTAGATTCCCTGTTAGATAAGACAACATTTTCTTCAGGCAGGTTCTCTGTAGGTACATTGAACTATGATTGCTGAAGAATTATCCATTAAATAGTCTTGGCTGACTATAGCTGATGCCTGAATATGAGATTCAGGCGTTATCGTATCTTGCAAATTCGGGGCTGGTTCTTGAACCTCTGCAACAAACCGTTTGCTCTTACCCTCTTTTTATAAGTTTTAGAGCAACATCAAAGGTATCCTGAGAAATATTCTTTCGCTCTGATTTTCGAGGTTTTGACGACATCTGGAATTAAAAATACCCATTAGAAAATATTATATCCCAAGAGTGCGCAGTCTTGCAAGAGTACGTATGCGCACTCTTGCTGGGCGCACACTTGTTTCCTACACCATTATTATGACTGAGGCACGTAGTAGCGACATCTACGTGACGCGCTTACGAACTTTTTGTGCCGGCTTACTGTTCGATACGTATTTGAATCATAATACAATAGAAATACCACGAATTCGTTGAAAAAAAATCACCACACATGTTGCAAGACAGTCAAACATTTTAGTAAAAGTACTCAAAATCGTTTTTCTTACCTTTTTGTGCCAAAACACAATATTTTTGCACCAATTTTCGCACAGACACAGCGTTGCGGGATGCCATTAAAACACAACTGAAGTTGGTGCGATTGGTGCATTAGTGCGCGAAATTTTGAATGTGCGGACTCTTGGGCACAGCGCACACTTGGGGTACCCTACCCTACCTAGATTATCATAGACAAGCATTATGAATAGGTATTACAATTCAAGAGCCAGTATTTACACAAATAATAGAACCACATAACACACACCAACACACACATTTACAAGTGAAGCGATCGAGCTAACTGCAGACTGTTGCGAGCTATCTACAGGTAGGTCCCCAAGACGCTGGATGTATTCCCTCGCTGTATGGCTTTTAAATCCAATGATGGACAATAATGTGAGCTAAATATCTTATGAGCAAGCACTTTGTTCTTAAATATTTAAGATCGAACTTTATGTTCCCGGCAGTTCGCGGTCGGTACCTACAGGAGAAAAATAAAAGTTCAGGTGAATAGCACAAGATTGTATCACCAGGGAAGACTGCAATGATAATAGGTGAACTGGGAAAAACCGGATTTGGTGTGACTCATGGGGAGTTTTTTTCCTACCGAGTCACACTATTACACAGGTGTGTCACGTTGGGAATTCTTCTATTTACTCCTTTAACCTTTGTACCCACCAATAACCATAAACGTCTAGAAAATAAAGTAGCCTACCTACACAAAGTGATACACTTGATCACGTTCATACTGCGCCTTAGACCAAATTACAAAGACGTAAAGCACCAAAAAGTTGCAACGAGTAACAGTGTGACTCAAAAAGACGAAAGATTTGATTGTGGGTATAGATAGAATAGGCTTCGAAACTACTGGACCGAATTGAAAAATTCTTACATTAATAGAATCCTACGTTATCGCTTATGAACATAGGTTAGTGTTTTCAAAAAGTTAGGGATCCGGTGAAAACTCCCAACGTGTAGATATGTGAGTAAAAATTTTTAATTATTAATTTTTTTTTATATATACCTGTGTGAAGCCGGGGTGGGTCGCTAGTGTAGCATTAAAATAGCACCAGCACAAGGGACTTAGACTGAAGTGCTGTAGTATAGGTGTTTGTACTCAAGTTGTATTTTTCAGTGAGAAACTATCGAGGGATTTGTTTGACGGCCCGAGGCGAGATAGCAGCTACCCTGAATGCAAAACTTTTATTTCCACTTTGCAAAATTTATGTTATTTTCGAAGGTCTGTCAGATGATTTTTAGAAGTAAATATCTACTTATTATTAGGTACCTACATTTTTACCTACTTAGACCCAAAATCTAAAAATGGATTGAAAATGTTGGTATTTATGACCTCTGTGGCGCGGTGGGCGAAGGTCCGCCTGCGACACAGATGATTGCGGGTTAGATTCCAGCCTCGGGACAAATTTTTGTTCGATCTGCAGCTAGGCATATCAGTCATCTAGTGTCCATATCACAAGCTCTGCTTAGCTTGGGGCTAGGTGATGCTGTGTGGATTGTCCAGCATTATTAATTTAGTATATAATATGACTGCTAGTATGTATTTATTTGTGTGAGCAGTAAGTATTGTAATTTTCTTGCAATATTCCACGTAGAAGAGAAACAAGAAACAAATCATCCCTAGGTACACATACCATCGCAATAAATAGTAAGTAGCTTTTATGCTCCCTCTAGCTACAACAAAGGGTGCCGTTTTGTTTTACGGCACCTAAAAGATGATATAATGCTTGTGAAGATAATGGTCTGTGTTATAAATGTAGGTATTGTTGCACAGTTATAATACACAAGTATGAGAAACGCTTATTTTTCCCTCTAAAATATGCATTAGCGGTAGCTAGATTGGAAGTTTTCAATACTAAGTCAACGTTTTGGTTTGGTACCTAAGTAAAGACTTAGTACCGCACAAAACTCCGTATAAAGTACGTCAAATTATAAATTCTCTCAAATATAAAATCTCGCAAGTTTCGTACCGATTATCTAAGATTGTCTACAGTGCTAGGCTGCCTACGCTACGCTAAGTGTAGCTCGAGTGACGATGGTGACACCGCTACACTGTGTAGAAGCTTTGTAACCAACCACGCCTTGTCCGGCAGGTACTTAAACTAAGATCAACTATGTGCGCTGTAGCAGCAACATACAGCTACGCTTTGCTACGACGTAGCAGCCAGGTGGCCGTCCCGCTACACTATAGCAGCATTGTAACCAACTTGCTATATCAGCTACATGCACAGTCCGCGTCACATATAAGTAACCTCCTATCTTAATGTACCTCACCGGCACGGAAACTTGGCCACTGACAATGTTTGCGTTTTTTTTTTAATTTTGATTTTTTATTTTGTATCGATTATCGTCAGAGGTTGAATATTAATTTACGGTATTCTTCATTGCCTTCGGAACTTTATAATGCCTTCACATAACAAATAAAGCATGCCATATCAATACCACGAAAAATCAAACAAAAATTAAGCTATTTTAACAAAAAATTAATTTGATTAAAGAAAGAAACAAAAATCTTTTTGAGTTGAATTAATAGCGGGTGTTTCCTCCTCTAGCCCTGATGACTGCCTGCATCCGATCAGGCATGCTCTGAATGACGTTATTGATGTCTTCTTGCGGTAACGCTTCCCAAGCGGCCAGCGCTGCAACGCGGAGCTCATTTAGTGACTGTGGTGGATTGGAACCCGACTTAATCTTTCTTTTTAGTATGTCCCAGATGTGTTCTATCGGGTTCAAGTCCGGGCTAAGAGCTGGCCACTGTAACTTCCGGATCCCAACCTCTTGAAGGTACTACTCGACGCACCGAGTGACGTGGGGGCGTGCATTATCGTGCATCAACACAAAATCTTCGTACCCAATGAACCCCGAGTAGGGTAGAACGTGATCCTGTAGAATTTCTTCGATGTATCGACTAGCGTTTAACCGGTTGTCGACCACCACTAACTCCGTACGAGCCTCAGAACTTACTCCTCCCCAAACCATTATGGAGCCGCCGTGAAAACTCACTGTTTGTGTAGTGGTAATGGGTAGGTACCTTTCTCCTCGTCTTCTCCACACCCTTTCACGACCGTCTGGAGATCTTAAAGCAATACGGCACTCATCCGTGAAGAGAACTCTGGCCCATTGATCGTGTGTCCAGTTTGCATGGTCTTAATAACAAAACGAAGACGAGCTACTCGGTGCTGTCTGAGGAGTTCTGGGCCACGCGCTGGTCTTCGAGTCTTTTAAATGTACTTCCTTCATTCTTCTTCTCACCGTGCGCTCGCTTACATTAATGTCTCTGACGTTTTGGAGCCGCTGTCGTATCTCAACGGCAGTAAGGTAGCGATTTCTCAAAATTTCCAAGACAATAAACCTGTCGTCCCGAGCTGATGTGCATCTTCTACCACCACTACCTGGTCGCCGGGTGTAGTTACCTGTCGCCTGATATCGTTTCAAGGCATACTGCATGGAGGAACGTGGTACGTTTAACACAATAGCCACTTCACGCTGTGTCAGTCCCTGGTCGATCAATGCGACGGCTTGCGCGATCTGTTCCGCTGTTAATGGCATTTTTTTTGTGATACAGGTTGTTAAGATGACCAATAACAATCACTAATCCAAAAAAAAATTATAACTTTCAGCTAATTTAAAACACACAAAATGAAAAAGCGTCTCACTCGCTGAAATGACCTGTTTCGACTAAATCTCAAAAAGTGGTGTCAAATTCAACTTAAGTTTAATGAATTACCCTCTTGAACGTGAACTTATAAATTTTTTTACCTACCTTCATAGTAACATTCATCAGAAACACTTGAATTGTTTGTTATCGCAAGTTTCGTGCTTGGCCAAGATTCCGTGCCGCTGAGCGTATGTGGGACACGTAGTTGTTATATTTGGGAATTCGAGACTTTGAGTATAATGGGTGGGCGGTTCGATCCTGAGCGGCAGCGTAATAAATCTTTACATGTGAATTTTTTTGACAAGTTATAAGTAGTAGTCGAAAATATTTTGTAGACAAGGGGATACTTAATTCTGACGCGCACTGTACGAGTAGCGACGCCTTGCTGCAACATAGCAGCTAACCTTAGCTGCCGTGGCCACCTGACTACGGCTCTACCTTGCTAAGTCGATTATCAAACATTGTGTTTGTATAGTGTGTATTTATTGAAATCTCTGGTCGTAGCTTCGAGTAGTATTTTCGTAGTTAGGAGTAACAGCTTGACTTGTCTAAGTGCATGTTTTGTAAGCCTAAAGAACGAAGTTTTTTTAAATCTGAATAGCGAAATAAATCTGACACTTAGCAGGTGACAGCTCTCCACATTTTATTGGTTTTATCAATACCTTAACCATTTTAACCGTTCTTTAAGAAATATTATGATAAAAATTGTCGGAAGAAATACCTTTTCTACCGACAAAGAAAACCCGAGACAGTAGATTATTACCTCTCTTAGGGAAGGGAACAATACTTTATAAAGTTCTGCAAGAAAAAAGCAATTAAACAGATTTCGCTAGAATTAACCTCGGTCCTTTCCCGCTTTTAAAAGCAAAAAGATTGACAGAAATGTTAGACTTTACCTCGACTTTAATTAAAGCCGCTGAGTGTTTCTGTTAAATTGTACTTAAAAGATGCAGCGGTTTTTAATTAGTCCGACTATACTGTAAATCATTCCTTCAATTCTTACTCATGTTTTTCGTAAACAATATTGTTAAATATTTAACAAACAAGTACATTTTTTTACAAATAGGTAGGTACACCTATATAAAGCAATTAAAGAAGTGAACCGAACTAGACATATTGTTATCAATTGAAACAACTATGACGACTTCTGTGGTGCGGTGGGCGAAGGTCTTATGTACATAAATAAAGCACTTTGTTTTTTTTTGATACAGCGACTGCATTGCCTCGCTGTATGGAAATGCTGATGCGCCAGATACCACTTCAACCGTTACTTCAACAGATGCTCAAATATTTTTAAAAACTCGAAGAGCCTCGATACGCCACGAACTTGGGGTTTCGACTCCCACTAAATATTTATGACATGTTATGGTATTCATAAGTTTAGTTATAAATAAACATTAGTAGAGTGCTAGTGTACCTAGAGTAACATCGTGTTTATTTTATTTTTACTTAATAAAAAAATTGCTCTAACGCGGTGTACACCAATACCACAGTACACATATGGACCAGTATCGAAACTAAGCCTAGTTGATGAAATAAATACCTACGCTCCATTATACTATTGAACTATTGCACTAGGGTTGTAACTTTACGGCGCGCGCAGAAACTATAGCGCAGGTGGCGCGTGGGCAACGCTCATGAGCGGCTGCAAACCGTACCGTGTTTCAATCCGAAAATGCATGTGATTTCTACCTAGCAATTAAAAAAACATTTCTTAATATGTCAATCTTAATTATTACAAATGATTCACATAAAAGTACTTGCGTCTACTAAGACACGTCGGAATTCTTTATAGGAATTGTTGTATAAAATATTCTCATTCTAGCTATAGGTACAAACTGAAAGACGGCGGTTCAACCGCCGTCATTCTGGATTTTCAAATAAATTCAAGAATTAATTATGATCAATTACACGGACTCATTGTTCGATAACAATAATAATAATAGTACATTTTTTTTATAATAATCAGCAGGAAGTTTAAAATACGAAAGCTCCGGTTTCGATGAAATTGTGTTCACACAGCTGTATACAACGCAATATTATCGAGCATTTTTCAAAAACTAAATTACGCTTACGCATGACCGCTCGTCGCGACGCGACAACCGCTACTGACAGCACTGCGAAAACCCCTTACAGCTCTCGTAGATGCGCATGCTTGTGTGAGTGAGCCGTTTCGAGCGTTTGTAGGTAGTTTCCACACTGTCTATATGTACACTGTGCCAATACATTGATTGTGGACCCTTATGATTAGCACATTTTAGGGTCACCTCATTTACAGGTACAAATCAAATTCATCTATAAAAAAACAGCACTGAGAAAACTTTACATTGATTTAAAAAATATTAAATTGTTTTTTTAAATAACCATAGACACTCTAGGTCTTGCCATCCGAGCTAGAGCCAAACAGCAATCGAATCCTCTGGGAGTAGTTTTATATGCAGCGCAGCAGCATTCTCGAACAGTATTTATATTTTATGAGCTCTATATCTAGTTTAGATATCTTTCGTTGTTAAGAATTCACGAGAATGGGTGTGGTGTTTGCATAACAATTGATAATACTCGAGAATCATGGACACTTCTCTATGCATACGAACTTATAAATATCTGAGGTTATAAATGGATAATCATTTTTCATGCTCTAACCGGTGAATTTCCCATACAAACGTAATAGCAAAATGATTTGTAATTTGGGCATATTTTCACTGCTATATATATGCTATTATTTGTATTAGAATTGTATTTATCTAGGTTCCTCCTACAACAATTTTTTTTAAACACTTCACTGAAATGTAATTGAAACTGAAACGAAACGTTTTTATGCAGCTGTGGACTAATATGGGCTGATAATTATGATGAAGGGTGTGACCATAAAGATCTGTGGTGTAAACATAATTACAGATGTGGCAGCACTGATCAGTATCTACCGATTTATACGGATATTATATGCATTATAATATATGCATATATATACTATACGAACGAGCACTTTAATGCTCGTACGTATAGAAACAGGTTGTAACTTGTCGATACCGACATTTTGCATCGATCTTTCAGCATTTGCAAGACATTATGGTTTATTATTATTAGGACCTACATTATTATTTATTATATCTACGCTCTCACACATAAATGATTTATACATAGATAAATAGGGTACATCGAAGAAATAAAACCAAAATTGATGAAGGTGAATTTTAATCAACGTCATAGTACATAATTTAATGCCTCTATTAGAATCAAAAGATAACTTAAATACTAAGCTTGACTATGCTTAAGTTGAGATCAGCCACTAAAAACTAAGTGTACCTATCAAAAATTCAAAAGTGGTATGGTGATTGATGGTGGCATGCAATTAACGTGTCATTATTTTTATTGCATCTTATAATATAATTACTCCATAACAGTAACAGTGAAACTGAAAGATTATTCATATAAATATCTAGAACCACACTCATACTAGACTTTTGTATCACGATGTAGACCTGATCTCACCAAAATTATATTTTACTCGAGATTAATTTCTTATAAATCAGGTAGATCAAAGCTATTAACTGAATCAAGGAGCGATTATTATTTGGTGAAAATCGGTCTCAAACGTTTGGCCCTTCACCTCCTCAGGAATCTAAAGGCACGTCTAGATAGAGAGAAAATGGTCCCGTGACGACTCAACCTAAGGGCCAGAAAGAAGAGTCGCCGTGCATTGCATTACATGGTCACCTTTGCAGGCTCCTGGGGCTGGCCTATCATGCTGATTTCCTGGAAAAAACAGTTTTATTTACTTAATATTATTTGATATACAGTGGTTCAAGGGAAATAGTTTTATATACTTAAAGTTATCTGATATACAGTGGTTAAAGGGAAATTTGACGGTACAAGATCCCGCGGTAGGGCACTATGCGGTGGACGGACCAAATTAAAGCTGCAGTGAACGGTCCCCTAGCCCCTACACGAAAGTACCAGGAAAGCAGCGATGCGAGAGAATGGCGCCGGAAAAAAGCAAACCAATCAACTACGACAGAAGGCGATGTATTGCGACGCAAGCACCGTGACGCAAGATTGGTAGAGCCCTATTTTGGAACAGAAGGTTAATAGGAATAATTCGTCATGTTTTTTTTTTATTTATTGTTGGTGGCTTTAGTATCGCTGCGGCCATGATTGGCCTATTGTGATCGCCACTTTGACGGTTCACCTCCGAAGTTGCGTATTCGTCATGTTGCGAACTTTCTTACTCGCTTTGAAATTATTAGTAGGTAGGGTAGTTTTATAATGTGATTTTAATATGTAACTGTAACTAAGTAATGTTGATAAATATATATTATTTTTTATCATAGTATTGCAGTTCATAAACATATTAGTTCTTTGACATTATACCGCATGACAAATTATTATTGTATTTATCGGTGAACTTGTTTTATTATTATTAAAACTTTTCTTTTATTGTACATACATATATGGAAGCTATAATTTTAATATTAGACTAAAATTTAAGGTACTCATTGGTAGGTATTGCATTGGGTGTGCCCGTAATGATAGAAGTGATTCAGATTCAGATTCAATAACTTTTCCTATTTCTTTAGGCAAATGTGCTATACAAAATAAGCACTTAGACGTGGCAAATTTCGAGCAAGTGCATTATTACAAATAAATAAATAATCTGAATCTTGCTAACACTTATGTAAGTGGCAACTCTTACCTTTCGATCTTCTTCCTCAGTTTCGACAGATGTAACTTTGTTGTTGTCACCAGATCTAGCAATCCGCATTATGTCGTCTGTAAAAACAGACAACCTATTAGAAATAGGCACAGCTGACGCTTATAATGTAGTCTCTGACGTATTTCGATACCTTCATCATGTCAACCTTTATCACTAAGCATATAAACACCATGTGTGACATCAAATCAAACTTTCGTATACTAATATATTTATAAATGATAAGCGGTCCGCCCCGGCTTCGCACAAGTATTTAACAAAATTTCATAAATTATAATTTTTACATACATACACAAATATACACATTGGGTTAGATTATAAAATTTTTCATACAGATCCCAAACTTTTTGATAATATTCTATAGCTTATGTTCAGGGATAATGTAGGATCTAATAGTGGAAGAATATTTCGTGGTCCTGTTGTTTCGAAGCCAATTAAAAAACAAACAATCATTTCTCTCCTCTTTAATAATTCCCGTGTCAAAGCATTTTGCTCAGAAGCTTAGAACCTTATGACGTCTGCGACACCTGTGACGTCATAAGCAAAATATATCTATTTGTGCTCACAGACGGACTGAAATAGTGTACAAGTCACATTTCCTTGCCACGATTTGAAATAAAATTGCAATAGTAAAGTTATATCAATTTGATTTGGTAGGTATTCAGCGTTCTTTTGAAATTAAAGACCTTCCTCATTTATTTGGATTTTGAAGAAGCTTTAACATAAATCAAATCAAACACCTACAATCAACTTAACTTTTTTGAAAATACTGTATAGTCTATGTTAGGCTATAGAATATTTTGAAAAAAGTTAGGGATAATGAAGGATTCTAATGGTGAAAGAATTTTTCAAATCGGTCCAGTAGTTTCGGAGCCTATTCAATTCAAACAAAAAAAAGAAACAAACAATCAAATCTTTCCTCTTTATAATATTAGTATATATGTATATATATAATACAGATATAGATATAGACTATGTAGTGATGTGTACCTTTGAAGTAGTTAAGCATCCCAAATAGAACTCCGAGCGAGCCGAAGGACAAAAGCCACCAACGAGCCATGCCGACTATCCGTTTGGGTATGAAGAGCTGGTTTTTCAGCATCTTCACAAAGGTTCTGTTCAATGCTAATCCCTGAAAACAAATTAGGAAAATTTATTACATGTTCAACTATAGTTCAATCCATTTAAAGTTATCTTAGATCTTCTATCATCATCATCACCAGCCTATAATAGTCCACTGCTGGACATAGGTCTCCCCTAATGAGCGCCATAGATGGCATCATTATTTGGGGGTTATTACACATAATCCCCACGCTGGGCATGCGGGTTGGGGATCGCAGTTCGGTGTAGTTGTTCTGCAGAAGGCGCTGCTGCCCGCCCCCGGTGTGTTTCCCTTAGTCGCCTCTTACGGCACCCACGGGAAGAGTTGGGGTGGTGAAATTCTATACCGGCACCACACGGCATTCTCGAACAGCCTCATTCCTCGGAAAAAGGGGAAAGGCTATGTCAGTATTCATAAAATTAATGTGAGAAAATCTGCCCACAAACCATTCGCGGGCAAACTTCTTTATAAAATACTTTATTATAAAAACTTGGGTATGTACCTAAATCAATCTGTCTAAGCCATATGAAAGCTCCCACAAGGTAATGGGTACTTTGTTGTTAGTAATTACGGTAGGTAATGATATAAATATAAACGGTTATAATCGATTATAAATCTACCTACCTACCTACATACCTTAGAACATTTATACTAATATTATAAAGAGGAAAGATTTGATTGTTTGTTTGTTTGAATTGAATAGGCTCCGAAACTACTGGACCAATTTGAAAAATTCTTTCACCATTAGAATCCTAAATTTTCCGTGATGAACATAGGCTATATAATATTTTCAAAAAATTTAGGGATCCGCATGAAAAATTCAATAATTGAACCGTGCGCTGTATAATTGTATATTCAACCTCTTTTTCTATTATGGCGCGTCATAATAGAAAAAGAGGTTAAATATATATCGCACGCTTGCTTTTTCTCTACGGCCAGTGTCAGTTATGGAGTGTCGAGTCAATGTCAAAAACCCCAATGCTGTTAAAAAAAGTAAGGGATCCGTATGAAAACTGTGAAACCCATCGTGTTGGTGTGTATAATTTCTGAATTTTTTGTTTAATACCCGTGCGAAGCCGGGGCGGACCGCTAGTAAAGTTATATAACGGTGTTAAAAGTTTGGTGAGAGAATAGAATGCTAGTGAAGGAATAAAAAATTAGTATCGCCATCCAACTTGGTAATGCCAGCTATCTGGGCACTATGCCTTCTGGTGAAGGCTTAGATTTTAAGAAAATAGACATATAAGAGATGGAGAAACATCTATTAACACAACCCAGTTACAGCACAGAACAAAAACAGAAATAATTATACGAATGCTTACAAACTAATACTAAATACTAGAACAAAGTAAGCTATCAAGTGCAAGACTTACACTCAGTAGGTTACCCGTTCTCATGCTCCATGCTGTGACGGCCGGGCCAAAAGGGTCCACCTCAGCTTAATGCTACCTCACATTGCATATCTATATCTATACTAATATCTATATCTATATCTATATCTATATCTATACTAATATCTATATCTATATCTATACAAATATTATAAAGAGGAAAGATTTGATTGTTTGTATGTTTGTTTGAATTGAATAGGCTCCGAAACTACTGAACCGATTTGAAAAATTCTTTCACCATTAGAATCCTAAATTTTCCGTGATGAACATAGGCTATATAATATTTTCAAAAAAGTTAGGGATCCGCATGAAAAATTCAATAATTGAACCGTGCGCTGTATATTCAATCTCTTTTTCTATTATGGCGCGTCAGAATAGAAAAAGAGGTTGAATATTATAGCGCACTGGGCTTGCTTTTTCTCTACGGCCAGTGTCAGTTATGGAATGTCGAGTCAATGTCAAAAATTCCAATGCTGTTAGAAAAAGTAAGGGATCCGTATGAAAACTGTGAAACCCATCGTGTTATTGTGTATAATTTCTGATTTTTTTGTTTAATACCCGTGCGAAGCCGGGGCGGGCCGCTAGTTAGTGTATATATAGTTGTGATAGTTTTATTCTGTTAAAAGTACGTACTGTAATTTTATTTGTAAATAAATGTTTGACTCTATAAAAAATAAATGACACAAAACTACACATTATAAATAAATAAATAATGTTGGACAATCCACATAGTATCATCTAGGCCCAAGCTAAGCAGAGCTTGTGTTATGGGCACTAGATGACTGATATACTTAATATAATAGATTACAATATATAGATATATTTTATTAAACATAGAAAACGACCAGAACACCCTTAACTAATATCTGCAGATCATACAAACATTTGTCCGTAGCGGGAAATGAACCCGTAACCTCCTGTGTCGCAGATCTTCGCCCGCGCCAGAGGTCGTGAAATATATTTTATTAAATTACATACAAGAATTTTTTTCCAATATTTTCGGAGCCTATTCAATCCAAACAAACAAGCAGATAAATCTTTCTTCTTCATAATAGTATAGATAATAATTATTATGTGATCCATTATAAGTACCCGTGAAATCTATTTTCCGATCCATCAAAATCAGGTTATTATATGAAAAGATTTTCAGAAGAAAGGAATAAAAGAAAAAAGGAATCCTACCTTTTTTATTTTGCAAAATACTTTGTTTATGGATTTCGTTTCATCTAAAAGCAAAGATTCAAGAGATCTCCTATGTCTTACCCAAGGAACATATCTACGTCTTACCCAAGGAACTTATCTATGTCTTACCCAAGGAACTTATCTACGTCTTACCCAAGGAACTTATCTATGTCTTACCCAAGGAACTTATCTACGTCTTAACCTATAAATTGTCGATCAGTAAACGCACTCATCCTGAAAACCAGTTGAAGTTCAAATTGGAAATCCGTTTGCAAATGGCCATGGCAACGCTTTGTCGCTTTGTCAATGTCTTCAGCGGATACAGTGCACACCACCACACAAATAAGATGGACGGATGCAATTCCAATACAAACGTATTACAAAAATTATTTTTTATTTGAGTATGACCATTAAATAGAGAATATAACTAAATAGAGCTAGTATTTACAATTGAAACCGAGCTAACTGCAGACTGGTGCAAACAAACTAGAGGCAGCTCAACTGATCCAAATCAATACCAGGTGGAAGTTTACCAAAGATGCTGGCTGCATTGCCTCGCTGTATGGCAATAATTGTGATGCGCTGCGCCAGATACTGACCAGCTCTCGGGTCACACGTGGTTTTGACCAGACGCTCAGATAATTTGAGCATTTTCACTATGATCTGCTATTATTTGTATTAAAATAGTGTTTGTGGAGGTTTCTGCTACATTTTTTTTTCAAATTCTTTGTCTGAAATGATATTAGTCGTAATTGCACTTTTACTACATCAATAAAGACACGTTTTCTAATGTTAGTAATATATTTGTGTTGTGTATATATTTTAAGTGTAGGTAAATAAGTATTTTAGAAAAGCTTTTTCAGGAACCTAAGTAAATACTAATCTGATACGATACTAGCAAACTATGGTAAAAATATTGTCAAAACAAATGAAAAATATTTTTGGTACTACGTTTGTATGGGGATTAATCCATCCCCGCAGTCTTAAGGCGCATACAGCACCTAAACTAGCGCCACCACCTACTTTATGTTATTATTCTGTTTAACAAAGGAATTTTCAAAAATCCATCGTCCAGTTTGTGATACCTAACATAAGCTTTTTTTTAATGCCTCTGTAATAGTTTTATTCTATTTAGTTTAGGAAGAGATACGAAGTTGCCCTTGGTGGCCACCAAAATCTATTTTCGTATCTCTTCCTAAACTAAATAGAATAAAACTATTACAGAGGCATTAAAAAAAGCTTATATCACAAACTGGACGATGGATTTTTGAAAATTCCTTTGTTAAACAGAATAATAACATAAAGTAGGTGGTGGCGCTAGTTTAGGTGCTGTATGCGCCTTAATACGATCAGTCTGACACGATTTGATTATTTGTCGACCCAGTAGAACAATGTAGACCAACCAGGATTCGATCGGGCGCTACGCTACCCACTAGGTACCACGCACGATGAAAATAGCAGGAAATATAACTCATAGCTATCAAAATTCCGAAATTAGATAGTTTTGGAGTTACATTATTATAATTACGTTTACATATCACGTTGATTGACCTATTTTTCTCTCCCTATGTTTGTGGGACACTAGTTTATTCATCAGTGTAATGTGTGCATGAGGATTTAAATAAAAAGCAATAAAGTTTATAAGACTTTCGCTATCTGAACATATTATTATAATGAATGTACCTGAAAGCGATTGCAATGAATTAATATCAGTTTCATACTGAAAACGTATTCTGAAAGCGTACGGGCAATGTTAGTATCCTCCGAGTGAGCCGAGTTGACACGATCAGAGTCAGCTCGGACCGAGTGGACTCGGATACCTACTCGGAGGCAACTCGTACTGTGGCAACCCTTATTCGTCGTCCGAGTGCGCTCGGATTATAGGTTGCCACAATCCAAGTTGCGTCCGAGTAGGTATCCGAATCCACTCGGTCCGAGCTGACTCTGATCGTGTCAACGCGGCTCTAGTTGAAGACCAAGTGAGGGTAGTTTCAAATATCCCAAGTTCACAACGGTGCATTTACTGCAGTACCTACTGGATTTCGGCTTCTAAGAAGACCGATTTAGGTTACGTATTTTCTCTTCCTCGTTAGTACAGATATCTTTGATGAAAGAACTTCCCAAACATGGTGTAGATAACTACGACAATTGCCAGAATTTATGGTGATCGCAGTAGCAGAATAAAAAATAAGGAGGCGTCCTCTAACTCCCTAAGTAGACTTACCTACGGCATTAAAGGGCTAGATAGAAGGGTCGGTTCTTACGCCACGACTGCTGCAACCGCTATTGTCTATTTACATATTTGAATTATGGTCATGGATATCGTAGATTAGGTATAGGTACTATCCCGTCCGTAGAAATAATCAAAGTCTTCAAAATTTATATTTAGTTGAGGATGGATAACGCACAACCCGATATAGCTATTATGCTAGTTTTAGCCGACACAAGATAGCAAACCAATAACTAAAACTTGAATTTCCGGATTATTAATTAAAACCGGGTTTCCCATTACTATTAAATTGGGTCATGATTGGAAATTTGCGATCTACTAGTTTCGACAGACAGACCTCGTTCATTGAAAACTTGATTATACGAGTATAATGACAGAAAAACTTTATTACCTCTAGGTATAATGTGATTCCCGCCTTGGTACAAATGTTTGTATGGTCTGTAAATATTCGTAGCAAGTGTCCTGGGTATTTTCTATGTTATATAGATAGATAGATCAAAAATTATTTGTACTACAGACACACAATGCAATTTACATTAATATACATACAGTATTAAACAAAGGCACAATATGTAGATATAAATAATCGCACAAACATTTACAGAGGCAAGTAAATAACTATGTGCAGGTTGAGTTGAGTGTGCTGCACGTCAAAAAGGCTATGGCTCAGTGAAATATTTTGCTTAAAAGCAAAAACACTGATTTTCAGCCAGAACCCGATCGAGAGCGAATAGAACGAGTTGCAAAACAATGTGTGTTGTGTAGCAAGTAGCATTCATTATTATTTGATTAAAGTTTCAATATTTTCAAGTAATATATTTCATATTTCAATCATTTTTTGCTTGGATGTATGTACATTTATTATTTTATTTTTATATTTATGCTTTGGTGGCTTTAGTATAATGTTCATCAGTCATCTAATACCCATAACATAAGCTCTGCTTAGCTGGGGATTTGATGATGGTGTATGATGGATTGTCCAGCATTATTTATTATTTATTTATGGAGCTACACACATCAAAGTTGGCAATACAGATCGTGCGGGTGGGGTAGCGTCGTCGCAGTGTCTGGGTATTTTAGGAAACAGACACACCCGGTGGCTTGTGGATTTTGGTATGTCAGACTCGTTTCATAACAACTATCGTAGTTTGACGAATTCATTATGAATTTTAACGGGTTAACTACTACTGTTGTGTTGGAAGAACTAACGTTTCATCCCTTAACGAGGGACTTCATCAGGTTGAGTGCGGCTCACGTCGCGCCCACATTGACACGTTTGTGTTCTTTCAACACAAAATAGGTTTGTAGTTAACCCGCTAAAATTCATAATGAATCATTTCATAACGCTGTCACCAAAAGGTCTTAGATTTGGATTTACAAACCTCTTCGATCCAGAACAGCGGCGCCATGGTGTTAGGCAGTTGTTTGCACCACTCCATCTTGTCCGTTTTCAGAAGCTGTATGTTGAATTGGATCCTTTGCTTTGCGGACATTGGGGTGCCCGATATCTGTAACATATCGTGTATATTATTTTTTCTGTAGATATGACGTGTTTTATAATTTTGATATTTATAGAATAGAATAAAATAGAAAATACTTTATTATAATAACACACAAAGAAAGAAAATATTTCAGACATGCTTAAAGTAAAGGAAGTATAAATTATATTATACGAAAATTATATAAATATATTTGGATTAGTTGAGCTACCTGTAGTTTGTTTGCAACAGTCTGCAGTTAGCTCAGTAGATTCAATTGTAAATACTATTGGTTATTTAATTGTAATTTCCTTTGTTATTAAAGGTTTTATTACGTACTTCTGACACAAAGGCACATTTACAAGGTAGTTTGTCTTTTCAATACTAATTTAACGAAATAAATTGATATACGGAATGAAATAGAAAAAATCTTATGAAACAGGTCACCAAATAAACAAAAATTATTTATTTTATGCAAAAATAACGATTTTTTCTTTCTTTCTAGGAAAATATATAATATCCCATTCTCGATTTCGGAGGTACTTGAAACCGCGACTCTCCTTCAATACGGGAGTGTGACCGATACACCACGGAATCAGTGTACCCGACTAAGCGAAAATCTTTGGGACTCTCTTCGAACTGTCCGTATTTATGCAAAAAGGAACCACCCAACAAAACACACTTCTGAATATATCAAAGGTTTTACAAAAATATGTGCAGGTCAGTTATGTGAAGCAAAATTACTATTTATTTTATTTCTATTTATCGATTAATTACTAATTTAATTATGTAGATGTAATTTTGCTTTGGATACTCTTAAACTTTCTAAATAATTAAGAAAATGTGCATGTGGTTCCTTTTTACGTTTACTAGTCGACAAGTATTCTCATATACAAAAAAGAACCATAGGTTTAAGGGTTTACGAGTACGTATTATTTATTTATTTTCGTATTTATTTACCATTTAATCATCTATCTCCAGTAACTGCCCTCTAGCTTAGCATTGCTTGTATTTGGAGTATCAGAACTAAATTGCTTTAACTGTATGTGTGTGAATATCGCTAGTACGATAGCTTAGGTTTAGGTAGTAGTACTCCCATTTCCGCATTTGGACTCAGTTTTGGTACATTATGCGTGGTGTAAGTGCTAGCAGAGCCAGCCTAACTCCGTCCAGAAGCGCAGAATCTTCCTCGGGTCTTTAAAGGCTTCGCGGAGTGACCTCGGCAAGTTCAAGAGAAGCAGCACAACGAACAGAATTGTTCTGTTCGTTGTGCTGCTTCTCCCTCGCATTCCAGGACAACGTGGGCAGCTGATTCGTCGTCAATGAGGGATCCTCTACACAGAGAGGGCTGTCTGTCGCTCCGATGGTAAAAAGGTGTTTGTTCCTACCATAATACGTAGGTCCTGTCGATTTAGGTTCATTAAATGTATAGTTAGCTTAGCTTCTTTGATATTGATGAGAGCGCCTCTCTAGTTTGTCTACACTCAGGTAGGCGTGTCCGTGTATGGGATGGGGAGGAAAAACAGTGGACCTTCTGTGGTTGTTTCCGATCCTCGCCATGCCAGTTCATAAGCGGCGTCAATTCATAGCGATCCGCTATGTCCTTTTATCCATTGAAGAGTAATCTTGTTGTTTGTTGATATCCTTTCTGCCAGATGGCATTTAAATACTAGCGTGGTGTTGCAGCTACTCCTCTCCAAGGCTTTGAGTATGACAGCACTATCGGAGAGAATGCGAACACATTGGTCATTTATTCCTCTCTTTTGTACAGCTGTGGCCGCCTCAGTTATTGCTACACATTCACATTGAAATATAGAGCTGTGCCTTTCTAGTGTTACTGATAATGTTAATGTTTAGGTCCAATGAGTGGACCCCGGCGCCCGTGCCTGTGTTCGTTTTAGAGCCATCTGTATAGATTCTGAATTCATGTGTACCAGATTCATCTTTCTGATGCTCATATAGTTGTATTTGGTAGTGCTTGTTTAGCATTGGTTGGCTGGGTATTTTATCACATGGGGCAGCTATGAGGGGTTCGTAATCTATAGCACTGTCCATGATCTGGGCGTGTGAACTGCTTATAGTGTTGTTCTCCCCAGAGAACCATGTTTTGTAGTCTTAGGGCCGACATTAGATCTAATGATGCTAGGTCTAGAATGATATCTAGGGCAGCGCCGGGAGTGGTTCTCATGCAACCTATTAAAGCTGAGCAGGCCATTCTTTGGAACCGCTGCAGTCTCGCTATCACAGTGCTTAACTCTATTCTGGTCCACCTGACTATCGCTCTGTAGGTTAGTGTTGGGTTAATGATAGCAGTGTAGTGCCACATGGTTCTTTTTGGTGAGATGCCCCAGGTTTTTCCAAGCATTCTGCTGCATAGGTAGAGGGTTGACGTCGCACGTCGGAGTTTGCTGTCAAGATGTTTGTTCCACAGCAGTTCGCTATCTAATATAACTCCAAGGAACTTGACGTCTTATGTTACATAATTTTACTTAATTAGGAACGCCAGATGTTTAAAACAACCTAATTTTTGATAAACATAAGAAAGAAGAGTTTTAAGAGACAATAATATCAAACCCTTATATTATAAATAATTTCACTATAAAAGTATGCAAGCATTTTTAAATTAATAATAAACACATTCTAAACAAATAATATAGGTACGCGCCGATTCCACGCCGATATCACGCCGCCGCCGATTATTTCAACGTCGGCGCACATGTCTAAATGGAACCACAAGCTATTAGTTTTACTGTTTTACAATATTTATTTATGCATGATAGAAACGAAAGCTTGTGAAACTTTTTTATGCAAAAAAAATATTAGCAATTAAATTTAAAAAAATATTTTATGTATAACGGAACCACATAAACTTGGTTCCATTTGGTGTATTAAAATAATCATTAATAATAGATATTATGTGTCTTGTATAATAGTACCAAGTATGTGTGGATCCGTTTTGTATAAAATGACTTTGTATTGATATCGTGTATTTGTTTGAACGATAGAGTTCCATCAAGCTGTGGTTCTGTTTTGCTTTATATGTAACGTTTGTTAATGCTGTTGGTTCTGTTCTGCTTTTTATATACCTTGGTTCCAAAGGGAAAATCACGTGGTTCTGTTTTGTATAAGAATTTTAGACCACTTTTATACAGTATTCTTTAAAAAAAGTAAAAAATGAAATTTGTCGGGTGGTTCCTTTTTGCATAAATACGGACAACTATAGTTAGCTCCTACAGGGGAAACATTGAAGTTTATCCAAACCTGTTCAAAGACTAAAATACTTACTTACTTATAGTACTTATACTTACTTATAGTACCTACATAAGAAGAGTCGCGGGTTCAAAAGTCTTATTTAATTTTCTAGAAATTAATACTATTTCTAATTTGGTTCGGTTATTCTGTTTAGCCATCCACAATGCGAAGAATGTTAGGTTTCTACGGAATCTGCGTCCAATTATAATTGAAAACATAATTTTACATTCGAGACTAGTAAACAATTCAGAAAAGCACTCAAGCAGTATTATGAATACCTCCGCTTGAGCTATTACTAAGTTTATTGACTAATAGGGTGCCTTTGTTCAAAGAATTATTGAATTGATCTATGACCCGAGGCGCACCTTCGCTTCGTCGAACCGTGAAGGTTTTGTTATCTAGTCAAAGAGGTAACTATTTGAGCCTATTAAGCTAAATCAAAATTAATTGGACCGAACAATTATGTATCACTGCGCGTTTGATAATCAGAAACAGATCATGGGAAATCAATTTGATCTGACTCAGTCGAAATCGACTTGCTGACGTTTGGGACAGAATAAATTATCAGAGATTTTGCTTACTCTCAAAACTATAAAAAGGTCGAGACTCTTTTTCGTCCTATTTTATTTATATGTAAGGCAATGCTTACAATACCTATAACATAATAATGCATTATTAACCATGAATATGATTATATTGTTTTTAGTAGGTATAGATTACTAACAGGTCAGGACTTCTAACAAGCTTGCAAAACATTTACTTATTTGTGGGCACTTGACAGTGGTTTAGTTTATTTTAAAATAACAGGATTTAGTTACGATTACGACTAGCTTCCGCCTGCTCCTTTAGGTAAAGTAGCCTAAGTAGGTGGTTTTTCCAGTTCAATAACTCTATAGGTATGCAAATTTAAGGCCAGCCCGTTGTAATATTGGCGTAAAGAAGGGTGAGGAGGATACCATTGGTGCGAAACAGATCTATACCAAACTATACATAATGAGATGATGGGGCACGAAACAATAGAAACACGTGGAATCCTAAATACAACATACATCTCTATAAGTGTGAGTGAAATGTATCAGTGAATTTCTATTAGCTCTCTCACATTAGTTTAAACTATACCACTGTCACTATTTTTGCTGACTCATGGACTCCAGCTCAGTGAATGAAACTGGAAATTGGGCCCGCAGTAAGCATTAAATGGATAAAAAAAAACATATATTTATTTTAGACATACTGCAAGAGACGGTGCCGGTGTTCAGATATAAACAAATTAACGTGTATTTCACGAAATAAAAAATACTTTAGTTCAAGTGTTCAAGTTTGGTCATGTCTGATTACCAGCGCCGCTATTAGCTTTCACTTGAAGCGGCATTATGCTGAGACAGGGACCTATTTGCACACCAGTAACATTTTGCTTCTTTGTTGTGCTTAATTATTCGCTATTAGTAGGTACCTAGGTACTCTTCTGTGTTAGCTGTTTTTTTGTTCCAAAATCAAAATGTAGGTATTGTATTATTATGTTACTCTCAAATAAATTAATTTTCTTTCTTTCTTTTTAAGTGTGATGTATTTACTAACCGGCTCAAAATCAATGGATATCTCATGTTCGTCGACATTCGGGTTCAATCCTTTCACATGGTTCTGCATTTCTGGGTCACAGTCCAGGAAATGGGGCAAGGAGACATACATAGGCACCTTCATACAGTTAAACATATCCATCATGCCTTTCGGGGGGCACTGATCAGGTTTGTCACAGAAGCACTGCAGCTCTGGGTCTTTGGAGAAGTCTCCAATGTTGGCGACGTAGCGGTTGGTTTGGATGCCACTGTAGAAGGTTTTCTTCTGGTACCACGGTTTGAAGGATCTGTTTTAAGGGAATAATGCATTTTTATTAATGGTTTGTAGTTTAGTGGTGGTAGAGGAGAGAATTTCAATGTACAACGTAGAAAATTTATATCCACAGTCCAGAATAATAAACTCAGCCTTTTATGTATCTTTGCAAATATAATTACGGGATCCGATCGTTTTATGAACCTACAATGTAAAAATATATTGTGAATATAGATTGGTATAGGTTTTGATCAGCAGCCGATCCATTCAGAAGTATTTTTTGCAGCGCTGACAGCATTACGTCGCTGTATGGCAATGCTGATACGCTGCGCCAGATACTCACCAGCTCTCGGGTGACGCGTCGCTTCGCTCAGACGATACTATTTTATTCGAAACCAGGAGAGCCTTTCCCAGGGACCTATCGTCACGGCTCTAATGCTAGGAAATGCGTAAGGTCTCTATTTGTATTTAGAAATTATATCGAATAGACTATTAGATGTAGGTAATTTTCTTTGATCTTAAAGTGATAAAGTACTTCCATTCTACTCTACGAACCTGCATAGATCACCAGAGTAACTCTCCAGACGATCGTTAGGAGTAAGGAACGGAGGAAACACCGTGCCGTCTGTCCCTGCGTACTCGTTGCATTGGTCCCGCCATATATCCATCTTCTCGGCTCCATCGATGGCCACCACCTGCCCTACATCCATGACATTCTTGATGCCTCGCTTCACTGTTACCACATGGGGATCGATGGTGCCGTTCCTCTACAAAGATAGGTAGATAATAGCTTTGTTGCACCTTCTAAAAGGGTATACTACTACTTACTTAAATCTAAAGTTTAATCTAAAATTTTTAAACTAAATTTTCTTGGATATTAAATACATCAATATTCACACTGCATTATCTAGCTCCAAGCTAAGCAGACCTTGTGTTATGGGTACAGTCAGTGTTAAATTGATATGAGCATCTATATTGTCAAAATGATCTGAAAAACAAAAATGCAAATTGATATAGGTACGCAGTTCGAGTTTCGCAGTGATATATGATGATTCGTACTGCGTATATCAAATTACTTTAAGAAAAGGGCAAAAAGCCTCATATTCATTTGATGCTGACTGTGCTATAAAAGTCATGGTTATAAAATACCTACATTGCGTTGATAAATATTATTAATAAAAAGCTCTTGAGGTGCGACCCTGAAGGCGCAACGTAGCCAGACCGCCCACCAGGTGGAACTGTGGCCTATTGAAGGTCACAGGAAACCGCTGTTAGCATCAGGTCCGGCATAGGCATAGGTCTTTGCCGGTCTTTAGTGGAGAGTGGGGGCCTATGTCCAGCGTTCGATGGCCATTGCTTGTTTAGTTTCGTTTCACTTACTTGCAAATTCATTTGTAGTTTAGCAAAATTATGAAAACTTGAAACTTAACTGGACTTGGGCCAGTTTAATATTTGTGTGTGTTCTATATATATTTTTTTAATTAAGTAGCTGCCTATTTAATTTAATTTTGATGTTTATTACTGTGTTTTAAAAGGTGAGATGGGGAGGCCGCAAATCTAGAGGTATTGTAGGGCAGGTTTGATAGAAAAAACACAGAATAAATATATAGAAGTATAATTGAATGGATACTGTTTATTGTTGACTGCATGGCATATTATGGACATAAAAATAAAATAAGAATAATTGTGGACAATCCGCACAGGATCACCTAGCCCCAAGCTAAGCCGTGTTTGCTTGTGTACGACTGATATAGGTACATCATACAATGTATTAAATAGATAGACATTTTTTTATTAGAATAAAGAAAACGACCAGAATACCCTGAACAAATATCTGCAGGACGTACAAACAGTTGTCCCGAGGCGGGAATCGAACCGGCAACCTCCTGCGTCGCGGACCTTCGCCCAGCGCGCCACAGAGGTCGTCATGTTTTGACAATCGTTTTAAAAGTTTTGCTTTTCGCAAAAAAGATACCACTTGCTTGTGGTTTGCAAAATAATTTATTAAAATCTTCGAAAATCGAAAAACGTAATAATCGAAAATCGAATTATCTAGTAAGAAAAACCCGCCTCGAAAAGGATTGTAATGTTTTCAGGGTTCATGTATGTAGCTGTAGGAAAATTTCTTTAATCTACTGTCGTCCCAAGTAACACTGCGTCGTTAGGCATTCATACCGCGAACGTGATATTTTTGACGAAAACCTTTTTTTTATTTTATTTGATTCTACGCAAACAAATACGCAAATCTGCATAAATATTTTGGCCTAAAGTTGTCCCGATCCTTATATTTTACGAGTCATACAATACAGCGAACGTAATTTAGCGCCAATAAAACCGCGAATGTGACAGTTTCTTAGCCATTAAGTTTCTTTGCAAAATATGTTGTTTAATGGACTGTTCGTTATATAAAATGTTAAGTGTAAGCCTATTTCATAATCAATATGTAAAAAAACTTTTCCAAAAAGAAGCCGTCGTATTCTCGATCTTGACTGACTGCGTTTTTGTAGGTTCGCGGTTCTTATATACTATACTGACTATTATTTTCAAGAAAAATAAACAAATCTATTATACCTAATGATTGTGTCTTGTAGTATACTTTAGCTTTATTTGGATAATATTATAAATAGCAGTTATGTTTTACAGCGTGATGGAAGAATCATCAGTGAATGAAAATATTCTCAAGGACATGGGGTTCAGCAACACCATAATAGGACGAATCAAATAGAAATCCCGCTTGAAGAACATTTTCTATTCGGTACCGTCGTTCACATCATAAATTCTTAGAATAGATGCTCAGTCACAGCCTGCAAACCTAGAAGTATCAGCTCAGCTCTCCTTTACAGACTTCGGACCTTCAGCCTCAGTAAAATTTGTTATATACAAATATAGCCAGTCTGGCTACCAGGGTGGATTGAAAAGTTCGCGGCCTAGTCAAGAAAACACAATCAAACACATGCAAAAACATTTTTATTTTTGACGTAATCTCCATCTAGCTCAATACACTTCTTCCATCTAGTTTCGAAAGCTTCTATGCCTTTTTAAAAAATATATTCCTCAAGGCCTTCAAAATAGAGGTTTACAGCAGCCTCTTCATTGGTTAAAAATTTCTGTTCACCGAGGTGTTCTTTTAGGTTTGGAAACGTCCAAAGGTGCTAAACCAGGAGAATAAGCCGGGTGGGGCAGCAATTCGAATCCATTTGAATTGAACCATGGTTTCGACAGAGGTGTGAACGCGAGCGTTGTCATGGTCAAACAAAACCATCTTTCGCAGTAATCCTGGGCGTTTTTCTACAATTTCTTCACGTAAACGACGCAAAAGGGTGCAGTAGTATGCCGAGTTTATTGTTTCACCTTTCGGAAGGTAGTCCACCATGATGAAACCCTTAGCATCCCGAAAAACAGACGCCATCACCTTCCCAGCCGACAAAATTGTCTTGGCCTTGTTCGGAGTTTACCTGGTTTTTTCCACCGTTTGAATTGTTTTTTTGACTCTGGAGTATAGTGGTGAACCCAAGTTTCATCCATTGTCACAAACCTGTTAATAAAATCTTGCGGATCAGCTTCAAAATCACCAAACAGTCGCGATAAATTTTTAGCCGAATTCCTTTCTTCTCAGATGAAAGCAACCTGGGGACCCACCTAGCAGAAACCTTAGAACAACCAAGTTTTTCGACAATCATGTAATGCGTTTGTTCATACGACATGCCTAAAGTGTCAGCAATCTCCCTGATAGTCAATCTTTGGGTTTGCAATTTGAGATCACACACTTTACCGACGTTTTCTTCAGTCGTAGACGTCGTAGGCCGGCCAGCCGGCAGGTCGTCTTCGACGCTCTCTCGTCCACGTTTAAATTCTGCAGCCCATTTTTTCACTGTCGTATACGCCGGAGCTGAGTCCCCTTATGATGAATTCATGTCATTATGGCTCTCCTTCGGTGTTAAACTTTTTTTACACAAGCATTTGATGACCGCACGTTTTTGATTTTTTTCCATTTTTATAAAACGCTGCACCTTGACTTGCTCCAATGACTCTAACGTCAAAACTATACACGGTGCGGTAATAAAATTTTACACAGTGTTTTTCAATAAACATATAAACAAATCGAGGGTAGTTTCAATTTTTTTTTTTATTATTTCTATGTCATTCCGCGAACTTTTCAATCCATTCTCGTATATTTGTATAAAACACAATCTCTGCTTAGTTTGCTAAGTCGTCGTGTGTTAAGTACCTACTTAATTAGTTTCTTTAATATCGTATTGATTCACCACAATATAAATAAAAAACTTACGGTTCCAAATAATGAAAATCTGAACTGATTATTGTCTTCTATTGTCAACACCGAGGCTGCTTCCCTCTTGATCTGCGAACAAGCAGCTTTTGGCGCGAACTCGGTTCTTGCGCAGTTGATTATGATGCCTCGGAATAGGATGTCCATGACTTTTGTCCTCAGGAATATGTCGGAGGGGTTGTCAAATATGCCTGTTAGTGCTTTGTATACCATGTTGAGCATCGCTGGCTTATCTCGGTTCACGCTGATGATTGTTGCCTAAAAAATCTTATGCTCTGTTAAATTATAAAATTATGTAAAATCATAGATTTTCGTAAAAATTTAAACCGACTTTAAAATCCATTTATACAAGACACTTAAATTATAGTTGCCAAATTTCAGAAAATAAAGTTGTTATGGAACCACCTCAGGAATATTTTTAAAGTTAAAATTAAAATTAGGTGTAAAAAAGCAATGCAGTGGCAAGCCTAGCTTATATAGAAATAGATATCATTACCAGCATAAATATATGCGGCATAGTGACAACCTCCTCCCCGGTAAGTCCCGGCCCGGAGAGATCCGGCCGGAAAAGGAACGTATCGCGTTTCTTGTACGTTATCGTATCGGAGTCTTCGTGGTCTTCTATTTCTACTTTTTCTTTCCATTCCCTGTACGTAGAAGAATATTATTTATTTACTTAGACAAGTTAATTTGAAAGGAGTTTAGGTACTGTTAAGCTAACGGTGATTCCGGATACAAGTTGATATGGAAGTTTAGGTTACGATAGGACTGACACACTTTTCATATGAAGAATAAATTTTTTTGATATGTAACGAGAAGTTGATTTAGATTCCCAATTTCAAAAACTTTAATTCCTTACAAAATAAGCACTTGGACACGTAAAATTTCATACAATATTATTAATATAAAATAAGAAATAAGGTGTGGAATTTCTATACACTCAATTTTTTTTTCACAAGGTTAGGAGGGATTATACAAGTTCATATGAAATATGTATAACATGTATTATGCTTGATGACCGTATAGGATCCAGGGATCAATATTTGTATGATTTTTAAAATGTTGCGTATTTTTCCCTGTTGGCCAAGTGCTCTTGGCCAACACGAAATTAGTTGCTACCTAATTTTTTGGCACCTTGTATATTGCAAAGTTATTTTATACTATCTAGTTATTAAGGTTTAGCGAAAAATGGCGACTACTGGAGGCCAATACACACTTTGGGTCGCGAGGATTAAATTTCCTATACGTCTTTTTATTTTTCAATTTTTTTCAATTTCAAAAGTTCTTTATTAATAACATAACACACATAACATTGATACTATTACTAGTGTAAATTTTAATCCTAGAAAGTACAAACATAATCTTACAAAAAAAACGTTTTAGAAGCTAGGGTGGGCGCTTGTCAAAACTTACGTAGGTATTTTTACTCTTCGCATTACAAAATCATATTTACATAAACGTAAGTAGATGTAGTTTTTTTTTTTTTTTTAATAAATAAGTAGAAAATTACTTTCCTACTAAATATGCAAGCTTTAGAGGAGCATTTGCATTTGATAACATAAATATTCGATATAATTAAAATTGCATTGCTTATCCAAAAGTTGGATAAAGAAATTTCTTAGAGGGTATATGTAACAATTCGGCAATTAGTAGCCGTAGTTAGAACAATGGGTTCAGCGGAGAACAAAAGAATACTAGTTCGTCACAACCATACAGTCGCCCGCGCACCCGCGCAGCCCAGGCGCACCAGCCGCGCACGCTACCAACGAACTAAACTGGATGGTTTTAAGGTCGAGAGTAGCGTACGCCGCAGCGCACAAGCATGCGCGTTACTACGCGAACCGTTGTTCTTGCCTATTCATTGCACTCAAGAAACAAGTGATGGGGTAATTTGTAACGGTTGTATTTATCGATGTATTTCAAATTTTTGTTTCGTGTTTTACAAATTTCATTAATGTGTTTATTTTTACTTTTTTTATTACTGTGTAAGTAAAACTTTTTGGAAAGTTTAACAATAAAATCTTTTAAGGTAGGAAGTTTAATATTATTGTGGAATTTCAAAAGGTTTGTTCGGAAAGGGGTATCATAGGAATATTTTAGTGCTTTATTTTGGATTACTTGTAATTTATTCATGTTTGTTGCGCAAGTACTGCTCCAAACTGGGCAAGCATACGTGATGCAGGGACGGACTAAGGTTTTATAGATGCTTAATTTTGTTCTGCTACTAAGGCACGATTTTCTGTTGAGAATAGGGCTTAGTGCGTTAATTGCTTTTATACCTTTAAGTCGTAATTTTAATGTATTAATACTCCAGTTTAGCTTGCTATCGAGAACGATACCAAGGTACTTAACAGTTCGGTTCCAAGGAATGGCGTAACCGTCTATTAGAAGGGTTCGAGCTGGCAGAGAACGATGACGGGTGAACATAATGGCTTCTGTTTTCGAGGCATTGATTTTTAGTTTCCACTTGCGAAAATAAGAAGAGAGGAGATCGAGTGACAGCTGTAAACGCGAAATAACTAAATCAATATCTTTAGAGGAAGTGAGCGACGCTGTATCATCAGCAAAACATGCCAGATTTGTTCGAGTTTGGATCGGGATGTCATTGATATAAAGAAGGAATAGACGGGGACCCAAAATTGAGCCTTGCGGTACACCGGCTAGAACCAGTTTGGGTCTCGATGATGACGTACCTATATGTACAGAGAATGAGCGGCAGGACAGGTAAGAACGTATCATGTTGATTAAAGATATCGGAACACCTAATTTAAATAATTTATGGAGGAGGGCTTTGTGCCAAACGGTGTCGAATGCTTTTTCGATATCTAGCAAGAACATCCCTGTAGTTTCGTGAAGGTTGAGACCGTGGGATACCGCCTCAGCTACTCTAGCTAATTGTTGGGTTGTTGAATGAGCTTCGCGAAAACCAAACTGTTCATCTATTATCAATTTGTCTGAAACACTGTGTAGGCGGTTATAAATAATCTTTTCAAACAGCTTACCTAGGCAGGGCAATAGACTGATTGGCCGGTAGCCGGAAGGGTCCGTTGGATCTTTGCCCGGTTTGTGAATGGCTATTACTTTAGCTGCTTTCCAAGATGATGGGAAGTAATTTAACAAGAAGCAAGCATTGAAGACTTTAGTCAGCAAAACAATGGCTTTTTGGGGTAAGTTTTTTATAAGGTGATTTGATATTTTGTCTGCTCCGGGAGCTTTGCGTGACTTGAGCTTATCTATGCATTTTTTTATTTCTTTCGGCCGAACTAATGGAGGGCAATCTAGTGGGGACATGTCCAGGCGATTTACAGAAGAATCTACAGATGGCTTTTCATCGCTATCCCAGTTGGATGTAAGGAGCATATTGTCGAGGAAAGAATTTGCTAGCAATTCGCATTGCTCTTTAGCCGTGGTTGCTTTTGTTCCATCTTTAGTTTTAAGTGCAGGTATGTTGAGAGAGGTGCTAGACTTAAGCCCTTTGGCTATACGCCAAAGATCTGTGCCAGGATTATCTACCTTTTTTAACTTGCGATTCCATAACTCGTCTCTATGGGTTTTCAGGGCTATATTTATTTCATGTTGATATCTTTTGATTTCTTGTTTAAGAGTAATTCGGACCCTGCTGTCTGTTTCTTTGGCCGAATATCGCCTGAGTTGGTTTTTGTGTTTAATTTTTCTTTTTATGTTTCTAGGTAATGACGATTCCCACGGCTTTAGTGTTGTAACTGGAACAGAAGAGTCTCTAGCAGCAATGATTGAGTTCTGGAGGTGGGTGATGGTAGAATCGACGTCAAACGCGGACTTAATAGTCAGATTGTTAAGTGTTACCGAACTATTTAAGATATTACGAAAGCCTTCCCAATTCGCTTTCGCGTAATTTAGTTTGGTAATTGGTTTGCGCCGCGTTTGATTTGTAAGCTGGACTAAGACCGGTAAATGATTTGAAGAAAGAGCATGGACTGTTTTGATCTCCTCAATAGTGTGAAGATTTTTGGTGAGAAGAAGATCAGGTGTAGATGGTTCATGCTCGCAATGATAGTGAACCAAGGTGGGTTCATTAGGGGCATAAACTATAAGTTCATAATGGAGCATACAGTCATAGACAAGGTTGCCTCGGGAGTTAGGAGGACCAGGGGACCAATATGGGTGCTTTGCGTTAAAGTCGCCCATTGCCAGAACTTTCGCTCCCGAATTTAGGAGTGCTTTAATATCATTGGACAGAGTGAGCAAAGGTAAGTTGGGTGACTGGTAAACCGAGTATAAAGAGATGTTCCCATCAGCTAGTTGGATACCTATAGCTTCAAGGTTATTTATGGGGGGAGTTTCTAGTAGGTTGTGTACTATCGTCGTCTTTTTATTGGAAATGAGAAAAAAACCCGTCCATTTTGTACCTGCATTTTAAATCAAGGACTAACTGGATTGATATCACTTTAATATTTAAAAAGATAAGTGTACTTGAGGCGTGGGTTGCTTTGTAGGAAAAAAAGATTTATTTTATGAGGCATTAAAATCAAACCTTTGTTAGAGGTAGAATTGAGTCAATCAATATGGCTTCTTTTGTTTTCTATTTTATCTAAGTTTATAAATTTATTTAATGTAGCCACCAACTACAGTATGTATATTTTAGGTACTTAATTAATAAATGACAAGGGTTACGTAAAATAAATATGCTGTGAAAAATAACAAGTCGTGTTGATAAAGATTGGGATTAAAAAGTCACGCTGTCCAGCCTATCGAACAAATTCAGTTTAAATTTATTTACTATTTTGTAACGATCAAATATAATAGACAGAAAGTTACAACAAAAATAAACAATGCAAAAATATAAATTGCAAATAAGAATTAAGTCTGAAATTCAATAATACAAACAAAAATGAGAAATTTCAAGTCAAAGGCACATGAGAGTAACATGAAAGTTAAATAAAATAAGAAGGTACAAATAAATAATTAAAATAAAAAAATTATGTTAGACACAGTATCACCTAGCCCCAAGCTAAGCAGAGCTTGTGTAATGGGTACTAGATGACTGATATACATAATACAATATATAAAATAGATAGATATTTTTTTATTATATGCTTATAGAAAACGGCCAGAACACCCTGAACAGAGCAGATCGTACAAATATTTGTCCCGAGTGGGAATCGAACCCGCAGCTCCTGCGTCGCAGGCAGATACAATGTGGAAATCGCCCAGTAAACTCAAAGCATTCATATCATACACTACATGCATAGATATTTTTTAATAATACATAGAAAACATCCGGAACACTCGGAAAAAATATTATCTGATCGTACAAACTATAATTTTGAATCTCTCAACCTCCCACATTGCAGGCGGACTTTCGCCGCGCCGCCGCGCCAAATATTTCTTAACTCTTTATTACAGGTTAAAATATAAAAGTAATTAATAATAAATAAAAAAATATATAAAATTTAAAAGAGATCCTTAAAAAACAATTAGGTGTGGATATTACAACTAAAGATTTGAAAACTCACTCAAAATAATAAGGGCCTATTTCCTTCACTATGGGAATAGCTCCTTTCTGTATCTCCTCGACGTTCGTATAGTTAAACATGTACACTTTGAAGTCCAAAGCGAAAGGTATCACCTCCCACATTTTACGAACATCCGTTTTCTTAGACAGCGCCATTTCCTAAAAAAATTATAATGCATGAATCACACACAATAAAAGGCCCACCAAATTGTAACTGTACTTGTAGCTAAAGTCATTTATAACGGGATATTTACCATGATTTGAAGAAACGAAGTGGCATCGTTCGTAGCATAAAAGACAAAGAAAGAGGGTAGATCGGTATATCTGCCAATAAAATCTAACTCGCAGTGACCTTCAGTTGTTCGGTGATCATGGCGCATGAAACTGTGCCGAAATATTGGAAAACTAAAAAATCAAATCATGGTAAATACTCCGTTATAAATGACTTTAGTGTTAATAACCATGATAGTTGGTTAAAAGTTGTACTTGTAGCGACTAATGTATACACCAAAATTGAAAACAAAAAACAAGAAATCCAGTTCTCCGACAAAATAATATGTCGTTTTCCTGCAATATTCATACAGAGAAGTGTCTGGAATGTGGGTTCGCTTTGTGGAGTTCGTAAGAGACGCACAAATTGTCGAGAAATATGAATAAGATAGTTGTAGGCATCAAAGAAAAAAACCAATAGCAGAATAAAACTAAGAAAATTACCTGCTGTAATTTTCTTTGTTTAATATAATTATGTTAAATTACCTATAACTAGCATTTTAGCCATCACCAGAATGCAAGAGTGCCCAGACAGAATGCTGGCAGAATTGCGACGTTGAATGGCAATGCTCATTCGCAATAAAAGCCGGCATTCCAACAGAGGACTCATTAGCTTTGAAAGTTCTCCAAAGAAAGAAAGAGAACTTTATTTGTAGCAAGAGGTACGCAATTTTACCTATTCTAATAAACTTAGATAAAGAGCTACAAAATGGCGTCCGACTCAGCATAGTTGTGAAACCTAGCCGTAATGTAAAGGAATCAAAACGCTGATCTTCCGTCGAAAACAACTGATGCGTCACGTACACCAACAATTATGTAATATATTATAAGCCTTAACTAATATAAAAAAAAAGATTTATAAAATATGGAATTTTAATAGATAGGTAGGTACTCAGAATAAGTATCGCGTAGGTGAGTAACTTTCCTTTTGATCTCAGGTTATATTAGAAAATAAGCCATCATAAACTAAACAAATGCCCATTGAACTCGATATTTAGGGTTCACAAAGGATTTTCAAGCATCACTATAGCAACTGTAGGATATTATTTCACACCTTTCCTCGGATGGGGTGACAAAGGAACAATTCTGTCATGTGAGTGTGACCCTTAATATTTTGCCATGACCGATTTACAGATCAATACCTACTAATCCACTCATCCGATTGGAACACATCGTATTTTAAAAACATCTTAAATTCGGTTTTTTCAGTTTTAGTCTAGAAAACTTCCCCATGCCGAGGAAAAGTAGACCGACTAATGTAAAGAAATACCCCAAAAATACATCATTCGTAACACTGTATAAAACCATCTCTCATTACTATTTTTCGCCAGTACATTATATTTTTTTTCGTAAGCACAACGCAGCCGACGGACTCCGAAAATAGAAGGTAAACGCACGATTAAAGAAGAATGGCAAGTTTCCATACATGCTTGTCCCAATTTGAATCGACAGCTGCTTTGAAGATGCGAAGACTTTGATAATCTACAGTGATGACTTATTTTCTTGGTTACATTTGCAAATGAACAGTTAATTTTATTTTTCACAAAATGGCTGTTACCCAAAACTTCCGAGTGCTTTTAAAAACTATGGTACTTTACCCAAATTGGTTCAGAAAGGTTATGGATGCTTGTTCGTAAGTGATCGTTACCAAAGAAAAAAAATTCATTTCATTTCAAAGTTAGACTAGGGTGGGATTTCAACGTCCATAAGGATCCGGTGACCGATGAATTTCCTTTACAAACGTAATACCAAAATGATTTTAATTTGAGCATGTTTTCACCACTATCTGCTATTATTTGTACCTATTAGAATAGTATTTATCAAGGTTCCTACCACAAGCTTCCCCATCTATCAAGGCATGTTTGGAGCCGAAGCCAAAAGCACGGAGGCCCTTTATTTGTATTGTGTAAAAAAAATCTGAGCGTCTAATCTGGACAAAGTAGCGTTTGACTCTAGAGCTGGTGAGTATGTGGCGCAGAGCATCAGCATTCCCATACAGCCAGGCAATGCAAAACAATGTACATGTACGTCAACTGATCCTCAATACCAGTCATAAGTGTCCCCAAGATGCTGGCAGCATTGCATCGCTGTATGTATTTTCTTTGTTCATAAAGGTGGAAAAGAAAGACTATTAAAATGATTCAAAGAGAGTTTTACCTTTTTCAGCTGACTCTTGAGGATGGCAGGGAATAAGACCCATCCGAATAAATAGCCAAAGAGAGCAGTGACAAAGCCCCCAATGGCGAATTTCAGAGACTTTCGCATCGCCATCTTGAAGTTCTGTTAAATAACCTTTAGGAAGTCAAAACAACATGAGAAATTAATTGTCATTATATTTTTTTTTTACTTTCAGAATAAGAAAAATTATTTAATAATAACACAGCATCATCTAGCCCCAAGCTAAGTAGAGGTTGTTATGGGTACTAGACTGATATACTTAATAAAATATATAATGCTGGACAATCCGCCCAGCATTATCTAGCCCCAAGCTAAGCGAAGCCTTTTTTATGGGTACTAGATGATTCATAAACTTATATTACATAGCAGATGACGATAACTATTTATATAATTACAAAGATAGATATTTTTACAATACATAATCTGACCACAGCACCCAAACAAACATCAGCAATTCAAAAACATTTGTCCCGAGGCGGGAATCGAACCAACAACCTCCTGCGTCGCAGGCGGATCTTCGCCCATTGCGCCACAGAGGTCGTCATAAATAAGTAAAATAGCAAGACTTCTTTATACTTAACTATAGTTTGCTTTCTCGATATTGATACGTTCAATTTTTATAAGGTTTTTGCGTATTCCATAGCCAGTGGAGGCGCTGTACCCACTCCCATAAAGATGGTGACTATCTAGTTTTCAATCTGGTAAATTGGAAGGCACATGCAGCGCTTTCAATAAAATTACGGACCAAGGCTTAGAAGTCCTAACGTGAGATTTACATAGAGAATTTGCACAGAGAATGGAGGGCAAGAATTATTTGCATACAGGTCACAGTCTTGTTGTAGGTGACCCTTATCAGTATTTTAATTAAAAGTAATTAAATTAAATTGTATCGCACGATAGTATCTAAATAGCTTTTTGAATTTTTAACTTTTTGAAGCCTCATTTTGGGATTTTTTTAAAGTAAGTTTTTTTATGAGACTGAGTCAGTAGTGACTTTATTATTAGATTATTACTAGAAAATATTATAAGATTTTTATAAGAAATAAATTTGGTCTTATTAATTCACCAACTGTCGTAAACTTTGTATTGTTAAGCAGTTTATCATAACTTGTAGATAGATATTACTTTTCCTTCGATTGTTTTTCGAGTTAGTTAAATAATATCATTAGTTTGGAGTCAGTTTTATGTGTTGGATATTAAAAAGTATTTTTCTTGACAGGAAATATTTTTGTTCTAATATCATAAAGATCGGAGAATATTATTTTTACGTATCTGCCATAGCGACAATGGATATAAACATAACAGATAATAAAGCACTAAGTTCCTTCTTCCAAGGCTAAATTGCAAAGTTTGCTAATTTTAGCGAAGGTAAGCAGAACTACTTTTTATAATTGCAATCGATATTGAAATCAATTGATAGCAGACGGTGCTTTCACATGAACTTGTGCAAATTGCCACGCCATTGAGCGAGCTTATTTTTATTGCTAGGAAGGTTAAGTAGCTAGCATAATAGGTGTATTATTATAATATACACATAAATATATTGAGCTGTATGGAATCAACATACAAATCTATTCTAGCTCAATTAATTTAATTCTAATCTAATTCCAATTGGATTCTGATATTTGATTCTAATATGTTATGTTAAAAAATCTTTTAAAACAGCTCCGTGTACGCAGTTCTACTTCATTCGTATGATTTGACTTTTGACTTGTATGATAATAACAATAATAATGCCGGAAAATCCACACAGCATCATCTAGCCCCAAGCTAAGCAGAGCTTGTGTTGGGTATCAACCAAATTATTAACCAAATTATTGTTTTGCAACAGTTGCAGTAAGCTCAAATTTAGCCTCATCATCTCATGGTAGTCCACTGCTGGTCTTCAGATTGATGCATCCACCATTTGCCTGCAGTCTTTCGAAGATCGTCATCTGACCTGGCCGGAGGTTTTCCTACACTTCTTTTGCTGAGTCGTGGTATCCACTTAATAACACTTTTACCCCAGCGGTGGTTGGTTCGTGAAATACGGCGGGCCTAGTTCAGTTTGCTAATTCTTTAAACTATTTCAACTTTTACTTATTTAATTGTAAGTCTCTTTACTGATAAACACGTAAGTATAGGTATTGAGAGGTGAAAGAGTCAATTCTCATTATCCAAGCAATATCTTTGCATTTTCTGTTGCCGAATGATCCGACCCTACCGAAACTTGGACTCAAAATATTCCAACTAAAACTATAAATCATCGGAAAGGTCTGAACCTTTCCGATTATTTATAGTTTTAGAAAATGCAAAGATATTGCTTGGATAATGAGAATTGACTCTATCACCTCTCCTCAGTTCCTAGCTTTCAATGACATACGATGTAGGACTGGAATGCCTTTATGCGGTTCAGTTTTTATAGCTTTTCCTAAATGTTGTTTTCTTGTACAATATTACAGCTGCATATCATAAAGAAATTTGATGATTATTATTCATCGTTTCCTAAACTATGTAAGTACTCAATTGTGAGACTTTTTATTCTATATTTAGTACTGAAAAGGTTGCTGAAGGACTGCGGAGGTGGAAGTCCTCCATTTTTTCATGGAAAGGTTAAACGTACAAAAGGTACCCTACAAAATAGTAGGTAGGTCAGGTATTGTGGACCATTGAAGTGTTTTTCCTCAATTATTTTCTACTTGGCGGCAACAGCGAGTCGGTAATGATATGGATGGTTTTACAGGTTTTTTAAATGCTTTATTTTTGGCATTTTGTGGCATTTCTATTATTAACATTTAACCCTCTTTTAGGTACAGTTCGTAGGCCATCTTAAACTATGTGTTATAGAAGCTTGTTTTGTAATAATGATAGAAATCGTATTGTATTGTAATACTCATTTATCGATTTAAGAAATATTATTCATCAAAATCTTACTTCCTCGAATTAGAGCGCTGCAATAGATTTCAAAATTGCGAAACAGGAATATAATTTTATAATAAATAATATGCGCAAAGTAAGAATTAAATCCTTTTGGTGTATTTATAAAATTATAAGAAATCGGGTGCCATATAAATAGGGTAATTCATATTCTACGATAGACAACGTATAACAAGAAACATCACGTAGGTACTATATGTACAACCCTAGGTGATGGATGATGATCATCGCACCTTAGGTACTTTAGAGGATGCCAATCATTGATAGCCATCAAGAAAAAAGGAGGTTGGATAATCCCTAAAGACCATGAACACTCAAGGAACAATGTTCTGTTGTAGAGAAGTAAGATAGATGACAGTCTAAAAAGAGCCAGAAAATTCAGGATTGCTTGTCGTATCCAAATTGGAAGTTTGACACTGTCAGTGGAGAAATGGGAACCTTTATTTTCCTCATATTTTTGTATCAAATGACCTACTTATTAGCCCCGAGTCTGGATGTAGCATAGGTTATTATCGTCGTTGCATCATCCCATCTATCCCAACGATTTTGACACGACCCAGTTCCGGAAATGGTTAGAAAAAAGATAAAAAATAATGGATTTTAAAACCAGTAGTAATTTTTAATTGTGGTACCAATTTGCCGAAAGCATTGGCGCGCGCTAAGATTCCTAAAATGGGTCTAACATTTAATTTTGCTTTGGTTTTATTATTGCTCGCTTACCTCTCTTTCTTCAAATTAGTTCCCTTTTCCTTTCCCTAACTGCTGGGATCCTAGAACTTAAAGCAATATTTTTTTTATTTATAATTAAGTACATACCTACGTATTTTTTCAATGGTCTACTTGCTAGTGCGAGCGGCAAAACACTTCTGTGGTTGCATCGACTTAACCGTTGAGCGGGGTAGGGCAGGTACAGATAGAATGACAAGCTGTTTTTTAATTTATCACGTTCTGAATGAACTTTTACAAGTTCTTATAAAATAAAAATACTGTTTTTATCTATAACATCGAAGACTCTTGATAGTTATTATTGCCAGGTTGGTGGTAAAAATCGAGGTGATTTTTTATTACGCTTTAAATAAATGACTATTTATGGTCTTAGCTGGGCATTGGTAATTTATGCGTTACCATATCTGCTCAGAAACCAAATTAATAAATTGGCCACCGACTAAAGAACATCGTTTTACCACAATCTCACCTGATGGATAGTGACAGCGAGGTATCGCAAAAATCTGTAAGACACATCTGGAGCACGATTTTCCAACAGGATTTTATTTTATTTATTTATTTGTAAACATGCACTCCTGTCATTGAGGGCACACTCAATGCTATTTATTTACTTTCGATTCGACGCGACGTGTGCGACGGATACATTTTCACATTTCCTAACTTTCCTTTTCTTTGCAACTGTACCAGAACCGCCTACTACCTATGAATACCTACCATCCATATTTCTAGGTACATGATATAAATTATACGGTACTAGGGGAAAAATGAAAGGACAAGACAAGCTGCGTCTTGAATTTTTTATGAAAAAAATCTTTTCAGCTTGAATTTTCAAAGTAGCTTGCTTTTTCTAGGATATCTTGCTTTTATGGCAGACTAATTCACACAGTAATGAAAGCTCACAATATACCTGAATCCAAATCCTAATTTAGGATGACGTAACTCTGGGTACAGTAAAGTTAGGTATTAATTTTTACTTACCTTAAGTTTATGTCATTATTTACGGATAAAATCCTTATACGAAATAACCTACCACTGACCTCCAATAAAATATATCTAAATTAACTTCACAAACATATAAACTATACCGCTAAAACTTTGTTGGAAAAACAAAAAGAATACCTACTAATAAGCCTGAATTTATAAGTTTCAAATAAGGGGTTATGGTGTTTGAATTATAGTATGGAGTAGGATTGACGTGTCTATTTCATAAAACATTGACAAAATTGAGTTATCTTTTATAAAGTTAATTCTTTAATATTTTTTAATACGACAAAATACTCCTTACAATTTCACTCGCCAAGGATTTTTTGAAATCGCCTAATAGTCTGGTAAAATATTGTTATTGAACCGGGGTTTTGGGAAGAGCTTGTTTCTTGTCATCTTGGCGATCTAATCTACATCAGCATTAAAGCATTTGAGAAAAATCCTCTCGAGACAATAGACGCAAAAGACGAAAAGAGAGATACGAAAGGAGAAACCTAAGCCTAACCTACACGTTCACATATAACTCATGGGCCAACTGTACTACCATGCGTGTCATTGCGTATTCAAGTCCAAGTTCGGTCTAGCGACCCAAAGGGTTCGATGATAGAAAAACGAATCCGTTATACGAGTATCTAGGGTCGCCGTAATCGAAATCGATGATGATGCCTTTATATGGGAAAATGCGGTCCCTCCAACAATTTAGCACTGAGTTTTTAGAAAAACTTAACTTTCAACTTGAAGACCTCTGTGGCTCGGTAGGCGAAGGTCCGCCTGCGACGCAGGAGGTTGCAGGTTCGATTCCCGCCTCGGGACAAATATTTGTACGATCTGCAGATATTTGTTCAGGGTGTTCTGGTCGTTTTCTACGTAGGTATAATAAAAAATATCTTAGTATTTTGTATTAGGTATATATAAGTCATCTAATACAAAAAATAATATTCATATGGATCAGTTGAGCTACCTGTAGTTTGTTTGCAACAGTCTGCAGTTACCTCAATTGTTACAATTATAAATACTAGCTCTAATTTAGTTATATAAATTGTAATTTTCTTTGTGAATAAAGGTTTTATATAAAAAAAGTTTATAGACAGATTAGATGAAACATTGTTATGTTGTTAATTGTCATATTTGTTTAATGTGCAAGTGAAGCCGCGGACAAAACCATTCATCTTTCTAACAACAATTTTAATTTCAAATAGGCACTACACCGTAATTACTGAAAAATTGGATCTTGACCAATTTGTCCCTTAATTGATAGGTAGTTACATCGAGTCCTATCGTTATATAAACTGAGGACAGCGATCGGACTTAGGGTCTTTAATTAAAACACAAATTAGTTTGTAGTTAATAATTACTTTATTACATTTGAGCTTAGCATCATTTTATTAGTTCCGGTCTCTATAATTTACTTATCCGACTAATATTATAAATGCGAAAGTTTGTAGGCATGGATGGATGTTTGTTACAATTTGACGTCAAAACTACTAAACGGATTTTAATGGTACACAGATAGTTTATGACCTGGAATATGGGAATGAATATAATAACAAATGGGCTACATTTTATCCCGAAAATCCCACGGGATCGAGAGTTACGCGGGTAAAACAGTGGGCACCCAGCTAGTAATCTATAAGTTTGACGATTTAAACATCATTTCAAAACAAAATGCTCCAACTTATGCCCAACAGCCATGAAAATGTTCTCCACAGTGCATGGATATTCTGAAAATGAAGATATGTCGTAAGACTTCTTCAGTATTACTTGCACAAGTTTTGTAATGCTATGCAACTTAGCAACATACATTTTGTGAGAATAATAAATAAATAATGATAAATAATGCTGGACAATCCACATAGCATCATCTAGCCCCAAGCTAATCAGAGCTTGTGTTATGGGTACTAGATGACTGATATACATAATACAATATTATTAAATAGATACATAGATATTTTTTGTTATACATAGAAAACAACCAGAACCCCTAAACAAATATCTGCAGATCGTACAAATATTTGTCCCGAGGCGGGAATCGAACCCGCAACCTCCTGCGTCGCAGGCGGACCTTCGCCCACCGCGCCACAGTGGTCGTCTAATAGATAGAATATAATTATTTATTCAGGTAAAAAAGTTGACATTAAGTTTCGGTTAAAAGTTTCGTAAAGCCTATTTAAGACACAGAGTTCTCGCCTTTCAATAAGAGTATTAAAAGGTAGGGAAGTATTATAATATTACTCAATATAATTATTAATATAAATATATAATTATTAAATATTCGTTTATATTTTTTAAATTATTATAAAAATAAGTACAATACAAAACTGATAAAAACCGATAGCTATCGGATGCAATGAAGGATTCTGTAATTTACTCATTCCTCACTAACGCAGCCTGAACAGTGCAAAGGCTTACAGAAAATTCTGCTCAACTATGTATGTATATGCACGCGTTAAGGACATAATGTTTCTTTGTAATATTTTTTTTATCCGGAGGACAACAGTTTTATACGCTTTAGGCACCCACAGACGTTCAAGCGGTTAATGCACTTAGATATTAACTCATCATAACTATTTATGTGTGCTCGCATGTAGAACTGTAGTAGAACCTAAAAAGACTGCTTGCTTGTAGAGAAGAAATGGAGGAACAGTTCTGTATTACTAAAGGTGCATTCCGAACTACGATTACAGCGCTGATAGCGATCTCAACAATATTTTGCGTTCCGAATAAGATATCACGATATTGACAGTGGAGTGTCGGTTTTGACAGAGCGCACAGTGATTTCATTGGTGATATCGCAAAATCGCGCCCTGTCAGACGCGACTTCGTTGTCTCGATGTTGTCGCGCTTACAGTAGGTAATTCGGAACGCTTGTGAGCGCGATAATATCGATTTTAGCGTAATTCGGAATGCACTGTAACAACTAGGTACAATTAAGTTAACTGACTGAGAAAACTAAAAAATAAAGTTATAAAATCTCTCTGTAAGTACCAACAAAATACATAGTTGCAGTATGTACCCGTAAATCTCTGTCCATTTTGTATTAACACATGCCAATTTCAAAATAAATGAGCACGGACTCCTTTTAAAATTGTAGTCCACTTACCTATATCAACCCATTCGTTCGGGTAGCCGGCCTCTATTCGAACTTCTCTTATAGCCTCGAGGGTAGCATGAACAAACACCGTCGCCAGATTCAACGAAGGCTCGCCAGTTGCTGAAAAAAGGGAGCTGCTGAATATTATCGCTATATATTCTTGAAAAACTTATAACGATACTATCATTTATGCATCAGAATCAGAAATCAGATATATTTTAGTTGTTAACTGTTGATATACATTTTCAACAGCTTATCTTTAGCAGACATACAATACAATAATAGAGTTTTAAATAGGTATTATCTGAGTAGATATATCTAGCTATATTGGGTATGCTTTCAGGCGTATGCGAATGTAGATGTACTTTCGTTATCGGTATCGGGCTTAAATTTACCTCGTATACTTTCCTAACAATAGCACCTATTTAGATTTTTATTTTCTTGGTAAAAGGGAAAATACTAACGTTTAGACTGCAACACTCCAAACTTATTCCTAGAATTTCTCTTGAAGTATACTCTAAAGTCAGCTGGTATATCTTTAATTCCTGGTGGTTTGTAAGTCCAAGTTCTGTCTGTCAGGATCTTTCCATTTGACGGGTCGTAAACTAATTTCTCCGATGTCCAGTAGCCCAAGCCCATTATAAATGCTCCTTCTATCTGAAAATTTATGGTTTTAATTTGAATTGAATACATAGTGTTTTATAGCTTCTCAAATGCTCATAACTACAACTACACCGTTTTACTAACCTGCGCAACATCAATTTGTGGACTTAAACTTCTACCCGTATCTTGCAGAATATCAACACGTCTTACATCATGATTACCAGTTAGCATGTCAAGTTCTACTTCAATCATACCAACAGCATAAACATAGTATGTTTCCACATCGTCTCTTACTGGAGAGTACATGTATGTAGCCTGCAAGTTGATTCCCGCTGTGTATGCTTCAGCAACAACGTCTTCCCACTTAGAGTTAGCTGACTTATCCTTGAATGGTTTCAGTCTCTCGTTCAGAGTTTCACACGCTTTAATAGTGGCGTAAGCGACACACTCGCTACCGACACTTCCACCTGTTACTACAGAATTAGGAGAGGTAAAGCTGGTGCTTGACTTCACACTTACTTTCCCTAACGGAATACCCAGCTCATAGGCGCACACCTGAGCTACTTTTGTATTAAGTCCTTGCCCCATTTCAATGCCCCCATGTATCACCACTACTGACCCATCACCGTGGTAGATGTTGACAATAGAATTTAAGTTTCCAATATAATACATGTCTATCGCTATGGGTAAAATTTTTATAGCGCGTTTTCTCCATCGATTTTGTGCATTAAAATTATCGACTTCTTTTTTTCTAGTCTCAAACTCAGCATCTTTTTTAATTTGTTCAATCATATCTGGAATAGGATTGACTTCTTCGTGTATTTTTGCTGCCATATTTTTGAGTCTGACATCTATTGGATCTTGACCCGTATAAAAAGCTATTTTCTCCATTATTAATTCTATCATGGCTATAGCTTCTGTTGTAACTGGAACATTAATACAATATTAGAACTTTATCCCTTGTCTTTTGCTTAAAATATTTTGTTGTTTCTCTTATTAATATCATAATTACTTACAGGGAGCCCGACACCAAGTATTTGAAGGAGTATCACTGATGACGCTATTTCCTTGGATCCCCCATCGCTTGGAGTCGTAACAGTTTTGGAATGGTTTCAACAAGAGGACTGGGAAACTTTCGTTGAGTGAACAGCCGGAATTTTGGTAAATGTCAATCGTTAAATGTTGGATTTCACCTTCTTTATTAACACCAATCTGAAAAATAATGGAATCATTGAACTAAACATTTTAAAGTTTATTAGGGTCTTTTCTTTAAAATAATACATAAAAAACATAATACTAGACTATAGAAGTTTGGGAATTGTGGGCTTTTTATACACTACTAGGATCAACCAGGGATTTATCTGATACTTATGTACAATACCGCTCAAGGCGACATGATGGCCTCTGTGGCAAAGGTCTGCCTGCAACTCGGGAGATTGCGGATTCGATCCCTGCCTGGACAAAGCTTTGTAAGATCTGCAGATACTTGCAGGTGTTTTCTACGCACAGTAAAAAGATCTATGCGCATTATACATAGGTTCGTATTTTACTAACCTCAAATTGACAATCCGCCGGAATCCGCTTCCCAACCACCTTCATAGCTGTCATGAGTGGTGTTATAAACCTGCAGGTTCGTCCAAGCAAGTGGGTCACTAACGCACAAGCGCAGGCCATTTGAACCGAACGAGAAATCTTACCGCCGTATGATCCTCCCACTCGCCGCACTATTACGTTGATACTGAAATCAGTTCTTAAATCTTAATTTTTATTGCACGATTAAAATGAAAGAAATAATAAATGGCAAAAGCGAGCTTAACCTTTGAAAGAGGTATCTTCCAGCAAACCTTATTGAGAGAGATAGATAAAGTTATAAAGTGACATGTGCATAAAAGGGGATAAATGATTGTCGTGATTTTTGTTACATGGTCAATAATTATAGGAACCTGTCATCGTTTTTGAAGTTGTCAAGTATTACTTCAGTTAGTTTGGTAACACTAATAGCGCCTGGCAACACCATTTTTGTAAAGCACGATTGGACGAGACTCGCTAGCCAATAAGAGGCACGTCCAATCGCGTGGAAGTTGCGATATTTGCCGCCAACGAGCTATGATGGAAAATCACCAGCTAAAAAGCAGTCACTTCGGTCCCGAGCACCGAACTGGCAAGTTGTCTCAAGCTTTAGTAGTACTGCTAAAATTAAATTAATATCAAGTGCGTAGTGATCCACGATATGATTGAATTTTTAATGAGTGATATTTTTTGCCGAAACCCGTATATAAAAAGTTAGAATTTTCTGTATCCTTCATTTTATTTATTTACAAAAGAAAGTTACAATACATTACAGTATAAAATAATAAACTGTATATTTCCTAAAAACCAACACACCAAAATATGTTAAAAGACTACAGTTACTATTGATTCAAAAGTTATTTTTTTCATAATATTTATTCGGCTTGACTTAGAATTACACTCATACTTTATACTCATAACGATTAACATAAATTTTACCTGTTGACCGGTATTTTCAGCATCCTAGCAATAGCTACATTATTCAAATCCAAATATTGAGTAGCGGTGAATATTTCCATACCGTCCTCAGTGCGTCTTGCCACGCTAGTTTGAGGCTCCATATAATAGTGGAATTGTGAGCCCAAGCTCATTTCTCCAGTTACTACTTTCGCTACGTCATTGCCTTTATCTGTAGGATCTACTGATATTTCTTTTTTTACTCTTTTTTCTTTTTCTGGGGACGCCATGACGTCTGCTATAGTTATAAGTGGCTTGTTTGAGCTGACTGAACTGTATTTGATAGTGACCAACTTAGCGGCATTGTTAGCAGTCTTTTCTTTATCAGCTACTATTATGCCAGCTGGCTCTCCAAAGAATTTTACCACTTTCTCGCACAAAACTTCTTCTGAAGCTGTTACGAAAGGAATATCGGTTGGCGTGTATGAATTATCTCCTGGTATGTCTTTGGATGTGTAAAAGGCTATTACGCCTGGTATTTTCTTAAACAAATTGTTGTAAATATTATAAATTAGGTATTTTATATTGTACTGAACCGTGCGTTGTTGAAAGAATATAATAAATCAAGAAAACATTTTACAGAATGTTTTCTCTCTTATTTAACCGACTGTTTTTTTTTAATGTAACTTACCATTGCTTCAGATGCATCAAAATCACTAATGACGCTTCCTGGCGGAGCATCAGCAGTAACGAAAGCCGCGAATACTTCATCTACCTGTGTTGGAAGATCATTGGCAAAGGTAGCTTCGCCACTGCACTGAACTAAACCTTCTAGTTTCGGCACCGGTTGGTTTAAAGGCCAAACTGATTGATCAGTTTCAAACACCTGCAGGCCTTTAGATGTTTGTCTCTTTATTGCTTCTCCCCCAGATTTAAATCGTGGATTCACTCTATCATCAGGGCAGAGGCTCAGAATTGCCTGTAAATAATACGACTTAAGTTGAGCATTTCATAACTCTTCCGTACAACAATTACGAAAGAACTTGTTCTCATAAGTATAAATGTTTCTAAATTACCGTTATCAATAAGTAAGGTTTCAATTGCTTAACTCTCTCACCTTGTAATAAAGAGCAATTGCGAGCATTTTCCTATATGCTGCGGAAGGTTCTGGAGGTGCTTCTTTGGGAGATAACTCTTCAGATAATGTTTTAAGAGCCAACTGCAGAGTTTCATTATTGTATGGGTCTTTTCCAGACAGCACTTGCTCGGTTGTACTAGCGTGGATAAAATCTGGTGAAATACTTCCGTATACGATTGTGGCTTTTTCCAACAAGTTGGAGTTTTGTTGGAATCTGAAGAGGAATCCGGCATTAACTACTGCGTGAGCGTTTTGGGCTCGTGGCATAATCTGTAGTAATAATAAAATTCATAATATTAGAACAAAGCAACTAGGTAAGTACCCTGAAATTGATGTGATAACAGACAATTCCCCGAATTCCATTATCCGTTCATTATCTGTTCATCAACTCCATTTCCGTTATCCGGTAAGAAATTTACCATGGCAGTATTGCCAAGTAACCTCTAAGTTTACAATTTCTTGTCATGTCGAAATTTATATCATATCAAAACTACATAATATCGCAAAAAGGAAAAAAATATCGTCGTAAGTACACATAACTATTCCCAATAAAATTGTGCCTGATAAAATAGGCGGCAATAACTTACTTTATAAGTCTTGACTGTACACCACTTAGACATCGGCGGTAGTAAAACGTTCATTATAATTTTCCCCTTCATGTCCATCTTCAGAAAGTCCGGTAATGTAACTCTTTTAGAACTAGTTACGCTTTCGGCTGAAAAAAGAAAGGTACAAAAATCTGACCAGCTTCTGTCCTACCGAGTTTGAGGTGCTAACCATACGGACACAGTAAGGATATGTTCGAACACGAGGAGGTTTTATGGTCGTATGTTTTTTTGTAAAGAACAACTTCAAATGAAGTATTCCCATTACCAAATAAAAACCTTCTAAATAAAGACGAATCATCGAAATCGGATCTCATTAAATAGGAGATACCTTAAAGAGCATTAGCAATTATATACATACATTTGACCTTTTTTATAATTTTATGAGACTTTCCCCTTTAATTAAAAATACCCGATGTTAAAAATTCAATAAGTCTTTAAGTCTACATAACAATACATGTTTCTTCCAGTTCGGTTGTAAAAAAACGACTTATAGTGCGTAGACAGGTACAAATTTTGGAAACTTATTTTCTCAACGTGCGCTTCGTTATTTACTCAAAACAATTGGCGTTTACTATAATTAATACGCTGGTCCGTAAATATTTGTAGTCGCATATTATACATCAAGTTTATCAAAAAACCCAATCAACATGTAGAAGAATAAATAAAAACAAAGTTCAACAAACAATTCACTTACCTATTGTAAGCATTCCCCCAACCGTTTCAAAAAGGACAAACAGATCTGATTGAAACTCTTTGTTCAAATATTTCAGGTACAGGTTGCCTCCAATGGTGCCAATCTGAAATTGATTTATACAAATACCAATATAATAAAATCCTATAACCAAGGGTATATTAACAAAAGGGTCTAACTAGGCATCAGAAAGTACAAGTTAATTAACTTCTGAGCCCTGACTTTGGATAACGATAAATATGATGATACTGGCAGCCGTTGTCGTCGTCCTCGTTTACAAATTGTTGACTGAATATTTTCAATCGTTACCCCAAAGTCTGAGCCCTGTTTACTGTTTGGAACAAAAAACTCTTAAAAATAAAATAAAGACGTAAAAAATTAAAAGCCTTGTTGTTCGGGTAAATATTAATCAGGTCACTAAGTAAGTCAAGGAACAAAGAACCTTATTGCGGTGTTATTTGGCTTGTGATTTTTCACTCATTCATTATTTTTCACTCTACTAAGGTATTATAGAGGGTTTGTGCCCGGCTAAGAAGATCGGAGCGGGAAATTTCCTGAAGTCCTAGAAGAAAACTTGTTTGTCTTGATCTACCCAAGTCGCATGTAAGAAGTTATTGATCATCTACCTATTACCATACAACAACATATTTTTACTTTGACCACTGGCAATGGCTACATATTAATTAATTTTGTTATTAGAGCTGGTGGAAGCGGAAAACCGTACATAGTTACCCCACCATATTTCCATTAATCAAGGCGAACCCGTAACGTTTGACTTATACAATTAACGTCAACCTCGATAAGGGGACAAATAGCGAATTCACATAACCACCATTTGACATTTGACTCCTGTTATAACAAAGGGTTTCAACGTAAATGCCAAATTACATCAGTCTCTAAATGTCAAATGAAATGATTTCCAGATCACTAGGAATGTGGGAAACCAGAAACATCTTGGTATTACAATGAAGTGAAGTCCTCTCCTGGTTCTAAGCTATCTCCCCACCCATTTTTAGCCAAATTGGTTAAGCCGTTCTTGAGTTATAAATAGTGTAACAAACACAACTATATTATAGATATCTAAAAATGACGCAAAAAATATAAGTTTACGTACTCTTTCTTATCCTTTAGGCCTTAGTTATTTTGAATATTGTTTTTAGATCTCCAACTTTGTTTAAAGCGATGTTGATGCGATGCACTTACGTTTCGAACAGGAATATGAGCCACCAGATCCATATGGTCATATAACTGCTTCAGATATGCAAACTCGTCCGTTTCTGCCGCCAGCTGTACGAAGACTTGCATCACCTCAGTCAAAGGCATTCCTGCTCCAAGGACCAGGTTTACATCCATGGTATGTTCCTTTAGTTCGGAAACGTTGAATATGTCTATCAGGTTCGACGGATAGTCGGTGATGTGGTACACCCCTGAAATATATACTTATATCAATCATGAAAGCGAAGTGGATGAGTAGTGGCGAAGGTCGGCTTGCGACGCAGGAGGTTGCTGGTTCAATTGCCGACTGGAGACTGATATTTATATGATCTGATCAGATGTTGGTTTAGGGTGTTTTCTATGTATGATTCAAAATATATCTAATTAGGTATGTCATAATATATTGTATTAAGTCCATAATATCAATCATCTAGTACCTATAAACAAGCTCTACTTATCTTGGGGCTAGATGATACTGTGTGGATTGAAGTAGTAGGTAAATAAGGGCTGTGAATTTTGTATAACCAATAAATATAAAATTAAATGTTTTGTTGAACTTTTGAAGACCTTGTAGAATAAATAAATAATGCTTATATTCCACACATCCATCACCATCTATTACTAGGTTAAGCCGATGTTTTTAATAAAATATTATATATATATATATATATATTACATTGATAGATATTTATATTGTACAAAGAAAACTATAGAACCCGCAACGTCCTGTATAAAAAACAATACTAACCTTGTCCAGTGTTTCCTGCTATCAGCTTATAATCGCCACTTTCCATAGCTTTGAAGACATCGGCCACTGTATACGCTCTGAACCACGTGCGTTGATTTCCTTCCACTTTCATCATTTTATCTTCATTAGCGAAAACAAAATCATTCGTATCAACTTTTTTTCCACATTTGTGAGGGCATTTTTTTCCGCATTTATACCCGCATTGTTTGAAACTGCCGAGGTCTTCAAGATCGCAGATTTTATCAAGTACTGTCTTGTCAGCGTCTGTAGCGAAGGATTTGAATGCGTCTGCGATGGGCCGATAGCCGGTGCATCGGCACATGTTGGCGGCAAATGAATTCTCTATCTCTTGTGATGTTAACTTCATATTTTTTGATTCGTAGAGGCTGTTAAAGAAACTTACTTTCGCTTAAAGTAACTTTTACAAAGCGTTAAAGATATTGCTTTTAGTTGCGACTAAATAATCATTCTAGCAATTTTATGAATAAGATTAACCGCAAAAAGAAGTTTCCGAAGTAAGTTGGTTAAATTTGAAACTGCAGACATCGCTGAACTGCAAAGTAGAAATTTAATAAACAGTTCGTAATATACCTGAGTAATATAGTAAAGTGTTTGAAGAAAGTTTGTGAAGATAGCGGAGAGGTTCCTCTTAACTTGCCACAATTAAGTTGAGAGATCTTGGTGGGAGTCATTTACGTTTGAAGACTATTTAAGTTGCAGTTTTGTTGAATCTGTTTCAATTTAGTATTTATGCGGCTTGGAATAGACGAAGAATGAATTAATTAACACTCTATTAACTAGCGGTCCGCCTCAGCTTAGCACGGGCCTTTACAAAAATTTTAAATATTATAAATTTTTACACACACAAGCGCACAAAGCGAGGACGCGGCCATTTAATCTTCATTTGTTTTCTCGTGTTGTAGAGTTTTGTTTGTATTACAATGAGTTCATCTGATTCAGATATGGATTAATGGCAGAGTGTAACAATTAATATACCTATCTCTTTTTGTAAGAATAAAATACTGTATTATGTAACATAACTTTACATAGGTTTTTATAGGTCGCTTGATTTCATAAGAGAAGAGGCTAAAGCAGAAGTAGAAAACCTTAATTAAAACCTCACCTAAGTTGTTAGTTTAAGTAAAATATTAGGTCCTTACATATGAAATTGGCGTTTTGTATGGGAGGAACAAAAAGTCGAATATTTTTTAATATAATATATTTAATTAATCAAAGTATGAACCATTATTTTCTATGCACTTTTGCCATCTTATAGGTAGTTCATTGATCCCTTTACTAAAAAAACCAGTCGGACGGGAATCAATAAAATCTTTGAAGGCGATTTGGACTGCCCCATCGGAGTTGAATTTTTTCCCTTGCAAGAAGTTATCCAAATTTCGAAAAAAATGGTAATCTGTTGGAGCAAGGTCCGGGGAGTACGGAGGATGTCTTAGACTTTCCAATTGAAGCTCTTCTAATTTAGTAGCCGTCTGTTGCGCAGTGTGTGGTCTAGCGTTGTCGTGAAGCAGCAGTGGCGTGGAGCGATTGACCAGCCTAGGTTGTTTAGCCGCTAGCTTTTCCATCATGGTTTGCAATTGCTGACAATAGACATCAGCCGTAATAGTCTGGCCAGATTTGAGAAAACTGTAATGAACAATACCGGCACTAGTCCACCAAACGCTTACAAGTAACTTTTTGGGGTTAATTTTCGCTTGGGGCAGGATTTGGCTGGCTGGCCAGGATCCAACCATTGCGCTGAGCGCTTCCGATTATCGTAAAGAACCCATTTTTCATCACAGGTAATGATTCGGTTTAAAATACCTTCATTATTGTGCCGGTTTAGTAATGTAACGCAGCAGTCGACGCGCGTTTGCCGGTTTGCTTCAGTCAATTCGTGAGGTACCCACCTTTCAAGCTTTTTAATCTTCCCAATTTGCTTCAAGTGAATTAAAACAGTTTTATCACTAACACCGCAGCCTGCAGCTAACTCGGACGTGGTTTGCGATGGATCCGCTTCCAAAGAGGAGAAATTTGTGATTAAAGTGGCCAGTACGAAAAACGCCAATTTCATACGTAAGGACCTAATATAATTCACTTGTTTTATCTAGCTACCTTGAGTTTTTATTTTTACTTCCTTGTATTCGTAATTAAAAGCATAGTTTTTACCTCGGGTGAAAGTTACTTAATTAGTCCTTAATTATTAGTAGAACTATTGGCAGCCAAACAACGTCTCGGGACTACATAAGTTACTTCCAACCCTAGGGTAACAATGTACTATTTTTTTATTTGAATGCCCTTGTATCCAACGAGAAGCACTAGAAAGAGCTAGCAGAAGCGATAGAAGATCTAAGCCCAGCAGTGGTCAGCCCACAGCTGGGTGTGATGATAATACCTATACATGCTCATTATCCAGCCCGGAGTACAGAACCCGCACTGGGTGCCGTTGAACTTCGCCAACCGATGCTGTATGTCGTGGTAGCCGTTGATTTTGCTGCCGATCCCTTCAACCGTTGTTACTTCCCACCCGTGGCAGGACAGCACAGATACTAAGCACTGAAAAGTAATAAAAACAATAATTATTGAGGATCAGGCGCCGGATGAATTTCCCATACAAACGTAATACCAAAATGATGTTTTGATTGATGAATTGATTTCTAATTGGAACATATTTTCACCATGGTTTGCTTTTTTATTTCCCATTCAATCGATTTTTAATTTGAGCATAATTATTTTCACTATGATCTGTTAATATTAATATTAGTATTTATCTACGTTCTTGCCACAAACTTTTTTCAATATGCTTATCAGCAAAAAGACTAAGAAAAAATGTCGTATGTAATGTAAAAATGCAATAGATTTAATTTAATTTCTGAAAAACATGTATTTTGAAAAAAGTTAGGTAAATAATACAAAATAACCTAGGTAAATAATATAAAATATACTATTTTAATACAAGTAATTACAAATCATAGTGAAAATATGCTCAAATTACAAATCTTTTTGGTGCTACGTTTGTATCAAAAATTCATCTGTCGTCATCAGAGCCTAAGGGTTGTAAATCTTCAAGAATTTCTCACCCTTTCCACCATTACTAATTACCTCGGAAGTAAGCGTAAAGAAAACTGATTGAAGCGTAAACAAAATGCTATTTGAACAACATCTTATCTAAGAGTTTTGTTTTGATTTTCGTACGCTCCTGTTAGAATAACACAAACAAATGACAAACGAATGCAGTTGGAATAGTTGTGATTCATAAGAGTGTGGTCAAATCAAATATAGTATTATAAGGAGGACAGATTTGATTGTTTCTTTATTTGTTTGGAAGGCTCCGAAACTACTGGAACGATTTGAAAGATTATTTCACCATTAAAATCTTACATTGTTCATGCATGAGAGATCTCATGAACAAAAATTTAAAGGGTCCGTTTGAAATGTTGTGTATGTATGTTGTACACACATACACTCAGAGTTACACCACTGAAAGTGTAAAAAATATTATAAAGATTATTTAAAATATTTAAAAAAAATTATAATTAGTGCGCAGCCGGGGCGGACAGCTAGTATTAAATAAATTGGTTAGTAAATAGGTTGGTAGGTGATTTCAAAATTTACCAACATGTATTTTTTTGTGTCTGAATTTGTGTACTCTGCGTTTTGTTTAAAATATGACAGAGACATCAAGCTTGTTTCCCTTTGATAATAAGCCTGAGTCAGAGATCCTTCACCACAAGTTATAACTTTATTATTTATTATTACAGCTCTAGAATTGGAACTTAAACAGGTGAACCATTCTTCAGTCAACTTCAATATGATTGTTAACTAACTGTCCATACTTAACCTAAAAATCACTTGTCGTGTATTTAATAAGCTAATCATATTTATATTACCTGGAATTTGTTGATATCTAGTAAATAGAAATATGGTTCTTTTTGATGTGCACAAATGGTTCTTTTTGATGAAATGTATACAAACATTTCAGACCGAATTTGGTTGTAGGATAGGTCTAAAACATCCCGGTATTTTAACTTAACTAATGTTTTCATAAACATCATCATCAGCCTATGCTAGTCCACAGCTGGACATAGGCCTCCCCTAATGAGCGTCATAGCGCCCTATCTTCAGCTTGTCGTATCCACAAATGATTTACATAATATTTTTTATATAATTTTGTTGATAGTTGGCATTTGCTTACAGAGTTAACAGCGAAAATCTTCATGTTATTGGATGGCGGCAGCGGAGCCCTGACTGCCACCACACAAGCCCCGCAGCCTCCTTCGTGGCACATGGACTTGGTGCCTCGCAAGTCCGCTTCGGTCCTGATGTAGTCGTTCAATGATACTTCGGGGCCAAAGCGGCCGTCGACTGGAGAAACAAGAACGGAGTAAATATCGTCGACTGGTGAAACAAGAACGGGGTAAGTATCGTCGACTGGTGAAACAAGAACGGGGTAAGTATCGTCGACTGGTGAAACAAGAACGGGGTAAGTATCGTCGACTGGTGAAACAAGAACGGAGTAAGTATCGTCGACTGGTGAAACAAGAACGGGGTACCTAAGTATCATCATTACATCATCAGCCCCTAATACATAGTTTACAGCTGGACAAAGGGCTGCCTTAATGAGCGCCATAGATGGTATTATTTATCATTTGGGGCCCATGATTTCCATGGGCCTCAAATGGGGGCCACACTGGGCATGCGAGTTTGGGAAGCAGTTTGGTGGAGCTGTTCTGCAGAGGTCGCTGCTGCCCGCCCCCTAGTGTGTTTCACGACATCCACGGGAAGAGTTGGGGTGGTGAAATTCTATGCCGGCACCCAAGACCAAAAAAGGAATTTTTTAGATTATTGTGAAACATCGCCAGTCATATTGACTCTTAATATCCACCCATCTTACCATCAAGGATGAGATTCTGGTCAAACGAAGGTCTAGGTAATCAGTTGGTGCGATTGGTGGAACAAACATTTTACTACTCTAAGTGCTTATTTTATAAGTATATAGTTAAATAAATCAGAATTTTTAAGAAACATTCTGTGTTATTAATTATATAGTAATTAAATATTTTAATAACTGAATAGTCTATATAAAAGCTATTAGAAATATAAATACAATCTTTATAATTGCGGGTAGCTGGCAATGTTATGTCAACTTTCCAAGATGGTGTGAAGATTCCATAACCCTGATTGCGTTACCTACACGTCGTCGCCGCAATCATAAATAACGTGCAGGCGTAATTACCTGTAAGTGGTAAGTGAATAATATATACCACTTACGTTTAAATTACTGACACATCGTGAATTGCTGATTTTGTCCAACATCACGAACACCTTTGTTAAGACTCCGGATAATAAGAAAATTATTTATTGCACATTTTGTAAAAATTTAAATTAAATGTAAATTTTGTATTAAAATATAAATCCTGTTTTGGCTGTACGTTATGTTATAAGTTTATCTTTTTATTATTTAGAACTAAGAGCTGTGGATTTTGTTTCATAAATAAAAAAAAAAAAATTAAAAAAATAAAATACAATTATAATACGTGTGATAAGACCGCCAATTGTCGGTCTTATCGCTCTAGAGCGAACTCTACCAGACAACCGTTGATAGATTTAATATGTAGCTGTTTATAAAATTCAAATAACTTATCAATACTTTAAATAGACATTCCTACTTTAATTATAAAAATACCTATTAACATACTGATATAAGTACATACTTAGGTACATACGTAATACCTATCTATACTAATATTATAAAGAGGATTTTTTTCCTGATGATTGTTTGTTTGTTTGAATTTAATAAGCACTGAAACTACTGAACCGAATTGAAAAATTTCTTTCATCTTTCGAATCCTAGATTTTTCCTGATGGCTATGAAATATTTTCAAAAAAGTAAATTGTAAAGCATGAAAAATTAAATAATTAAACCGTGCGCTATTTGAACAACCTCTTTTTCTATTAGGGCTCCGCTGCTTACTTTTTCTCTACGGCCATTGTCAGTTATGGAGTGTCAAGTCAATGTCAAAAACCCCGATGCTGCTAAAAAAGTAAGGGATCCGTATGAAACTAAAGAAAGAACTGAAGAAAGAAGTTTGCAATGTTATCAAAAGCCTGAAAACCACAAATAGCACTGGGTACGATAATATAAATACTAAAGTATTAAAGTTTGTGTGTAACCATATCTCACTTGTTTTGAGCTACATTATAAACTTGTGTTTTGAACAAGGAGTCTTTCCATCTAAACTTAAAACTACAATAATTAAACCAATTCACAAAAAAGACAGTAAATATGACATACAAAACTATAGACCGGTTGCTTTAATACCTATTTTCTCTAAAATTATTGAGAAGATTATGCATAAAAACTTATACAACTATTTTGAATCAAATAAAATACTTATAAAAGAACAAAAAGGATTTCGGAAAATAAATCAATTGATTTAGCTATTTATGACTTTTTACATATGATATATTCTAGGATGGATAAGAAACAACAGGTTTAAGCAATGTATCTAGATATGAAAAAAGCATTCGATTTTGTAGAGCACAATATTTTGATAAATAAGCTAGAGTCGTATGGAGTGCGAGGAATAGCGCAAGATCTACTTAAATGTTACTTGCACCAGAGAACTCAGATAACATTTATAACAAAAGTATGTACCAAGACAAAAGATGAAAAATTATTTTGTCTCTAGTAGTAGAACTGTTACCCACGGAGTACCTCAAGGTAGCGTCCTTGGACCGCTCTTATTTTTGATTTATATAAACGACATTTTAATAGCTACAAATAATCCAGTCATTCTTTTCGCAGACGACTGTACTATCGTGTATAATAATCATGACGAAATCTACCCAAGTCTAAAATCTATAATAGAGTGGCTAAAAAGTAATAATTTATTAATCAACTTAACCAAAACTAAGCTCATGAATTTCAGACAAACACAATGTACAATAGTGCCACCGAAAATTACCTTTGAGGATACGGATATATGTAATACGATGACTACCAAATTTCTTGGACTCTACATAGACAGCAATATGAAATGGCAATCACATGTGGATTTTGTGCATAAAAATGTTGCACAGTCCGCGTATGCTTTACGTAAATTAAGAACAGTGGTCAGCCAAAAAGCAGTGCTAACAGCATATCATGGCAATGTGGTCTCAAGATTAAGATATGGTATAATTTTTTGGGGCAATACAGTAAAAATCGAACGTTTATTTATTGCCCAAAAGAGTTGCATTAGAGCAATTTGTGGTATCAAGAGAAGGGACAGCTGTCGACCATATTTCAAGAAACTCAATCTCCTGACATTGACATCACTATATACGAGTATATATGAACTTTTACTATTTATTCGACGAAACCCCGGACTATTTACCTATAACACCAACAAACGGCGACAAGACTCTTTGCAAGTTAGGAATAACGTGAAAACAGCTCTTTTTAGGAATAGTATTTTTGGAATGGCACCCAAAATTTATAATAATTTACCCACTGACATAAAGAAATGCAATGACATTATAATGTTTAAATCTAAACTTTTTAGTTATTTAATAAGTAAGACATTTTACAGCTTGAGTGAATATTTTGACGCAGCAGTATAGTAATTGTTAATGTAAGAGAAGAGAAGTTTTTGATACCTGCTTACAAACTAATAAACGCATTATTTTCAATTCATTAATTAATATTTATAGCTTTACTGCTTAATCTTGTAAAATTTGTACGCCTCATGGCAGATCACAGTGCGCTTAACTTTACGTGTGAACATCTCTGTAATACCTGTGTATCACAAATTAATAAATGAACTTGAACTTGAACTTGAAACTGTGAAACCCATCGTGTTAGTGTGTATAATTTCTGAAATTTTTGTTTAATACCCGTGGGAAGCCGGGGCGGACCGCTAGTATACATATAAAATGACCAGAACACCCTGAACAAATATCTGCAGATCGCACAAATATTGTCCCGAGGCGGGAATCGAACCCGCAACCTCCTGCGTCGCAGGCGGACCTTCACCCACCGCGCCACAGAGGTCGTCAATTCAAACAGATATTCAAAAATATTCTTTGCAAAAAAGGCTTACTTAGAAAATATCAGATTAACTATACGCTAAAAGATTGGGAACGAGCTCCAACCTAAGGCTTCAACACGAAATCTAACAATCTCACGAGATAAAGTTATCTTGTTCACTTCTTTCCTTTACCTTAAAAAGATTGAAGTTATCATAAAATATATAGTATATAAAATCAAAGTGATCAGTTTAATTCCCATTGTTAATGGGTAATTCATATTTCCTAAACATGTAAGCCGTTACCAGAATGCAAATTGCCCAGAATGCTGGCAGCATTGCCGTGATGGCGATGCTAATTCGTTGACTATATTCTAAGCTGTATTCCAATCAAGTGAGTTTGTGTAGTTACTATGTTGTGAATTTTCCAGCAATTAGGCTCTGTGCAAAATTATGTATATTGCAATTGAACTATGTAAGCTAATTTAGATTATTTATTAGTAGACTGTTAATTGTGGGGTATAAAAGCAAAAGTGGCGCTTTTGCTTTTATACCCCACAATTATGAGTATTGTTACATTTCTTCAAAATGTTCTTTTACCCCATATAGGTATGTATTTGTGATGGGTTACACTCAATAAACAATCTACTGGCGTGGGTACAATTTAACATGAAACAATTAGGTGTAGATACATGAAAGGAGACTTCCTACCTTGGTAACCTTTTCCATTGATAGTAAAGAAAAATTTTGACATCTTTCTGAAGTACTTAGCAAAAAGAACTGATAAAACATTAAGATAAAAACTTTGGACGTGGCAGATGACAGTTATTTTTTTATTATTTTTGCGCACTACTATATTCTTTCAGCTCCAGCATTCTACTAAGTTCTTTATCCATCACTTCATATAAAATCACCTACCTCTGTAGCGTACCTAATACATAATTACACATAATTAAGGTCAGCGTCTATAAGTAGATAAGTACGCAAGCAATGCGTACTTAAAAAGTTGAAAGTAGAAGCTTTCTAAAATGAGGTTCCCAACATAGTGAACTATTTTACTGTTCCTCGGTTTATTACATTGCTTAAACGACTCAGCGGATCTCAATAAAATGGGAAGTGAGGTAGGCGGTATCCTGGAGAAGGTCTTACGGTATTTATCATCCTCAAAAAGCGGGCGTGAAGTCGCAAGCAAAAGCAAGTTTACCACAAAACAGCGTACAAATGTCAAGTGAAACGAATCATCATCATCAAGTGCTACTAAATAAGTGCTATACCTAATACTAAAATGACATCTACCGATGAAACAATGAATAACTGACAACTCAATCAAGTTCAATTCTATGAACTATTTTTGTACGAAACTAAATTTAATTTCACAAAATTTTTATTTATTGTTTCTATTATCTAGATGGTTTTAAATTATATTTGTCGTTTTATTTAAATGAAGTAGAACTCAGTTTTGCAGTGCCCTTATAGGGTGAATGTGCTTAGTGAACCTATACTAACCATTCACATAGACCTAAGAATGAATATAATGTATACACAAGCAAAAATTAATGAATTAATAATACCTTCAAGGAAGGGCTATCAAGGTGTGTGTGATCAGAAAATTTACACTTTACAACTCTGAGTTTTCAGTCTGATCTGATCCAGGCATTTTTTTATATGTATAGAAAATATTAAATACCTTATGTATGCTTGCCGCATGTAGCTTAACTGTCATAATTATTAAGTAAGAGAACTCTAGTGTCTAGATAAACCTAATTTAGTATTTAAGACACTACTTACTATAAATATGTCATTATTTCGTATCAATAAACGCTATCTATCTATCTATGTAAAGTCAGTAGATAGATAGATATGTAAAAAGTTTGAATATCTGTCTGAAAAGGTACTTCTAAATTATTGGTTCGCGAACTGGCACGGTAAGTGCCGTAGCGTTATAGTGGACAATGACCATAATAACAAATCTTGCATTGCACCTACTCAGATCACAGATTATAGAATACTCTGTGTACGGATAGTACTAAAATTATGTAAATTATCATAATTTTTCAATAAGCGACACAACCGTAATTTCATGGTTGGCTTAAAAGCTGTCATTTCCTCTAAGTTCTTACTGCTAGTATATATAGGTATCTACCTAGTTTTTATTGCGTATACGTCGCATGCATATAAAAACTCGTCGTTGTTATAGCTATCAAAATTATTTGAAATGACTATCTTTAACTCTCACTAGATTTTGCCTGTGAATTTGCTCGCGTAGTAAAAAACAGAGACAATAGGTAGGTATATTGTATAAGAATATTTTTACGAATCGAACGTTTCTGAGGACCATCTACCTCCAAATAAATTCAGAAACTTTAGGTACTTCTTTATATAATATCCTACAACCATTGTCAGTTTACAATCTTTGTAAACAACTCTCAACGCAATAATCCAAAATTTTTCTTTTTAAGCGTTGTGTTCAAAACCTATGCATTATAGGAAAGTACTTGGACTGGAATTGACAAGTACTGCAAATTCTATCCCAAAATCGACAAGAAAGAAAATGAGTGATAGATATTTTAATTTTGAATTTTGGGAAAATTGCGGCAAAAAAAAATAATTAAAATATTAACTAAATACATGGTACTTACATGTACTTGAACTAAGGGCTATTTACAAAGTTTCCACTAGTAGCAAAATACCGTAAAAGAGGAAAAAAAATTTACAAACATTGTATATTATGTTAGGCCAGAGTATATTGCTGATTACACAATCCAAGTGGATGATCATCACTCATCCCAGAGAATGTCTTGCACGCAACCTGTCAATCTGAAACGTGAGGCCATGGTCATCTTATCTGAACATTATTTATAATTTCCATCGTATTTTTATACACAGTATCATTTATGTGACTGTATTTTAAAATTGTCTTTCTTTTTTATATGGTTTTATAGGGTCATAGTGATAAGTGATCATAAACTATGACCTCCTATTTTAGCTACAAAATTTGAAGTTACTTTGTACCGTAATAATTTCATCGAGTTCGACTTTTAATAAATATTATGTGATCTACTATGCTGTTTAGAATATACTGTGACTCAGATTTTTGGACTGGGTAGAACGGGGTATATCTTTTGGGGAAAAATAATATTGGGTAGAAAAATTGTGGTTGACAGGGGCAGCACTCGGTTCTGTTTGCACATGAGGCTCACGAGGTAGCAACTTTATAAATAAAGATTTCAATCATGCTGTTTCTTTAGGCTTACAAAATAAGAACATAGGTAAGTTGAATTTAATATTTTATAAAATTTAATATAAGAAATAAGTGTTATTGATTTTCTTTCATTTCAATAGTTTGAAGAAGTTTCCGCAATACCTATTGAGTACTAATTTTTTTTGGCAAATGCAATAGAATAAGGCAATTTTCGTGCTGACTGTAATTTTCTATTACTGGGGATGAACATTTTTCTAAAATATATACATAGATATTCTCTTAGGATGAGAATAATTACTTTTCCGTAACACAGTTGTAAACAAGCCCGGAAAGTAAAGGCTCTGTCTTATTAACTACCCTCATTTTAGCAATGTAATTTGATATTCTACTACTGGAGGCCTATGTCCAGCAGTGGACTATTGTAGGCTGGTGATGGATGGATGGATGGATGGATTTGATACTCAAATATTGAATTCAACAATAATTGACTATAACACAGCTCTGCTTAGCTTGGGGCTAGATGATGCTGTTTGGATTGTCCAGCATTATTTATTTATTCATTAGGTACTTAAACATAAATAACTATATTATATAAACGTGAAATAAAATAAAATACATATTCTCCTACGACCATTCCCTGTAGTTCCCCATATTAAGGTGCCTTTTGCCCCGTCCAAAAAATCCCCCTGTAACTGATTCTATTAGTCTCTATGCAATGTCCGAAATTGTAATCATAGTCTATTACACAAATTAATATCTATTACCGACCACCGTTTAACTCAGAATAACAGTGTGATTTTGTCAGGCATTAATTCAATTAAACCCCTCTTTTGTGATGTAATGAACCCCCTTTAATGATACGACACAATTGAATAGAAAAATTGGAACTGATTTGGTGGATTGTCAGCAACAATAAGGTGTGTATTTGATAAAGTGGGATAAAATCCGGTCTGGGGGCAGGGACGTACTCAGGCTTTTACTAATTTGCTTATCCAAGATCATGCTTGGGTGCGTTTTCTGTGGGCAACAATAAGGGAACGTCGGAATTGTGACAAATAATAATCTAACGTTTGATGCCCGTGTTCAACACGTTTTGTGAAAACTAAAATACAACTGTAGGTTTTATTTATCAATTATCTTTCTAATTTCAATAATTGAAACCTCGGGACATGAAAAGTAAGTAGTGAATTACAAAGATGCAAGTGATGTCATTCCTCATTTTACGATTCCACTTATGATAGAGTAGTTTGATTGCTGTCTGCGAATGTTAATGTTAAAAATAGATAAGCAAAAAAACGTTATTTTATTTCTTTAGGTTTCTCAGGTCAATAAAGTTGCATATATCAATTTTAATATTCATTACTTTACTAACGTTTTAATAGTATTTTATCTCTTCCAATAATCATTTCATGTGAGATTGTACTATCCCATAGTATATATAAATTGGTACTTGGGCTAAAATAAACAAAGTAATAAATCAGCACATTATAAATAAAATAGACTATAAATAAACAATAATAAATAATGTTGGACAATTCACACAGCATCATATACCCCCAAGATAAGCTAAGCTTGTTCTTGTTTGTGTACAAGATAACTGATATATTTAATATACAATATATTGTATAGATTTAATATATTAAATACATAAATATTTTTAGTAAACATAGACTACCTACGACATAAATGCTTCTCGTGAGGGTAAACTGCTTACCTGAATACGTATCTGTAGTAAACGCAGATGACATTGCAAATTATTTTGTATTGTTGGAAAATTAATGAGCTACCCATTATAAACGTACAGGACCGAAATGGAGGTAACCTGTCGCTGCTGAAGGCAGATTGGTCTCGTAAATGGTAGGTGTTTTTTATTTTTTTATGTTTGACAATGACATGTAAACAGCGCCACACTGGGTTTGACGGCAACTCATTTATTGCCTACTAGCGGTCCGCCCCGGCTACGCATGGGTATTTAACAAAAATTGATTTTTTCATGCGGATCCCTAACTTTTTGAAATATTCTATAGCCGATGTACCTACATCAGGAAAAATTAAGGATTCTATTGGTTAAAGAATTTTTGAAATTGGTCCAGTAGTAGGAGCCTATTCAATTCAAACTAACAAATCTTTCTTCTATATAATATAAGTATAGATAAAATAACAATAAAATAAAAGAATCAAATTAGAACTATGATTTACAATTTAAATAATTGCGCTGACTGGAAACTGTTTCTAACATTCTACAGGAGATTGAACTGATGCTCAATTGTTTTTAAAAGGGTAAAATCATGTGAAAATTATAATTGTAATGCTATGTTCACATGCGCGCGTTCAACTCGACATTCAACGTGCACGTTCACGTTCACGAGCGTGTGAACAGTACGCCCGAGCCCGTAAACGCGCCTGTGAACGTGAATGCCGCGAACCAAATGCACTGACTGACGCGACGGCGCGTGCGTGTGAACAGCTTGAATTGTCGCCGGCCTGGGACGGGCTGCATGCAGGCAGCCCGCCAGGCAGCCCGCCGGGCTGCACGGCGCGCATGTGAACATAGCATTAGAGGTACCGTGGAAACTGGGAAATGATAACTCTCACGCTGTTATTTCGGAACTGATTTATTGATTATTTAGGTATCACTCACTTATTGCACGTAGAAATTTGAGAGTCATACACATTTTACTTTGAACAATACTATCAGTAGTTGCAATAAAAGCATAGAAATAATCAGCCTTCAATCGATTTATATAATAATTGATTGACCTTCATAAATCACTACGGTCATTAGTCATCAATAATTGGACTTGCAATAACTACCTTCCACTGCATATTATAGAAATGGCTCGCTATTTTACATACAAGCATAACATCATCATCACCAGCCTATAATAGTCCACTGCTGGACATAGGCCTCCCCTAATGAGCGCCATAGATGGCATCATTATTTGGGAGTTATTGCCCATAAACCCCACGCTGGGCATGCGGGTTGGGGATCGCAGTTCGGTGTAGTTGTTCTGCAGAAGGCGCTGCTACCGCCCCCCGGTGTGTTTCCCTTAGTCGCCTTTACGACACCCACGGGAAGAGTTGGGGTGGTGAAATTCTATGCCAGCACCACACGGCGTACAAGCATATTACTTTCAAATTAAAATCATAGACCAAAATTACCAAAAAGAACCTCGGTCCCTCACAATCCTCATTGATATAGAGAAGAATAATCACCCAGAGAATGTAAAATACATAGAAATAAAAAAATATCTGAGCGTCTGGTCGGAGCGATGTGTGACCCAAGAGCTGGTCAGTATCTGGCGCAGTGCATCAGCATTGCCATATAGCGAGGCAGTGCAGCCAGCATTTTGGGGACACTTCCGACTGGTATTGATATGGATCAGTTGAGCTACCTGTTGTTTGTTTGCAACAGTCTGCAGTTCAATTGTAAATACTACATAGTTCTAATTTAGATATTTAATTTAATTTTCTTTGTTAAAAAAGGTTTTAAGCCGTTTATCGACACATCAATATTTTCTAGCCTTATATACTCAATATAATATAGATACATATATTTTATTATACATAGAAAGCGAGTAGAAAATCCTGAACATAATGTTACATGGATTGATATTTTTTACTATTCATCGCTAACGACCACAACACCCTGAACAAATATCTGCAGATCGTGCAAACATTTGTCCCGAGGCGGGAATCAAAAACCGTAAGCCTCCTCCGGCGCAGGTGTACCTTCGCCCACCGCGCCACAGAAGTCGTCAATGATAAACAGAAGATCTATAGAAAATAATAAATTATTATTTTAAATAACAACCATGAGTACTGTAGCGTAACGAAACCCATATCGATGGAGGCGATAAGGATCATTTTGGCATGTCATTTATTTATTTCCACTAATAGTGTAGACCTTAGCTCAAATGACTTCTTTGATATATTTTTTTTCATATATTTTTAGATTATAACAAGTTCATTGGCGTAGCGCTTGTGACGCAGGAGGTTACGGGTTCAATTTCTTCTTTACTAATGTTTGTACGATCTGCAGACATTTGTTCAGGGTGTTCTGGTCTTTTACTATGAATAATAACAAATATCTATCCATGTAACATATTGTATTATATTCAATATATCAGTCAGCTAATATCCATAACAATAGCCCTGCTTAGCTTGGGCATAGACGATGCTGTGTGGATTGTCCAGTATTATTTATTTGTTTTCGTCATGCTCGATATTTAGTTTCTGGCGAGAGTTCCGGCGACGCGTTCGATTTCCTTTTTTCCCTACACTTTCTTGACTTATCTCTAAACCATTCCGTTTCTCGGGCTAGCTACTCCTCGTCAGTGCTGCATTCGCGTTAAAGTTTTCCGTGCATGGTGATCTTCATGAATTTACTATAGTGGTATAATCTACAAGACATTTCAGCTGCTGCTGTAGGATACTCATTCGGTTTTTAAAGTCTCTCAAGATTCAGTCGTAAGACTCAAGTCGTAAGAGTCGTAAGACACTAATATAAGACTCTCAAGTTTCAGCATCTCTTCTTTTTCTTCTTGGCAGTGTTGTGCGACTATATTATGTTATTCAGCCAGGAATCTCTATCAGTTTTAATAATATTATAACTTTTTGTTGTATTCATTGTTGCTGCATACAATTAGTTTCAAACGTGATGTCGTCAGTAAACATGCCAGAATTTTATGATCTAGCAAGGTCATTGCGATCGGGCCGTGTTAGATGCGACGTTTGATATGATGCGTTGGCACTTCTCATATTCGGCACGCGCGGGTGCGTGTGACACAATTATTCTCGAGGGAGATTGAACGATCACGATTCCAAATATTTGATTAAGTTAGACACAATATATATTTTATATTTGCAGTAATAATATTTTACTTGGCAGCATAAAACTCTGAAGTTCTCAGTTACTGTGGCCTCATTCACTGCGCTGTTCTATTCACAAACGAACATGATTTTGTTAGATAGTGGTTGTATCATTATAAACATATAACAAACCTACAAGCAGAACATGCTATCCATGTGTGTCGCAATCGGTGAAATGGTGCTCGGTAAGGCTTTTATATATATTTTTGCACGGTGCTATAATTTATTGACTTATTTTTAACCTTAATATATTATAGAGTTTGTAGACAACATTGAAAGGAATTGAAATTTTCTCTTTGGGTACGCAGAATATAGTTACAGGTAGGTATATAGAATATAGGGTACCTATTATTATATTCAGGAAAAATATGGGTCAGGTAGGTCAACTAAACTCTTTGAGTATTGAAACTTCATTTACCTACACAGCTTTTGTATTCGTTTCTATAATAATAATGCTGGGCAATTCACACAGTATTATAGATAACACGAGCTCTGCTTAGCTTGGGCTAGAGCCCAAGCTAAGCAGAGCTCGTGTTATGGGTACCTACTAGATAAGTGATATACATAGTAGATATAATAATATACGAGTAAATTTATAGATATTTTTACTATACATAGAAAATGACCAGAACACCATGAACAAATAATTGCAGATGGTACAAATATATGTCCCGAGGCGGGAATTGAACCCGCAACCTCCTGCGTCGCAGGCGGACCTTCGCCCACCGCGCCACAGCGGTCGTCATATCTATAAAGCTTTTTTACAAAATTCAAAATAAAAGAGGACAACATATAAACAAATGACAGTTTCATCCATGTACCCAGAAAATTAAGAGAAATTAAGTAAAATAAACTAAATTTTACGAAAGTTTAAAAACACGGCTACTTTTTTTATACATAGCCAGACTTACTCGAGATGATGACATTTTAACAATACAGACTCAAAAAAAAGAAAAATCGTAAAACATATTGGATATCTACCTAACAGCTATAAGGTCGTATAAGGTGGTCCACAGGCAATACATTTTTAAAACCATGTACAGTGCGCGTCACATATAAGTACCCCCCCTATCTCAATGTATGTGGGACACAATAGTTGTTATTGTTGGGAATTTCAGACTGAGTATTATGGAAGGGCAGTTCGATCCTGAGCGGCGCATTTTCGCATGTGAAAAATTGTGACAAGTTACAAGGGAATTAGAATAAGTCGAAAATAGTTTGTATACAAGGGTGGTACTTAATTCTGACGCGCACTGTACATAGACCACGGAAAAAAAATTCTTGGAACACACAGTGAGGTAGACAACGGGCAGGAAACATCCTCATGTGGTTCAGCGTTTAAAAGTTACGGTGGAATAATAAATAAGAAAAAAACAGATGAGCCCTCAAACGTGTGCACGCCTAAAAAATACATGTATTTTTAGCAGTCGAATGTAATAAATAAACATCAGCAATCTTGTAATTTTTCAGGGCAACACAAGAAAATCTTGGAATTTTTCTGTATTTTCCTGACCGTCGGTGTTTGTGCTGCAAGAAGCTCTCATGATCAGAAACCTGCAAAGTTCACCTTCAAGTCTGTTCGCGATTCTATACTGCCTGCTTTGCAACCTCTCGTTACTGCTGGATCCAATGGATGTATGTAGAATTTTATCATCACCAGCCTATAATAAACCACTGCTGGACACAGGCATATTTTGAACAATTAATCAAAGTGATCACTTTATTTCCCATTTTTATTTCTTATTTAACTTGTATTTTGTGACGTGTCCAAGAGTCCTGTAAGGTCTAAAGGAAATAAAGCACTTTGATTTTGATTTTGATTTTGAGGCCTCTCCTAATGAGCGCCATAGATGGCATTATCATTTGGGGGTTAATGCCCATAATCCCCACGCTGGGCATGCGGGTTGGGGATCGCAGTTCGGTGGAGTTGTTCTGCAGAGGACGCTGCTGCCCGCCCCCCGGTGCGTTTCCCTTAGTCGCCTCTTACGACACCCACGGTAAGAGATGGGGTGGTGAAATTCTTTGCCGGCACCACACGGCAAAGAATTTTAGAATTTTATGCTGCTTGTATACTTTTGCAAGTTTTCAAGAAAATGGGCTCAAGCTCATAAAACCTTGAAATAACTGATCTAGAACGAACGCTCAGGCAAGCGAAGGTAAGGTTGCTAGTTCGATTCCCTTGCCTCTCTCTCTCTCTACAAAATATATTATTAAATATATTATATTGCATTTGTTTCGGGTGTTTTGATTATTTTCTTTGGATACCTACTAAAAATATCTATCTATGTAATGTATTCTATTAAGTATATCAGACACCCTTATCAGTTATCACATATCTTTGCATGGCTTGGGGCTAAGTGATGCCGTGTGGATTGTCCAGCATTATTTATTTGAAATAGGATGAATAAACTTTAAACTGTTTGCTGAACTAAATTTATAGGAATAACCATTGATGAATGGCTGAAAACATTGAATAGAATGAATATAAAGAAATAATCATTGATCGGCTAGATTTGAAACACAAGGTAAAGGTACAGCCAATTCACCGTAGAAGACGTTATCTCAGAAATTCAATAAAACTATATAAAGTGAATCTTACAAGTTTTCTTTACTACGAAATTCTGTAAGATCTTTTAACGAGCTATAAAACAAAGAATCAGAGGAAGGTAAAAAGGTGAAACTGCACGATCTCTGAGGGCCAATGTTGTACAGAGAACTTTCAGATTGACCATTCAACTTTGAAATAGCAGTGCTCTCCTCAAAGTTAGATTGATTTGGGATTATTTTATATTGCTTTCGTTACTACTCGTTATTTTTTACTTGCGCTTCTCTTGGAAGCAACTAGCCCATTCCACACATAAACAAATCAGATTTAACGATATGTTGCGAATATATTTTGTAATTTTAATACATGATCATTGTTTCTTCCTATTTCAGGTGGATATTTCAAAAACTTCCTCGGCCTTTCTTACGATCAAATGATGGCAAGAAACGCATCGCATAAAGAAAACATTACAATAGACCTCATCACAAAAACTGGTCCAGTAAAGAATATTCTCAGCGACACTAAGAAACTAAAGGCCTTGGTACATCATGAAGATAATATCGTAGTTTTGATACACGGGTTTGGGGAGAGCTCAGAAGGAGAAATGGTTCAAGCTTTGGCTTCGGAGCTGCTGAAGAATGAAGGTCTGAAGATATTTGCTTTGGATGGAAGGCATACGATCAGACTGGAGTATTTAAGAAGCTCTACGTATTCAAGGTTCATGGGAGAAATGCTTGGAGAGGCACTCAGCCACATAATAAAAGGTATTATTATTATTACAGTGTTTTAAATCTTATTTCATCAAGGTTTTCGTAAAGAGATCATAAGGGTTAAGTTCAACTTTGCTTAATAAAATACATTTATCCGTTACTCTGCTTACAAAGTTCACCGAGTTCATTAATTTCATACAATTGATAACGACGTATTTTCTGGGTTCTTTTTTCGGTTTTCTTTTTAGAAGCAAGAACTGATTCGTATCCGTTTTTCGATAGTACAATCCTTTATGGCATTATAAAGGTGGGTTTTGTTATATTGATAATATGGTAGATATTGGAAACTTAACTTAAGGGCAGATACATAATATTTACAACGAAAATTACAATACATAGCAGAATATAACAATTACAACTAGTATTAACTGGTAACCGGAAAGCGGTTAATAATTTAGGGCAGCATTTGACCGAAATATAAGCCAGCACTCCGATCACCTGTGGACTTTATGAGTAGCTTTCTAAGATCTAACGTAAGTGCAGATTAATATTACCTATAGCTTCTGCTATAAAGATTTGAGAAGGGTATAGAGATCGAACATTTTCGTGATTATATTCCTAGTTTATTTTCGTGATTCACAGATGGTCACGATACTTCAAAAATCACCCTGATCGGGCACAGTCTTGGCTCCCACATAGCAGGCGCTGCAGGCAAGCTGGTCTACCAGCGCACAGGCAAGCTGATTGGACGCATCGCAGCTTTAGATCCTGCTGGACCATGCTTCCACAACGTCAGCGTCACTGAACGGCTGGACCCAACAGATGCAGCGTTTGTAGATGTCATTCATAGCAACATTGGGATTCTAGGCTTGAGTACGCCTGTAGGTAAAGATTTTACAAGTTTGCTTCCTTTGTGTCATTAGAATATCCCTACTGCCCTTGCATTTGGCGTTTTATAAAATAATCTTCAGTAGCAAATATATGATTCCGGAGAAGTACAGTGTTATGTATCAACGCGTAGCGCTAGCGCTAATATAAGTTTATTAGTTCGTAGAACATAGGTCTAAAAAAAAGATTACCTATACCTGAGTGGCTAAGGCAGTAAGTTGCATATTTTTAATAATAGTCTCTTTCATTTCTTAATAATTGTAACTATTAACACTTGCCAGTATTATAGTTAACAAAACAGAAGAAAAAATTACCGATTATTTTCATAAGATTTAAAATCCTTGTCCTAAAAATTAAGCACTCTCAAATGTTAGAGTAATCCGTAAATAATTCTTCCTTTAATTTTTGCTTAATTTAATAAATCGAATTGTAATTAATTATATTTCTACATAATAATTAATAAATAAAATAAATGTTATTAGCTGTTAATATTTTCACAAATATTTTCTATCCAAATCCAATGAAAAATGCTAGTAATATTAAGTACCTACTAGTGGTACTATCACTGTGTACTTAATATTAATAACATTGTAAGTACGGTAAAAATTAAAATTAAATTAAATTAAAATTTGTAAGCAAGTTTATTATGCGTATCGACGCATAATAAAATCAAAATAAATAAATAATAATAGCTGGAGAAATCCATACAGCAACATCTTATTAGTGTCAGTCCAAAGCTCAACATATGCGCCCCCTAATTAGCACCTTAGCGCTCTGTCTTCAGCACACTATTAAAACCTAAGTTACTCATTTGCTATGAAGTTTTGGGCTATACTGTGTTATTATTAAATTTCAGGGCACAAAGATTTCTACCCAAACGGAGGCATGTCTCAGCCAGGGTGCATGTTCTACATCTGCGACCACAGTCGCGCCTGGGAGTTTTACGCGGAGTCGATCAATAACCCCAAGTCATTTCCAGGTATGTTAATATCAATAACTCTTTGAAATCGGGCTGTTACATATTATGTCCCAACTCGACTTCAAATTAAACAGTGCCATATGTCCCAAGTCGACATTTTAAGTACTTGTCCCAGGACAGAAGATAGCGCTAATGAATGGATAGGGGAGAAATTTTGCACCTATCGAGATCTAATAAAAAATGCTGAATAATCCTCACAACATATAGCCCAAGGAGTAACAGAACTTGTGTTATGGTTAATATGCTTAATAAGTACACATACAAACATTTGCTGAAAGCAAAATATCTTCGTTCATAAGACGAGGGAGAATCTCTATCCAAGGCGGATTTGCATCATCACCATCATCAGCCTATAATAGTCCACTGTTGGACATAGGTCTCCTCTAATGAATGCCGTAGATGGCATTATATATTAATTATGGATTATTATCCTATGTTAATGGGATTATACCATTGATTATGAGGATTATTAGATTTACATTATGAGGGGAAAACTAGATGAAGACGATTTTAGTAAGTATTCTCTCTAATCACTGCATAATTTTGTACGTTCTTTCTAAACTTCCAGCTCAAAAGTGCTCAAATTGGATGTCATTCTCCGAGGGCAGATGCAATAAAACCGAAGTGGCCTACATGGGAGCGGGATCTGAAAAGGGAAGCAACGGCCTGTATTTCCTGAACACAGCTCCTGCACCACCTTTCGGCCTAGGAAAAAGCAGTTTGAAGATAACGACTTAAAGACGATAAATGCCTTGACGACAATCTCTAGTGAAAGTGCAAGTTTTGGTTTTGAAACGTGATAATATGCGGTATTGTCACTACGTACTCGCGAACAGTCAGGTTGATCTCAATTCCAAGGTTTTTCCTCAGGACTACAAAAGAAGGTTTTTCAACAGCGGTCTTCAAGGACATTTTAAGTGTCGACAATGCTTTTATAATGTCCCCGATGTTGCAGGCGTCCATCCATAGGCTGCGGTAACCGCATGCTTGTTTGCGACCTTGTTGCTATAAAAAAAAAACTTTTGATTTTGGAAAGGAAACTATGTAGTTACAATGCCTTGACATGTTGAATTCATATCTTAATCTATAAGTGTTTCGAGAATTTTGTTATTGTATATATTGTTGTATATATTGGTGTAGTACACCAATGGAATCCGCGATAATAATAATTTTCTATTATAAATAAAAAAGGTAATAAATATATTAAATATAAAAATAAATTCAGCTTAGAACACTGTAGTATTCAGTTACTTAAATATTCGGACCTTCTAAGCTGGACTTATTAAAAGTTTTAATAATAAAAAGGTCTAAATTGTTTATCAAAATTTTAATTAGATTGTCAAAATCGTCACTTTATGAGATGGCATTGAAACGATCACATTACGAGTTAATGAAAATTCTAGTTAGAAGTTCATTATTCGTTAGAAGTCAGGGTCGGGATCAGCTGATGAATGTTTAAAGTACTTCGACTAGAAACTTTTTAATTAGACAAGTGGGTAGGGTAGAGTTGAAGCAAAAATGCCATGTTCTGAGGAGTTTTTCGACTAAATAACGTTTTTAGAGGTAAAAATTCGTTTTATTAACACTTATTAATGCCCAAGCAGCACATGTCTATCTGCTTAGTGGCTGCGCACGCCTCAAGGTCGTCGCATCGCCAAGGCTGAGCAGTAAAAGCCTTAAACACGATGCTAGGTAGACAAGTATTCTAAAACATATTATATAAAAACAAACAGTTCTTAAACGAATTTTATGCTTCGTCACACTCTCGTGTTTGACAAATTCATTTTGAATCATGAGTTTAGTTTGACTTGGAAGAGCACCATGGTTTATGATCATTCTTTTAATATATAAAATTATAATCGAATGTCTTACGTACGCCCAATGGCAGAATCCAGCGATTGAAAATTCTCTTTATGAACCGACTGTACCTGATAATCAGACATTAAGTGAATGACTGAATTACTCATGCCCCTTGTTAAGGGATGAAACATTGGTTTTCCAACAATATTTGTAGTTAACCCGATCACATTATGAAACGTATTTTTGTGTGCTCCTAAAAATCTCTGTACTATTATCAAACTGTCTAGTCTAAATATGGCCATAGCCCCATATTTAGACTAGACATCTTGCTATGTATTATTTCCCCTATCAGGATAATAGCACTGATAATATACGTGAACAGTAGGATAGAAAGAGGCAGTATGATTTGGCTGAACGGCGTTTGTACGTGAGAGAGTGGGATACACTCTGTCATCAAGTTGTAGTGTCTTCTCAATCTTTGGAGGATTCCTGTTTCCTCCATTCTATGCAGTCTGTAACAAGAAAAGTTTTGTAAGGAATCTACAAAGATTTTGGTGAAAATATAATTTTTTGTCACAAAAGTTACTTTTCTCTAAATTACATCTTTACACGTGGGTATTTGTTACTTTATGTAGCTATTTGATACTTAATCAGACACTGATTGAATTGTGATGAAACTTTGTAGAATATAAGATGAAAACCTACACGTTTTGATGGATTTTATGCTATTTAATTAGGAGTAGTACTTGATGAGGAAGTTTTCATCATCAGCATCATAGCAACCCTTTATGTCACCCACTACTACTAGGTATCCTTAAATATTTATCAGCCTTCTATATTGTGCCTTTAGCAACCAGGTGTGCCCAACGACTGTGATGATGTCATAGGCCCAACGTGCGTTTGGACATCGGACTTCTTAAGCTTGACCTGGACCACCACTCTGTTAATATTATTTCTGTCTACCGGCAATCACCACGTCTAGGAATCATGTTAGAATTCATCTATTCATAATCTTATCTTTTGCTCTCAAAAAAGTCAGTCACTGCAATTATGAGTTAGTTCATTAGGAACGTTAGCGGGTTATCTACGAGCCTACCATCATCATAATTACTAAGAATTCTTCAAACACAAGCTAGGTTCTTAAGTAAACCGTTTACATTCTTAATGACATTGTCAACTCACGAAAGCTTTTATAGTAAAATATGTTATTATTTCTTCACAGAAACCATTTTAGGATTCAAGAGGATGTCAAGAAGAGGGTTAAATTTAAAATTAGGTTAGAGACTACTTACGCAATTTTGAATTTCTCCTTGTATGGAAAATTGTACGAGACAAAGATGTACTTTTTTAGCTTTGTCAATAAGTCAATGTTTGTAAGGCCGCATATTTCGTGGTTTTCAAAAACTGAAACAAACAGATTACTTATTCTTTTCATCATTATATATTTAGGGGTATGAATTCGATTTCAAGTGGAAGAAGGTTTAACTGTTTTAGCTCTCAGAGTTTTTTTGTGATGCGGTGCACAAAAGACGGTCTCGTTTCTAGCGTATGTCACCATTTCTGTGACGCTTTCCACTCGATAGACGTTACCCTGGAGGCGCGAAGGAATCTGTAAGTTCCTATAGTTAGTGGTGTCCGTACCATCACGTATCCAAGGATTAAGGAGCTGGTATTCTGACAGTAGGGCAGCGTTACCTGCCTTCACAGCCTGGAGACCTTCGATGGCTGTCACAGATTTCATGGTCACCAGTTTTTTGGTAGCCTGGCTTTCATTTTTGGAATTGTCTAGGGTGCTGATCTGAAAATTATATGCTTAATGACTATTAACCTACTTTGGATTCTAATACTTATTTGGTGAACAGTAAATATTATCCATCAAATTATACAAGTAGGTGTGTTGTATCGTTGTTATCGTTTATGCGAACAAAAGTGTTGCTTTACTTCGTTTTAAATATTAAACTCTATCGATGACCCAATATATATTATAACTTACATAATTTCTCACAATCCATTGTATATCTTCCATCATAACGAAGTCCAAGTCGCTTTTAAAAATGCTGATTGCATCAATATCTCTGTCCTTGTCATTAACTAGGTGTGAGAGCAGGTTAGATGTATAGTAAGTGTAAATTAAAAATGCAAATATGAAAAATGCCAAATAAGCTCCTCGACGTGAGTACAGCACAGCATCTATTGGTGGTACTAAAAATAAAATATATTTTGTTATATTCATAGCAAAAAAACTTCCTCTTGGTTCTCACATTAGTTTTGACTCTAATTTTAGTCTAAGTGTTAATAATAAGATTTTATAAAATAAGAGAAATTTAAGTCTACTATACCTAACTACACTGGCTTTTATGTTCACTCCCTCTTGCTCGCGCAAAATTAGCGCTAGCATCATCGTGCGTTGTGGGAGGAAGTAAACAGGTCCACACCCAAGTAGCATTTTACTCCATTTAAGAGTACACATTTAGTTCCCAGGTGTACTTGAAGCTTTATTACAGTTAACACGTGATGTATAAGCTGCATTACTGCAATTAATAACACCTATACCTGTTTAAGGAACTTATAGGAGTTCAGAGTTATACTTTTATACGACTGTTGGCGTTATAATACAACTATCCTTTAGTCAGCCGTCTGACTAAGAGCATTACAGGGGGGTAGAGATACGGCAACCGCTGTTTAACGGCCTACTTGTACGATGTTATAGAGCTAGCATTTTAATAGAACACGTGGTCATTTATAAATCCAAAGGCTGTTATGTTTACTTGTTTTAGACTGTTATACAGCTAGTTGCTGTAGTAGGACTTGTTTGTGATCATTAAAATAACCTATTTTTACTATCTGTACAGAAGTGTTTAAATGGTTCGCATGTACAATGTAGGCTGTTAAAAGGACTACATGTGGACTACATGAAGGCATTATTAATCATTAATAATAAACATCAATGGTAGTTTATAATTTTAATAATCAGCATATTTTTTCTATTTATTCTTATTATGTAATTATAATTAGGCAAATCTTAAAAATGATGCATAACATAAGAAACAGTAGCAGCAGTAGAATCCATTTGAGTCCATCCCGCGTTGAAGGCACTCGGCATCTGAAACAAACAAAAAATCATAATCTTGTCTTATACGATGATAATAAAACTTTGCAGGTTCTGTTATTTTTATTCCAATGTTAATTTTTATATAGAATTAGATAGGTGGATTTACATCCGCGGTTGATGAGTCGCTTGTTACAAAATATTAATTATACTTCAGGTACCTGGGATAGGCGATTTAACGGACAATAATTATTATTGCGGATCTCTAAAATTTCCAGTATATTGAACGACACAATTGACCTGAACTACATCTAAAAGCTGTACTTAAGTTCACTTTAGAATACATATAAAGACATTGGCTCTGTAGTGGTATAAATGTGGAACTCAATATAGGTAACAGGATTCTAACAGAACACATGTGAACCTATTATACGCTCACCGCATTAAATTGGAGTTATAATAGTTCACATAGCCGTATTTCATTTCCACCATTTTGTTCTACGTAACCTAAAATATTTACCATATAAATCTCCAAAATTATAATGCAGATTACACAAAATACGCAGATAGAGCGATTGATTTTTGGTTTCATGCTATAATTTATTACTGTAGTATAATTATAATGCCAATATAATATCAAAAACTGAAAATCCTAGATTTCTTCTCAGCCAGTTTTAAATATTTTAAAATGAATATCGCGTTTTTCACGATAAAGTTGCATTCCCATGACATTCACACTATTATTAAGTATTTAAAACAGTATACTTACGTGTTATCATAAAATTTGCTATTTAATCCGCTGGAGTTATTTTGATGGCCATCAACACACAAAACAAAACTAAAAAGGAATAAATTATTGAAATAAGAAGTAATTTAGTACACAAGTGAATTTTAGGTAGCACTGGAGTACTATTGTGGGATTTTATAACTGTGAAGGCTGTATATTTAGCCACTTGTTACTCTTTATTACACGTTGTATGGTTCACACTGCGTCCCATATAGTGCCGTAAGTCAGCTTAAGGCTGACTTATGTCCGATGTTACTGCTTAAACTGCTATTATAATGCTATTATACTGCTAATGTACAGCCAATGTAAACTTAAGGCTGTCTAAGTTGTGCCCAAACTGGTTCTATAAGAGCATTATAGCAAGCTATACAGCTCTTATACAGCTTACTTATACAGCTTGTGGAGTACATGTGAACGACTAGACATCTTATATAGAACCCCGAATGCTACTTGGGCAGTTGCATGAGTGACAACAGAGCATAGAGAATCTACTCTATCTATCTATCTATCATAAGTAAAACGTAAGGGGTAAGAGGTAAGTTTGCAAAAAGTTTTTTCTAACTATTCTTGTTAAATTTTTTCATTATTATTAACCTAAAAGATGAGGTGTAATCGAGGTCAAAGATATTTTGAGAGAAGAGATGTTATGAGAGTTTGATAGACTTTTTGTTGGATCCAATAAACCTACCAGCTCTATACCTGGTTGATATCGAACATGTTTTGATGTTTTCTAAGAAGTAATCTAGCAATTTTACGAGCCGCTGAAGCTTAGCAGTATTTTTAGATGTATGGATGGATACACGCAAGCCTATACTTACTGTGCTGACAGTATGCCCCAATAACCATCAACAGTTCATAGCCAAAGCTGGTCTCCCATTGCAATCCATTAACGAGCCTGATCTCCAAACACTTGAGGAAATAGAACATAGCAGCACAGAAGACCGCCATACCGAACAGACAGCGCCAGACGATGGCCGAAAATGGCTTGGTGTAGAATTGTCCGACATGTACGTGGTTCTCGTTGGGACGGTAGATGGTGAAACCAAAACTAGAAATAACCCCAAACAGGTGATTATTAATTAGGTAGGTTATGATCGAAAGGTTTAAGTGCTGATTGTACAGATACGTATAATGGTAAAAAAAATAATTGTTGAGAGGTAGTGTAAGTAAACTGTGATTTAAGTACACTATATACAGTACAAGCTTTTTGTTACCTAAGTCCCAAAAAAACTGAATACTAGAGAAAATCATTTTGTTAGAAGTACGAGTAGATACTTACTCCCAATTGAACATATGATGCAAAGGATATGTCTGCTTTAAGAATAGAGTCCTGAGACTCAATGGCTTAACATAGATATCAATAGAAGAACTCTCGTTCCGATTCAACAGCTCGGAAAATACAAAAGTTTCGTTATCCATCACGTATGTCAAACTGAAAATATTAAATCTCCTGTAAATATAAACTTCATGCTCGCACATATCAGAGTTTCCTAAGAGCAAGGAAATATATGTAATAGCTGCTTATAAAGATTACCACTACTACCACTACTTTCACAGTCGCTGCATAAAGTTCAGTACCTATTCTCTTAGTGGATAAAGCGGTTTTCGTCTTGAATTAGACGTGCTATTCTTCTTGCATTGGATCCTTATAGGTATCTTTGCTGCGCTTGTTAGTCAACCTCTAGAACCCTGAGTTCCGGTCAGGATTCATTAAACTCCCGTGACGATAGTTATTGCGTTATCCGCTTGGGTTAATAATCAAAGCAACACCAGCAGCTGCTCATTTAAATAAAGTATATAATGAGATGATTAGTCAAAATTACTTACTTGAATTGAAACTTTTCCTGAAGAACCAAAAGAACTTTGCATACAAACATGGTCTGGTTCCAAACATAGTGCATGCTTGATTCACTCAACCTGCAGTCGAACGAAGAGGAGACAACGAATGTTTCGTTCATTTTGGATTGAGCTACATAAATTAACGAAGGATATTATCTAAATATATATAACTCAAAGCGACTGACTGACTGACATAGTGATCTATCAACGCACAGCCCAAACCACTGGACGGATCGGGCTGAAATTTGGCATGCAGTTAGATGTTATGACGTAGGCATCAGCTAAGATTTTGATTAATTCTACCCGCAAGGGGATAAAATAGGGGATTAAACTTTGTCAATTTTAAACAGATCGGGCTGAGATTTTGCAGCATAAAGCTACTATGACGTAGGTAACCCCTAACGCGAGTGAAGCCGAGAAAAAGCTAGTATGAAATAAATTCGAAAAAGTATTAAGAATTGAAACAGTATAAAGCTGCAGAGTTTGGCTACTAAATCAATTTAAGTATCTGAATTGTTGAACTTATATGAAACTTGACGTGTGTGCGTGAACTCACTCTAAAGATGGTGAAAGTTAGGTAATATATTCGTTTGACCGTAGCATTTTTTGTTAAAAGTCGTTTTCATTTATGTAAAAGCCCTTTTAATGTCACTGTAATAGGTTCATTCAATCGACAGGAATTTTATTATTTTAGATTACACATTTTCACATTGCTTCTACTCCACAACTTATAACAACAATCGCTTTATTATGAACATGTTTTTTACGAAGTAACACACGTACAAGTAGACAAACTAAAAGGTACGTTAAACTTCAGTTGCTGTCACTAAAATGACGCATTGGATGGAAACATCCTAAACATTAATAAGTATAAAAAGGTAAAATTTGTTTATATGTATGACATTGTTCGTAAGAACCACCGGTTACCACATAGGTACATAAATAAGATTATTAAATGAGGTATTTCGGGTACTTAATAACAAAAGTAGGTATGCCGAAATAAAAAAACATAAAAAGTCATGTCTTAAAAATCTGAACTATCCGGTTTTGTCATCTTCAGCATATCGAAATTAATACTAAACATTTACACGACTAACAAGTCAAATATATATGTATATACTATTCTAAGACCATCATCAACCTGTATACAAATAATTTATTAATCTTTTAAAATTTCATTTATTTTACGTTACATCTACAAAGTATCACGTGACCGAAGCTGAGAGCAGAAGCTAGTAATAAATAACGTATTAAAACTTCTGACACCCATCATCACACGGCGTCTGTTTATTGTTATTGTTTGAGCTTCAAAGTTCCTTTGCACATCATTAACTTGGTTCTGAAGTACCTACTTACCCAACATTATTAATAAATGACGGTTATTCTGCTACCGTAGCGATGTGTTGGTAATTTTTTTTTTCTAATCATTTTCAATACAGAAACTTACATCTTTATCTACCGAGTAATTAGGACTAGTTATTTTAAAAACAAAATAATATATGTAAATGTTGCATCGGGATAAGCCGGAGTGGAGTAAAATATTTAAATCTATATATATTTTAAAAGAAATACACAAAAACAACGGTTAACTTTAGGCTAAGTTAAAGTTAGGTGTTATCACTTTCTCGTCAAGGAAAAAGAAGTCTTTATTACAACTTTATAAAACAAATAATATTTGTAAATGTTGCATCGGGATAAGCCGGAGTGGAATAAAATATTTAAATCTATATATATTTTAAAAGCAATACACAAAAACAATGGTTAACTTTAGGCTAAGTTTACATAAATAAGTTCGAATACAAAAAAAGGAAGCTTCAAGTAGGCATGTAGACTTCAGGAATGGTTCATCTTATACCATCTCGGCAAATGTTAAATTTTCTTGTAAAAAATGTTGCTGGAGGCGTTTAGTTTAGATCCCCCTTTCGCCTTATATAATGGAGACTGTCTTTAGTGGTCTTTAGTAACCATTTTGACACACAAGTCAAAATTTTCATAAATTAATGTACAGTTCTACAAATGAGTCACATCAATATTTTTATGGTATCACAACGAATTTCACTGTTTCATGTAGCTAAGCTTCATGTTTTGAATAGAAAAAACAGAGTAGTTCATTATCACACAGCATGTATTGTTTTGTGAACTTAGCTTTATGGCTTATTTTTAAGTATTTAAAATAGTCAATTTTATCGAGAATTTACTGTCGTTTGCTAACCTACTGTTTTTATTTCTCTACGTTACATATTGAAACTATTTCTTTAAATTCTTTTTACGTACTAGTAAAGAAAAAGTCTTTGAGATTTAATATGTTTATGTATACAAAGAGCTATTTTGAAGTCCAGGTTATGAGTAGGTGGTTAATATCCTTGGTAGAGGGTAACAAGAGGTCAACAAGAGGAGGAACATAAATCTACATATATTCCATTATACCTCATACCTGATTCGCCTACAGTTGTAAGTGACTTTCGTCCCTCAAAAGATTGGGTTAAAATTGGGTCACTGCAAAAATATGGTCATCGTTATCTAAACTTATATTATAAAGAGGACAGATTTGATGGTATGCTTGAATTAAAAGGGTCCTACATTATCTGTGATGAACTACATAATATTTTCAAAAAAGCTATAGATCCGTATGAAAACATAATTCTTGTTACCGAACTTATGTGTGTAAAATTCATAATATCAAATTTTCTGGTAAATACCGTGCACAGTGGTTAATGGGTCTCAAATTGTTTGTTTTCTGTCTTTCTATTATTATTGTCTTATCTATTTATGTTAAAAAAATCCAGAACGCTAAAGATATTTTCTGTATGTTTTCGAACCAAATACGTACCGCTTATGAACACTGAGAATTGTACCTACACACTGTCATCGGATTGTCATCCGCCTTGATGATAATCCCAATCTCTTCGGAATCAATGTCTTCGGAATCAATGTCTTCGGAAATTGAGGCCTGGACGTTTTCCGAATCCAACGGAATTTAGCCTGAAATTCCGTTGGATTCGGAAAACGTCCACGCCTAAAAAAATAAGGACCTCTTCCGAATACACCGTAACGTAATAACGTAGAGATGTAATACACCGTTTATTATCGAATTGTATATTTTTTACTTCTAGATTATCTATAGAAAAAGTTATCACCTGAAACGGTGAAATATCTGACTCCGTCCGTCATTTTACTTACAAAATTTTTAATTAAGTTTAGAGAGAAACGAGTAAATAAGAAATATGCAGATATTTTCCTCTTATTTATATTCATAAGAATCACCGTGTGCCACCCACACATTATGCTTAAATTATAATAAAGTTGAGATAAAGTGTAAAATGTGCATTCCCCGTGCCCTTGGCAGTGCAACTATGTAGATATTAGCCTGACCTTTCCTTTGTGGAGCCACAAACGAGTGAGCGTTAATTTGCGATCCGTGGGTTAAAAGCCATGCAAGGACTTGCATGTATCTACGAAAAGCTCTCTTGTGTCATCTAAGGTGCAGTGCAGTCACTTAGGTTTGTAAAAAAAATTGAGACTGTAAGTTCTTAATGTACATTGTATTATATGTTAGCTTTATTTTTATAACTGCTTTTGTTTTTTTCTGCTTATTATAGTTTCTGTTTTACGTTACTTTAGCCAATATTATTCATACTGTGACTTTTAGTTAGGTACTCTTCGTAGCTTTTTTACTACTTGATTCTGTCCATCCAAAGGTGATGAGAGATTTTAGCCACCGATTGTGCCACATTAGATTTAAGCAGTAGTTACTGTTTGTTTTTATACTGTTTTCTAAGGCGCAATAAATATATCTACATCTATCTATCTATTGTAGGTACAACTAGTGTTATATTATAAAAATTATGTTTGGCTACCATCATCATGATCATGATGATGATGATAGGAGAGGAGAGGAGGAAGAAATGCTAAATGAAATATATATGAATGCCTCTCCTCATTAGGGGAGGCCTATGTCCATGTTTGGCTATACTTTAAATAAAATTCAAATTTTGAATTTACATTAATACTTCTTTTGTTGAAAAATTGTGAAACTTTGAAGTCATTTTGATCAAGCACCAATAGTAATTGCTAACGTTAGATACGTCCATTTAAGCATAACTTAGACCCTTTGCCTAGACCTGAAATATGAGACTCACGATGGACCACTATTTTGTTGAGTAAATCAAGGGCGGTGTTCATTATTTTAATTCATTTGCGTCGCAATTAGTGAGACTTTGCTGAATTTCAGTGTTATTAAAATTGTTGCCGACTATGTTATAAAGCTAGTCGTAATTTTAATAAACGTTTGTGAGATGAGAAGAATGTGTTGTGCTAGTGGATATTAGGTTTCACTCGCTGCTTTGTTTACGTAGTACAAGTCAGAACAGTGTCAGAATCATCAGACGGACCAAAGCGTTTAGTATAGCAGAAACATGCTATACCTAACTTATGTACAGTTTATTCTTCTTGGTATCGGTTTTTGCATGAATTTGGATAAAACTAAGGTCACATTGGCCACATTGATCTAAGACCGGTGGTCGTACATGCCGTACGGGGCCACTTTCTCGAAATTGTTTCCGAGTACACTAACCTTGCATAGATTTTGCAGTTGGGTAAAAACAATTTCAACATGGAAGAGGAGGAGGATCCATTTAGGCAGCGGTCGGAAAACTACGTCAAGTCTTCTCGTCATCAATACCGCAATTCCTAAAAACTATCATTAAGTTTTTAATCAGCGCCTCCTACCAGTCTTGACCTACGGAGCTGAGACGTGGACACTCACGATAGGGTTGGTTCACCAGTTCAAAGTCGACCAGCCAGCTATGGAAAGAGTTATTCTCGGAGTTTCTCTGAAGGATAGGATTCGCAACGAATACATCCGGCAGATTACCAAAGTTATCGACATAGCTCAAAGGATTATCCAACTGAAGTGGCAGTGAGCCGGCCATATCTCGCTAAGAACCGCTGGGGTAAACTTGTTCTTGAGTCCAAACCGCCACTTGGCAAAAGTAGTTTATGACGCCCTCCAACCAGCGGCTTTTTTGTCTAACTCAACTTGTTATCGTAATCGACTTCACTTTTGCATTTCACTTGCATTCACTTTCGTATTGTGTAAATAGCTAAAACCGAAAACCAGTAAAAAACCTTACACAATACCGACAGCATTATGACCGGGTCTACAACTGGTTATCGATATGAAATTCACTGGTATTGGATTTCGAGTTAGACAATAAGGCTGCAGGTGAGATGACCACCTGTGAAAAACTGCAGGTAGATACTGGACGAGACAAGCTGAAGATAGAGCCCTATGGCGCTCATTAGGGAAGGCCTAGCAGTCATTAGGGATGCCTAGGTCCAGCAGTGGAATAATGCTGATGATGTACAAAAATAAAATTGTTCATTGCTGACGAAACCGTAAAATATTTTATAGAACACAAAGTTTATTAAAGTTTTACTTTGAAAGTAATTTGAAAGTGTTCCTTTTCAAAACTTTGTTTTTGTTTGGTAGAGACCAAACAAAAACAAAATATTTGTTTAGAAAATTTCGCAATCATCTACATATAAATTGAGATTAGGTTTGTCCATTAAAAGAGCTTTAGGATTTATCTGAGTGAATTTTTGTAATTTTTATCTAATATGTATTTTGATATTTTTTTCCCGTTTATAGCAAACAAAACCGTAGCGGAGCCTTGTTAAATAAATAAGCTGGATTTCCACGTTGACTTTGTAATAGGGACATAGTGGAGCTTAACATACGTTAATTGGATTACGACATTTAAACTGAAAGCTTTTATAATATTTTCGACTGAAACGAGTTGAATCCCTTCAACTAACGAAGGCTTTGTTTCAAATGAGTTAGAAAGTCGAGGTCTAACTGCTTGTTGACAGTCGAGGTCTGCTGCCATTTTATGTAACGGTATGAAAAAAAAGGCGCGATGGTCTTTTGTTTTTTCCATATAGTTAATTATCCACGCTGACGTCACAAAACCAGTAAAAAATAGGTACGAAAAATAAAAGGTGATCGTACCAGTTTTTCAAATATATCCTAAAGCTTTATTTAGAACCAACCAACAATTTAAGCTGTAGGTACTGTACGGTACGGAGTGTTTACATACATCTTTGGTTAGGTACCCATACTCAAATACGTTTCGGTTTTTATGACCATCTTATCTTTTATATCTCGAGGTTTCCACCACCAAATTACATTTTTTATGTAGATTACTTCAGAAGCTTACAATATCAGAAAACTCGTCCCTATTAATTATAGTCGAGAAAAGGACGGGTCTTAGTCTATTTTTTTTATATGGATGATTTAACCACTGGTTCCAGTTACGTACGCGCTGTTTTGCAATAAAATTAATAATTCATATATTTTTTACCATACTAGATGAGATACTTTATTCCACATTTAGTCATTGTCTAATAAATCATTTGAATGTTTTTTATTATCTCATAGGAATTTATTTATGGGTAAAAATTAACCTATAAGTTGTTCCAAGTCTACATGAAGGATATTATGCAAAACTACAGCCCGACCCGGTCAGAAGTTTTGATCTTAAAGAATAACAAACTTCCAACATAATTTATTATATTAGCGGGCCTAATAAAGGAGGCATGCAAGTATGTATTCTTCTTATCAAAGGCCAGGACACAGTAAAAATAAAAGCAGTGGGAAGGTTTCAAAATGGCGACACATTGACTCAGTCGTCGCCGAGTCCACTTCCAATTCGCGTCACTGCTGCTTGTTTTCAAGGCTTTAGCCTTGAAAACGTAATAAAAATGTGTAAAAAAATATATCTTCATAATCTTCCTGTGATGTTTCACAGTAAGATTATCTTCCTGTGATGTTTCACAGTAAGATTATCTTCCTGTGATGTTTCACAGTAAGATTATCGTTCCCACAAAAAAAAGATTAACAACGCTCGAAATAAGTCGAAACGCGGGCTAAAATTTAGAAAGAGTGATGTACACCGTGTCGGTTGTGGTAAATACGAGTTAAGTAAGCCAGCTTCTTTTAACTGATGCGACGTCGCTACTGCTGAATCCATATTCATGATGAAATTTTGTAAACAATTATCTTAAATTCTAGTATTCTACTCAACTCTTTATTGACCAAAATTCTACGACAATAATGAATGTAGGTTGAATATGTTTACAAAAAACTTCACTTGTGTTTGCTTGGACTTTAGATACAGTGGCCTTTAGATCCAAGTAGGTAGCATAATTTAGAAATGTTAGGCATATCAAGCAGTTGTAGCAAATGATCAAGCTTTCAACAGTGTATATACATAGCCGATTCATGCTAGCAGCTTTATTCAGAAAGTGCAGACTCATCCACTGCTACATTACTGCTACAAACTGCTACGTCATAGCGGGACCTTGGCGAGCTACAATGTTCTTATTGCATGCTTTTTGTTGCCATGGCGTAGCAATAAAATAACCGATCCGTGTTGTTACACGGACTTTATTCAGAAAATGCAGGCAAATCCACTGCTACATTACTGCTACAAACTGCTACGAGATGTACTCTAGCCAGCTGTACGGTATTTTTTGCATTATTTTCGTAGTTATAGCGTAGCAGTGATATAGCCGATCTAAGTTAGCAGCTTTCTTTAGAAATTGCAGACGTCCATAACTGCTACGCCACTGCTACAAGCCGCTACAACATGGTGATTAGCACGTTATTACTATGCTGTTAACGTATTTCATAGTTTCGTTTAGTGTTTGCTTTTCGTTGCAGAGACGAAGCGGTTCTTTGTAGGCAGCTATAATTAGAATACTGCCACTACTTCATTTTAATTTTGCAACAAGATACGCTCTAGTGTCTCGCTAAATAAATAACTGCAGCTTGTGACGCTTTAGCGAGAGGCATCCTTTCCAAGTAAGTAAATCACTTGTCTCTAGCCACAGACAACGTAGCACTAAGTAGTGTCTACCCTCAAAGCGATATTACTAAACTAATTAAAAACGTTTTCAAGGACGGTTTTTGTCAGTCTCAAACCTACTCATGAATCTTTTATTAGACTTTTTGATAGAAATATTATTAAAAAGTATTTAAGCCGGTTTTACTAAAAAGTAGCTTAAGGTTTACATCATTGTGCTTTATTTCATGTATTTCGTATGGAGGTGATAAGTCGTAAGGAGGGTTGCTGGCCGCGATGATGATGGCTGAAAGTGCAGCGTAGCGGATCGTAGCGCATGTCTAGGCATCTAGGCATAACAGTGCACTCAGCATTGCGGTCCATGATGGACAAGCTGAAATGAATCTTTATCGCGCCTAAAGCAAGGGATAAATAATAATATAATAATGCTGGACAATCCACTCAGCATCATCTAGCCCCAAGCTAAGCAGAGCTTAGCTTGATTAAATTCAGCTAAAAAAGATATTATTATTCTGATAAGTTAATCACACCATCCTATAGTTACCAACGAAAGAGTTACTCCTAGGGGCTGAAATAAGCCTATCAAAGGCTACTTGTGCTAAACCTTCTCAGAAAGTCCAGTTTATAATGTCTTGGAAAAGGTTTTACAACACAAATTCGAATGCCTCTTTATTTTATGCCCAAAATAAAAATTCTGAACATTCCTTTTTCAAAAGTCAAGCAAAAATTTCTGGCCGCCAAATAAGACCGCAATGGAAACTGGCGCCTTTTCGAGTAAGCAGGAAACGTTGACTTGCTAAAAAAAGTTGTCAAAATAATGACCTAGGTATTATATTTTAATTGCTTAGGGACTAAAAACGTCTGAAAAAAAGTTTCTATATTTATAACTAACTCGTGTGTATTTGTAATAAAAAAAATTAATACGCGTTATACTATGGTTATACTGCCTTTTATCGCAGGTAAAATCACCGGTAAAGCTAGTTAAAAAACGTGGGCCTACTCACGTTGTCACAACCCTAAGAATAAAAAACAAAAAACTTGCGAAATGAGTTCTACAACTTTCATAACCCAAATTTTCTTTTCAAAGGACTTTGGATTGTGCAGCCATTGAAAGTTCTTATTGAGAGTGTTTCCCAACAGGTGAAAAGTTCTTTCGGTAAGTCATATATAAAGCTGCACACTCCAGAGGGATCTCAGTCTGTCGCGAGCGTTTATGGGAGATGAACGTCCCGTTTCGCGGAAAATTGCGGAAAATTTCGCGATGCTAGAGTTTCAAATTCAGTGTCAGTAATCTTTTGAGTGTTGGGTTTTTTATCAACTGTGATGATGTTTGCGTGTTTTTGTGTGGTACGTAGTTTTTTCTACTTTTAGATTAGTTCTTTCTTAACTTACGATTTATTTTTAAGGCCCTTTGAACTTAATTTAATTTAACTTTCAAGTAACTGTACCTGTAAAATCATAAAATACAAAAAAGAATATTACAAAGCAACAAAAAAACTTACTATAAATAATTTATGAACGAAGGATTTAGAAACGAACCTTTTCGCTAAACTAAGCGATCTCTTCCAGTCTTACAGATACGCAGAGATAATATATATATGTTAGAATGAATTACACACATCTATTTACTGCTTTTAATTTTGGTATTTCCAAAATGAAAAGCATCATCATTCAAAACACAATTAGCCCCTGGCAAGTTTTTAAAATAGTTTGGTATACTGGTTTGAAAATTAATATTCTGTTAGAAAACCAAAACACAACATGCAAAATACACTGACTTGCAAAACTAAGTATAAAACTTTTAAAATTTAAATTTTTCATAAATTATCTGAGCGTCTGGTCGAAAAGACCTGTGACCCGAGGGCTGGTCAGTACCTGGCGCAGTGCATCAGCATTGCCATACAGCGAGGCAATGCAGCCAGCACCTTTGGTACACTTCCAACTGGTATTGATGTGGATCAGTTGAGCTACCTGTAGTTTGTTTGCAATAGTTTGCAGTGAGCTCAATTGTTTCAATTCTAATTTGGTCATTTAATTGTAATTTACTTTGTTAATAAAGGTTTTTCCCAGTTATATATTTTCTAAACTATAAAAGTAAGAGATTTACAAAAACAGTTTGTAGCTAATATCAGCTTATAATTTGAAACTATACAGGGCGTCCCATCGCTATGCCACACGTAGGGAAAGTACCTTAAATATTGTAGATTGAAAATTTTACTGAAAAAAGACATAATATATATTAATTTTAAACACAATTTAAACTGCTTTAATAGATTTTTCAATAGTTACATATTTGAACCGGGAACCGAACCCGCTACACGAGAAAAATAATTATCCTGTAGCTTTATCATACCGATCGAAAGGCTTCATCATAGGGATTATTTTTTGCTAAATAACATAGTATCATACATATTTAAGGTAATTTCCCTCCATGTGGCATAGCGATGGGACGCCCTGTATAGTAAGCTTTATACTTATTTTTTTGCCAATGTATTTACACTGTGTCAACTTAATTGGATCGAGCATCGGATTGTGAGACAAGGGCCAATGATTGTGGCGGTGTAACGTAAGAGGGATCCATTTTCCTACATCGATCGCACACAGTTCTATAACCTTGTAAAGGTTATACAGGGTGATTAAGATAAGATAAGATAAGATAAGATACGATACGATACGATAAGATAAGATAAGATAAGATAAGATAAGATAAGATAAGATAAGATAAGATAAGATAAGATAAGATAAGATAAGATAAGATAAGATAAGATAAGATAAGATCATTTTATTGTCAATAGTTACACAAATAACAAATAAACAAAATATACTTAATTAGATGGATAAGATTATGTCAGACGGGAGTGTATGAACGAATCTAGGATTATACGAATTAGAGAAAAGGTCATTTTGTCGATTATTAGTAGTCATCTCTTAAATTCATGAGAAGTCTGCATTTTTTTATCCGCTACTCTATGACAAAATTACTCGTGCGGGAGAAAATTCAATGAGAAAAAAATATGAAAACCTCAGTAATGTAACCATGCGATATAGTCGTCACTGGGTTGCGGGCGAAAATTCAATTTCGAAAAATATGTAAAGTGCGACAGTCAAAGTTAAAACATAAAGTGCTGCCTGCAGCCGTGTGCGGAATCGAATTATTTTTATGTTCTTTTCGCTGATAATTAATATGATATTGTTTTTTTGTATAACAATCCGACCAGCTTTTTGTTAGTTACCGATGAACATAGGACCAACGAGTATTGTGTTAAAAATTTATATATTTTGTTAATATCCTTTCGAAGCCGGGACGGGCTTTTGCTATTAAATATAGCTGTCGAATCAATTGTTGAAAGAAAAGAAAACGGTTAATTTTAACTATTATGACTACTACGAGACATCTATGTGAAATTAAGTTATTATTAATTATGTTCGAAAAACATTCGCGCCCGCAAGCAGGATAATAAGCTTAGATTTTAAACATTCGCGCTTCCCCTTAAGCAAAATATTAAGCTTTAAACTGACTACCATCTTAAAAAGACACCCTGTATAGGTTGGGTCAAGCCCTTGGAACTAACACGCGGCTCGAAAATACCGTACTGTAAAGTACCGCAATTTATTTCATGAAATAAACAATACTGAGTTTGAAAAAGGCCGTGTGGTAGGCCGTGTGGTGCCGGCATAGAATTTCACCACCCCAACTCTTCCCGTGGGTGTCGTAAGAGGCGACTAAGGGAAACACATCGGGGGGCGGGCAGCAGCGCCTTCTGCAGAACAACTACACCGAACTGCGATCCCCAACCCGCATGCCCAGCGTGGGGATTATGGGCAATAACCCCCAAATAATGATGCCATCTATGGCGCTCATTAGGGGAGGCCTATGTCCAGCAGTGGACTATTATAGGCTGGTGATGATGTTGATGTTGAGTTTGAAAAATAAAGAATAATAATGCTGCACAATCCACACATCATCATCTAGCGTCGCTTGTATTATCGGTACTGAATGACTGATATACTTAATACAATATACAAGATAGACAATTTCTATTAAACATAGACAATGACAAGAACACCCTGAACAAATATCAGCAGATCCTACATACATTTGTATCGAGACGGGAATTGAACCCGCAACCTGCTTTGCAGATGGACTTTCGCCCACTGCGCCTTAGAGGCCGTCAAAGCAATTTAGATATATAATTTTAAAGTGGGTTCACAGAGCTGCATCGATAAGTTATTTAATATCATACCAGTTTCTACCGGCGAATACAATGAACCCTGTATGCTATTTCAAAATAGACATAGACATTATTATTTACTAAATCAGTTCCCAAAAGCATACATCAGCATCCTAAAGGCACACTTGGTAACGTTTCAATATTTTATCGTTTGTACGACAAACGATAAAATATTGAAACGTTACCATAGAAACAATTCGTCTAAAGCTTTCGACGTAAACTAATGCATGGGTATACAAAGAACGTTAGACTTGACTTGATGTCCTTGATATGACTTGACGTCCTTGATATGTGTGTGGTTTGCCACTATTCTGCCAGTGGCCAGTTTATACTCTACCAGTGTTATTCCATGTTTATAGTCTAGGAAAAGCAAGCGTCGTCGTGGCGAAAAGCAAACGGCGCCATAAAAAAAAAGTTGAAGTTGAGGCGTTTCCAATAATATTTTAAGCGGTAAATTTAGAAAACACCAATCTGATTTTCACCTACAACCTTTCAATAGCTATTACAATAAAGGTAGAACTCGCAAAGCAAAGCTTAAATATGACGTAGTTCTTCAACAACAATCCGTAGGCAAAAGTTATTAACACCTTCAAAGTTTTTAGGTTTAATCGGTGGGATGAGCGTATAAAGAAAGTTTTGTTTTATCACCTTAGAATGAAAACAACCTTTGATCTGGTAAAAAAACACCAGTAGGTATATTGATGTGATAACCTCTGTAGCGCGATGGGCGAAGGTCCGCCTGCGACGCAAGAGGTTGCGGTTTCGCTTGCCGCCTCGGGACAAATAATAAAATAATAAATAAATAATAAATAATGCTGGACAATCCACACAGCATCATCTAGCCCCAAGCTAAGCAGAGCTTGTGTTATGGGTACTAGATGACTGATATACGTAATACAATATTATTAAATAGATAGATATTTATTATTATACATAGAAAACGACCAGAACCCCTGAACAAATATCTGCAGATCGTACAAATATTTGTCCCGAGGCGGGAATCGAACCCGCAACCTCCTGCGTCGCAGGCGGACCTTCGCCCACCGCGCCAGCCACAGTGATCGTGAAATGGATATACTATATTTTTTTCAGTGTGTCCTGGTACTTTTTTATAAATGGTTAAAATATTTATCAATGTAGGTCATATACGCTAAGTAGTAAGTATATCGGTCATCTATTACCCATACCACTGCCCATACTCTGTTTATCTTGGGGCTACATGATGCTGTGTTTAATGACGTGTATTATTATTTCCATTATATCGGGTGATAATAGTGACCCGGTCCTTTGGGAGGCATGCGTGGCCTAGCCAACAGCACAGAGGCTCTTTATGAGAGTTAATTTTAGGCATTATTATTATGATTATATTATTATTATGCTGGTACATGCGTCTTTCTAGAACAAAATTTCAATTGAGTTGCCAAATTTTATCACTAAACGTATTAGGTACTTAAATAAAATTTACAATAATAATGATCTGCAACGAGGTTAGTTATAAAAATTCAGTAGCTCTTAACCTTTTTGTCGCTTGTAACCGGTAATAGTTTTGAGGTAAAACAGAAGGTTTGGCCTTGGTTTGGCATAGTGAGTGGGGAGGAGTAGGTTTGGCGGTGGGGAAGGGGGAGTATGCAAACAAGCACTGGAACAATAAAAAATTACCTATTAGCGAGGTGACTTATATCTAGGGCATCGAGAACCGGTCATATTTTAGGAACCGGTTCTTTCGATTCCTGTTTCAACGCAGAACCGGGTACCCGGTTTTTTCGGTTCTTTTCTTAATTTATTAGAATTATATTTTTGTCTTACAATATCTATAGTGGGGTCCAAATCAAACAGGGAATTAATAATCATAGCTATTTTTGTTTTTTTATTTTATCTTTTTAATCAGTTAGTCTTGCAACAATCACTTTTTACATAATTTTTTTTTAACTATATAGCCACAGCGAAGCAATTTAAACATCAGCTATTGCAATAAAACGAAAGAGAAACAAAATTATTGAGCTACACATAATTAACACAACAATAATAGAAACTTTTACTAATCAAATAAAATAAACATAAACAATAAAGTAGGGTCCCATTGAAAGAACTTATATTATTCACATAAAAAAAATTACACTTAAATAGTAATAAATCTTGGTTTTTAACCTAATAAACTAATTTTTAACCTTGAATATATTTTGATGAACGCAAAAATATGAGGGCATCTAGGGTTTTGTCACCCAAAGCTGAGCGCAGTCGGTTACATATTATACCAGCAGATGAAAATATGCGTTCCGGCTCCACACCACTGGTAGGTGGGATGGTGATCAAATGGTAAGCCAGCGACAGATATCGGCCTCGTTGACCACCATTCTCGAAGAGTGCCATTTCTACCCTCACGGTAGTATAAAAATCATCTGGCGTGGATGTTCTCGCAGTGGAAGCTTCTTTTAATTGCCTGTTAAGTTCCTCTTCATTTGTCAAATATTCCGCTTCCTGCCTTGTTGACTATGTTTGCAAATATTCAATAAATAATTAAAGAATATAAAACTATACATCCATCTGCTTATTGTCTTAGTCTGTAACGAATTCTGGGTTATAACGGCGATATCAGTGGACCCTTCATAGTCGTAATACCCGAAATCCACTATACTTACATTAAACAACTTATAAAAAAGGCAAAGAATAAAATACTTTACTTCTTTCCTACCTATGCATATTTTTGCCATCTACAATGTAATAGGCAAAAAGTAGTGAACCAAAGAATAATAATGATAGAAGACGCACTTACCTATAATAACAGCGTTAATCCAAACGAGCAACTATACACACACAATCTATACGAGCGGGGAATGTCTCCCCGCCCCCAACCCGTACCTCCTCCTTATTTTATGCAACACCTTGATGCGTAGTGACTTCGAAGTTTCATTAACCTACAATAATCAATATTTTTAGGAGAATCGAAAGAACCGAAAACCCGGTTCTGAATATTTTGAGAACCGGTTCTTTTTGTAGCCCCAAGAACCGGGTATTCCCGGTTCTTTCGATTCCGGGAAAACCCGGTTCCGATGCCCTACTTATATCGTTCCTGCCCTAAACTGTGGCAAAACAAAGCAGCGTGTTTTTTAGAATTTCGGCTAATTTGCTTTCAATATTTTTAAACTTGCGTGATCTGAACACATTGTTATTAGTATTTTAACGAATATTTATCGGGTCTATTTACCAATTTCACCCGACGTTTCAACTGATTTGTTATGTCGAGAATTATTATTTCTATTATCTCGGGCCATTGACCCATCCTTTGCGTAGCCTAGCCAACAGGTCATCGTCATCAACATCATGATGATGATGACGATGACCCGACGTTTCAACTGATTTACATAGCTTTCGGTGATGGATAAGGTAACCTTAATAGGGGCTATCATCATCATGATGATGATGACGATGACCCGACGTTTCAACTGATTTACATAGCTTTCGGTGATGGATAAGGTAACCTTAATAGGGGCTAGACCCGTGTCTTAACCACGAACAAAAACAATATTCTAATGTTTAGCTAGATTGTCGTGTAAGTTTTTTGAGCGGTGGTGGGCAAATAATCTCAAACTGCGGTCTAGCTGAGGAATATAGCCTTGTTATGGGCAAGCGAAGTCTACCTCCAAAAAATATGTTTTTATCGAATTATGTGTTTATTATTTACGGTGGTTGGCAAACATTGATCGACTGATATGGACTGGGCTTACCATTGAATAGAACGCAGAAGGTACACAAGATATCAGTTATATCCGCGAGCGGAGCGAGCCGCTTCTGGTTTTGTACCGGTTTAAGACCATAATCAATGTTATAATTTGTGATATTTCTTAAAGCTACGGCTTTAAATCTTGATCTTGACAATAGAGGACCTAGTCTCAACATTAAATATCATAAAAATAAATTACATTAAGAAAAAAAGGTAACAATAAATTCTGTCAGAGCTTCTGCGGCCGTCAAAGTGATTATAAATAATTAAGTAACATTAAAACATAAAAATTCGTCGTTATCTGGTAAGTACCACGGTCAGCTTTTACGACATCAACTGGCTTAGTTGGAGGGTTCAATTCTAAAGTGAGCTAAGCCAATTCAATAAAAGACACAAAGTTACGAAGTTTATTTATGACTTTACAGGTTTATAAAATGAATACGCTCATAAAATGTAACGGGAGCTAAACAGCGCCATTTTCTCTTATTGTCCCCCGTAATGGAACCCGTGCGCGCACGTTGCCTTGACGCTATATTCACAATGAACACTGTGAATATAGCGTCAAGGTCAGTCAGTCAGTCAGTCCGTCAGTCTTTTTGTTTCACGAATAAAGCCAAAACAAAGCTAGTTTAGCTTTCAGTCTGCAATCGCAACTTGCGTTACGCAACCACCGCCACGGCCAAGGCACGTGTCTAGGTTTATCGTGTAGGTTTAGTCGTAATGAACGACTTGCGTTGGAATGGAACGTAATTAATTACGTATTGGTATAAGTATCTATGCATGAGCATAAAAAACAGCTTTATTCTCGAATGAATTTCCATTTTGTTTTTTACAAATACAAAGAAAACTTCAACAAATTTTACTAAAAATTTGATGCCATTTAGTTTTATTGAATTCCAACCAAATTCGTACCTAGCATTCGAGTGCCAAATTCTACTAAATTCATGTGTAATTGAAAATGTTTTCGAAGTTGGCTATGTTTTGACCTTGCATTCAGCTGAGGTGCTCTTCACGTTTATATTATATTTACCATTTCATATTATATCATCATCATCATCACCAGCCTATAATAGTCCACAGCTGGACATAGGCCTCCCCTAATGAGCGCCACAGATTATATTATATACTATTAGAAAAAAAAATCGATGGTTACGGAGGATAGGGATGGCTGTATTGTGTATATTGACATATCGGACATATGACATATCATATGTTTAACATATATTTCGAATATTATAATATTGAATATGTGTGTGTCCTTTAGTCGTCTCTTACGAAATGATAAATAATGCCATAAATCTATGGGCTCATTAGGGGTGGCCTATGTCCGGCAGTGGACCATTATAGGGTGATGATGTGTGATCTGATGTGAAGTTAACATAGAGAACCCTAAATTTTATGAAAATATTCTATTGCCTATGTTCATCACGGATAATAGTTTTACAAAGCGTTCCTCTAGTTTCTCGCCTATTCAATTTAAACAAACATTCAAATCTTTCCTCTTTATAATATTTTCAGTAATTAGATAGGCAGACAAACAAGACAATCAAATATAAATACATTGGTATATTTTCCACTTCTTCGGGAAAAAAGTGAAGTGAAGAGAAAATCTGCTTTCATAAGACGTAGAACTCACGTGTGTTTTACCTATCACATGGACTCGAGGCGAAAAGGGTACAAGAGCCTAGTTATTCCTAAAAATCTATGCCCTTTTCCTTTAAGATAAGACACTATAATTTTCCTGAATAAGGGATTTTAAATAATAACAGTGCATCTTGGGGACCCTTCCGACTGCATCACCATTACCAGTCATATCCTTTAGTTTATTGCAACATTCTGCAGCTAGTTTAATTATTTCAATTGTAAATACTAGTTGTAATTTGGTTATTGCATTGTACTTTTCTTTGTTAATCATCGGAAAACAAAACAATAACTAGGGACTTACCTATACCCTTTTCGCCTCTGAGTCCATTTGATAGTAAGAGACGCTCCCAGAGCTTTGTCCCAGAGGCGCTTTCTTCAATCTGCCTGAGATTTAACAAAACTCTTTTAGCATGCAAACAACGTATACACGTTCATCTATTTAGATAGGAATCAATATCAGGACTACCATCCCTCCGATAAAAAATGATTGATCAATAATGATAGATAAATATCATAATTGAATAAAGCCCGTAGTGGATTGAATAAATGTTTTCATTCAGAAATGAATTCTCTGATGAGTATAAGAGAATTCATTTCTGAATGAAAACCGTCCGAAAAATGCCCGAGAGCCGAAGAATAATTGACTTTATTGAAGCCGCAGGTATGAATGAATTAGGTAATTTAATTATTTTTACTTGAAGTTATTGGTTTTATATTTTTTTTAACTCACTACATCCGTTAGGAAATCGCCATTTACCAGAACTTCTATAAAATAATACTACCTATTTTATAAGTAAACGGTATTAATAACTATCGCTTGGTAATAAACTCATTCTTAGATACAGCGACGGTATAACCACAGTGTACATAGTGGTATAACTTTCCCATAATAATAATTAATGAATGAGTAAAATGAGTATTAGTATAATTTGGCTTAAAGTTAAAAAAAAATCAAAAAGTAAGCTGGACAATTCACAAAGTTTCATCAAGAACCAAGCTATCTTATGCTATGGGAAAACCTTTTTTAAAATCGGACGAAATAGACATTCTGTTAAACCAAACATCAAAGTTCGTTATTTTTAGATGTAAAAAGGCTCTTGGACCCGTAACAAATCACGAATAAAATGACATGAGTAAAACTAGAACGGAAAAGAAGACTGCTACATATCAGAACATAGTGTGTGATGAGGTGAGTCTTCCCTCCAGACGATTGTTACATATCGAACAACCGTCTCTACAAGCAAAGCACTTGACGTCCCTTATCCCTTTCAACCTCTTCAACGGCTTGAGTTCGAGTAGGGCACTTATTACTACTTACTACCCCTCTTATGTACCTGAAGCCATTTCGTAAATAAGATCTAATTTAGAAAATACGGAACGTACGTGGCAATGCTGTCACATTTGGTGGGCTCATGCCATAATCGCGAATCGAACCATGATTTTGAGGCTTGATTATGTTTTTGTTAATTATAGGGAATTTATAGGTTTTTTAAAGTTTTTGATCCAAATTATGCACTTAGGTAATCGTAGTATTTACGTTTCTTATTAAATTGTAAAAATAACAGGCGAATCTCCCGAAAGCCGTCAAGTTTGTATTAGAACACACCTCCCTGAGTTCGTTTGCTATAGGTATTACCATAAATTCAAATTCGAGGGAAAAAGTCCAACGAAGTGAACCATTCCTCGTACTGTCTTGAAATATAGCACTGTCATAAACATAACGTTACTGTTTCTCAAGAAAGACAATACCTTCAGCACCAGCCGAGCTTTGAATAAATCTTTACTAATGAATACGTATTTAGGTACATTCTTTATTGTTTTGTAGAAAACTGATTTGCTATGATCAATTAATTCTTTTTCGCTGTCCTGAACATATAGTCCGAGTTGGAAGCAATTCCATTCGATTACTTCTTTCGTTTTCAAGTACTTGCCATACATTTCGCGCCTTGAATATTAACTTTCCAGTTACCATCAACTTGATTTGATAGCTATTATACCATAGAATAACAATAACAAAATATCTTTAAATTCGTTTGCACCCTTAAGACACTTGAATATTATGTATACCACAGATCAAGTATTCAGATCAATAGCTGACATACATAAAAACTCTAGTCTGTTTGCCAATTCTCTCATAAACTCATGCCACATCAAGTCTTTTACGTGGCTATGAATGTTCTCATGTTCTAATAATCCGATTCATGATACAACTCCCATAAACTTCAGAAAATGGACTACATCGATCGACCAAAGGAAATCGCTGATAATTTACTATCTAAGAAGGGGCGCTATTATTTGATAGCCTACCCAAAAATATTACAGACCTAAAAGTCCTAGCTCAATATAAACTCGCCTTAAATGCCACATTTTTCAAAGCCGTCCCTAAAAGTATTCGACCTTTTTTTTAAATTTTGCATTGTGTTATGTTACTTTTTTTTGTCTCCGAGGTCTCTGTGTACTATTTTTGTTAATTACCCTCATTATTCTAATTATTTGCTCGTACCGAACTACTAGCACATATAATATACGAGATAACAAGTTTATTTTATTTGTCTCCAGTGATGAATCTTTTGAGAAGTAAATAATTAACCTCCCATCGTGCGCCGGCGGCAGATTTGAATTAAACAAAATGATCAGCATTAATCGAATTGATTTAGCGTCTGGTCAAACGACACGTGTGACCCGAGAGTTGGTCAGTACCTGGCGCAGCGCATCAGCATTGCCATACAGCAAATCACTTTAACAATGCAGCCAGCATCTTGGTTACACTTCCAACTGGTATTGATATGGATCAGCTGAGCTACCTGTAGTTTGTTTGCAACAGTCTGCAATCAGCTCAATTGTGTAAATTATAAACTAGGTAGTTCTTATTTGGTTATTGATCGTCGTTAGTCGTTTTCTTTGTGAATAAAGGTCCTAAACTTAATTTATGTTTAAATGACTATGATTTCGATGACGGCGACCATTATCGATCATAAATTAATCTATTTTAATATGAATTCTTCTTTCCACTAATCCTTTATATGGCCCGCTAGACTGAACTATCTATCTACTCAAAGATTACTGACTGCTGGGTAGACGTAACCTTCATAGCGAAGGTTACGCTATTAAATGTAACCTCCTTGCAATAAGCTAGAATTTTCTAGAAACTTGAAGGCTCCGGTAGTGGTTTACTGGAAGATAATTGCTTCGGGTAATTTGCGCTATAGTCTTCAAGATTGAGCAATTTAAACTGTTGGAACTATTTGCAGGCTCTTGTACGGTGGAAGGAAACTTGCTAGTTCTGTTCTGACCTCAATTCTTAAGGAAATTAGGTTTTTCTGAACATATTACAAAATTTAGTTAAATTCATTAAAGCTTCTATAGGATATTGTTTTCAAAACGAATTAACGGGCCATTACTGAAGTATTTCAGTATTGCATAACGTAATAAGAGAAAATTCAATAAATCTAGTAGGTTTAACAGGTATCAAGATATTTCCGCGACACTTCCTCGAAGGGTATTTTCTCTAGAAGATATTTGCGCCAGTGAACATTTGCGCGAGTGAACATGTGCTAGAGCGGACAATTGCGTAGCTATTCATAACTTATGACAGCCAACGCGGGTTCGCTATATATGACGTGTATGGGCACCCCTAGTTTCGCAGACCTAGTGAGGGTAGTTACGAATAAAATTGCCCCACTGCGTAGAAGCAGTATCAGAAGATATTGCAGTCATCTAATTGCCCACGGCAGAGTGTTAAAGTCAGTAAAGTACAAACAAACTTGATAAATAACGGTGAATATATGGTAGGATAATAACGCACCAGGCGTTATTATTACTTGGTGGATAGTAGATACATGCTGTGTATACCAACCGTGATAAAATAAATGTTAACAACCACAAACCACAGATACGAATCAGTGCCACGGTGAAACTTAAAACCAAGCTGAACCTATGTTCAGAACTACTCCACGTTTTCTTACATCAAGGAGGGACTAAATTGTGTTTCTATTGTGTTCTCCACCAAAATTTGTTAGGAAATATTTCATAATAAACTTATGCAAAAAACGCTTTCAAAAATGCAGAGTGTGAAGGCGGTTTGCTTATAAACTGTACACATTGAATTAGACTAGAGTTATATTCAATAAATTTACAGCAAAAATAACCTGTAGACAAAATGACAGACTAAATTAAAGCTAGTTTCAAAGAGTGGTTAAGAATGAGACAGTCATTTGGGCTTCAATTGAGATCTAGCCATAAAATGTATTGCCTTACCCAGAACCAGAATGTTACAGGAGACAGTGTGTAACCGATATAATCGCTTATCGCTCGCAATCTTAACAGTATCTACGCCCATTCTACGTGGATAAACGATACAATAAAAAATAATAAATAAAAATAAATAAAACTTTATTCAAAGAAACTCGTAACTTAGATTATAACATAAGAACACAAAATAAAATAAATATAGCTAAGTATAACAATATAGCCTGAACTAGGTAATCCTGTGTTTCAGGCGACATAAGTGCTAATTATTAATTAAAGTAATCACTTACAAAAGGCATAATGATAACAATGTTGTTTATGATACCAACGTAATAAAAATAAATAAAAATACATAATAAAGGAACTTAAATATTTTACAATGTTGAAACTATATTATTACGAGGCATTATCTAAATAGGTACCTAACTTTATTATGTATAGAGATAAAAATAACTTATTATAATATTAAAATTAATTATTACTTTATAATATGTAAAAGCTTCTCTGTATCGTCATAGGATAGACTGTGAAGTGAAGATTTTATAGTTTTTTTACAGTTACTATAGTTAAGTGCGTAAAAACTAACAATAGGATCTTAGTAAACTTACAGCCGGCTACACACAAAAGATGGTAACATCTTCGTTCCCAATAAATCGATAGCGTTCTAGAATTAAGAAAGATAAATATTTACTTCTAACCTACAAACTAGGTCGATACTTACTATATCTAAATGAAAATTATACAAAAACAGTAGTAAAGAAAAAAGACAGGCACTAAAATAGGGTAAAATGGGAGTCCCTACCTCAGCATGAATGAAAGAAAGAAAATATATTTGTTCTTAGAGCTACAGGATAAAGAAAATAAAATAAAACAACCCACGACTTAAAAGTATAATATCATCTTATTTATATCAGGCCGTGTAATTCCTTGTTCCTGCGCTACATATCAAAAATGATTCATGCTCAACTGAATGCGCGGAACTCCAAAACGCTGATTTTCAGCATATACAATTGTTGTATTGTATAATGCTACGTTAGTTTTCAGGTAGATCCCGAATATACCTTCGACTTACAACTCGAAACATGCCAGAATGCTGGCAGCATTACGTTGGATGGCGATGCTAATTCGTTGACTGAAATAAAATAAAAGCCAACATTCCGATCACCTGTGGACTCTTTAAGTAGTTAAGTTTAAGTAACTTACAAATTCTATGATAAAGTTAAGTAATTTTTCTGATCTATTCCTTTCTAACACCAATAAAGTAATAGGTACCAAATTGTGTTAGTTTATGTCCTCATTAAATTGTATTCCTAACTATACCACTCATAAACGAATCCCAAAACAAGATATTTGGTATGAGACTGTACCTGAGGTACAATCTGTAACTGTGGAGTTTGAACAATAGGGGCTGGTAGAAATGATTATCGAAGGACCTTGGAAATTTTGGGGTGAAATGATTATGTAGTGCTGTAGGTATCTAACGAAAATACCTAAGGAACTCAAGATCTTTGCTCGTTTACGGTAGATAAATAGCTTGACCACTGACCTTATTCTCCACACCATGCAAGGATCTCAGCTTCCGAAAACACAGCACTGTACTCACCTTGTTTCACTCGCGAGAATAATGTTTATTTTGATAAGATATTGCACGGCAATACAAATAACAATGAGATATGATATCCAGATTTCAAAATTCCACGTAAAATTGTCCAACATGTAAGGCGGTAGCAATGAACAGGTCGATCCTTTTTTACTTTCATTCGCCCGATTTCACAAGCAGTTAAACTACCCTATATTTTTGTGAACAAAGATCGAACACTAACAAAAATGTGAAAGTGATTTAAAAGTAATGTTTATTTAAACAAAAGCGTTATTAAACTAATACCATTGGAATTAGACTTTTGGTGTTAGAAAGGAATAGACCATTTTTCTCAATCGGATAATGTTCCTCTCTTCTTACCTTTGACAACAATCCCCGTGCTAGATTAAAACATTCAAATGTATTTTCTTTATTTCCAGATATAGAGCTAGTGTGAACCATGTCGTGCCGCTTGTGATGATGACGTCATACCCTGACCCCTTCAACGAAACGGTGGTAAGGGCATACGAGGAGGAATACCCCCTGTTGATGCCCCGCTGGGGGTATGTAGCGTCGGCCTTCGCGTTGTTCCTCATTGGATTCTTCGGATTCTTCCTGAATTTGATGGTCATTCTGCTTATGTTCAAGGATCGTCAAGTAAGTGAAGTTTCTTATATTTAAATAGATAATAATAAATAACTAATAGTTCATAATAAATAATGCTGGACAATCCACACAGCGTGGGATGACGATCTGCCAAAGACTGCTGGCAGATGCTGCGTGCGACAAGTTGAAGACTATAGCGCTCATTAGGGGAGGCCTATATCTGTAGATGATGATGAATACGGTATACATATGTAAATACACAATAAATAATAAAGAACCACATAGAAGCCAGATTCCCGTAATAACGCTATAAGGTATTTGCTCTGTCTACATTGTTAGTTCTAAATTGCGTCTCATAAACTTCACTTCTTTGATGTTTCTGTTCATATGTTGCTTAAATGCTCTGAAACTACGCAATATTATTCAAGACTAGACTGGATCATGTCGTTAAATAAAACGAAGTTTTTTTTTATGTCTGCCATATTAAAGTGAAATTGACGTGAGATCCCAACCAACTAACCTAGCTCCACTCCATTAAAAATCGACGCTATGAATTAGTTCTACAGCTGAAGTATTGTCATTAATCATGTTGTTATAAATTCTTGCAAGAAACTGTAGTCTCAAGTCATGTCAACATCATCATCACCAGCCTATAATAGTCCACTGCTCGACATAGGCCTCCCCTCATGAGCGCCATAGATGGCATTATCATTTGGGGGTTATTGCCCATAATCCCCACGCTGGGCATGCGGGTTGGGGATCGCAGGTCGGTGGAGTTGTTCTGCAGAGGGCGCTGCTGCCCGCCCCCCAGTGTGATTCCTTTAGTCGACTCTTACGACACCCACGGGAAGAGTTGGGGTGGTGAAATTCTATGCCGGCACCACACGGCCCAAATCAAGTCATGTGGGGCTGCCAAATGAAAGTAAAATTTACGTGAGTTCCCAACCAACTAACCTACCTCCACTCAATTCAAAATCCACGCTATGTATAGTATAAGCTTTCATGTCTAACGTAAATGTCAATTTCAATAAGACATTTCGTACATTACTAACAAACTATAGGGGCTGGCAAATTAAAGTGAAATTGACGTGAGATCCCGACCAACGTACCTAGGCCCACTCCGTGAAATAGCTATAGTTTTGTTTCCATAATTATCTTTTTTCTTTTTGGAAAACGCCTCTTTTTAGTTTATTCATTGAATTATAATGTGGCTTCGTTATCGGTAGACTGTAAAAGTGGGAGCGAGGGCGGCTATTTGACCGCTTTCCATCAAGTACCTACTTTCGCTTTCAAATGAAGTGAGAATCTGAATGACGTTTAGCAATTGAAATTGACATTTACAAATTAGGATAAACTTTATACTCTATGGACGTGGAATCTTTACATAAAACATATCAAGAGACCTTAATTTGTTCGCAACAATCTGCAGTTAGCTCAATTGATTCAAATGTAAATTATTGTTCTGATTTGGTTTTTTAATTGTAAATATCTTTGTAACTAAAGGTTTTACCCTATTTAGAGTTAAATTAGTATTTAGTATGGCAAGTGCGAAGGTCAGCCTGCGACGCAGGAGGTTGCGGGTATGATACCCGCCTCGGGACAAATATTTTTGCGATCTGCAGATATTTGTTCAGGGTGTTCTAGCCGTTTTCGATATAAAATATATATTCATGTTGTATATTGTACTAGATGACTGATGTGCAATCAGTCATCTAGTACCCACAACACAAGCGCTGCTTAGCTTGAGTCTAGATGCTGCTGTGTGGATTATCCAGCATTATTTATTTAATTTAAACTTTAATAAGTTACGTTATAAACGTGGTTTGCCTGCAGTCTAAGTGAAATGAGGCGGACGGGGCGCGCAGCGGGGCGTACCTACCATTGATTATTTATACATCTAAGACACGTCTCAAAGCCGTCAGGTTCAAGATACGCAAGGGTTGAATTACAGACTTAATTGGAGTATTTTTTTTATTCCACCTCATGCTGCTTCTAATATGTCAACATCATGAACCTATGAATATTTTAATTGGTCAAAACCATATCAGTGTGATAATCATCAGCGTGTTAGTAATACAGGCACGTAATGGGCTCCACTGATTTAATGTCCAAGCCTATTTCGTCTACGGCGACTGTGTACTGGTTATCATCGTTTGAACTACGACTCCAGCTATTGGGAGGATGTTTTTTTCGCCTATTTGTGAGCTTTTTCATGGCTTGCAAACATAAGCTTGTTTGCGGCCCTTGTATAATTACGACCCTGCTGGATATAGGCCTAAAGGCCTTCCATAGACAACACGATAAAACATGCCGCAAAACCGGTTCTGAGTTATGGTATCTCGTCTTTGCCATATCAAGGGTTATTATCAAGATTATAATAATATCGACTTGTTTTAAATGCATTTATATTGATTGACTTACATCCACGCCCGTAAAGGGCTAATTAAAATGATATAGTATTATTTTTGTGTGACATCTAAGTAATTAAGCAATAAATATACTTTTACTTTATTTTTACTAGTGTCCCTTGAATCTAACCTATAGTGCAGCTTCGTGCAATAAAAGTGTCTCAATGCTATTATGCCTCAAGTCCCATAGGTAGTAGGTAGGTCTGTAAAGGTTGATTGAAGCACGTAGGTATTTATATTTGTTCTGAGGCTCAGAAACCACTCAAAGCCGTCGATGTTAGTTCAATAGTGAAATAGTAAATATAATTCTACTCAGATGCAAATCTAACTGCCTTTGTATTGATAGAAATATTTCGAGATTGTGTGACCTCGCAAGGGTGAACAATAATTTCTTCGTAACAGATTTTACCTACTTAACTACGTATAATTATAATTACGTATAATTATAATTACGTATAATTATAATTACGTATAATTATAATTACGTATAATTATAATTACGTATAATTATAATTACGTATAATTATTTAAAATCTACCCATTTTTAGGTAATACTAAGTAATCCGATCAACTCAATAGACTTACACTTCAAAGAATACCAAAAATATCATAAAGCTTTACATGGAAAACTTGTAGAAGCAATTTAGAAAATATAACGATTCTCTCTGATTCACTTATAAAATAATTTCCATAGCTTTCATGATGAAATCTTAATGATTCAGTTACACAACCATTCTATTTACGGAGAAATCCATCTGTTTACTGTTTGAATAATAAGTTAGGCACTCGCTATCTACATTATATAGTCCTGTTAGTTACAATATTTATAACTCAACAACGGCTAAACAGATTTGGCTGAACATTTATGAAGAGGTAGCTTAGAACCAGGAGAGGAACATAGGATGCCGGTGCCATATTCCCGCGGTAGTACAGTGACACTTGGACGAAAACAAGCATAATTTTTATATTGTAATTATAACTTATTTTAAATTATTTCTAGTAGGTACATAATTCTTGACATGACATTCTTGACATGTTCTTGACAAATGTTTAATTTTTAATGTAAATATTGCTTTTTGACTCATTACTTTATAATACATTTAGTAAGCGGGGGAGAGTATAATGGAATACCGAAGCTATCGCAGCTTGCAAAAATAAACTACATCTGCAAGCGTGCTTTGGTTTTTCGTCTGTGAAATCGGCCAATACTTCTCACTTTTCCTACCTTTCGTTACTCCTTTGTTTTTAAGCAAATAATGGCTAGCCCGTTCGCAGTTATAGCAGATACAACCCATTTCACCTGATGACAATAGTTGACTGAGCAAAGGGAATCGTATAGTAGAGGTATTCAGAGAAACTAGGCTCATGCAGAATTGATCTCGTCACACAACGCAGATATGTGGCTGATTGTGTTACTGGACTCAAGCCATTCTCAAAATCTAATGTTTATTACCAAATCAGAATACTAAAATTCAACATTCTCGGTTTGGCGAGCTTAAAAAAGAATTGTCAGCTTATTATAGGAAAGGGTTTAAACCGACCAGCAGTTTTGTCAAAATATCTACAAAAAGCACTTCCTTTTTGTAGATATTTTGACAAAACTGCTTTTGAGGTTTAGTGAGGGCCATGTTTACAAAGATCTAGGAGAGTTTTTGCAGCGTATATAGTATGGAAAAGGGCTTCATTAGTTAATTTGTTGTGTGGAAAATCAACGGTTATGATGACAGTTGGATTCAACACATTTCGATGTTTATGATAATTGGGATCACATAATCATGTAATCTCAACAGAAATCCATTATTATTACAAAGGCAGAATGAACAGGAGAATATTGAGATTATAAACATAAGGAATTTCAAGCGAGAAGAAGGATTCCAATTATCCGGAATCTGAAACCCTGTGGTTCTCACCACACAGGAAGAAAGTGCAAAAAAAACAGACGAAATGACGTAACTACCAAACGGGCCGCGTTCAGGTCAGTGTTGCGTGTCGCGATCGAGTTGCGTTCGATTATAACACCAATGGTACTCGTAGTGTCAATGTTCGTAGCAAAAGACAAACAATTCTTTAGATATTTATAGGTTTGGTGCTGTTATGTAAAAAGGAAATCCAGTAGTATCCACAGACAGTCAACGCAGTATTAGGCTCATAAGACATAGATAACATATTATTAATCTAAACTTGTATCATCATCAGGGTAGTCAGACAATGTCGCCCCTTAGCGCTGTACGCTTGAAAACGTCATAATACGTTCAGTGCCCAAGATATCCATGCTCAGATCCTCTAGCAGGGAGCGAAGCAGTGAATTGTTTATTTAAAATAATGCAAAATTCTGTTTGTTGCAGCTATGGACCCCTCTGAACATAATCCTCTTCAACCTGGTATGTTCGGATTTCTCGGTTTCTGTCCTTGGCAACCCTTTTACCCTGATTTCCGCGCTGTTCCATCGATGGATATTCGGCCGTACTATGTGTGTCCTGTACGGCTTCTTCATGGCGCTGCTGGGTAAGTGACCACCAGTTTTTGTTGACTAGCTTTTGTCCGTGACTGAGCATGTTTTTTTTTTGGGATAAAAAGTAACCAAACTCTTTTCATTCTATATAAGGCCCTGATCCAAATCTGCGCTATTATCTTATTATTAGGTACGTTGAAAAAAGGAAATTTCAAACATTCAGTACAGTTTGTTATACCTATGAGCTTTTTGAATGCCTCTGTAATAAAAGTTTCTAAGCTGCTGGTATAGTTTTATTTTGTATAGCTTAGGCAGAGGTCCGAAGTTGCTCTCTTTGGCCAACAAACTCTATTTTCGATCCTTTAGAAGTTTTGGCATGTTATGGCGACATCTAAACATCCTAGCACCGTGAGTCCTACACCTCCACTAGTTATGGGTGACTCCAAAAGAAATCTTTTTATTTCTTCGCTTTTAAAAAGCACAGTGTGGACTAGCTTTTGCCAGTGGCTTCATTCACGTGGCACGTAAATACAAAAGTGTTAAAAAGCTACACGTAGAAACGCAGTAACGTGGCACTCAGGAATAATATACCTGGTAGTACGGTAGGGATATACTCAAATACATATATAAATTAAAAAAAAATCGTCCAAGTGATTATTGCCAATCCAAACGCGTAACAGATACAACAAGACAGCGGCGTGCAATCGGACGAAACCCTGGATCCCTTACTTTTTTAGCAGCATTGGGATTTTTGATATTGACTTTATTAAACATTCCTATTTATTCGTTTCCCATACAAAAAGTTTTAATTTACTAGTGCCTTTAAAAAGTAACAACCCTATCCGGGTAACCTATACATACCTACTACCACTGCAGGTAGGTAGGTATTTATCTTCGTAGAGTTCAGCTATGGCGGGGCGGGAGACTACCTAATCTATCTATCTATCTATCTATCACTCTACATCTGTGACCATACTGACGTTATTGTCACAGGTACAAGAAACCGCTATGTTGAAATTTTGATGCAGTTTTTTCCGAGATGCCGATCGAAATTCGAAAAGTCGTTAAACAAAAGTTGGTCCCCGGGGGGGGGGGGGGGGGGGGATTCACCCCCTTTCGCTTAGTACACATATTTTGTTACACGGTGTATAATTGCTCAAGTAATTTCCGCTTCAGTCAACCTTCTTCAGTCTTAGAGCATTTAAAACTCCTTGGGCTATATCGCATGCGCGCCCTTTGTGGGGATGCAAAGAGTTTGTACTTGGCAGTACTGACCTCATTACTAAAATATTTTTCAGCTATTGTTACATTCTCATTTCAAAAGGTAGAATATTACACAACGGAGATACTAGTACCAAACTCATAACAGTAACTCTCCTCCGTCGTTAGTCGAGTAGTTAGGAAAAATTAATTAAGAGGGTGGTTAAAATTTGGGTATTATTCTCTTTGAACACAACAACCAAGAACGATGGGTAACACACTAGACCAACACTAGACAATTTAAAAAGTTGTTTATAAGGTGGCACAGATTAAACACAATTTTAGTAATACCAAGTAGGTTTGTATTTAAAATAATTATTAACAGAAACAGCTTGCAGCCCGCATCCTGGGCTGCTTTCGATTGGTATTCATGTCGCCGCGGATCTTTGAAACAGACTCTACAAAACAGCACTATTCAGTTACAAGCCTATGCTGATTTTTGATAATTTTAATATTATCACTAGAGCTAGATCTCTAGATTGTTGTCAACGCAGCTGTTAACTCAGCAGTTAGTTTCAAAGTACAATTTACGCGATTTCGAGTTTGTCTCGAGATATCTGACTAATTTAGTAACCAGGCGCTCACAAGTACTAATAAATGAAGCAAGTCATCAAACTTGTATAGTATAGTTAGGGAGATCCACAAAAGATTTATTCAAGCGAGGTCGACTTTTTGCACAAGAGTATTCTAATTAACGACTTGCAGTCGCCGGCAAGACAGCTAGATAAATGTAGAAGCTCCGATAATACAGAATTTATTACTTTGACAGACCATTACAAAGCTTTACGCTTTGCTAACGGAGAAAATTACAGTTAAATAACCAAATTAGAACTAGTATTTACAATTGAAACAGTTGAGCTGTAGACTGTTGCAAACAATCTACAGGCACCTCAATTGATCCATATCAATAACAGTCGGAAGCGTCCTCAAGACGCTGGCTTGCCTCGCTGTACGGCAATGCTGAAACGCTGCGCCAGATTCTCACCAGCTCTCGGGCTACACGTCGTCGCTTCGACCGGATGTAGAAAATACCTAAGTTTTCTTGTTCTTACCAATACGTCTGTGAACACGGCAAGGAACTTTCTGAGTTTTGGCAGTTCACTCGGAAAATATGTTGGAGCAGTGATAAAGTTTAGCGCTGGGACCGCACTTTTGACAAAACTTTATTTCGTTTTGGATTGTTTTATATTGTTCGACGTTCTGATAAATACTTACCTACTTATTAAAGACTATTTATCTATTTACAATTTTTTGTTACTGTGTATCTTATAAATATTTTTTTTTGTATTAGGTGTTTAAGTTTTGAGGGACATCAACTACGTTCACTTTGTAGTTAGATAACCGGGCGTAGCCGGGGCAGACGAGAGTTTCTTGTAAACTATATTGCGAGTTTCGAGTTGGAACAAAACTCGGCCTAAACTTTTTGTTGTCTAGATTATCTGATATTTTATTGTAAGCATTTTTGCAAAGAACACACGTAGCAGAAACAAAACTTGTAAAATACGTGCACCACCTCGTTGTACCTAAGATATCTTTGGCCTAAAATTTTAATATCAATAAGCTTATTCTTTTCCAATATAGTAGTCTACTCGAAATACGTTACCTACCTATCTATCTTAAATCTATCATGGTATCATCCGATCGTAAGCATCGTTTCTTTCTGTAAACTAAGTTGAAGAAAATTCTATTTTTAACCTTCAATAATATTATTATCTTCTACTCGTATTTCAAAACTATTCCTTAAATTATTCCTAAATGCTCTACCGATTCAAAACAATGCACAGTTGAAGCATCAAGAGTATTTCTAACAAAAGGGTGTCCGAGATTGCATACTAAAAATAATGCTGGACAATCCACACAGACAAAAACACACAAACATTCTTCCCAAGGCGGGAAAAAAACCTCCTCCGTCGAAGGCGGACAAAGTGCACTGAATTCAACTTGAAATGCCCTATTATGTAGTTTTAATTGATTCCATTGCATTTTCCAAAAGCATGGCTGTGGGACGCCCTCTGTAAAAAAGGAAAGAAATTACACTAGTTTTAGTTGTAATTAAATTTGTTAGTAGTAGTAGTTGTTGCTACTATAACAAAGTTTGCCATCTTAGTTTTACCCAATGATTCAACTTTTATAATAGTTCTGCAATTCTAAAAAATTAAGTTCAGGGGGGTAGGCTAGCAATGAACGCCACTCTACTTACCCGTATCCATTAATCATGAAAAAGGGCGCATTTGCATACTGAATTTTTTCAATGATACCTCTACAAAAAAAAGTTTAATGGTCGTTGATATGCATAAAAGGCACTACAGATGTAACGATTATGGCATTTTAAGGCGCATTTGCCTGACGTCGGCTATTTCTACATTTAGGTACCTTTATGGGCTGAACCTTCCTGGCAAATGACCAGACTCCGACCAAATCTACGACCGCTAATACTCAGTTCTGAGCAGCAAAAGTTTGCGAGCAATAGGTACTTCTTTGTTGTTTTTGAAAACAACTTTTTGTGTAATAGGCAATTTTCGGTCTCGTACCATTTGGAACTAACTTTGCTACAAAAACATTTTTCCTTTGCGTACGCACCCTTCTTTTAGTCCAAAAAGGTAGGTAGTTAAAAATAATAACGAATTCAATTCTTTATGGTATTTTCCGTATGTATTAGGTTAATAATTAAAACTAGTATTATTTACCATCGAGTCAGTTGAGCTACCTGTAGTTTGTTTGCAGCAGTCTGCAGTTAGCTCAATTGTTTCTATTGGAAATACGTTTTTATAAGTTTTTATCTATACTAATATTATAAAGAGGAAAGATTTGATTGTTTGTATGTTTGTTTGTTTGTTTGTTTGTTTGAATTGAATAGGCTCCGAAACTACTGGACCGATTTGAAAAATTCTTTCACCATTAGAATCCTTAATTTTCCGTGATGAACATAGGCTATATAATATTTTCAAAAAAGTTAGAGATCCGCATGAAAAATTCAATAATTGAACCGTGCGCTGTATATTCAAACTCTTTTTCTATTATGGCGCGTCATAATAGAAAAAGAGGTTGAATGCTTTTTCTCTACGGCCAGTGTCAGTTATGGAGTGTCAAGTCAATGTCAAAAACCCCAATGCTGTTAAAAAATGTAAGGGATCCGTATGAAAACTTTGAAAACCAACGTTTTAGTGTGTATAATTTCTGAAATTTTTGTTTAATAACCGTGCGAAGCCGGGGCGGACCGCTAGTGAGAAATAAGTATAATAGTGAATATTAATATTATTGTTCATTTAAAATCCATCATAATATAAACAAGCAGCTCTATTAAAATTGCTCACGGGAAATTGAATTCATTTGCTTTTGAAATAGGGGTGATTTGCTTTTGGAATAGACAGGCTGAAATTCTCGTCTAGCGAACGCGGTCTAATGATATCCGATTCAATTTCCGGCTACGTATGGAAAATTCTAGAAAAGACCTTTTAAGTAGTGATAAACTGAAACTGTCGTAAAAATTACCATTATTTAGAAACGGCAAAAATTTACACCGTCGCAATTTTTATTTAACAACTTTAATGACATTTGGCGCGGTGGGCGAAGGTCCGCCGACGCAGGAGGTTGCGTGTACGATTCCCGCCTCAGGACAAATGTTTGTACGATCTGCGAATGTCTGTTCAGGGTGTTCTGGTCCTTTTTATGTATTGTAAAAAATATATTGTATTAAGTATTTCAGCAATCTAGTATAGGTACCATACCGTGCGAAACCGTGGGGCACTGCTGGTTAGAGAAATATATAAAAAAAATATACCGATAAAAATAGATAGGAATTACTCAATAATATACTGTTCAACACAAGGCATTAAGTACTACAACATGGGCCCAGGCAATAGATATATAAATATATAATTAGTTTCTTTGTTTCTTCCCCAGGAATAACGTCGATCACCACCCTCACGGTGATATCGTTCGAGAGGTATCTGATGGTGACTCGTCCCCTGAGCTCGAGACACCTGAGCCCCAAGGGAGCCGTGCTAGCAATCCTGTTCATATGGAGCTACAGCCTGGCCCTGACCACCCCTCCGCTCATTGGGTGGGGGAACTATGTCAACGAAGCCGCCAACATCAGGTATCTACTTAATAAGTACAAAGTTTATTTTCTCTCACAGAGGTAAATGAAGGTACAAAACTATTGTAGGGCATAAGCTAAGTTTACAAATATTTAACTAATAATGGTGGGAAAATAAATACAAAAGATAGAAGAAGAAGAAGAAAAGAAGTGAAATACTGTGATCGAGTCGAGATTTTTCAAGGTTTTCTATATTTTCTGGTTAGTAATCGTTTCCTGCATTACCTACTAGAACATGTAATGCCATATTGCTAATACAAAAAAAATTGGTATATAATATTTTTTGAAAAATATGCTGTGCTTGACAACCCTTGGAAGTCTAAACCCGTCCAGATGGGTAGGTTATGTACACTTTACTTAGGTACTAGCTGCCGTCTGGAATAATTTTTTTTTAATTTCTGGCATTTCTAGAACAAAGGTGTTATATTGTAACAGTGAAGAAACAAAAATACTGTTTTTGGTTAAGGTGGCAACGGCGACACCTGAGTCTGAATTTTCCTTATAGCTGTACTCTTATTTTACTCATATCTTCTCAATAACTTAGGTTACGATGATCCAATCTTCGTTGTATTTTCATACATCGGCCTGCAAATCTTAGTACCACACTCACTATTCTTTTTCTAAACTGTAGAAGTTAATGATAAAAAAACGTTTTGTAGCAATTTTTAATCACCTTTCTTTGAAACTATATCTAAACATTAGTAACACTTAACATTAGAAAAAGATAAGCAAAATAATACCAAGTTTTCCAATACTGTTATAGCCTCTACTCTTACGAAATCATGCGTTAAATCCATACCTGAATCAGATGAACTCATTGCAATACAAACGAAAGCTATTCATCATGCTCAAACAACACGAGAAAAGTTATAAAAATCAAATTGCCACTTTCCAGCCATTTTTTTCAAATTCAGCCGTTATCGTTTAACAGAAATGTGAGCTATCAGTTGAAAACGATTCTCTCTAGGGTTGAAAAGTATAAATTTCAACCCGCTCCTCAGGCAACTTCAGACCTATTTCCAGATTAAGAGTCATGATCATGACTGTTCGTTTCATTCGTCTAACACGTGTTATTATCAACAGCTGCTCGGTGAACTGGCACGAGCAGTCGAGGAACACTCTGACGTACATAATGTTCCTGTTCGCGATGGGTCAGATCGTCCCGCTCGCCGTCATCACCTTCAGCTACGTGAATATCATCAGGACCTTGAGGGAGGTGAGTGACCTTAAAGTATTGTTAGCGGTCCGTGGTAGTTAATTATTGCATGCTAACATACATGAGTGCATTATTTATACTTAACACCTATAAACCATGTTTGACGCAATAAATATCTTTGAATCTTAATACTTATTACAACTCGCCTGTAACGGCTGGGTCGGTGCTTAGAGTTTCATAAACCTTATTCGTCCCACAGCTGGGTAAAGGTCTCCCCTCAATCATTACTTTCAGTGCAATCACGAGCTGGGAGATCACTCGTGATATATCGAAAAAAATAAACACAAATCACTACACGTATCGGGCATAATTTTGATAACTGAAAACATCATAAATCGTGGTGAATACTGATTGGAAGTAAATTTTCTGTTCTAGGTATCTTGTTATTTTTGTACCAATACGAAAAAGCTGGGTGTTGTTTTCCATTAGGTTATTCAACTGTCCGATTATTTATATTGAAGTAGGAAAGAAAAATCAACGGAGCGTCATGGATTACCTTGAACCACGATAGACGGAAAAGCGGTATGAATATTCTAATATGGTGGCTGTAATAGGAAATTTACAGTACTAATCGAAGGCGGGTGGACTGTCATTCATTCGGAGCGCGACCAGCGCAAGGCGCCTACGTGTATTGCCATGTAATTATTTAGCTAGTTTAAAAATAGATTATTTTTGTCTTGGATACCACTGAAACTAGTTGATCTTCAGACCCACGACACGGGCCTTGAGCCTAGTGTGGAGCCGTAGCTAGTTATACAGTGTATATGTAAAGTCTCGTCGCAAATAAATAATTTTTGTACACGTTCTTTTAATCAATACAAACTGTAAGCTGATAGATATCCTCGTATTATTTTAAAGTCCTGCCGCAAGGTGAGATCTACTAAACTTCTGAACTAAATTCTATGAATACAGGATTATTGAATACCGAACTTGAAGACGTCCCGATCACGTAAGCTGTAGGATTGGCTATTTTTATAACACAAATTGGAAGGTATTCGAAGAGGATTGGTACTCGAAGCATGATCCTTTTTATATCTCCCAATTCTATTTTATTTCAATTTACATTGTAGCTCCGAAATCGGCGGGTTTTCGGCCCACTAAACAATATTCAGCCAAACACGGCACCCAAGAATAGGTTAGCACTAGTTGTTGCCCTATAATGTAGAATAAATAATAAATTAATTAATACGCTATGTGACAATAAAACGATAATGGTGTGTGTCCACACAGCATTATCCAGCCCCAAGCTAAGCAGAGCTTGTGTTATGGGGCTGATATACTAATACAATAATTAAAATATTATTATGATATTTTTTTATAGAAACGGAAAAATTATCTGCAGATTGTTAGAACAATTGTCGCGAGGCGGGAATCGAATCCACGATCTCCTGCTTCGCAGGCGGACCTACGCCCTACTAAAACTATTCTGAAGATCTCTGTGGCGCGCCACAGATATATAAGAATAGTTTAAGTTTTTGGAAATGGTAGAACGTTACATGTTTTCAGTTCTTATACTTACCTGGTGCACTAAAATTGAACTTGCTTGTTGTGAAAGTACCTATTCAACAGTCAATCGTAAACAATCTGTTTCTCAATTGCAATTTTCGTGGTGAGTAAAGGTTTTAGTTTTCACGCTTTAAATGGGGCGTCAAATTAGAAAAATAATATCGTAACTTATAGTTAATTATAAATTGTTAATAATTGTGATTGCTTGATAGGGCAACGAAACTTTCAACCTAAAATGGTTGAATAGTTAATGTTCTTTTCATGTTTTGAAGCGAAATACTTATTTTCGTTTATCGTTTTCAGATCTCGCTACTTCTAATACCACAAACAATTTTCATCCCCAACCCGTTCCAGGCAGTTAATAATTTATAGATTATCTTGTTTGTTATTCCAACCAAGATTCGAAGAATGATTACTTTGTTGAGGGCATTGCTTACAAAGGCTTTTGAATTTCGTTTAAACAAAGAAACATTGTGTACAGAGTATTTTTGTTTATTTAATCAGTGAGTTCTTAAGAGGCGCAATGCAGATCTCTATAGAGACTATGAATTTTCTGGAGTCTCAACTCCAAGAATAGGAGTAAAGATAGAGTTGGTCCGGGGGGTACTGAGGCTTTCCGCCTTAGTACCCCGGGGACTTATTTGTTGGGCTTAAAAAACAACCAGGGCTTAACAAAATTGCCGGGCTTAAAAATGAGTGTCTGGTGGAAGTAACGCGTGATTAGAGAGCTGGTAAGTATCTGACGCAGACTAAAGCATTGACATTGAAATGAAAGGATAATTTGAGGTACCTGTAGATTATTTGTAAAAGTCTGCAGTTCCCAAAATTGTTTTAATTATACAAACTAGTTCTAATTATACAAACTAGTTCGTATTTGTTTGAATGTGGTTAACGCTGACATTTTCAAGATTAAGATTGTAGAAGTAAAATATGTAATTGAAGTATGTACTTAGCAAAATTTCATGACGACTGATCTGGACGCTTCGTCTATATGAAACAAGATTCGTCAAGTGCCACACTGTGGTAGGGTTTCGAAGCCAAAAATTTTGATTTTACGGGTTACCACCTAACCTCAATGAACGACGACCACTAACTTCTCGATTCACCACAGCTAAATACAAATATAAATGTACTAGCAGTCCGCCCCGGCTTCGCACGGGTATTAAACAAAAATTTCAGAAATTATACACATTAACACGATGGGTTTCACAGTTGTCATACGGATCCCTTACTTTTTTTAACAGCATTGGGGTTTTTGACATTGACTCGACACTCTTGACACTGGCCGTAAAGAAAATGCAAGCAACCTCTTTTTCTATTATGACGCGCCATAATATAAAAAGAGGTTGAATATACAGCGCACGGTTCAATTATTGAATTTTTCATGCGGATCCCTAACTTTTTTGAAAATATTATATAGCCTATGTTCATCACGGAAAATTTAGGATTCTAATGGTGAAAGAATTTTTCTAATTGGTCCAGTAGTTTCGGAGCCTATTCAATTCAAACAAACAAACAAACAATCAAATCTTTCCTCTTTATAATATTAGTATAGATTTAGTTATTAACTTTTTTATCTGCGGTAGTCGTGAGTTTGCCTCAAACAGGTTTCAACCGAAAGCGGTAGGTATAGGTACCGGATAGTATAGGAAGTATAGGTATAGGATAGGTTAGGTACCTATCATCATCGTCAGCCTATAATAGTCCACTGCTGGACCTCTAGGCCTCCCCTTTAGAGTAAAAAAAAAGTAAACCTTACCTAAACCTACTCTGCATAACAATGCAGAGTAGGTTAGGGGGGGTTAGGGTAGGGTAGGGACCTCAAACATGAGGTTGGGGCTCGTACCATAATTACATGGTACCAAATTTCAGATGTGTGGGATATAATTATAGCGTTGTGCGGGAACTCTATTCCATTTCGTAGCATGATATTTGAGCCCAATTTAGACTGTCAATAAACGCTTTGAACTCAACCTTCCACCAAAATAATGCTAGGTACCTACAGATTATAACGTTCTACAATAACAATAAAACGAAACAACCAGAATTACAGTTTTATTTATAAATTAACCGTGAAACGCGTTGTAACTACACAGCCGTGAATGTAAACACCTCAGAGATACCACAGTACACATGACCAGTATCGAAACTAAGCCTAGTTGATGAAATAAATACCTACGCTCCATTATAGCAATAGGGTTGTAACTTTACGGCGCGTGCAGACACTGCAGCGCAGGTGGCGCGTGGGCAACGCTCATGAGCGGCAGCAAACCGTACCGTGTTTCAATACGAAAATGCGTGTGATTCCTACCTAGTAATTAAAAAACATTTCTTAATATGTTTATTCTTAATTATTACAAATGATTCACATAAAAGTACTTGCGTCTACTACGACACGTCGGAATTCTTTATTACCTATAGGAATTTTTGTATAAAATATTCTCATTCTACCTATCGACTTTAAACAACCTTTAAACCGCCTTCATTCTGGATTTTCAAATAAATTCAAGAATTCATTATGATCAATTACACGGACTCATTATTCGATAACAATGATAATAATAGTACATTTTTCTTATAATATTAATCAGTAGCAAGTTTAAAATACGAAAGCTCCGGTTTCGATGAAACTGAGTTCACACAGCTGTATACAACGCAATATTATCGAGCATTTTTCAAAAAACTAAATTACGCATGACCGCTCGTCGCGACGCGACATCCGCTACTGACAGCACTGCGAAAACCCCTTAGAGCTCTCATAGATGCGCATACTTGTGTGAGTGAGCCGTTTCGAGCGTTTGTAGGTAGTTTCCACACTGTCTATATGTGTATGTACACTGTGGAGATACTTCTAGCACGGGCAACTTATTTTCTTGAAAATTATCACGAAAGACGAAAAAAGGTGGTAGATTCCATTTATTCGAATCTTTAGGTCCTTATTAGATTCTGTACGTAACTTCGCACCTTTTGGGTTCTTTTAATAAATAATGTTGGACCCATAGGTTACTATTATTTTATTTTGTGTTGTATAATATAATAATCCATGGTTGACGGTCAATCGATGCTTTTTTAATTTTTATCTGTTAATCAATATACTAGGACCTTCCTAGTATAGTGTGTTAATCTTTGTCACTCGAATAAATTAATAAATCCTCTCTACAGTCGCAATAATAACTTGTTTTACCTATATAATTCTCTTTTTATAATAATAAACATTTGTTTCATTTTTTCTCTGCCATAACACAAACTCACAAGATAATTTTAGTCTACAGTATTTCCTAACTCCTAAGTAGAGTTCTAAGTAGAGGTATGGAATACTGTAGACAACATTATCTAGCCCCAAATTAAAAACTTTGTGGTATGGGATCTATTACGAGATATTCGTAGTACACTTCATTAAATTAGTACGGATAGACAGATTTATATAGGCCTAGTTATTCGAAATTGAGAAATTCATGCGCGCAAAATTGCAGCCCTTTTTCACGAGACTACGACAAAGCTTCTGAACGATCTTTGTGAGGAGATCACGCCGAAATACTGACCAAATCCGTTCAGTACTACATATTTTCGTTGTCTCATGACAAACACTTCTTTGCATCTTTACCCCTATTACAAACTTTATTGTAAGATAGATTAAATGAACGGGGCAAGAGAACGTGGGAACTTTTCGACGAACCAGCTAGTCAATTTCATGGCGCAGTTCAAGTCCTCTAGTTTTTGGGGAATTATTTAAATTCTTAAAGATCACATATCAGATATGATATCAATTTTGAAACTCTAATCCGTGCCAAATACGTAACTTTGTCATCAGCCATTTTCCGACCTTACCCTAAGTCGTTTGGTTTGGGGTAATACCTGATGGTAAAGGGTAAGGTTTTGTTTACGTTTCTTGGTATGGTGTGGCTATGCAGATATTTCGGGAACCTGGGCGACGGTAAGGTAGTGGTGATCGCGCGTTCTGATTTATTTGCAAGCCTTCTTACACTCTTATCTAAACAAACCGGTTCGATCATGGTGGTACCGCTTGGCTTTTTCGTTAATAAAAAAAATAAATAATAAAAACATAGCTCAAGCTTAATTAAAATCAGCCATTCAGTAACTAACGAACCCTCAACATGTATCCAACGTAGGTACCCTACTCTTACCAACATTAATTGATTAAAAAAGGACTGGATCAGTCCCGTTATTTATCGGAGTTGTTTGTATAAACCTTTAAGGACTAACCTACATGAATAATTCAGTTCTTAGGGTGTTTCATTTCGTTTGCAGCGGTCACGAAACGTCGATAACGGAAAAAGTATCTTGGTTTATTGGTCACAGTAACTAGTACGAGTTTTTTGACAAACTCGTAGCTAGCAGAAGCAGAACAGAAAAAGTTTTCGAGGACATAATAATAACTTAGAGGTAAAAACCTACAGCTGACTTGTCAAAAACGAACTGCCTAAATGCAACAAATCTCTCAAAATCATTCAAAAACTATAATTGAGTTCGTATAAGACTGTCGTATTGCGTTCCTTTATAGCCGGTAGCCTTTATTGCCGTGTGGTGACGGCATACTAAAGAATTTCACCACCCCAACTCATCCCGTGGGTGTCGTAAGAGGCGACTAAGGGAAACACACCGGGGGGCGGGCAGCAGCGCCCTCTGCAGAACTACTCCACAAAACTGCGATCCCCAACCCGCATGCCCAGCGTGGGGATTATGGGCAATTACCCCCAATGATAAGAAACGCCACAAAATGGCCCCCAGTTCCCGGCCGCCTCGCTATTCCTGGCCATGGTAGCGGCCACGGTAACGGCGGGGCAGGGGGTGCTAGGAATCTCCGGGCTACATTAGGCTACCACACCCCACACACACTGACCCTGGCAACGTTTAACGGACGCACTCTGAGGCTTGATCACCATCTAGCGCAGTTGGAAGTGGAGCTAGAGAACATTAAATGGCATGTTCTAGGGTTATGTGAAGTCCGTAGAGAGGGGGAGGACACTGTAACCTTAGACTCGGGCCATCTTCTCTACTTTCGCGAGGGTGATAAAACATCCCAGGGTGGCGTAGGTTTCCTCGTCAATAAGGCCCTCTCTAACAACGTCGAAGAAATCTCCAGTGTGTCGACCAGGGTAGCGTACCTGATCCTTCGGCTGTCTAAGCGCTACAGCTTGAAGGTCATTCAGGTCTACGCACCGACCTCGGCACACTCGGATGATGAAGTGGAGGATATGTACGAAGACATATCCAAAGCCTTACATCACACCACCAAGGCTCACTTCAACGTTGTTATGGGGGACTTTAACGGCAAGGTGGGAACCCAGACTGGCAACGAATCCCGAATAGGCCCGCATGGTTTTGGTGTTCGAAATCACAGGGGACAAATGCTCGTCAACTTCCTCGAGAAAGAGGGGCTGTTCTTAATGAACTCATTCTTTAAGAAACAGCCCCAAAGGAAGTGGACATGGCGGAGTCCCGATTCTGTGACAAAAAATGAGATCGACTTCATCATGACGGATAGCAAGCATATATTCAGAGATGTCTCAGTGATCAACAGGTTCAATACCGGATCTGATCACCGACTCCTTCGAGGCTCTCTGAATATAAATTTGAAGCTTGAAAGAAACCGTCTGATGAAGTCCACGCTCCGACCGAACCCAATCCAAATCATGGCGGGCACCGAGAAGTTTCAGCAGCTTCTCGGGGATAGATTCGCTGCCTTGGAACCCACTGATGACGCTGACGAGACCCTACACAATCTGGTAGAAACGCTGAGGGACGAGGGCATCAAGTTTTGCAAAAAGCAGCATACTGGTAAGAAGTCCAAACTCTCGGATGAGACTCTTGGGCTGATGACAAAAAGACGGGAAACCACCCAAGCGACTTCGTCAGAGAGGTCAGACCTGAACAAGCGAATTGCGAAGATGGTACGACGCGACCTTCGGAGCTCCAATACACGCCTCATCGAAGAGGCGATAGAGCGAAACCGAGGGTCCAAAGTATTCACTCAGCAGCTTGGAAGGAGCCACCTGACGAAGCTTTCAACGCACGACGGAAGGACCGTATTGTCGAAGCCGGAGATATCGGCCGAGATAGAGGACTTTTATGGCCGTTTATACGCTGCACATGCTCCCCGTTCCCAACGAGACGACCACGATTCTAGAGCCACCTTGATACGCCACTATACCGACGAACTGCCAGACATCAGTCAAGACGAGATCGTGTTAGCTCTGAGGCAGCTTAAAAATGGAAAAGCCCCCGGTGAGGACGGAATAACATCAGAGCTTTTGAAAGCTGGAGGATACCCTGTTATACAGGAGTTACAGAGCCTCTTCAACGCCGTCCTTCACAGTGGGAGAACTCCAAAGGCGTGGAGTGGGAGTTTGGTGGTGCTCTTTTTTAAGAAGGGAGATAAAACCCTTCTTAAAAATTATAGACCCATCTCGCTCCTAAGTCACGTCTATAAGCTTTTCTCACGAGTTATATCGAACCGTCTCGCCAGGAGACTCGACGAGTTTCAGCCACCGGAGCAGGCTGCGTTTCGCGGAGGATATGGTACCATAGACCACATTCACACAGTGAGGCAGATTATACAGAAGTCCGAAGAGTATAATCAGCCCCTGTGTCTGGCTTTTGTGGACTATGAGAAGGCCTTTGACTCCGTTGAAACCTGGGCTGTTCTACAATCCTTACAGCGATGCCAAGTAGACTATCGTTATATCGAGGTGCTGAGATGTCTCTACGAAGCCGCTACGATGAGTGTCCGAGTATAGGACCAGCAGACTAAACCGATCCAACTGCGCAGAGGAGTGAGGCAGGGGGATGTCATATTCCCGAAACTGTTCACGAGCGCGTTGGAAGATATGTTTAAGACGCTGGACTGGAAAGACAAGGGCATCAACATAAACGGCGACTACATCTCACACCTGCGATTCGCTGATGACATAGTCTTAATGGCGGAGTCGCTAGAGGAGCTGAACCGGATGCTGGACAGTCTAGCTTCAGCCTCCCGATGTATCGGTCTTGGCATGAATTTGGATAAAACCAAAGTCATGATCAATGCCCACATTGATCCAAGACCGGTGATCGTACATGGCTACCTTCTCGAAATTGTTTCTGAGTACACTTACCTCGGGCAGATTTTGCAGTTGGGTAAAAACAATTTCGAGAAGGAAGCCAAGAGGAGGATCCAGCTAGGCTGGGCAGCGTTCGGAAAATTACGTCGAGTCTTCTCGTCATCCATACCGCAATGTTTGAAAACGAAAGTTTTTAATCAGTGCGTCCTACCAGTCATGACCTACGGAGCTGAGACGTGGACACTCACGATAGGGTTGGTCCACCAGTTCAAAGTCACCCAGCGCGCTATGGAAAGAGCTATGCTCGGAGTTTCTCTGAAGGATAGGATTCGTAACCAATTCATCCGACAGAGAACTAAAGTCATCGACATAGCTCAGAGAATTAGCCAGCTGAAGTGGCAGTGGGCCGGCCATATTTCGCGAAGAACCGATAACCGCTGGGGTAAACGTGTTCTTGAGTGGAGACCGCGACTCGGTAAACGTAATGTAGGACGCCCTCCGGCCAGGTGGGATGACGATCTGCGAAAGACTGCTGGCAGATGCTGGATGCGACAAGCCGAAGACAGGGCGCTATGGCGCTCATTAGGGGAGGCCTATGTCCAACAGTGGACTAACATAGGCTGATGATGATGATGATGATAGCCGGTAGGGGTTGCAAGGCACTTAATGTATGGAGAGTAATTAAATCTTTTTTTTATTTATCATGAAATAATTTCTTCCTAAGATCTCAGGTCATAATGACCGTATAACTTTACTTATCAGTTTCTTTCCTGTACCACAAAATATCTTGAAGGTACGACCTACGAGCCTATTTAATAAAAAAATTACTCTAATTCGGTATTAAAATACACTAATTAGCCGAAACAAGACACGGGTTTAGAGAATCAAGGCCACCCGTTCAGGCGTGTTCGGTTAACCATGTAGCCTGGCCGCAGGCTCATGCCGCAAAGGCCTCAGCCCGGTTCAATACATTATTAGGTGCGGTTCTGAGGCTCTTGATAAATCTAATCAGACAGACTCAAAGAGCCTAACATGTTGCTTCGTGTAATATGCACTAGGTGCAGTGAAAGACTGTCATATTGAAAGAAAGAAAGAAAATCGTTTATTTGGGTCATACAAGATAACATAAGTACAAAAACAAACCTTAAAATAAATGTATAAATAAAATAATCCTAAATATTAAAATTATACTATCGCACCTACAGCGTATGCACCAAAAAGGTCCTACCTCAGCATAATGTTGCTTGACAGGAGTCGAACAACGCTGGTTTTCTGGTAGGACCTTTTGTACTAGAGTTTCTAAAGGGCTGACAAAACTAAAAAAAAAAACAGAAAATACAATTTTAATCAGGGTTAATGAACTGGTTCAACACGGAATTAGAGACACCCTAGACAAGCAATCAAACCAAATACCGATCAGCGTCCGGACCACCAAGAACTGGCGTAACTAGTTCCCGAACGAAATAATTCAAACGCGCAGTTCAATATTGATGAGATCTGAGATCTGAGTGAGTCACTCGCAAGCGGTGACCTCTGTAGTGGGGGTGTGCATAAGTCTGCGACGCAGGAAGTTGCGGGTTCGATTCCCGCCTTGGGACAAATTTTACCATCTGCAGATTTGTTACGGGTATTCGGTAAGCGGTTTTGGTCCATGGGAAACCTTTCTCTTGAATCACTAAATTTAAAAAACCTGTTAGAAGTTTACATATAAGTCTATACTAAGAAACATTATATTTCTATCAATTATATGTTCTTGTGTGTACTGTTAGTATTGCCTTATAAATAAATGAATGAATATTAAGTGAATATTTGACGATATTAAACTTAAAACTAAATATTTATAGATACATACTACAAGTAGTATCCACAAATAGCTTCGCGATATGAACTTGACGATCTGTGAACTTAAATAACATCAATAAGGGGTATTAGAATTCGAAACTAATATTAACTACTTCATTTGATGTGTACTTGATCAAGCCACAAATTGTGGGTTGTGTTTGACTATATTAAACCATATCACGTAACTTTAGATAGGGAACTTCTGGGAACCTGTATGATTTATGTAAGTAAAGAGCGCGTCACATATAAGTACCCCCCTATCTCAATGTATGTGGGACACAATAGTTGTTATTGTTGGGAATTTCAGACTTTGAGTATTATGGTCGGTGGTTCGATCCTTAGCTCTGGCATGATACATTTTTGCATGTGAAAATTTGTGATATACAAAGGATACAAAGGAATTCGAAGTAGTCGTAAATATTATGTAGACAAGGGGGGTACTTATAGGGCTACTATTCTGACGCGCACTGTACATCCTCATTGCCATATAACTGTATATTTATCTTCTGTGGGGTAGAATGTATGTTATTGTTATAATTATGTACCTATCAGGATAGTATAGATGTTACAAATCTGGCATTCGTTCAAGTAAAGCTGGTCGTCTGTAAGGTAATGACTGTAGTATTAAACTAGCGACTCCGCTTCGCATGGGTGCAACGGTGATACAAAAATCTTCTTCTTGAATCACTCTATATATTAAAAAAACCGCATCAAATACGTTAGAACTCACAATTGAGTCAAAGCCCAAAATAAATGAAGGAGGGTGACCTTTTGCATGAATTAAGTTTTGGATTTGGGATTCCATTTATTTATGTTTGTGGATACCACTTCGAATAAGATCTAATATGATACCAATGATGCGTATTTATTACGACTCACGAATGAGTCAAAGCCCGAAATAAACTATTTGATCTGAAATGACATTTATTTATACATTGAAAACCCCCCGAAGCCGCGGCCTGAAGCTAGTAGTAGCTATTATTAACGTTTGATGAATAAACTCTGAAATAAAACCTATACCCCAGAATAGAGAGATAAACAGAACCAAAGGGTCAACAGTTTGACTGACATGATCTAATTTTACCTAAAGAAATCGTTTCGAAACTTTCCGAAACTTAGGATTCTAAGGTCTTCGGTATCTATAACTATTACCGTAGAATTTTTTTATATATAAGTTTGTTTTTAAAAGTTATTAGAAAATTATTTATCTTGCTTTCAAGATAAATTATTATTCCGAAACATAGACTTGCAAAATTATTATACTCCTTTTCTTGCTATCTGCCTATTTAGGCATTGGGCAAAGTATTTTTTGTTTCTAAGCTTAAGCTTCAGCTTCAGCCATGTCATGTATGGTATATCCATCCATTTCTTTCATATTTTCATGACAAGTCTTGAGGGGTTATTCTCTTTAGTCGTCTGGACGTTGCCTTTTTACATAAGGTCCTTTTTACCTTGGTCCTCCAAGCTCATTTGGGTGAATTTCTAGGACTTGCGAAATTAAATAAGATCTATAAAAAGTATTAACCTTGTCTACTTATTATGACAGAAAACTTGATTTTAGGATTTTTGTGAACCAATCAGTAATTTTTATTGTATGTTTTTTTTTTATATTGACGAAGCTATTGATGATGAATTTTGTATGAAATCATACTATTCTTTAGGACGTTTCCGAGTGTACGAGATTTTATCAAAAGGAATAAATAAAGGAACGTAATAGTTACGGTATCTTGTGACGCAAAGGCGTTACGGGGCAGTGGTCCAACTGCTCTGTCCAATTAGTTGGACTACGGGCCTTTACAGGGGCCGTGGTCCAACTATGTTTGCAGTTGGACCACGGCACCATAGTAGAGTTCCCAGGTCCAATTAACACAATTTCAAATAATACAACTGCAATTATAGTAACCACAGCAGCTTTTTAATTAAATAATTAGTTTAACAACGTTTTTGACACAGAACTTCAAGTTATTTTTTTAAAAGTACATTACTTTAAGTTCTGTATCAAAAACGTTGTAAAACAAATTATTTAATTAAAAAGGTGCTGTGGTTACAATAATTGCAGTTGTATTATATAGACGAAAACACCCAGGTCTGTAAAATCTGCAGGTAAAAATATCGAACCCGCAACCTCCTCAATTGCAAACGGATCTTCGCCCGCTACGCCACTAAGTTTGTCACTCTTCAGACAGTTAGGCTTAGTTCATATGGCCGCGCGGTACCGCGCGCAACTACGAACCGCGTGGTACAAGATCAATATAAACGGTAATTATCGTCTACATTACCGCGCGGTACCGCACGCCAACGCGCGGCGCGCTCCGACCCGCGCGCAAGATCTTGAACCGCGCGCTTCCACGCGGCCGCGCGCGACACAAGTTCCTGTATCGACCTGTTTAGTTGATCCGCGCGGCTTGAGACGGAAAGACACATAGATCGATGCAAAATGAGTACCGAAGATGAAATTGTGCCTATCGATTTGCCACACTGGCGCGCGTACATATACCGTCATGTGAATGCTCCAACCGCGCGGCGACGCGCGTATACGCGCGGTCATCTGAACTTAGCCTTATTGTAAAAATTATATTGAAAGCCACAATATCTGAACCTGGATCTGAATAGATTTTAATAGTTATTTATGGACCCGTCAAAAACAGGGAACGGCTTCGTGAATAGCCAATTTGTAACTATGAATAGCCTCGTTTTATCTGCTAGACCTTGGACTTGCTGTTATCTATCCACTAGCAGGTTTTCTCACTTTTACCCCGTCATTTACCTACTTCAAAGCCAAGAATAGGGTTTATAAATAAATAAATAATGCTTGATAATTCACACAGCATCATCTAGCCCAAAGCTAAGTAACTAACACAAGCTCGGGTTATAGGTTTAAGATAACTGAGATTGTACATAACTATTATACAATACGTGGCAATATTACCAGCATTTTGGGCACTCTTAATAAGATAGTGAATTATTTTCAAAAAAGCTTGTGGTTTTAAACCTTGATAATAACTATTCTAATACTCGTACAAATGATACCAATACATGGTGAAAATATGCTCAAATTACAAATAATTTTGATATTACGTTTCTATGGGAAATTCATCCGTCACCTGAGCCTTAAGTTGTAAAGACTCGCTTACAGAGAATCAATATTTTGTCAGCCCCTATATAATAGCCTTAATATTTACGAAAAAATAATTATTAGTAGAATTACGGCGAGTAATTAACGCGTTTTTTTATCCCATTTCAAATATTATTTAGGTAAGCGCGATAAAAAAATTGTAGGTAAGTGATCAGAATGCTGGTTTAAAATACGAAACAACATCGCCATCCAACGTGGCAATGCTGCCAGTATTTTAGATAATTAGGGAATAAATATATACCGAGGCAGGAATCGAACGCGCAACCTTCTGCATTGCAGGCGGATCTTCGCCCACCGCGCCACAGAGGTCGTCATTAAAAGCCGGAGAGCCTCGGTACCCTATATTGATTGACATGTCTTTCTATGTGTAGGTATATTGTGAGTAAAAACCTACGCAAAGTTATATGAATCAGAAAAACTTATTTCTCTAGGTGGTAACAACTCTAGCAGACCCATAAATTGGTTCTTGGAAAATCTTTTATATAAAAACGATCGGATATCATCAAATAAATATGTAGGTATAAGTGGTATAAGGATGCAGTTATAGACGGTTAATACGTATGTATTATCCGTCACCAGCGAAGGAATGCTGAATTATTATGAATTATATTGTAAGTTATAATGTGTATTGGAACTTCTATAACTTACAAATAAGGGCATCATCATCTGCCATAAGCTTTAAGATAAAAATGGATTAAAAGATTTTCTCTTCTTGTGTACATAAAGTGGCTAATTTATGAAAATAGAATAGTTTTCAACCAGTAACACTAGTTCAACTCTAGTCGACCGATAATATGTTGCATTGCTTCAATAGTTTGTCACAATTTTTGCTGTGATTTTCTTTTAGGCTTTTCGGTACCATAGCTTAAAAGTATTAATTATAGTAGAGTGTAGATTTTTTCAAGGTTGGTTTTCGTAGCTGTTTAGTACATATAGTATGAGACCCTCAACGAGTGTTGCATATAAGGTTAGTAAAATTTTGCAACGAATTTTTTATTTGAGAATTTTATATGGTAGCTTGTAACAGAGCCTTCGTTTTTACGGGAAAAAGTAGCGATTATTCCAAGTCAAGAAAGACCCACGTCTGTGCTAAGTTCGATTCGTTCGATAGTTTTAGCCTCTAGACTAGACGTTCTTAAGTAACAAGCATCGATTACGAGAGTTTGTGTAACGAATAAAATTAATTTTATGCCCTAAACTATCGTCCAAGAATATTGTAGGTGGTTATTCAGTACAGGAAAACGATATATTATGATCTGTCTGTTTACAACACCCTTGCTTTCGTTCGGTCTGCTTTTATTCCTTGAGTTACATGTTTCTATAAATAGGAGTTCTGTCTAACTTTTCTCAGAATACATAGGTTGTAACAGTTTTCGGATATTTACTGTAATTGTGTTATAGAGTTTTCGTGTATATTGAAAAACTTCAAAAAACTCAAATCAAGGTAGTTTTGTTATAATATGAATTAGCTCGCACCACCATCATGGTATTTAATATGATAATTATCATCCTTTAGCATTTTGTTTACATTGTCTGTTTTCAACAGCGACTGGGTAGAGTGAGACGCGCCAAAGTTCGCACAACTACCAAGGAGTTTAACATGATCATTATCATCCTTTAGCACTCGGATGAGTGAGATTCGCCAAAGCTCGCAACACTACCAAGGAGTTTAACAAGATAATTATCATCCTTTAGCATTTTGTTCATATTGTTTGTTGTCAACAGAACTCCCAGCGGCTGGGGCGAGTGAGCCGCGCCGAAGCTCGCGCCACCGCCATGGTGTTTACGATGATCATCGCGTTCACAGTCGCATGGACACCCTACTCACTATTCGCTCTTATGGAACAATTCGCTACAGAAGGGATAGTAAGTTTATACATTAAATTTATAATAACTTTGAAACATCTTTATTAACAAAGGAAATTACAATTAAAAAACCAAATTAGAACTAGATTGAAAATAGGAAAGAAAAAAGCGAGACCATAAGAGTTTCGAAAACAATAAAATCTCATTGTGTATGGGTTGGACCCATATCACCTTGGTACCATTAAAACCTCTGTTTGAACAGAATGTATAGTTAGTATTTGGTGATAACTTCAGGAAGGAAATCGCTACCTACCTAAGTGATGACGTGGAAGAAAAGATCGAGTGAGTGAATTTAGAAGAATCGGTAAATGGTTATAATATGAAAATTCAGTGTGATACCTACACCCATAACCGTACCTAGTAAAAACGGTTTTTTGGTGTTCATCTTAAAACCTTTCAATTATAAATTGCTTATTTAAACTTCGTCCTGTAAAGTTAGAGTCAAGTCCAAGCGCCTGAAAATAAATTAAAAATTTAATCGATGGCAGAAACAATTGTGCATTGATAAAAGGTCAACAAGGTTGTCTTATCTAATTTTGAGCTATAGAGCCAAAAATATCTTAAGTACTTGCGTGGGTTTCACTTCAACATCTTCAACACAATGTTGTTGAAAATCGATGGTTGTTGGTTTGTTCACACGAAAAATTTGTAAACTGTACTATCTCAAAATTTACAACTGAAGTGGTCTCTTAGACTTGATCATACAGTGTAAATTTACTGATAAAATGAGTGATTACAGTTAAAAGTTAGTTTTTCTATCGCATATTTTTTATCTTATAGGTTGTTACGAGTAGCAATTATCTTCGAAGTAAGAAAGAGGAACTTGTGCAAAGAGTAACTTAAGTACAAATACATTACTAGGAACAGAACATAACGTATAGGTACAATTGTATGCAGTTATGCATTGTGAGTCGAACCTCCAAATTCCAGTATTGGGTATTTTTGGCTAATTTAGACATAAAAACACCCCCAGCAGCATTTTCACTCTTGAGTGCTATTTTTGATACCCAATCCAACCGCATTCTTTCTATTCTATTCTTCAAACGATATGTTTCCCGGGGGGTACTTACGAGTATATGTGACGCGGTCTGTACATGTCCCTTGGACTCGTTTCGAAAATTGAGAACGTCATAATTTATTGACAACTCACGTACATTTTTAGATAAATCTTCCAAAATATATCTTATTTTGTTTTTTTTCTAGCTTGTTGATTTACAAACAGAAGTTTCGATATGTACGAGTAGAAAAACTTTCACAAGGTGCAAATGTAAATTTACTGCACAAATAAACCGTTTATGTTATTTCCCACTAACATAAAAGGGCGCTTGGACCAACTATGCTTAACTGCATCCAATTATGGGCTGACTTCCGCAAAAACTACAAAGTCTGCGTTAGCGTAACTTTTTGCAATGTGAAACATTATCTAACTTTCGAAAACTTTTGATTAGATTTATTCTGATTAAATTTCTAAGTTATCTTTTTGTTTATCCGCTGCTTCACAAAAAGTAACATCAGTGGAGATGTAATTATTTTTCTTTTTGTAATTAGCCAAAAAGAGCTTAGCTAGAGCTTAACGTAGTGTCCCTTCTAAATTTATGGTTATAGTATGTTTTGCTTACAAATTACACAACCAGCAGTCTGCGATAAATTTTCCTTTCCCAACTCGGCTTTAAAATACGAGCTTTTTATAATGCTGTTGAAGAAAATATTTTAAGTTTTTCTTTCAAAAAGATGTCATGTCATTTTTTCATTTAGTTTTTTGTAAGACATTATAGATATAGACATTATAGCTTAAAATTCCCTTTTTAAAATGATATTATTCCAATATTTATTTCAGCGTAGAACCTTTTATAGAGGTATAAGACAGAAATAGATCAAAGTAATACTCGACTTCATAAATATTTGAGTTGATTCGTAACAGTTTCCATTGAGTTTCCTACAGAATAAAGTTTCTGGAACCACTCAATAAGTAAATAGCTACTCTAGATAACCAGACCAATGTTAAGTTCGGTCACCTTTGTTTTAGTAGAACAAAACGTTTAGAAATGGAAATTATGAAATACCTATTACTTAATTGGTCTTATTTAACTCACGCTTTTGGCTGGAAATTTGTGTTTTCAGCTAGTGAAAATAATTTAATGGATTTTTACTGTAGATCTGACTTTTAATTTAAACTTTATCTCTGAATACACGAGTAGATGCCGTATTCAACATGATTTCACTGGCCGAACTCGACCTTATTGCAAAGTGCTTCTCTTTTCTGTGTGCTTTCAGTCTTTTATAAACGGAATTCGAAATAAATCGGATCATATTTAAGCCACAATCAGGCACATTTTATGCCGCATCGTTCTCGAACATTTCAATGCAATTATTTAAATTATTCGATTACATTTGTATGTAATGGGCAAGAAAAATCTTTCTACAGATTATTGAGTGAAATAATTATTGAAAATTAATTGTTGACGACCTGTCTGTGGTGCGGTGGGCGAAGGTCCTCCTGCGACGCAAGAGGTTGCGGGTTCGATTCCCGCCTCGGGACAAATATTTGTTCGATCTGCAGATATTTGTTGATGGCGTTCTGGTCGTTTTTTATGTTTAATAAAAAATATCTATAAATGTAATAGTATTGTATTATGTATATCAGTCATCATAACATATTATACCCATAACACAAGCTCTACTTAGCTTGGGGCTAGATGATGCTGTGTGGATTGTCCGGCATTATCTATTTAATTATTTAAAAGTGAAATGTTTTGCAGCAAGTTATACAACAGTTATGCAGCCAGCATCTTGAGTACACTTCCAACTGGTATTGATATGGATCAGTTGAGCTACTTTCTCTGCAACAGTCTGCAGTTAGCTCAATTGTTTCAATTATAAACACTAGCTCTAATTTAAATACTAATTTTTTTTGTTAATAAAGGTCTCTTTCTTATTGCATGTAAAAAAAAGTTCTACAACAACATACAAGTTATTAATTCTAAACTTACCCTACTAAATCATTCAAACCAAGTTTCTATGTAAATAGACAAATCACCTTATAACTCGCGGGTAACACAATATAACTATTGTGGTCTGTGTTGCGTACCCTAATATTGGCTTTTTACCAGCTTTATAAAGTACAATAGAACTCTCCTGATAGTTACTGCCGACCCTTGTATTTAGTATCTTTACGGCCGGGTTTCGTAGTTTTTACGACTGCAACTTGTCTCCAGGGTTTTTCTCTTGTAACACGACAGCGGTTTATTCGAATTTCATGAACATTCTTATATAACTTGCAAGGGTTGTTTATAAGCTTGAAGTGTCGAAGTTTACAAGGTTCAGGTGGTGTTTGTTACTTTTAATAATTGGATAATCTATGATCGCGCTAACAGCTTTTTCTTAGAAGCTACGTAGTTCAGTTTTTATGAAATTTAAAAATAACCTTTAAAATAACCTCGTGGTTCAAAACATCATGAAAGATAAGATGAACTTATTTTGCACTTTTAGGAGAGTAAAATGTTTCCTTTAGAGCAAACTTATATTTTAAGTCTACTTTCCTAAGATAATAAACCACTAATAAACCGAATAATAAAACTAAAAAGTTTTGTATATCGTCATTGTTTCCTTGCGATATTAAAATTGTATAGCTTATCATTTTCAGAAATTATGTCGAATATATACACAAAATTTACTACAAACTAATACAAAATTTCCGGGATTTTCAGAGGGTCTGAGCCATAAGCTCCAAACACTCAGCTTCTCGCTCAAAGGAACAGCTTAAAGAGCTTATAGTCATATTTATGCGTATGTATATAAGCTAATACTTCCGCATCGCTACAATCATCGAAAAAGGTCCTAGCAATCCCTGTAAGAGCCTACAGAAATATTTTCGTCTGAAATGCTTCCAACTTTTAACACAAACAACATTCACATTCCTAGTCCATGGAGAATGGCTTTTATTACAGTGTATTTAAATTCCTTTTCCCCTTGAACAGGTGTCACCTGGCGTTGGCGTTATACCAGCTCTAGTAGCAAAAAGCTCAATTTGCTACGATCCTCTGATCTACGTGGGGATGAACACTCAGGTAAGCCAAAGATTATGTCAGATAATTTGCGTAAAAACCGTAATCTACAGATTATGCTTGCAACTTGTTACTTTAGTTGTTTGTCCTCTATGTCAGATGAGTCCATGATAGCTATAGATGGAAATATATATGTACCTCTATATATCATGGCTTTAAATCCATCCAACATAAGGATGCAAGGGTTGGGATTCGCAAGGAAATGCTTCGTATATAAATTAACCAAATAAACTGTTAATTTAAATGCAAAACATCGCGGAACAACTTCAACTATCAACCCTTTGTCAAGATGTCAAGGCTTGCTTCTTTTGTTTTCACTATGTACTATGTAAGCGGGCTAACTACAAACTCTATCTCTATTGCAAGAATATCAACGATTTATCAAAGACTTACTGCTGGCAGTTTCTCATATGTTTAATTATTTTTCAGTTCCGGCAGTCAATAAGAACAATATTCGGTATACACACCAAGGAGAAGGACTCGCATGCCGAGAGATTCAACAACACGCTGGTGACTCCGGCGCACAAGCTGTCCAGCACTCGCCTGCCGTCATCGGAAAACAGCCATCAGTTCCCGAAGAAACTGGTGCTAACTGACGACCCAGGAGCCCCCAGCTACGATCTACGAATGACCACGAAAATCTCTGAACTTGTAACCGTACAGGAAATCAACGTGTCAGACACAGAGAGATCCAGTGATATGTTTTTTGACGACGAATCTAGCAGCCGGAAGATGGAGCTGTTCGGAGAATCTTGTGGAGCGATCAAAGATGGATCCCCCACGCTTACCTACATCGACTCGGAAAGACTGCTCTTCTCTAAACCCAGAAAAGACATCGAAGAAAACGTTTTTGGAAATGTAGCCTACGAAGCTCACCCCACCGACGACATGGCCACTGGTTTGGATGTTGAAAATGAATATTCTAATCGAAAGCCAAAGATAATAAGTCATAGTTGTTCGTATGACTTTGACCGCTATCCTTCTGAAAACAAGAGAAAACTTTCTGTTGAAACTAAATTGGAAATTCAGCCGAAGGGATTTTTGAGAGACACTCTTGGTAGATTCTTTGAACACGAAACGACGGGGTCTGATTGCGTTAAAAGCTATTTATATGACGGTAAAATTGAAATGGATGAGGAGAATTCGTAGATTAATATTTTTGGACTGTTTTGAGGGAACAATGTCAATTTATAATATTTAAAGCTGTTCAGGCGTTGAAAGCGATGTGGATCGGAAAGAAAATCTCGTGTAAACACAGCACTTGGAATGGTTCCACACGTAACAATAACAACTATTGGTCTAAGGTTCAGCCGTACAACGAAAGGGTAGCGAAGGTGCTGTTGAAAGTACATATTTAATGATGGATTTAGTCAAAGATCTGTGATATAGAATGTGTGCCAAGGTAAAAATAAGGAAAAAATATTGAATCTAAAAAAATTAAGTCTGTTTAAAAAAATCTGTGGTGATTTTGACCATCAATATACGCCATCAACTTACGGTGCGATAACTTGCTGAATGGTTTTCGCAAATTTTCAAACTACATAATTTATCCCTCCAAAATAAATACTCTAGAGTGGGTACATTTTATGTAAATGTATTGTAGCCATGATTGATGAGTTGGGCGGATATGTAATTGTCGTTTAAGGCAAAATCGATATAAAGTTAATCTTTATGTCGATTTTGCCTTAAACGACTATTACAGTAGTTATAAAATTATACTTAAATTACTTTTAGTAAATTTTGTCTTATTACGAGAAATATTTGATACGTGATTGTGATGTGTTGACTTTTATTTTTAATAATAAAAAAGTGTTTATCATCTGTGAGTCTTAATGGATTTATATAGTTAAAATCTTTCATGAAGTAAATTGTAATAATAAATACTAAATTGGATTTCTAAAGTGTAGTTAGCGTCCATCAATATAGTGTTGCTTTATAAATGTTTAAAAAAGAACGTTATATCATTCTTATATTTGTAGAAGGCGGAAGAGCTGTCCAATGTCATTTTGAATAATTTTATTCAACGAAAAGAGCCCTCATTGAATATAATTGTAAATGGACTGCCATTTTATTACAATTGATATTTTTAGAATTCAACAATTGCATAAGTATATATTATGCGCTTTTATCAGTGTTTTTTTAGATTAAAATTAAAATTATTGTCCAGTAGTAACATTCGTTTCATATATGATAACAATTTTGTAGGTTATGAAAAATACCATTTAAAAACATTGTTATATTGAAAGTAAGTACTTAGATTTAATATTTTTATAGATACGTTGAATGTGAATTTATTATATTTTTTTTGTTTGATATTTTATATTGTAAACGATTTATATATTCATGTAATGTATCTTTCCTGAAACAGTCAACTGGCTTTAAATATAGAGAACTATAATTATCATTATATTGAATTATCGGTTTAAGATGTATTTTATTAGAAATTGTATATCTTATTATAATTATTTTATTATTGTCAAGAGATAAAGAGATTTAGTCATCCGAAAAAAAAAACAAAAATAAATGTATGTAGTGATTAAGTTTAAACTTAAAAAAAACTTGTATGATTGCGATTAATTGTAATTATTATTATCTTTATCGTATTAAAATAAATTCATCGTTAAATTACCTACTCTGTTGTTTTAATTCCATTTTTGCCCCTATATTTGTCACTTATCTCAAATTTGACTTAAAAAATAGAACAAAATAAGGTCGCTGATTTTAATATTTTCCAGACAAGAATCTAAATACATCGTACAAGGTTATTTGAACTGGAAAAATCTGTTGAATATACAATATTTTGTTTTCACACCTTGCTCCCTTTACGAGGTCATCGCCTGGATTATTTCAATAGGGTTTAGACATAGCATATTAACTGGTGTTGGCTGCTCGAAACAGATAAGCTAAGTAGGACTCAGTAACAGTATCTACTTTTATTCCCCATTATGGTAGGATAGGTTTTTAGGTATCTATCTAAAGGTAGATTACTGTACTATATATAGTACCAAAAATATAATACAATCAACCAAAAATATAATAGTAACACCAAAAAGGTGTATACCTATAGTATATATACTATAGGTATACACCTTTTTGGTGTTAAATTATCTAACTGTATAACTATACAGTATATATTTTACGTATATATTACGTATAGTATATATTTTACGTGTATAGCTAACTAGCTATACACGTAAAAGAGTGGCGAATATGCGCCTTCACATGTTGCACATTCAAATGAAATAGTATTTGTGTGCTACAGTTGACTTGTCATAGTCTCCACAATTAAAAAGGAGAAAAGAAATCGATGAATCACTCAAAATCATTCGAAAACTATAATCGAGTACGAGTTTGTATTGAACCGCTGTCATACTTTGAAAATTAGTTCTTTGTCCGCTAAAGAGCATCCTACTTATACTACATATAAACGCGAAAGTTTGTAAGTATGGGTGGATGTTTGTTACTCTGTCACGCAAAAACAACTAAACGAATTTTTATGAAACTTGGTACACAGATGGTTATCCCACGGGATCAGGAGTTACGCGGGTGAAACGACGGGCACCCAGCTAGTTTAAAATATATGGATGGAAACATTTTTTTTCTAAACCATGCAATTACTTTAACTGCAAGTAATAGATGCCTACATAATTAGAAACATAATGATATAAAAACAACTTACTAATCTTTATTTACAACTAATATCTTAATTAAATTAAAAATCGTATTTACAATTGGAACAATTGAGCTAACAGAAGACTAAATTATATATTATATTAATTAAACCATAATTACAAAATGTATGTTGATACTAATTATCATTTTAAAATTATCATTTAGACGAGGAATTCAATTAATACACGAAACCTAAACGTAGAAATACATGCTTGATTTCTCTTACTGAAATTTAAACACTTATACCATCCGACCGGCGACCTCAATTAAATGTTCGCTATGGGATCTCAAGTAAAAGAATACAAAAGTTTAATTATTGTACTAATCAACCTGTTATTTTAATTAATGTAGGGGATTGGGTACGGCAGGGCTAAGGAAATGTCCCTTTTCCTAGTAGATACCGACCCATTTTGTACGTTGATTTCGACACACATCTACTACTGCTTAATATCATCATCATCATTATCACCAGCCTATAATAGTCCACTGCTGGACATAGGCCTCGCCTAATGAGCGCCAAACTGCTTAATATGCTGGCTCCAAGCTAGCCAATCCACGCTTGGGATGAGTGGAGGTTAAGTATGTTAAGTAAAACTTGTACAAGTTTTGTATTTCATATTTAAGTGAACTAATTGCAATGTCGTTTGAGAAGATAATGAATCTATAAAACAAAGTAAGTATTTAAATCTATTATTTATTACATTAAACATACATACAATTAATTTACTTATTAGAAAGAAGCAAAATTAAAAGATAACTTAAGTATAAAAATATTTTCTCTTATTATAATTATCTGCTTACTTAAAACAGTTTCTTAGAGTTATTTCTCACTATGACTAATGTTAATCCATGTTTGGAACCCCCGCTATGATATTTATATCAATAGGATTGAGCGTATCCAAATTAAGTTCATAAAGTACCTTTGCTTTCGTTTTAAAATTCCTTATAGCTCAACTAATTACCTTAAATTTTGTTAGAAACATACTCCCACTTTTTAAGCGGCGTGAAATTGCTGACCAATTTTTGCTACTTCTAAAAATATTGACTGTCCCGATTTGCTTCATAGGATAAAATACAATGCTCCCCTCAGACCAGATTTTAATCCCACTATTTATGCACCTCATGCTTGTACCAATTATCGACAGAATTTATTTCTGTGGCGAGCAAGTGACAATTTTAATACCCTATGTAGGCAATTCGACCTTGACTTATTTTGCACCAAAGTCTCTTCGGCCAGGCGGCGGCTGAGCGGTGAATTTTTTGGTGAGGAAATAGATGCATCAAATGTAGCGTGATATGTTTATTGTCAACCTGTTACCTTCTATTAGATTTGTGTTGACCATATATTGTTTTTTAGTTTGATTTATGTTCATAGTTATATTAGTTGTTGCTACACTGTTTTTTAGCCGTGGAAACCTTAATTTAAGCTTTATAGGATATATGCTCTTAATATGATCCTGTTTCATTAAGCTTCCGGTTTTCCAATAAATAAATAAATAATAAATTATACTAAAATAGAAGAAGACAGAGCAAATAGCAATGGTTTAAGTAAGCATACTATTGGGGTTACAGTAAAAATAAAAAGTCGATGCATTTCTTATACTTATGATAAAACCGCAAAAGTATCTGCCAACAATACAGTGGTAAATGGGCAAAAGCATAGTGATAAGCGAGCACTGATTTTCAGCTGTCACCTTCAGGGCCCTTATTTTGTATATTATACATATAGAGTATATTATATCTTACCCAAAACTTGTGAGGTCACGTGTTCTATACGTAAGCGATTCCTAAACGTCTTTTGATGTGAAATTGAAAAATTGTTCCCTCTAAGAAGCCTCTTAAGCCACGAGACTAGTTGTCTAGCGATTGCGTTTATTTGACAGTTGAAATCGTGCCTGAATCGCATAAGAAAAAGACAAAAATGGCACAGGGAATACGATTTTGGCCGGTTCCACGCTGTGTTGTAGTATCTGTGTAACGGGTTTGGATTGGTAATAACTTTGGTAATGATGAAGGCCTGATTGTCATAGAGTGACAAGACAAGGCGAACGCAACGACACACGTCTGTCAGTAAATGTACCTACTGCCAATAACAATTATAAAGTTAATAAAGAAAAACATTTTACGTATTTAGTCTATAATTTAATAACAATATTATTAAAAGAGGAGATTAATTATTTAAAGAGGAGAGAGATTTGATTGTTTGTTTGAATATTTGTTTGAATTGAACAGATACATAAGGCTACAGAAAAAAAAAAGAAAGGGATCGGTATGAAAACTTCAATAATGTAACCCAACGTGTGTTCAATACACAAGAAGGAAGCTGCTATCCCTTCAGTAGGTTTCCAGTCGACTAAAATCCAAAGGCTGAGTCGAATGAATATAATTCTGACTCATTTTATGTCGCTTCCTGCCACGTCGACTCTCGTGCGTTACAGGGCCGTAGCCAGAAATTTTATTCGGGGAGGTCGAGCCTCAGTAAAGCCCTAGTCAAAGGTAGAACCGTTAATTTTTACCAGTAACATAACTTGATTATCGAACGGTTTGGACAACAAAGATCAAACGCTTCCTGATAAAGTTACACCGCGTCGCTCTGTTAAGAAGGCCCTAATCGAAAAAGAGTCTATAGTAATGAACATGAATAGGCCCTATTAAAATGCTTGCAATTATTGTATTCTTTCAGAAAACATTTCAATGAAAATAATTTCGAATACGGACCAACAAAAGCTTTCCTCCGCTCCTGATAACAAAAGTTATGTCTGCCCGAATAAAAACCTCAAAGCCTATTCATTGTTCTGTGTTCTTTTTACCATAATTTTTCACTAATATATGCGTCTTACTTTGGTCATCATAATCTTTAATTCAGTTCGATTTTTAGTACCGTTTATCTAAAAAAAAATAAAAATAAAATAAAATTCATTTATTTACCAAAACAGTTGTATAAGTGTTTAGTACAGTGCCGGTGGATCTCAAACTAAGCATGAATGCTTGTGTCTTGAGGTCCGTGAGTGCGTTAACAATATGTATTTAGAACACTAGTAGATTTCCTTTCAAAATTTGTTTATGTTTTGTTTTATACGTGTAAGAATAAATAAGCGATTAATGCATGCAGAATTACATGAAATAGTATTATTTAAATAGTATAATTTTAATTAATTACAGATTGATTTTGAATGGATTGTGTGCCGGAGAGTTTGTGAGATTGTGTGTCGAGTGTATAGTGTACCTAGAGTGTTTGTCTGTGTACTGTGTGTGGGTGTAATGAGTGCGTGCACTAGGCCTCATGCGGCGCCAAAGCCTCCAAGAGGTTGGGCAACACAGGCGTGTGAGTCATGTGTGGAAATGTAGAGTATGTGAGTGTGAGTGTTCGGTCTGCGAGTACCAAGTCAAATAAGGGCTTCAGTTTCGGAATAGGTCAGTTCAAGGAGCTTGTTTTTAATCAGTGATTTACATGAGAATAGTGATTTATCTTTCAAGTCACAGAGCTTACATAATTTATTATATGTGCAGGGTAAGGAGAAGGCTGGACTGCGTCTTGCCATGAGTGAATGCGTCTTTGGTGTAGGAATTTTGTACACACGTTTTGCCATAATATCGTCATAGTTTGGGAGGGCTTTGATGCTTCTATGTGTCTTAATAGCTGCACTTAAGATGAAGAGCTGTCGTACCCGAAGTACGTTAAACTCTCTGTAGAGGTCGTCTGTTGGGAAACGGAACGGTTTTTTCAGAGTAACCTTGATTAATGCCCTTTGGGCTCTCTCTAATTTCATGAACAGAGTTTTACCAGCACTTCCCCAAACTGAGATACAGTACTGTATTATCGACTGACATAACGACACATACACAGTTTTCAAAACATCTCTAGGGGTGCAGATTCAGATTCAGATTCAATAACTTTATTTCTTTAGGCTTACAAAATAAGCACTTAGACAAGTCAAATTTCATACAGTTAATTATTATTACAAAGAAATAAGTTGTTATTGATTTCTCTTGTGCAGTCGCGTAATCGTTTCATGACAAAGATTAGTTTCCTAACTCGGGCTGTCATGTCTGCGATGTGATATTTATACGAAAGACTCTCATCGAGCACAACGCCTAGATATTTTATGCTAGTGGTGCGGTCGATAGCATTAACAGTGCTATGATAATTCTCGCCAGTACGTGTGGATCCATCGGGGACACTGATAGTTAGGAAGGCGGGGGGATTGGCTACTACAGTTTTCGAGAATGCTAGGTATTTAGTTTTTTTGACATTCATTGTTAGTAGGTTTTTGTTAAGAGCCGTTACCGTCTTCAACAGCCCCTCTTCTGCGGCTAAGTACGCGTTCTCCCAGCTATCACCATAAAACAATATTGCCGTATCATCTGCGTATGCAACAATTTCGGCCTGTTTTAGTTTTAGTTGTAGGATATCGTTTAAGTAGAGGTTAAACAGGGTAGGTCCCAAGACGCTACCCTGGGGCACACCGTAGTTAATTGGAAGCTCAGAGCTTAGTTGATTTGATATTTTAACGCATTGCCTTCGATTTGACAAGTAGCTCTTGAACCAGTTGTGTGCGACTCCCCGTACTCCGGCTGCTTCAAGCTTCTTTAAAAGCAACTTAATCGACACGGTATCGAATGCCTTCGCCAGGTCGATAAAGACACCTAAACAGAACCTGCCACCATCGACGTGAGAAGACACTAAGTTAGTAAAAAGTGCAACCGCATCTTCGGTCGATTTACCTCTTCTAAAACCAAATTGCCTTTCAGATATGATCTTCTGTGATTCTAAGAAGGGAACCAAGCGGCTACTTACAATTTTCTCCATGACCTTTGATAGGATACTCAGAAGAGCAATCGGCCTATAGTTGTCGGGAGAACTCTTCAAGCCGCACTTATAAATAGGCGATATTGCTGCAGTCTTCCAGACATCTGGGAATTCGCCACTCTCAAGACTTAGGTTAAAGATATGAGCTAGAGGAGCAGCTATTGCGGGAAGAGACGCTTTCAATAATGGAACAGTTAGGTTATCTAAACCGGGAGCGCTTTCCTGATTAAGTTTCAGTATTGTTGCAGTAACTTCAGATGGGTCGGTTGGGTACATAAAAAGTGAGGGAGCGCTCGCCGTACGTGACCTGTAAGAATTCGTCAGAGATTGTTCAGTCTCCTTTAGCCTAGTTAAGATAGATTCAGCATACTTGCTTCCGACTGTGACAAAGTGGCTATTGGCGTTGTTAAGTGACGCCTTCGCATCGTCATTAGATTTAAGCAACTCTTCAGCTTCATTAGTGCCGGTCGATGGTTGGCAGATGTTCTTAATTGACTTCCAAAGTTTCTTTGGATTCTCTTTACTGTCGGTAATAAGTCGGCTATTATAATCTGCTTTCATCTTCCGTAGGAGATTACAGCAGAAGTTTCTGTATCTAGTGTAGACCTTTCGACAGACAGTGTCTCTGGGTGATGCCTTACAGTCTTGGTGAAGCTTATCGCGATGCCTCATACATCGGATAAGGCCAGCCGTTATCCAGGGCTTTAAAATTACCTTTTTGCGGCTTATCTGTACCTTTTTAGTGTTAGTCTTAAGACTGTTATTAATTATTCTATAGAAAGATGAAACCGATGTATTAATGTTTGTGTCAGTAATAACTTCCGACCAGTCTGTTTTATTCAATATAGAAGCTGCAGCGTTAATATCCGTTTTAAGTCGCCAACGTGAAGTGCATTTATTACTATGTTTCGAGACCAAGAGCCCTGCTAGAACAGGGTAGTGATCCGTGATAGATGCTACGCATACTGTTCCTACCGACTTGAAACGGGACTTTATGAATATATGGTCCAGACAAGCTAGGCCTCTAGTCGGCTTAGAGATGGCGGGAAGAAGACAATGAGATGCCATAAGACATGTGTAATCAGGTAGTTGATTATTTGTGGGGTCGTCGCAGAGATCAATATTCATATTTATCCAAAGAAGGTATAGAAGGAGACCGGTATATTCCCAGCACCGTAATCGTGTTATCTACGGTAACAATTAAGCAATCTGCGTCATCAAGTTTTACATTTAACGTTGAACAAGCATATGAATCCTTTACGTAAATGACGACTCCACCGCTTTTGTTTAGCTGTGATGAAGAGCGGAAAGAGTTGTACCCGGGTAATATGTCTATAATAGATGCTTCAGATAACCAACATTCCGTCAAAATAACAATATCAATATCTGAGTCCAGACGTTTCAATGCGACAGTAAAATCACTAAAATTACGTTGTAGACTTCTAATATTCATACTTAAGAATTTAAAGTTATATGGCGCAGACGTCCAGAATTGTTTGCATAACTCTAAACTACAATGAGAATGACAATCAATAGATATGGTTTCGTCAATTTCTTGGGCAAGGCTAGGTAAAACCATTTTGGTACAGTAAAAGTTGACAAAGATAATTAGTCGGACTGGTGTTTGTCATTTTTCCATAAATTTGTCGTGTTATGCATAATGTGTTGTGAATATTTATTTTTGCGTTGTGTTTAGTGTTGAAGTGTTTTAATGTATTGTACAAAATAAATTTAGCTTCAAACTCCCGGTAACAATTGATAAAATGTAGACTTCCCTTAGTTGTTTCTAGAAGTGCGGTTTGATTAAGATAAAAATTTACTAAATTAGTTCTGTGTAGCATGCAGAAAAGCAAAATAAAGTTTTCCTATGAAATTGATTTAAAAATATAAAATTTATAACTGATTTTGACTCGTTCTGATAATAATAATTCTTATAATATACAATTGAAAAAATAAAAAATAATAAAATGAGAATTAAGTTTAAATTGATTGATTTTGATTTAGTTCTATACAAATAATTTCTACTGAGATGGACAAACGTACAATTCGCCGCGTTGTTTATATATTTTTTCAATAAAAGCTTAGCGAAGCTCATCAAAATAGCGTAGTAGGTCTTCCAAAGATTTGATAGCGATAGCTGAGCTGCCGTCTTGTTTCCTGACGTAGACTGTGCCGTTTTTTGTCCAGCAATACTTGTGTCCACTTCCTTTGCAGCGAAGACGGGCTGTACGAAATAACTGGCGGTTTTCTTGAGTAAGGCGCTCGTTGAAATATATAACACGCTGAGCGCCGGCTACCTCGATGTCAGAACAGTTCAGGTTACGTTTAGTTTTAGCTAATTTTAGAAAATGGTCACGTTGATGACGGCGCAGGAACCTCACGACTAATGGCCGCGGCTGATTTGAAGTGCCATCCTCCGATATGGAGGCCTCCTTGTTTCTACGGTAGGGTCCGACGCGAGTTACGTAGTCTAAGTCTTTGTCGTCAAGAGGTACGCCGATTTTCTGAGCTATGACTAGGACTATGTGAATCAGATTTTCGTTGCTGGTCTCATTGATTCCCAATATCTCAATTTCATTTTTTAACGATGCTTGTGCCGCTGATCGCTGCTGTTCGCGAAGTAAGCATATCGTATTTTCCAAGGACATAATAACCGTAGATCTATCTTCGAGAGAATGTAATCGGTCTTCCGTCGTAATCAGCTTTTTTTCACACTCGTCGAGGCGGGAGCTACATTTAGTAATGTGGTCGGTTAGCGACGTCATTTGTGTTTTTATTTCGTAGACATCTTTCCGAAGCAACCTGATCTCTTGTGCTAGAGCGCTGAACGAATCTGTGTCTGTGGCGATCATGGGGGGGCTCTCGTTGACCTTACGCGACACTTCTCGCTGCGTAATGTTATTCGCGCCATCGTCAGAGCTGGGGGCAGACGACAGTGCCGCGCGCACCGGCGTATTTGTGTTATCGCGACGAGGTATTTTGGTTTGACATGTTGGGCAAATAAAGCTTAGTCTGGTCTCTTCAGAGAGCTTTTTAGGTTCAGCTAGATTTACACAAATTGGGTGAAATATACTCGAGCATGTTGTGCATTTTATTTGTTGATTAGGTCTTAGAACCTTCGCACAGGCTGCACAATTAACCATTGTAGCGTAGACAACAAGTTTATTTTAATACCCTTCACGTAGCGGCCGAAAACCACCAATTTGTGGTAAAATCTTCGTAAACAAGGTACTATTGCTTGCGCTTGCGCCACAAGTCCACAATATCCGCAGCCGCCGCTTAGTTAGACAGTGACGAATTATGAGCCCTTCTTGCTCACACAAGAAGTATGCGGGGGACGTTACCACGCGCACAGAGCGGCGAGCTTGTATTTATGAACACTTTTTAAGTTATTGCACAGATTTAATTGCACTCCACAATCCGCCTAACACTTTGAGATATAAAGGCGATAGTTCCGTACTATTTGACTATGGTTTTTAGGAGCGAAGCGATACGTGTTCTCCTCAGTAGCTCAAAGCGCGCACTCCTCCATCTATACGAACACCATTTCATGTATATATATATTGTATAAGGGTAGCATGTGCTTACAAATTTTAAACATTGCCGTGTGGTGTCGGCATAGAATTTCACCACCCCAACTCTTCCCGTGGGTGTCGTAAGAGGCGACTAAGGGAAACACACCGGGGGGCGGGCAGCAGCGCCTTCTGCAGAACAACTACACGCATGCCCAGCGTGGGGATTATGGGCAATAACCCCCACATAGTGATGCCATCTATGGCGCTCATTAGGGGAGGCCTATGTCCAGCAGTGGACTATTATAGGCTGGTGATGATGATGATCATGATGATCTATCTACGTAATAATGTTGGATTTTGTAAATCAATTATCAAGTACACAAGCTATGCTTAGCTTGGAGCTTGATGATGTGGATTGTCCAACATTATTTATTATTATATATATAAAAACACCGCATCATGCAAGCTTTATTTAGTTAACGCATTTTATATATGTAGTTAAATTTATGTTGTCATTATCATCATCACATTAAACTAGTCCACTGGGTTTGTGGGTTAGGGATCGTAGGGTACAGCTTTTTACAAACCGCTGTAATTCACTCGACAGTTTTAAACATCATAATCATCATCATCATCAGCCCACATTAGTCCACTGCTAGACATAGGCCTCCGCTAATGAGCGCCATAGCGCCCTGTATTCAGCTTGTCGCATCCAGCATCTGCCAGCAGTCTTTCGTTAATCGTCATCCCACCTAGCAGGAGGGCGTTGATACACTACGTTTTCCGAGTCGGGGTCTCCACTCGAGAACACGTTTACCCCAGCGGCTATCGGTTCTTTGCAAAATATGGCCGGCCCACTGCCTTTTCAGTTTGCTAATTCTCTGAGCTATGTCGATGACTTTAGTTCTCTGCCGGATGCATTCGTTACGAATCCTATCCTTCAGAGAAACTCTGAGCTTTTTCCATAGCTGGCTGAGCGACTTTGAACAGGTAAAGCAACACTATCGTGAGGGTCCACGTCTCAGCTTCTTAGGTCATGACTGGTAGGACGAACTGATTGGTCACGTAAAGCAACACTATCGTGAGGGTCCACGTCTCAGCTTCTTAGGTCATGACTGGTAGGACGAACTGATTGGTCACGTACCCGCAATTAATTTATTAATCGATGGGGCAGACATACGTTATAGATTGACCCTATGAATACCGTAGCACGTCGCTAAGACATGTCCTCCAACGTAAAATTTTCTGTATACAGCTTAGCACATTTCTACAACACGTTGCTCTAACTTACCAAATCGTGTCTATGGCATAACACATTGCTACGATATATATAACTCTAACTTAGTAGAAGCTTAGTAGTTCCTGTGTCACGTAGCTCTCAATGAGCAAATCTTGTCTATGGCATAACACATTATCTACGACATGTAGCTCTAACTTAGAAGTTGTTGTAGAAGGCGTAGCAAGTTGCTACGACACGTAGCTCTAACTTAGCAAATCTTGTCTATGGCATAACACATTATCTACGACATGTAGCTCTTACTTAGCAAATCTTGTCTATGCCATAACACATTGCTACGATATGTAGCTCTTACTCAAGTAGTTGTCTGCAGCCTGTCGCCGGCGCAGCACGTTGCTATGACGCTAGAACGCTGCATTATAGCATTGTTCTATATACAGCAGATTACCAAAGAGAATAAAACCACTACAGATTACTTCGATATAGCTCCAAAGTAACGTACCTACCTATAGTTCCTGTCGGAACAATAAATACGTTATGTTGTGCGTACGTCCGTATTTTAGAGAATAGTAATTTCAACTTCAACTTCTTGGAGGCTCAATCCAACACAGCTGATTTGACGTAATTCTGAAAGTAATTCTGCCAAGTTTGTTAGAAGCCTCGGCTTAAAATTTAAAACAGGTTTGATTTTCTCATCTTCTTTTAATTTTGGCTCTGCATCTGCTACAGTTTTCCTCGTAATTCGAAGTCGGAACGTCGTGAACGGCCGCTTGATCAAGTTATTACAATGTCTGTCATTTGAAAACTGTCATTATTTTGACAGATTTCATATTTACGATGATTTGCTGAAGTTTTGGAAATAATATTTTTTTACTAACTTATTTATTTATACTGAAAATGGTTACTAGCATGAGCGCTTTGGATGAATTGCCGAAGGTGGATTCATTCTTCGGTCTGGATTTAAAAACCGGCTCTATGATCATTGCTGCTATCTGTGTTGTAAGACCTTTTTCCTAGATAACTGTTTCTATTTTATTTATTTATACAGTGAGGAACGCCAACAGCCTATAAGTATATGTATAAGACATTCTTATACATAAGCACTTATTTAAGGTTCTTATATACACTGTTTCAAGTAGTACTCGCGTTTTCCTACTATCTAGACTTCTAAGTCGGTTTACCTACCCTCTTCTGGTTACAGAAGGATAAATTGATTTTTATGGCTAATTCAAGTGCGTTCAACCTGTGGAATTTACACTACGGAACGTTTTCGTTATTGTAGTACGAAAACCCTTGCATTCGTTGTAATCTGTAGAAAGGTCGCGAGTTCAAGTTCCGTCTAAATCGATCGATAGAAAATACTTTATTAGACCACATTTTTGTGTGGTAAACATTACAAACAGACATGCTTACAGTTAAGGAAGTATAAAGGGCGACCTTATCGCTATAAGCAATCTTCCAGGCAATCTTGGGACTGGACACTAGGGAACAATATATACGGTGGAACTTATCATCATCCTAAGTGAAGATATAGGACATTCATATTATTTAATTTCTGCCAGTGACATTGTTTGCTTAATTACACACACGCAATAAACATTTTTTACCTTGAAGGAATACACGTGACACTGTAAAATCTTTACCTAACGTTATTTATTTAAGCTTAGAGTGCATTAGTACGCAAGCATATATAAATAAATGTGATGGAGGCCTTTATGCGGCAGTGCGCTGCCGAGTACATGCCCTATGGCCCACATCCTGTTACTTTTGTGTCTATAATACATCTGGTCACGCTAACTTTTTTTAATGGAACAACGCTTTTCGTACATTACATTTATGTTTTAATGACGCTTTATGACAAATTATTTACAACCAGCAAGCGTTGACCATTTATTTTCACTTGAATAGGTAGTCTGGTGGGGCACTCCAGCACGATGCCTACTTTAGAAACCGAAGTACGAAATTTCGTGCGTCGTTTCGTTCGATCAATTGTCAAACGTCCGAACACTGAAACGCAACGCAGATTTAAGCACTCACAAGTAGCGATTTTTTACAAATTTACAATAAAAATCGATTAAACATTCATTACTGGAGACTTGGTTCAATCTAAGTTGCATTTAAGTATTTGGCAAGGAGATTCAAGCACGAACCGGCAATAGAAAAAGTTAATCGTCACAAAATTTACGAACTAAAATTTATTATTTTCCATCAAACTTATATAATTTGTAAATTTTAATCATTATAAGTAGGTATTCATAGAAAACATATGTCTTATTATACTATTACTGAGTAATATTACTATTAAATTTTAATGTCGGGAATGCTATTTTTTTATTTAATTATAATATCGTCATAATTGACCGCACGAAAACGAAACGTAGTAGGCGTCCAGCTTCTTATTTCCGGATTCTGACTCGCTGACAGTGAAGAGGGTACTTAACGTGTGTTTACGTGATAAAGGCCTGTTTACGAAACCCGCTCGAATAAGTTATTTACGACTTATAACTTACAACGTAAATATTTTGTTTTTGAAGAGATATTTATATGCATCTTAGGTAACAATATCAAAATAGAATTTCTCTGACTATTATGGACAGCTACAGAACACATTTTGTTTTCTGAATTGGTATTGCATAAATTGATTGCTAAACTGACACATACATATTTTCTCGGCTAATAATAAAAAGTCGATTTGGTATAAGAAAAACTCATTGCGTATTACGGCTTGATCAGTAGAGTTTGCTGCGTAAATGATTATCATCATTCATATTATACGAATTATGATTTCTCGAGTAAATTTGTGAACGAGAAAAGAGTTAATTCAAAATTCGTTAATAATGGTTGTCTACTGGTAGTGCCACACATGTTGATGCGACTTACTATTATTATATTTGCTTATTCTATCACGAGAATATTATATACATTATTTCTTAGTTTGTTTCTTCTTCTTCGGTATCACGGTATCACATATTTATGAGGGAAAGGTTTTTTTTTTATTTACATAACCAACAACGATTCTTATATTTATACTATCATAATAGCAATTACATTTTGTTGAAAGTCAAAGCAAAGACAACAAATAGAACAGCTCTAAACAAACAATCCTCCTTACGATGGACAACAAAATAAATTAAAATTCTCTTCCGTGTTTGCTTTCTTCTTTTAGATACTGCTTATTCATATTTTTTTTAAAAGCAGCAACATTCGTCCCTCTTAAATAAATAAATGTAGATAAAATAGTATAATGTGTTCTTTTTGATCTATATATATCAGATCTCATAATATCTATAATATTTAGATAAGACACCTTTTGCTAGATTTTCACTTAAAAGTACCTATAGGTTAAGAGATTGTGTAGAAACAAACAATAGAACCTAGATCACTTGATATAGTGACGCTATTCTATTGGCCGTTTACACAAATTCGCTTCACTCTGCTTCTTAGGCTGGATTTAGTGCTCGACCGACGGTGAGCGCGTACCGTACGCGCTGATCGTACGTCCTATATGATCGTAGCTGTACGCGCGTAGGAATTCATCAGCGCTGCACTGTAGTCGTTCATACGTTTTCATTGATACAGCTACGCTCGACCGACCTCAGCGCTCACCGTCGTCGGTCGAGCACTAAATACAGCCTTAGGAAGCCGACGTTATGCTATACCAAACAAAAACAAGCCTTAACTCCCTTAAAACTAAGTGTATATTTTCAGTTCCACCCTATGGCGTATGGATGTTCATTTTTCATCCCGCTGAGTTACCTGTTAGTTACAATATGGATACTCGTCGCTTTATTTTTCGCGGCAAGCATTGTTTTATTTTTCGGAATTGCCAAGGTGAGCTTTTTTGTACTCTTTTGTATTTTACTTACAAGATGAACAAAAACGTCTTTCGGGAATTTATACACTTCGCTTTGCATTTTGAATGTGAAAGTTAGTATTAATGGTATTTTTCTCAACAAAAGATCGAAACAACTTTAAATATACAATAGCACTAGTATTTGCGTAGGTTTAAGCTTTGAGAAGAACTTAGACCTTTTTAAAGACTCAAAAACAAAATTGTTATATCGGCAATAAGACATACAATAGCGTCCTTATAAAGAATTCGCACAAATACTTTGTTGATCTTTCATTTTTTGTTTTCGTTGTCAGATAAATTATGATCATAAAAGATCATAACACAAATAAATTTAATAGCTAGAGAGCAGCTAATAATAATATCTATGTAAGCTTCTTGGGTCAGTGGCATCATTCTAAGAAAAATAATATTTTAATTTGAATAGATTCCAATCCTCAAATACTGTTTTTAGGGTTTGACATCGGTTTCAAAACCCTTATGTCAAAAAATAAAGTCATTTATAATTGAAAATTGTTCGACACAGATTCATGCGCCATGATCACGGAACAACTGATCATGGCGCATGAAACTGTGCTGAAATATTGGAAAACTCAAAATTCTAATCATGGTAAATATCCCGTTATAAATGACTTTAGTATACACACCGAAACTCATAATCCTAGCACCTTTTCAGTCTGGTCAAACAACTTTCGATCAATTAAAAAACGGCTCTTTGTAAAAGTTTTAATTTGTTTCTTAAGAAAACTTGTATTGTGTTCTAGGACGACGCACTTCTCTGTGCTATATGGCTGTGGTACGCAGTGATATTCGTTGTGCTGATGCTGATGATGATGGTCCTCCTATCGCTGGTCTACACTTCAAGGAAACAGCGGACCAGAGTCTGCGTGGTTATCTTCGGCATGCTTTGGTATATACGTATGTATAGGCCTTTTATCGATACAATGGGAACGGAGGCCTTTTTCAGGATACTGAAAAAGGCCTCCGTTCCTATGATAGCCTATACGACTTAGGTGTGATTTTCACAGATTTTTAACATAAGTATAGAGGTACATCTAGTTCATCAAAAAAGTTGTGAGAAACGTTGATCGTGGTACACTCTGTGTGCTACTTGATTTAGTGTAACAAACTGCATCATTTACCTCTATGTTTTAGAATAGTTTTACCATAAAAACTTTATTGATTTGACTTTTTAATTATGAATATCAGCGGGTTAGCTACCAACCTAAAATATGTTGGAAGAACACCAAAGTTTCATCCCATAACGATGGATTTCATCAGGGTGAGTGCGGCTTCGCCTATCGCTTTAATGCACGCAGCATCACACACTTTTAGGATTGTTTAAAGGTACCATAAATTTATTGCAATTCTGTTTCTTTTGCGTTAAACAGCGTAATACAAACTTGTCGTATGAACACTCTCTAACTAACAAGAACTTTAAAGTTATATAACTATAAGGTAAAGTGTTCAGCACAAATATCCATGCAGCAAAGGTAAATCTAAGCTCTCAGGAGTACGTATGCAGTTGAAAGTTACTCAACTCTACGTTATGTAGTTATAACGCAGCTGGAACATTGTACCTATTAAAACTATGTTAACAACATTAAAACTACTATGTTACTAATCATACTTCAGTTACAAATGTGTGAACATTTGTAATTAAAGTACCTACAATAACTACACTCGAGAGCAATGAATCCGGGTCACTCAAAGAATATTTGGTTCAGGGAACGAATTGCTATCAGAGTTTTAGTTATTTATTTTAATTGAATAGAGTTAGTTGTATTCTTTGTTACTGTTATCATAATAGTTTTTATATCATAAAGCTTTTTTGTTGTTGTTTTATACATAGATAACGACTATAATATCTGGAACAAATATCTACAGATTGTACAAAAATTTGTACCAAGGTGGTATTCGAACCTGCAACCTTCTTACGCATACGATTAAAATAAATAGTCACAAATGTACCAAAATATGTTCAGATAAGGTAAATTGATTATAGAATCAATATTAAATTCATTAATTTTATACACATAATTTATATACACAGTCTGTCCTGGCTTAGCACGGGTATTTAACAAAAATTTTAATTTTCATGCGGATCATTTTTGAAAATATGTTATGTAGCTTTTGTGAAAATTTAGGATGCTAATGGTGAAAGAATTGTTCAAATCAGTCCAGTAGTTTCGGAGCCTATTCAATTCAAACAAACAATCAAATCTTTCCTCTTTATCAAAATCAAAGTGCTTTATTTCCTTTAGTCGTTACAGGAGTCTTGGACACGTCTCAAAATAATGAATATAGTAATATTGGGAAATAAAGTGATCACTGATCACTTATATATTATAATATATGTATAGATGTATATTTCTCTTTCCAGTAACGATCTACTTTATCATAGTGGTGAACAGTCATCGGCGAAACATAGTGAAATCCTCACACAAGACCATGCTTGCGGCTGACACGTCCATAATCCTAGATGGGCCAGTTAATGGTGCACCGCCGGAAAACCTTGAGCTTGAACCCTGAATAATACACCTGGTCTGGTTTGATTATTGTGCCCGAAATATATTTAGGTATGTACCGATGTATTAATTATCTGTATTCACATAATAAACGACATTAATTGTCATACCTTTTTATTTAATACCGTTAAAATAAGACTGATATGTGTATAAGGTTTATATTTGGCTTGCGCAAATATGACCACGTCTAGGAATTTTGTAGGAAGCTCAAGTGGTTACCTAGTCGCATCCTATCTCTTCTCTATAATATCTTATTTCTCTCTTCTGCACCCCCTTTACTTTTCTTCATCATTCTCACGCTCTTTCTATGCGCTCTTCTGAAACTCTTATGCTTCAAGTCCCTGTCCATTCTAATTTTTTTTACGACAAATACCTTTACTTCCCTTGCTGTACAGCTTTTGAACGCTTTATCAGTCTCTGTAAGGCGTGCAAAGTCACTACCATTATTCAAGAATATGGTAAAGGAACACTATTTGTCCTGCTGTCACTGACCACACGTAAAAAGTGAAAGAAAATAATATTATTATGAAAAGCATTGAAAAAGGAAGAGAATATAACAAAATATAAAGGTAAAAACGATTTATCTCGATTTTCGGCAATATTACAAATCCTTTGGAAGAAAGTTAAATAGCAAAGTTTTAGTAGGTATTTTTTTTAGTTTCAAAAATTATCGACCTAAAAACCTAAAAACTTAAACAGAAAATTTGCTCTGAAATTACAATTTTATAAAGCAGGATGTAATTATGGAAAGGTTAATTTTAATGATGAGTATGATTTCCCTCATTATCCCGGGCCAGGTTCAACTGGGATGGTGTGTAGAATTTCTCCGCGGAATAGGTAAGTTTTATTATTTAACTGTTTTATGAGAATCTGTTCTGTCAATTAGGTCTATTTCAGGGAGAAATAGACCTAAGAGAGTTTTATGAGAATCTGTTCTGTCATTTAGGTCTATTTCAGGGAGAAATAGACCTAAATGACAGAACAGATTCTCATGAAATTCGTAATAAAAGTAGATGGTATTCCAGGTTACTTTTATCCATATAAATAGCTTGTAAAGCAGACGCGAGAGAAGAAAAAGATTCATTTGACGGCGATACTTCACTAACTACGTACTACTTTGACGACCTCTGTGGCGCGGTGGGCGAAAACCCGCCTGCGACGCATGAAGTTGCCGTTCAGTTCTTTGTTCAGGGTGTTCTGGTCGTTTTCTAAGTTTAATAAAAATATCTATCCGTGTAATATATGGTATAAAGTATATCAGTCATCTAGTACCCATAACACAAGCTCTGCTTAGCTTGGGGCTAGTTGAGGCTGTGTGTATCGTTCAGCATTATTTGTTATTTATATATTTTATAAAAACCCAACAGTTTGAATGTTAAATAATATTTAATTTCAAGAGCTACAAGGTCTAAAAAGCTTCTCACGTCGGTAGGTCTCTCGCTTGGGCCTTCATCTCGAGCCATAAACCGAGGCCAACTGCGACGCCGTACCCATCCATACCTGTAATTCGAAAAATTATGGCTATGGTGTTTATCTAGAGGTCTGGTAGCCTCCATAGCCATGACCATTGTCATGACAAAAAGCTCTTAACAAATCAGCGTTAGTTATAAAAACGGATTGATTCTTCAATCCGGCGTAAACATACATTACCTATACCTACAATATTATGCAGCTAACAGCTATCATAGTGACGATAAGATAATACCTATTGTTGCTGCACCATCTAATGATAATGCTTTAAAAATATCGAAAAGCGCTGCACGAATTATGTAACATACTTCGCTTTTACCTAATAAAAGTAAATTCGTTTTTTTTGTAACTTAAGTAGTTTAAATTATTAATAGTTAATTGTTTTACACGAATTTTCGGTTCTATCTAGTGTTTGCACACATTGCTACGTTAGGATAACGCTCTGATTAAAAAATAGAAGAATTATACTAGATTTTGAAAAATTTCGTTTTAAATGGCCACTTATCTAAATCTAACTAAGCTGCCATAGTTTAGTGTTTTAGCTAACCGAGCTTAATGTTACCTTAAAAAGCATTCATTTAATAAACAAGCTTTTAAAAATCATATAATAATACTTGTTTGAAACCTCGCTGTAATCTCTAGGGCTGCCCGTGACATAATATTTTGAAGTATATTCCCTTGGTGATAAAAGTAAAGCGTTCAAATAATTGTTTGTTTTTGCGCTGATAAATTATTTAATACATGGATGAGGAAATTCAATGTACTAAAAGAGAAAATAAAGCATTTACTGATATAAAAAAGTGAATTTTTGAAGAGGGCCTTTCTTCGTACGGACGAGTATGGCATAAATCCGGGTAAATCTAGTCAATTACCGTAACAATACGGCTACGGATTTCAATTCATTTTTCGCAGAGTAGCGCAAAATGCCAGGTAGAGATGTATGTCTTTGACATACGCTGTATAACAATTCCGCCTGTTGCGACCTGGTTTTTCTTTTTGATATAGAAGTTAAGCTTAGAATGGTTATTTACATAAAATATAAAATCATATTTCAAAACACTTACTTCATCATCATCATCATCGTCAGCCCATATCAGTCCACTGCTGGACGTAGTAGGTCCAGCAGTGGTCCTCCCCTAATGAGCGCCATAGCGCCCACAGAGACTTACCTACTTAGACCATTTGCTGTGCCTGCTACTAATTAATAACAAATAAATTTCCTGGCCAACAATCATGACAGCAGTTGTTCCTCAATAAAAGCACCCTGCCAAGCCGTTTCCGCATCGATTGTGGTACCAAAAGTGTACAACTGTACCGTTCGATGTTACCGACGCGGTATCGACGCAATCCTTTAAGTTTAGCCTTCAAAATTGTTGATAAAACAATGTTTTTATACGTTGGATGAATTCTTAGCACTCAAATGTGTCTTTTTTATGGTGCCGCTAACTTTTCGCTATGACTCTGCCAGTGTGTACAAAATATCATTTTTAAAATACCCGTGTGAAGCCTCCAATATAAATACAAGTTACCAATAAAGAACTTGAACTTGGTAGTGGGACCTGAGACCCAAAGGTAACAATGCCGCAGTGCAGCCAGCTAAATCACAAACCTGAGAATACGACCCGAGCTGTAAATTACTAAGGACGGTCCATGGGGACCAGTTCAAACGAGAAGCAGTAATTTTCCAATCACCACATTTCTATTTGGTTAGTCTATCGCCTTTGACTGTGGTCGTTTTCATTTTAACCAAACCAACCCATTATTTAACTTTTACCTGCCTTATCCTGTATAAACTTTCTGTTTTTGTTCGGCAGGTAGATCATGCCTCGGCTATAAGCCCACTGACTGTAGTGCAATAACGATGTTAAATAAAAAAAGGAGGACATTCCTTTTTAATATTTTTTAATGATTTCTACCGCGTCCAGAGTGGTAAGGTATGGTCACAATACCAAAACGGAAAAAAAAATACCTATATACTACCAATTACGTATCCAAGTTGTACTGATAAAATGCAACGAGTCTTTTGAAACCCACGAAAAGAAGAAGAACTCGTGAGAATCTATTGAATCACTAGTTTTGCAGGTAGGTAACTCAATTCAACCATTGTCAGTACATGATATTTCAAAATTAATAAACTAAATTACTATTAGTATTTTAAGAGTGGTTTTTTAAACTCAAAAAATTGCTTTTTACTGTTTTACTACGAAAAGTAGTTCCTCTTAATCTAGGAACCTTAACCGAATACTACTGTCACTGCTTCAGAACACATCGGTGACATTTTATCGTCGCTATGCTCCTCGTAAAGCTTGTACCATACAAAAATACGTAGAGTACCTACTAAATAGTATAATGTAGATATTACTTCTCCCGGTAACTTCCTGTTCCAAGCTTTTGTTCTAAAGAATGCCCTTGAGTTTATTTCAGTATTCTCATCCAACAAAATAAGTCAAGGTTTTAAGTAACTAAGTAGGCAAAGATAAGAGTTTTAAAACTTAGCAAGGCAAAAGCCCTCGGGGTTTACTATGTACTTTAACCCTAGAACACTACTAGGGGTGCTGGAGCACCCCAGCAGTATTTGTTTTACAAATAACTTTTTTTATTTTAAATTGACAGGTTGCTTGTATTGATTTTTTTTTTTTTTTTCGAATGGACTTTAATGCTGTTGACCGCAGATGGCCATGACAGTGTTACCGGACTTTTGGCGGGCGCAGAGGGCGCCACACCGGTAAAGTTAGGTTGGGGCAACACGCGCAAGGGCCACCACTTAGGTGCGAACCTCGGCTTGGGCTGTTGCCAGATGCTACAAGAGGGTATGGAGGTTTCGCCTAAGTGCACAAGTGCACCTATGGGCGGAAGCGGGGAATTCTTCGACCCCGCATCCGGCGGGGTCGGTTTTTGATCGTGTGTGTAGTGTGCGGAAGCGAATCGGTACTAGTTGACGTCACCTCCGGGTTAGCGGCGGTGATTGGGTCAACGGGGTCACCGAGAACGTGTCTCGGTCTACGGAGGAGAGAACTCGTGGGCGGATTATCCACGGGATAATCGGGAATGGTGGAAATCAGGGGATTGTAATGATCAGCTGCCGCTTCATAATGACGCTGGGAAGCAGTCTTTATGAAGTGGGCAATGGACTCGAGTTTGAGATCTCGATGGAGGTCTTTATTGCGCATGTACCACGGGCAGCCCGTGGCTTTGCGGAGAAATCTATTTTGGACAACCTGAAGGTGGCGGACATTGACCGAATGGCCAAATACCACTGAGGAGTAGGTCATGATAGGACGTACGACCGCTTTGTAAAGTGTCACCTTATTTCTAAGGGACATTTTACTCTTCGCTCGTAGGAGGCTGTTCAGCCGGCTAAGTATAAACTTTGCACGGTTGGTTACAGCGCGAATGTGGGGTTTGAAGCTGAGGCGGTGATCTAAGATCACCCCTAAGTATTTAGCTGTCTTGGCCCAGGGAATGGGTTTACCAAATAGGGTAAGGGGTCTGGGCTTAGAGTAATTCCGTGAAAAGTACACTGCTGCACTTTTCGTCGGATTCACTTCTATGCGCCACTTTCTAAACCAGGCACCTAGTGTGCCTAGTGCGGCCTGCAACCTTATACTCACCCGGCTTGCATTCAAGTCGGATGTGTACAGTGCTGTATCGTCCGCGAAAAGGGCAAGTTCTACTTGCGGGTGACGGGGGATATCGCTGGTGTACAGCGTGAAAAGAAGCGGAGCAAGGACGGAGCCCTGTGGGACTCCGGCTCGGATGAATCGGGGGTCAGAGAGAGTGCCCTCCACGCGATAGCGGAAGCTACGATTCAACAAGTAGTCTCGTAAGATGAGTACGAGTCTGTCCGGCACACCGAGCGTGAAAAGCTTGTAAATCAAGCCGTTGTGCCAGACCTTGTCGAAGGCTTTCGCTACATCGAGGAAGACAGCTCCCGTGCTAGCGGGCCAGGTGTGATGCCACATGGATTGGATGTGCTCCGTGATGCGGAGCACCTGTTGGGGACAAGAGTGATGAGCTCGGAAGCCGAACTGCTCATCGGGTAGGAGCTTGTGCTCATTGACGTAGGACCAGAGGCGACTCAGAAGGAGTCTCTCATAAATTTTCCCCAGTGCACTGAGGAGGCTGATAGGGCGGTAAGAGGCAGGTTCGTTCGCCTTTTTGCCCGGTTTGTGGATGCCAATTACATTGGCTTCCTTCCAGGCGTCAGGGAACGAACAAGTGGCTATGGCTGCATTGAAGATGCTTACGAGGAGATAGATGAGGGCAACAGGGAATCGTTTAAGTACTCTGTTGCTGATGCCATCCGAGCCAGGGGACTTTTTTGGTTTTAAATCTTTGATGATCGCTGCAACCTCGGCCGCCCTGACTAGGTCAAGGGTGGCAGTAGGGGGCAGCGAAGTAAGACGGTCGACTTCACTGTTCACCGTATCGAGGTGAGCAGGATCGACGGGTTCAAGACTGGGGGAGCACTGAGCTTCCAGACTTTCGGCTAGGGCATCGGCTTTGTCCTTATCCTCAAACGCAGGCGTTTGATGATTCGGACGTATAAGCGGGGGCATGATGGAGACTCCATCTGCTTTCATAGAGCGCGCCAGGTTCCGGTAAGCCTGGTGACCTGGTTTGATCGTTGAAAGCAGGTCATCCCAAGAGGAGTTTCGGTGCTCTTGAATGGCTCTCTTAACCTTGCGGCGAAGCGAGTTCATTCTGAAGCGATTACGAGGGGAGGGATAGGAACTAAAGCGACGAGTCGCTGCGTTCTTCTCAGTGATCAGCCGTCTGATGTCATCTGGCAGGTCCCAGCGACGATCATTCGCCGCTGGCACCTGTTTTGATGACTCGCTGATAGCGGATTGGACGTGACTAGTCAAAGAGTCGATCGCGATTGCGATGTCGTCGGTGGAGATAATGTCATCGGGGATTTTTTCCAAGGCCGGCGAATGGATATTCTTGAGAGCGCTCTCAAGCTTATACCATCGCACCACTGTCTTGGTGGGAGGACCGTCATTGGGAGGAGGGCCAAGACGCATTATTACGGGGCGATGGTCCGAGTCTAGTTCCTGCATCACTGCTATGGATTGCATCCGAAGGGATACATTTCGTAGCAGTGCCAGGTCCAAGTACTCGTTACTCTGACCGAGGATGGGAGAGTACCGCGTGGGGCACAGTGGTACGATCAGGTCAAGATCTAGGGATTCAAGGCATTGAGATAGGATGCGGCCGTTACGATTGCGTAAACGACAGTTCCACATCGGATCTTTTGAGTTGAAGTCACCGGCCATAATGACCGAGCTTCCAAGACTGAGGACTGATTCCAGATCGCTTTGAAGCTTGTATTGATGCTCCCGCGTATTTTACTTTATAGTCACCTGCTCCTAATTGGTCACTAAAGCGGGAACAGCCGTACAGTGTGGATGTGTGGACGTGTGTTGTGGGGTGCCCTATCACCCCAGTGTAGGAAAATCGTAAGTTTTTTTTTATAGTTTTACACTATGTTTTTCTTTTTGTTGAATCATGAAATACTCTTACCATAATATATATACAATCGGTGGCCTTATTGCTGTGAGCGATCTCTTCCAGGCAACCTTAGTTTTTGGTTTAATTAATATTTTGATTGATTTGTTTGTAGATGGCTGCTGGCAGAGGATTAGGAGAGTAAATATTTTATGGGCTTTTGAATGGTGTGGGGATAAACTCCTGGGTCCTTTTCAAATGTTCGAAGGCAAATAATAAGCCAAACAAAAAATTTCGCCGCACTTTTTTAAAAAAATTGGGCTAAGAGATCATCAACGAACATTTGTAAGAACGTCTGCAAAAGCCAACTTTGAGGAGGGATAGACGAAAACTGGTTTCCAGGACCCTAAAAAAACCCATGCTCGATCAAAGATCAACTATTGGGCAGCACACCCAGGGACGTTGTGGTTTCTGTCCAAGAAATAAAGACCGCAAGTCAAAGACTAAATGCAACAAGTGCAAAATTCCAATTTGCTTGGAACACCAAATCAAAGTATGCCAAAAGTGCTCAAATTAATTAGAATAGCTAGATTTTAAGGTTGATTTGTGATCTCAGTTCCTAATTAGATATAATAAAAAATATATTTTTAAAACCTGTTATTATTTTAAAAAAATATACTACATTAAACTTTGGGGTTCTCCAGCACCCCATGTAGCAAAATCAGTCTGGTAAAAACAGTGTAGGGATCCAGGGTTAAGAAATACAGTCAGCTTTTATGTTTGGTAAAATTAGAACGATAAATAAAAGATTTAATCAAAGTTTGAATCATCTTTTTTACTCAGGTATTTTTAACTCTATATACAATCGCGATTTATACAGCGCTTTTATCATTGAAGATTTATTTATCAAAATGATTTTGCTATTTTTGCTATTTAACCTCAATTTTTAGTGAGATTGAGGTTAAATAGTAAAGTAAGTAAGTAGTTAGTAGTGTTCAGTAACATAGTTTAGTCTAGGAAATGGTTAATACCATGGGTACAAAATCAATACCGATTTCTTTAACCAAAAGTACTACCTGTATATTGTAGCAACTTAGCAGTTATTATGTTTTTATTACTAAATTGTAATCTCATCTTCGTAAATAAACTATTCCGTAATATAAACTAAAAATTGTGGAACGGACGAGTTCATTCTGTTCCATCTTTTATATTCAAATTATTATTGATTCATTGCAATCATTGGCACATGTATGTGTATTGTTGTTAAAAAAAAAGTACCGGATATCTTTTGATGTTATCGCGATCCATTCGCAAGGCTACTAAAAATTTATTCGTTTTGTTACCTTATTGAAATTTCCATAAGTACCACCAACTTTTTCAAAATATTATTCAAAATATATAGCCTAAGTTTATCAAGCGTATATAATACTTCCTTTCCACAACCACGGACTAAGTTGGAGCCATCTTACCTCATAATTAATTTAATTTTTTATGGTGTGTATTAGATTTAGTGACATTCTTTGTATATATATTAAATATTGTATGTGACGATGTATTATTATTATTTCTGTTATTTATTTTTATTACTTTTAATATCCGTTTTAATCAAACAAATAAACTATATCGAGCCCTCTAATAACGAATCCCCTGTAGCGACCGCCACGGTATAAAACCAAACATCTTTTAAGAGACTACTTAGAAAAAGACTACTTGGAAATTTAGAAAAGCGTGTACTAACAAAAGGCGATTAATCCAAACACAGCACACAAATTCCATAAAACGATGCTGTTCTCGTTTATGCACATGATGAGGAGAACCAGGAACATGCAGAACACTTGCAACAGCCATATGCTGTTAACCACCGCCCATAGCAGAACCACTGATGCTTTCTCCTGAAATTATTTTTTGTTAAAGTCTCAAGCAGAAGAAGTAGAACATACAAATGATTCTTAATCCCCTCAGAGACTTCATCTTTATTCTATTATTCAGATTTCTGAGGATACTACATACAATATCAAAAGAAGGTTCTTCTAAAGAAATTAAATTTAAATGTAGGTAAAGCAACGATGGAGATTTCTAAATAAAACCTACGAGATCGATTTTACTTTGAAATGTCGACGCTTTAGAACGGCTAGACCGTTCTTCATTCAATTTATTGTTATTCATGGGTAATGGGTATCGTATAAAGCGTTGTTAATTTATCTATTTTTCCCGAAGTTTCAAGAATAGCCTAAATTTATATATAATAGTTATATTTATAATAAGTTGGTAAGTTTAAACAACTTTTTCACCAAACCTAGTTAAATAAAAATGCTGGCCAGTCCACACACTGTTAAAGCCACTATACTTAATAATTTATAGGGTAAAAAAACTAAAATTGATTTCGGTGTTTGTAAGCTCTAATGGTACACACTAAAGATCTAAAGATTATTTTCAGACAAACCGATAACTTTATGATGACAACTTCATACGCTCTATTTTTGTCAGTACCAATTTGATTGAAGTGTTTTTCCGTATTTTAGCAACACACCTTTGTCAACTTTCTTATTAGTGTTTTTCGAAAGATCCCGCTGATAATATTATTGCAAACACGCCTCCATTTCATTGCAATTAAGTTTTAACTGAATACTGGAAAGAAAGAAGGCAAACCAGACACAGCAGAGAAGTCAAATCAAGTCTGCCAAAGTCACTAATTTTGTCAGCTGCAGCGTAAGCAAATGAATACGTTTTCGCTTTTGGTACTCTGCCAATCCATGAAAGCCACTGTACTAGCTCGAATGTAAGTGAGCAGTTCAAAAGTTCACTTACGTTTTTAACAGCCCATATTACCCACACTTGGAAGATCAGTAGGATTATGCAGTATATCATAGCGGTTCCGTTGAATGCATAAGAATTTCTCGACAGTCGCTCCACGCATTTCACTGAAAATTATAAATTTTATAACTGCAATTTGGATGACGCTACTTAGCCTGTGGATCCACCCGGTCGAAATCGGAGGGTACGAGGTAGGATTTTGTCCCGGGAATTCCCAGTTCTGAATTTCCCGAGAATTACCCAAATTTTTGAACGATACTGAATTACTGAATATAATACTCAAGTAGGCGACATCATCGTGGATAGGTCCAGATGCCAGAGCCGGTCTAAATGAGAAACAGGTATAATGAGGTGTGAGGTGATATGCATCGCTTGCACTTGATTCTGATGGCAGTATTTGTTTAAAATGTTTGACGGAAAAAAATTAGTTCAAATTATATCCCTCGCAAACCAGCTTAAACTCCTCGGTGTGACCCTTACACCAACTGTACTTAGCAATCAGATTCCAATATAACACGGCGTTTACATCAAAGCTAAATGTCTTATACTAATCATTTAATACATCTCATAATAAATATACTTATCGGTACTCTACTCAAGGATGGAAACTTAATTGACTAAGTGCGCATTTCATACAGAAGATTCATATTTTCGTATCCGTATATTTTGCCGGGTAGCCGGTACCCGGTACCCGGAAATCGAGTACGGAAAAGGCACTACCGGTCTATTATGGAACCGATCGTGTAAAGGCCTCTTCAGTGCTACGCGGTATTCCCTACCCAGAAAAATAATCAGCGGAGCCAGCGGAATTCCACGGACCGCGATAAACCGAGCGTGAAATTTTATCGAAAGTTGCCGCCTTCGCTGTGTGTAGCGAATACCGCGTAGATATGAACACTTCTTTACTTCATTGACCAACCTATCCGGTCAACAATGCCAAATATCCGGCGAGAATAGGTATATTTTACCATTTTCATCCGTAGGCCTGCATTTGTTGAAGCTAATCATTTCTAGTGCAAGCACTATTATGAATAATATCGCTACTATCTGAAAAGATACACAGTAAAGAGTTAACACAGTAGGGAATTAACAATATTTTCAAAGGAAGCCGAAACAGTGAGTACCTATTAGCTGAAAACAAATTGGATCACTGCCAGGACCAGTAAAGACGTATATTTTACACTTAATTAAAGAAAAGTTTTTACCAATAACACGGTTGCGTAAATCAAAACACCGCGTCTCAGTGGATATAGACACAGAAACTTCTTCGGTGTGAAGTGACTAAGCGACATGTCTATTTTGTTTGAGTATAAAATAGCGGCTAGGATCAAATTTTCTATGTATTCTTATAAACTTAGCCTACTAGAATTAAGAACCAACATGATTACTTTTGCTTATAAACAAGGAGATCTACTTTGGCTATTAAATCCGGAAACACCACACGTTATGTACCCCGACGTAACGCAAGACGTGTTTAGTTGAGTCAAAACATTTTAGGCTGACCCCAGACATCCGGTATGTTTTGCTGAATTCGGAATCTGAATTCAGAATGCCCGGAATCCATACAATTTATACATTCCCCACACACTTTCAGATTCTAAATTTATCGGACATTATCTGTAAGATGATACTGACTGACACATACACACACAATATACATACATACGCGTTGGTTACGTCATTGAATTATACGTACATACCTCTAACTTGTTTTGAAATATTATACGCCCTATATTCTTCAGGGATACCTAATACCTCTATAAAGATTATAAAAGTGAAATATTTATTCATCGCTCTAGTAGTTTCGTAGCCTATAGGTACCTTTTAAACAATTAAATCTTTCCCTTATTTGTATATAATATATGTATATTCCTCTTTATATTATGTAGATTCGACTGAACACGCATCGCTTTTTGACGCCGGGTTTAGTTTTGTTTCAACAGTGTGTGTCTTTAGCAACCATCGAAACCTTTCAATATCCACCACAAACAACCACTACCATGTACAGTGCGCGTCAGATATAAGTACCCCCCCTATCTCAATGTATGTGGGACATAATAGTTGTTATTTTTGGGAATTTCAGACTTTGAGTATTATGGGTGGGGCGGTTCGATCCTGAGCGACGTGAGATAAATTTTTGCATGTGAAAATTTGTGATAAGTTACAAGGGAATTAGGAGTAGTCGTAAAATTTTGTAGTCAAGGGGGGTACTTAATTCTGACGCGCACTGTACTATTAAGTTATTCTACGCCAAAAATTTTATACCTATCACCCATCCTTTGATAACGATAATTGTACAAATAAAAAATCTTTAGGCACTTGGACGTGGGTAAATATTTGCTGCGAACACATCCAATTTATTTTGTGAAATTGTCCCCTTTGAACTCTGTTTCAGAGACAAAAGCAAAAGTTAACATGTTTACCTACCTTTGTTTTTTATCGTTGTAAAATTATCCTGCTCTTTATTGTAGAATCCATACAAAGTGGCAAATCTGAGGCAATATTCTTCTAAAGTGCAGCTTCTATGACAAAGAGCTGCAGCATGAAATTGTTCGATTTGAATTCAAAATGGGTTTACAGAAGCAGTTTGTCCGATCTGCGAATATTTCCAAGTCGTTTGCTAAAAGGTTTGATTTTGAAATAGCTATACCTGAATTATTGCAATTTTACTGTTATTTTTATTTATCTAAATCGGTTTCACCAACCTATACTTATATATAACCTACCTTATCAATCAATTTATAAGTTATAGATAAGGTTTGCTGGAAGAGTACTCTTTTTGGAGTTAAGTTCGCCTTGGCCATTATTTTTCTAAATTGTGTAATATTGTATATTTTATCGTGCAATATGCAAAAAAAAACTCAAATTAAGTCCTTTACGGTTATGTAACTAAACGGTAAACACGACATTTTATGAATTACCATGAGAAATCTACTTATAAATAAATACTGAGAATTAATTATATGAAATGTCATATTGTTTTTTTTACAATACCATATGAGTTAGTCAGACGGGTCCTCTAGAGGATGCTAGAAATGGTCCAGCAGTTGACTGCTCCTAATGCTGACAGCTCTTATGTGCATTGCGGTTGGCCCCATACTGATCATTTCCATGCACTTCTAATTATGACTGAGTAAAATAGGTAAATAAACTTAATTAACAAAGAAAATTACAATTATCTTACTAAATTAGGTAGTGCAGACTGTTGCAAACAAACGACAGGTAGCTCAACTGATCCATATCAATACCAGTTGAAAGTGTACCCAAGATGCTGGCGGCATTGCCTCGCTGTATGGCAAAGCTGATGCGCTGCGCCATAACACAAGCTCTGCTTAGCTTGGGGCTAGATGATGCTGTGTGGATTGTCCGTCATTATATAAAGATTTATTCCCATAAAAGGTTACTTCGTAATTCTATTATTATTAATTCGGTCCAGTAATTTCGGAGCCTGTTCAAATTAAACAAACTAACATGACACAAACCCAAACAATAAAATATTCCTCTTTATAATATTATAGATATAAAACACGACTCGACAATACCTTATAGCTCAGGTTCAAGTATGCACTTTTAAAGATTTATTGCTGGAGTCATGCTGGAGTATGGAAATATTCCCACCGCATACATTTTTCTTGACGCGACGCTTCTAGATAAGCGATTTTACAATACCTAACCGTTCCGTATTCCGATTCGATTGTATCTTGAAAATATGAGAAAATGGGAGCGTGAGAAATGCCACACTCCTATTTTTAATTTATTAATAGTGATCATAAAGTTGTAATTTAATTTGTCTATTCGCAATACCAATATTACAAAGAAATACGATGGATAGATACTTGCCAAGAGAACAATTATATACGGAAAATATCTCAAATTATAAATCACTTTGGTACTACGTTTGTACGGGAAATTAATTTGCCAGAGGCATCGTAAAGATTCGTGTGCTACAAACAAAAAACCCTTCCTTATTTAAAATATTATACCAACTTCAACATCGTCGGTACTCTTAAATTTAATGAACCATCATACTAAACCATCCTTATCGGATCTAACGAGGTATTAAATCTTCTATACTTTACAGCCGTTACTATTTTTTTACGCAGTCTATTTGACAACGGAAAACCTCACAATCTCAACACAATAAAAACCGCACAATAGAAAGATTTACCCGGTAAGCTGTTCAAGAGTTCCATTGTTCCGAGGAATAGGTAACTTGTATCCACTACTGATGCTGTCAGGTTCACTGATTATCTTTCCATTGCGCAATTGAGGTATTTCAATTTGAAAGCGAGGATTCTTATACGTGTTTTCAAAACACTTCACTGAAATGAAATTAGACCGAATCAGATTTTTTCAGTCAAAACACGTTTTCTTATTATTTGTGTAGATAGAAAATTATTTTTAATAAACCTTGTGGTAGGAACCTAGAAAAATACTATTCTAATACAAATAACAGCAGTACATGGTGAAACTATGCTCAAATTACAAATCATTTTGGTATTACGTTTGTATGGGAAATTCATCCGTCACCGGAGCCTAAGGCCGATGGGCACATGGAGCTACTCAAAAAGAACTAGTAACAAACTCAAATTACTCTTTGTAGCTTTAGGTTTTCTTAGTAAAATAATATTTATAAACACCTACAACTAGATCATAGTTCCCAGTTCTGTGATGTAGTTTTATTTTTGAACAGTAGGTATATTAGTACTGCCGACGACCTGTGTAGCGCGGCGCCTACGACGCAGGATGAGGTTTCGATTCCGCCTTGGGACAAATGTACAATCTGCAGAAATTGGTTCTGGGTGTTCTGGTCGGTTTCTATGTATAGTATACTCTAAAAAAGTATATCAGTCATCTATTACTCATAAAACTTGCGGCACGATGTTGGTGTGTGGATTATTCAGCATTTTTTTTATTTAGCTAAAGCGTAGGCAGAGCGACTCACATTAACGACTCCTTGATAGTAAGAAGGATTAGGAATAATAACGTAAAATAACATTAAAAATAATCTTTTATTTTACACTGTTCAGTCCAAAATCATGAGGAACCGATGTTAATGCACAAAACTTTCAGTAGGTACAAAAATACATACGAGACTTTTTCATCAAAAACTAAATTATAAATAAATTCCCCCCGTAAACATTCAACCTGTATTATATCCACACTTAATAAATCTATATATAGTCCTAAAACCTAAAAAATGGTAACTTTAAAAATATTTTTTTTTTTTCGACTGGTATTATTTTTCTATAAGAACGAAACTACTGGGAAAGCTTCGTAAATATCACAATAAAATTTATATTAGGTACTTAATTATAATTACGTACCTGTAAAACTTTTTCAGTTTCGTGCACATAATATTTTTTCTTCTGGTCGTTTTCTATGTATAGTGAAAAAAAACTCTATAATCATTCTTCGATATTATTATGTATTATCAGTTATCTAGTACCTAGTACCTATTTAGTACCTAGTACCTATCTAGTACCTAGTACCTATCTAGTACCCATAACACAAGCTCTGCTAAGCTTAGGGCTAGATAATGATTTGTGAATGGTCCAGCATTATTTATTTATAAAAACAAGTACTTAAAAAAATATTTATGCAAAAAAATACTTCCCTTTCATGCGGGGGGTTATACTAATAGGGTCTTCTCAGTCATACAAAGTGTCGGCATAGGGCGAGTCACGTCCTTATATGTTACAGTCGTCATACGGTAATTGATCTTCAGGGTACATATACCTCTTTGCCAAGGTTGTGACGACTGATGAATTTCCCGTACAAACGCAGTACCAAATAGATTGTTTATTTTAGCATATTTTCACCATGATCGGCTATTATTTGTATTGAAAAAGCGTTTATCTAGGTTCCTGCTAAAAATTTTAATAATAAATACTTTTCTGAAATAAAATAAATGTTAATTGTATCTTTACATCAAAGAAGACATGTTTTCTTAGTATTTGTGTTGATGATTAAATAGTTTTCTAATACGAATAGCAAACCATGGTGAAAATATTCTCAAATTACAAATCATTTGGTACAACAACGTTTGCATGGGGAAATCATCCGTCGCGAGACCCTTAGGGGTATAAAAAGCCCACTGTACAAAAATGTATACATTACATTCTACCTATACTTATAATTAGTATCAGAATATACGGAAAATATTAATTTTCTGTATATTCTGATAAACTTGAAAACAGGAGGAAATTATCTATTTGCCGTAACGACTTATGTTATTTTATACATCTGCTCTTAAAAATAAAAATAGCGATATACATAATTTAAATACCCACTAGAAATAAAAATAAACTCGCTGTGCCCACTATTAGGTTCACAAGATCTTTTAAAGGGCAATGAATACGATTCTGCTAAAAAAACTCCATGTGCGATGCAAAAACTATCTGTAAGTAAATTCTAACAAATTGTCAAATAATATTCATTGCAACATACTTGGAGTTTTTTAGAAATGTATTAGTTGACCTTACTTATAGGCTTTCTATAAAATATCAGATTATCTAAACGATAAAAAGGTTTGGGGACGAGTTTTGTTACAACTTGAAAACTAACGTACCTAATGGTTTCTTGTTCGCGTTCTTTTTACATTACCTTAGAAAGGTTCAATAAAACAAAGGATCCCTTTAATTCCTAGTTTTACATATGCAATTTGTATACTATTACATTTCTAAGAGTCCTGCAAGGTCTAAAGGGAATAAAGCCCTTTAATATTTGATATATAAAAAGAATCCACGAGACAATCTTTCATTTGTTTTAATAAAAAAAAAATAACTTGTGACTCTACCTTCCTAAACCTATGTACAAAAGTAGATAGGGTTGAAAATAACTAAGAAATTATAGAACTTTTATCTTTTTATATTGAAGACCTAAATAAAACTTCGTAAGCTGTACACAATCTTATTACTAAGTAATTTTGGTCTAAATCTTTTTCTTCTTCAGCAAACTGTGATTGATCAACATATTTGAGCGCAATAACGTCGGCTTGTCCACGGTTTGTTTACTTTGAACAAACTTCGCCAGCTTTTGAATACCTAATCTTATTGCGTAAGATATTAAGACGTAAATTGAAGTGAGCGTTAATATTACAAAGAGAACGACATCAAACATGTAGTATTGGAAGAAAGATAAGTCTTTTGCTGGTGACTGAAGGTGGTATGCGCCTTTATGTCTTAAGATATACTCCGTCCAGTAAATAGCTCTTTCTAGAGGCGATTCTTTCTGATCTCTTAAGTACAACTGCCTCTGTTTGACCGCTAACTTGTATCTTGGTTCTGTGATCACTTCAGCGATCGCTTGGTACAGCTTTTCGCTGGTTAGGTGTCTGAGCTCTAGCTTCTTTGCGTAGCCGTCGATTTCAGCTTTGGCTGCGTTGGAGTCATGGTCGCAGAATACAGGGATGGTGACTATGGGGACACCGTGATAGACTGTCTCGAACATGCTGAGAAGCCCTCCGTGGGTCACGAAGGCTTTTATCTTTGGATGACCTGCAATGACAGACACATATTTTGTAAGGCAAAACAAAGATGATCGGCGGCGCGGTACCGGCGGGGTTGCGGTGACTTGTGTTTTTTATAGAAGACAAGTATCAGGCAGTTGCGTTTTGGCTGAGTTAAAGAAAACCATTACAGCTACTCACACCAAAGTCACCGACAAGTTGACAAAATAATAAGCCGAAAAGTAGAACCAACCCTCCGAGTTATTAAGCGGATTCAGCGATTAGGGTCCACGAGAAGTTTTGTCTAGTAATTATATACAGATATATTTTCAAATTTCCGCTGCAATCAACGCAGTTTACGTACGCAGTGTTGGCACAGTTCAGATAAACATCTATCAAATACGATTGCCTTTCTTCAATAGCAGGAGGATATCAAAAACACTCACCAAGCAAATCCTGTTGCGGCAACCATTTATGCAGGCGCACGTTTGAGGGTATATCAGTAAGGTTCTGCTCAGCGTCTTGCTTCCACAGCACTCTTTGAGGGAGCCTGCCCAGCGCGTTCACAATCAGACGGTGGATGGCGAGAGGCATGGAGCTTGTGCGTACTGAAGACCCCATGGATATGTAGATGAATCCTGCGACGCCGGCGCCAGCAATCCATTCTTCGATGTCCTGGAAGGGGTTTGGTATGAGGTCATTGTATTTGTTTACATACACACTTACACATGCAGTATAATGAGGTTTTGACTCCGTTCAGGCTGGCCGCCGCTGCAGTGGCCAAAATTCATCATCGTTATCATTGTCACGAACTTACATCAAAAACAAACAGCCGAAAAAGGAACCTCCTCCTTTAATTGAATAAAAAAAAGTAAAGATTATTTTGTTGATTAAAAAAAGTGCCAACACCGCACCACTGATGCAAAAATGTCTGGTGTTACACGTGAATCAATTTCATGGATCTTAGGGGTCCATAAGGTTTCAAATCTTGAATTCGCTTTCATTCGCTTGCTTCCAACCTTGTGCTTAAGGCACATAAGGCTAAATAGAAAAGTCACAGATACAGCCTTTTAATATATTCAGTCTAGTACGAGGGGTAAAAGAAGGTCAATCAAAATATTCACTACTAGTTTCTAGGATCAAAATTCGCATGTTTTATTCTAGGCATAAAACGAACTGTAGGTATGCATAATTTTAGGCCCCTCCTACTCAGTAAATTTGGCGTAAAGGGGTTACAATCATCAAAAGTTTCGCATTTTTAATATCAGTTTCATTTCTGCTTACCTATTACCGGATTATTCGCTCAAAGTATCTATCATTGAAATAGGTAAGGGTATCATTGAAATAGGTAGGAGCTAGATAATGGAGCTAACAAACCCATAGGGGTTTGTTAGCTCCATTATTAGACAGGACATTAGACAGGAATAATTTAACATCTGGCTGTTATTATCCAGCATTGAACTAGATAATGGAGCTAACAAACCGGGTTTGTTAGCTCCATTATCTAGTTCCATTATTTTCATATTTTCTGGTCTGAGATATTCTCAGACCAGCGCTATCTTAGAGCCAACAGACCATAAGTTTACATAATGCTGGATAATAACAGCCAGATGTTAAATTATTCCTGTCTAAATCCCTCGCCCTTCGGGAAAGTTCTGACACAACAAGATACCTGGTTGAGTAGTAGCATTCCGTGGGTGGATGATACGTTTATGTATAAGTGACAAGAAATGAACAGGATCCGATTTTAGCAGTGACCATAATTTGCTGCATGGCAATTATGATAATGTATGTAATAAAATATACATATATGTATGAAATAAAACTAAAGAAGATGAAACGAAAACAGAAAACTAAAAAATGCTGAGAAATTATATTAATTTTAAAGTGCAAATATAGTAATAATAATTTATAGAACAAATTGAAATTACAACGAGAATAAGACAAGTGGTGCAATATTTGATTAGTATTTTAGTGGACAATCCACACAGCATCACCTAGCCCCAAGCTATGCAAAGCTTGTGTTATGCTTATGAGTACTAGATGACTGATATACATAATAGAACATATTTAATAGATAGATAGGTATTTTTATCACACATAGAAAACGACCAGAACATCCAGAACATTATAGGTATCTGCAGATCGTACAAACGTTTCTCCCGAGACGGGAAACGAATCAGCTAACTCCTTACGGTTTTACCCGCAGTATGTTATTTTTTTTTATTATTATCTTAAATTATTGTGGCTATGGCGCTCATTAGGAGAGGCCTATTTCCAGTAGTGTAATAACATAATCTGATGATGATTGATAATGTTAAAAATTTAAATAAAACGTAAAAATTCTTACCGGATTTAGTCTCTTCGGCTCCTTACAATGTATGCAGGCCACTTCAGCCACATTCGGAAGATACGGCCGAGGGTACGACACCGAATAGTGCCCATTATGTAGAATAAAGCTCACGTTCCGCGACATATCGTACACATGGGGCATATTCGGCCCAAAATGCTTTCTCATCACACTTTGCAGCACGGTCACGCTCAGCGTATGCATTGTCATCGCTCCCAAATGCCACGCTGCGTTCAGAAACCTCTCAAAGAAGCTCATATCATCAGTAAATCCTTTTCCAAAGAATGGCGTCACGGAGTACGGCGCTGGGCTTCCAGAATTGCTTTGTGGCATGGTGTAAAACCCAACGGTGTTGATGTACATGAACGGGACTTTGAACCGATAGACCAGACCAAGAGCGCATTCGGGGTAGGCTCCGTCGAGGATCATGAGATCGAAGTTCCTTCGTGAGCTGATGAAGGAGCGCGTCTCGAAGTCACTCAGGAATGCATCACAGGCCTGGAACAAAGGAAAAGAAATTATATGAGGATGTAGTTAGGAAAATACTGGAACTATTGATTTAAACAGCACCCTTATTGACGTGTGGGCCGGCATAGAATTTCACCACCCCAACTCTTCCCGTGGGTGTCGTAAGGCGACTAAGGGAAACACAGCGGGGGGCGGGCAGCAGCGCCTTTTGCAGAACAACTACACCGAACGATCCCCAACCCGCATGCCCAGCGTGGGGATTATGGGCAATAACCCCCAAATTCTATGGCGCTCATTCGGGGAGGCCTATGTCCAGCAGTGGACTATTATAGGCTGGTGATGTTGATGATGATGTTATTGACATAGTAGGATGGAAATTACATGAGGATGGAAACCATTTATGATTTTTGAACCTTTTTCCGTGTTTTTTCACCTAACGGAAATCGGCTCTGTTTTCGATCAAAATGAATGCTCCAAAATTGAGATAGCAAACCAATAGTTATTTTAATCACAATAAATACTTGTGGACGACCTCTGTAGCGCGGTGGACGTAAGTCCGCCTGCGACGTAGGAGGTCACGGGTTCGATTCCCGCCTCGGGACAACTATTTGTATGATCTGAAGATATTTGTTCAGAGTGTTCTAGTTGTTTTCTATGTATAATAAAAAATATCTATATGTAATAATATTGTATTATGTATATCAGTAATCTTAATCTAGTACCCATAACACAAGCTCTGCTTGTCTTGGCTAGATGATGTTGTGTGGATTGTCCGGGATTATTTATTTATTTATTTACATGTCGGTGAAACATACGTCGACGAAGAGTTAACCCTACAAAAAGGTCACTGCACTAAGATCGAGTACTGAGAGTTAATGTCAATCTACTTGTTCATAATTGACGAGTCAATGACATTGAATAGCAGCCTTTTTTACTCTTACATAAGACCTACTTACAACGATAAAACACGATTGATCCATCAATCAAATAAGCAATATAGGGTAGCTACAATCGGTCGCATGGGAGCAATATCTATACTAATATTATAAAGAGGAAAGATGTGATTGTTTGTTTGTTTGTATGTTTGTTTGTTTGTTTGTTTGTTTGAATTGAATAGGCTCCGAAACTACTGAACCGAGTTAAAAAATTCTTTCACCATTAGAATCCTTAATTTTCCGTGATGAACATAGGCTATATAATATTTTCAAAAAAGTTAGGGATCCGCATGAAAAATTCAATAATTGAACCGTGGGCTGTATATTCAACCCCTTTTTCTATTATGGCGCGTCAGAATAGAAAACGAGGTTGTACAGCGCACGGTGCTTGCTTTTTCTCTACGGCCAGTGTCAGTTTTGGAATGTCGAGTCAATGTCAAAAACCCCAATGCTGTTAAAAAAGTAAAGATCCGTATGAAAACTGTGAAACCCATCGTTTTAGTGTGTATAATTTCTGAAATTTTTGTTTAATACCCGTGCGAAGCCGGGGCGGGCCGCTAGTTTAATATAAAATTGGACCAGTAATTGTGTAAATAAATTGCTCAGTATCAGATATTTTGAGGTTACTCTTTTTAATTTTCTTCTAGATTCTGTACGAATAATACCACTCAGTTACTTCCCATGAGAATATAAATTTATTATCATAATATATTTTCATTAATTTATGTTATTTCCGAACTAATTTCCTGTTTTTGAACAGTTAGGAAATTAGCCATTAAACCAGTGACGTCAAGAATTTGCAAGTTCCCTTTTGTTTTAACTTAAACTTAGCTTGAAAAAAAAATAGCTTTTTATAATTTTCTAGGTTTTACACTTGTGAAACCTTGAAAATAGTTTTAGTTCTTAGATAGTTATGACGTAAGTATGTATATTTCGTATTTTATTGTAGCAAAGATCCATATGTTTACTAAAATAGACTACGAATTAATTGTCGTTTCGCAGTATATTAACATTAAGGTCGTTCACCCTTTCTAGTCATTCGTTCACGCAAAGTGTAAATTATTTACGCCTTTGTGCTAAAGAACACATTTCACGTACCCATTTCGCGAAGGGAATGCTTAGACTAATGGTGTTAAAGGGGAGTTTATTTATTTATTTTATTTATTTAACTTACTCGGTTTCTTGAAAGCAACTAATATAGGATTATCCTGGATTTGCATAATTTAAACTGAGTACAGTCAGCGTTAAAAGATGATAGGAAATTTAATGAGTCCTAGAGTGATAACACTTACATTGTCAAGGGCCACCAAGCATTATTCTATCTACTATTAAGCTATATTTAGCTATAAGTAGGTAATATTGTTTTGATGTAATTATCAGTAGGTAGTATTCCTAGGAGAAGCTACTGGCTCCTGAAACACATTTTTTAAACTAGTTTAGGAGTCTATAGGCTCATTGTTATCTGTCACACTAGATATGACAATAAATAAAAAGTTAACTTTTACTTTTACCTTTGCTGTGGCGGCGACGGCAGCAGCACGGCGGGTGTTACGGCAGTGAATGCGTCAAATACAGAAGGTAAGGTACACCTACTGTTGAGTGTTGATATTCTGATATTTTACCTATGTATTCTGTAATATACAGTCACCAATTTCATACTGATAAAAGTAAATATGTAACATCTATCCGCTCATGTTCTATTATGCTGACAGTACGTACACCTATTTGTTAATTTAAAGGTAGTTTACCTTAAATTTAAACTCTAGCTATGATTTAACTTGTAAACATCGTAGCTAATATCATAATCATTTTTTCGGTTATCTCTTAGTAATGTTTATGCTCCTGCATATGTATATTTTGTTAGAATTTCTAATATCAAGTCAATTTCATTTCATTTAGCGATAGTATTATATATACATTATCGCGGATCATCCTGTGACCACGACGTGTGTTAACCGGTTGAAACGTCGGGAAAACTAACCCCGTTAAAATAGTAGTAATAATTTATTTGCATTCAATTCAATTTGAATGTATTCTGAACTTTATAGTTTAAAGTGACATGGATGATAGAAATATTTTTTTTGGTAACTAATATTGTAAATATGCGTACTTATATATATATAATTGGTGAACAACAGTAATAAATATTTTTCGTTTCTCTTACTCGGAAAGTAGGTCTGAAGTTGCCTGAGGAGCGGGTTGAAAGTTATACTTTTCAACCCAAACCCCGCTGAACTGTTTTCAACTGACATAATAAATGAATTTGAAAAATAATGACTGGTCTAAGTGCTTTTTTGGAAGCCTGAAGAACTGAAGTAATTGAAATCTAAAAAATGTGGTGTCTGTACAAAACAACAAACCTCGTAGCCGTATCGCATGATATCTCCCACAGGGACGGGCTCCTCTCCCTTCATCTTGGCTCCGACCAGGTCGAACACCATGAACCTTCGCACGTAGTCCACCAGTCCTGGAGGAGCGATCTCTTCCAACCCAGGAAGGTGGAAGTCAGGGGGGAATGCGCTGATGAATGTGATGTTGTGCCCTCTGGAAAGGAAATAAGGTTGGTTTTAGCAAACAAATAACATCTATATCTATACTAATATTATAAGGAAAGATTCATGCTCCAAAGCTAATGGACCGATTTGAATAATTCTTTTACTAGTAGAATCTCTATTTTTCTTTGATGAACATAGGCTAATTGGGATAATAGAATATTTTAAAAAGTTAGGGATCCGCATGAAAAATATATTTTTTATTAAATACCCGCGCGAAGCAGGGGCCAGTACTACTATGAACTGATATAAGAATCTGGATTCACAACTACATTTTGGTTTGATTACGTAAATACGAATTCTCTGGAAGTTCAACTTCTTAATTTATGGCGCTTTTTTTCGCTACGACTCTGCCACTGTCAGTTGTAGATAATATTTCAGTAAATTCAATTTAAGTTTTCGTTTACTAATAACATTTTGGCAACAGAATCGGGATTTTGTTGTACGAATAAATAAGTATCAACAATGTTAGCACTTACTTTTTGGTAGAGGCAAAGCTTTAGGTTATTGTATATTTGAGTATGTATGTATCTAACTCAGAAGAAAACGTTGCCTTGCCAATTATTTTGATGAAGATGTTACCTACGATAAAAAAATGAATATAAGAATCTGTATAAATAAACAAATTAGTAATTACAATTGAACAAATCTAAAATACCAAAGTAAATTGTAGTTAATATCAAGCGTACAAGAAAAACATCACGACTTTTCTTTGTTGCAAGACAGGTCCGTAAATAAATAAATAACAACATCCGTAAAATCAATAATGGAAATATTTATTTATTTATTTATTGCATTCATGTCCTTTACGAGATGTTACATTTTAATAGGTAGAAATTACATGAACTCTGTAATGGCGTGGCATCATTCTGAGTTCTTAGTTTTACAATTTGATACATTTATTCCTTCCTAATATTAATACTTAAATGTTCAAGTTAAGATCGGTATAAAATATCGCAGAGGTTCGCGTAAAAACCAGGAAATGCTACTGATGCATCTTAGCAGATATCCGAAGCGCAAATACTCCTTCGACTCGAGGACTCATTGGCACCAAGTGTTTGCAGCACGACTATTTGTCAGATTAGTCCCTTTGTTTTAGACGAGTGACCTATTTTCCACAAGCTTTTAGCTTTAGCTTCGGTCATTGAAGAGCTTATAATGAAGCAATATAATCTAGCTTAAGTAGGATGAAGTTATCGCTATGCTTTCTAAAATAGAATAGAAAGGAGAAGACCTATTATATAAAACAGCAATCAAAATCTTTTACAACGGGATATTTACCATGATTTGAGTTTTCTAATATTTCTAAATTGCAGTGACCTTCAGTTGTTCCGTGATCAAGGCGCATGAAACTATGGCGAAATATTGGAAAAATCAAAACTCAAATGACGGTAAATATCCCCTTATAAATGACTTTAGTGTTAATAACCATAATAGTTATAAAAATTGTAACAATCAAAATCTTAATCTTACAAGTGCTTTATTTTCTTTAGACATTACAGGACTCTTGGTCACGTTACAAAATACAAATTATAAGTAATAATACTAAGAAATAAAGTGATAACTTTGACTCTTTGTTCACTTCAATATTTTTAAGGTAAAGTAAATTACTTTACCTGGTTAGATTGTTAGTTTTCGAGTTGGAGCAAAACTCGGCCTAAACTTTTTTGCCGTCTACATAATCTGATATTTTATATTGAGCCTTTTTGTAAAGATTATTTTTGGCAATCCGTTTAGAATATCTCGCGCGACTCGAAAGCTGGGGAATATCTGCGAAAGCATTATTACCCTACGGACCTAGAGTCTCGACTCGACTCCAGGAGGATCAAATATTTGTGTATCAATAATTGAATTTAAACATAAATATTCTGCTACTCCCCTGGTAGCTTCAATTAGTTGTATTTTACGACGTCACCTTCTTACGTCTTACGTCACGACCGCCGCCATAGCAGCTGAGGCCGAAGTCCGATGACTGCCGATATAGTTTACCTAACTCAATTTTTATTATTATCCTAATATGTTATACTTAAGTCTTGTTAACTTCCTTTCATTCACAAAGCAAAAAACTCTACTCTGTTTTAATTGAAACGTATTGCTACCAAAATATTACTTTCCTGTTTTTAATTAACTTGTCAATACGTACAATAAACTGTCATTATTGTAAGGGGAAGTACGTACTACCAAACCAAAAGCTATTTTTACTGCTTATAATAGCAATGAAAGCCCTAAATAGGTGCTTTAATAAAATAAGTGCTAAATAAGTACTTTAATAAAATAAACAATTATTAATTTGTCCGCAACAGTCTGCAGTTAGCTCAATTGTTTCAATTGTAAATACTAGTTTTTTATTTAGTTAGAACATTGTAATTTTATTTGTTAATAAAGTATTTTTATTATAATTTCAATTTAATTTTTAACCTAGTTTTGCGTCAATATAACTGACCGTAATCGATGTAGGTCGAAGCGAGCAGAGCTTAGCTCGGTCACGATGCACGTCTAAGCTCATTTGTATGCAAATTAATCGACATAGGTTTAGCTTAGTTTGCTGGTTGGTAGCGGGTTATTTATGTTCGATGTTGGACACGACAATGGCGGATCTGGTTTTACATTTGTCTATTATGTGCCTGAATGTATTTAAAGACAAATTTGTTTCCGAAAGTAATTTCGTAAGCAATGCAACTGATCGCTTTTGTGTTTGACTCAATCACATAAGAAAGCTCTAAATGCTCGGTGTGTGTGTTAATCATAAAGGAAAGCTCTAAAGGCTCGTTATTTAGACAACTAACACTATCGTTGATGTGATTCATGATGCTAAGGCACATCTGCGGCTAAATTTGTTTCCAAAAATACCCTAAAGTTAGCAAAGTAAGCAATGCAACTGACCACTTGTGTGTATGTGTGTTAATCTTAAAGGAAAGCTCTAAATGCTTGTTATTAAGGTCCATTTTAGACAAATAACACTATCGCTGCCCATGACTCTAATGCACATCTGCATCTCTGAATAGGATAGCGAAGCTCTTCGTGTCGCAGTCTGGGTAGTGAATACGAGCTAAAGTTTACGACAAACTAAAGGTATAAAGTGACAATAATGTAACAATAGTAATGATCATAATAATTAATTATTTGAAAGAAAATAAATTGTTTATATGACAATAGTCTATAGTCGTTGGGAATAGGGAATATAATGTGTACACCATGTAACATTAATCAGGAAACTACATCATTATGGAATAAAAGATAACTCTTTGGATCTTCTTACTTCATACTTGTGTGACAGGATACAAAGAGTTGACATTAATGGGGAACGTTCTTCGGGATCTGTAGTTACAATGGGTATACCGCAGGGGTCTATCCTCGGTCCTTTCCTATTTCTTGTTTATATTAACGACCTCCCTCATCTCGTTAAGAATAATCACGAGATTGTATTGTTTGCTGATGATACTTCACTAATTTTTAAAATGAAACGTCATAACACAAATTTCGACGATGTGAATAATGCAATCTCAAAAGTAGTCAATTGGTTTAGTGTCAATAATCTTCTGCTTAATGAAACCAAAACGAAATGTATTAGATTTATTCTACCCAATGTAAAACAAGTTAAGGCCGATGTAAAGGTAAAAGAGGAATCTTTAGAAATAGTAGAAAGTACTGTATTTTTAGGAATAACTTTAGATAGTAAACTTCAATGGGGCTCACACATAGATAAGCTATCGAGGAGACTTAGTTCTGCAGCGTATGCAGTCAAAAAAATCCGTCATCTTACAGACGTTGATACTTCTAGACTAGTCTATTTCAGCTACTTCCATAGTATTATGTCTTATGGCATACTGCTGTGGGGGAACGCTGCAGATGTTAACACCATATTTGTGCTGCAGAAGAGGGCTATTCGTGCAATCTATAATATGGGTCCCAGAGAATCCTTGCGTGAAAAATTCAAAGAAATAAACATAATGACAGTAACATGTCAATATATTTATGAAAATTTGTTGTACACTCATAAAAATATCAATAAGTTCATTAAAAATAGCGATATACATAATTTAAATACTAGAAATAAGAACAAACTGGCTGTGCCCACTACTAGGCTACGTAAGATTAATGTATCTTTTAAAGGGCAATGTATACGCTTCTACAACAAAATTCCAAGTGAGTTGCAAAAATTATCTATAAATAAATTCAAACGGATTGTCAAAAATATACTTTGTAAAAAAGCTTACTATAAAATATCAGATTATCTAGACGACAAAAAAGTTTGGGACGAGTTATGCTCCAACTCTAAAACTAACAATCTAACAAGGTAAAGGTTTCTTGTTCGCTTCTTTACTTTACCTAAAAAAGATTGAAGTGAACAATTAATCAAAGTGATCACTTTATTTCCCATTTTTATTTCTTATTTAACTTGTATTTTGTGACGTGTCCAAGAGTCCTGTAAGGTCTAAAGGAAATAAAGCACTTTGATTTTGATTTTTTTGATTTTGAATGCTGGAGAATTTTCACAGCATTATCTAGCCCCAAGCTAATCAGAGCTTGTACTTGATAACTGATATTATGTACATAATAATATACGAGTACATAGATAGATATTTTTAATATATTAAGCGATTAGATTACTTTAAGACTAATGTGCTAGTTGAAGCATGTAGTAATTAAATAAATTTACTTTACTTAACACAATTTCGATCTTTAGTTCATTTTAAAATAAGAAGACTTCTTTTAATTAAGCTTTCATCTGTTCGCTTAGGTCAGAGCTAGCCCTCCGTTTCAATTTACTGCAACTGACGTTATACAAGAAACTTCCGGATAATGGTTTTGTTTTCATCTAGAACCTTTTAATTAGTTCTGAGATTATTTCTAGAGCTAAATAACGTTGCTAAGCGGCAAGAGGTTATTTTTTAAGTCAAGAACATTGTATGAGTTAAAATGGAGAAGGCTATATAAATATAAGTTTTTGTATTTTGGTAAAAGGTTTTTATATTTAATAAACGAAAACCTATACAAGGCACTATGATCTCGGGAAGGTTTGTTTATTTCTATGGTATTTTTATATAAAGTTAAAATATATGTCGAACAAGTCCGTCAAGTCATAAATAAAATAAATAAATAATGCTGGACAATCCACACAGTATCACCTAGCCCCAAGCTAAGCAGAGCTTTGTATTATGCGTACTACATGACTGATATACATAATACAATATATTACCCACATATATACATATATATTATTATTTTGCATAGGAAACGACCAGAACTCCCTGAACAATATCTGCAGATCGTAAAAACATTTGTCCCGAGGAGGGAATCGAACCCGCAACCCCCTGCGTCGTCGCAGGCAGACCTTCGCCCACCGCGCCACTCGTAAGTGAGGTTGGTTTGGGCGCTGTATTAATTTCTAAACTTTGAACATGAACTGAACATATTAACTATCTAGTTGTAAAGCATGGAGGTGGCCATGTTTTTCGAGAGGGTATTACAAGTTTGGGAGTCTTGTAAATTGAACATTTAAAGGATCGACTTGGCCTTCAAGGCTGGTAGCGTTAAAGCCCAAGCCAGCAGAAATTTGGACAATCGAACATGCATAGGCCAAACTTGTTTCCTTAATCATTTGTGGTAAGACAGTACTTAGGTTCAAACTTTACATAATGCTTAGTACAAGCTGTGCGCGATAGCTTAAGAATACTTCTATCATTTTCAAGTCCTTCCCGTACATTTCGCGCCTTGCAGCGCTTTTACTTGATCTAGCAGCGCTTCTACTTGATCGTGCAGCGCTTATACTTGATCGTGCAGCGCTTCTACTTGATCGTGCAGCACTTGTACTTGATCGTGCAGGGCGCCTACTTGATCGAGAACTATTTTTATAGTATGACAATGAACCAACAGTTTTTCGCTGTTTTCTAGTGGTCCCAGGATTTTGTCCCATTAATGGGACCACAAGGGAGAACTGTTTCTCGTAGTCCCATTATTGTGTAATTACATCCTGTATATAAAACTATGTGGTTACCAAAAGAAACAATAATAATAAACGGGACTCGAAATTATATTTTATCTCAATTTTTCTAAAAAATGTCCCACCGAAATATCACCGTGGATCAACTGTAGTTGGTAATTCATAACGTCCTCATCCCGCCTTACAAATTCTCGTCTCCTTTCTGATGATTTAGAGAATTCTTGTTCTCTATCAACCAGAATGTTTAATAGTCTTAATAAAGATTTCGGATGGCGTTTCTTCATGTCTTTATTTAAAAGCGAATGCCAACATTCCACTACGTTGTTGGTGCGGTGTCTTTCACCATATACGTTCCACTGTGAAATAAATCCTTCATTTTTAAGCCAAGTCCTTTCCATATATTTTGTGAAATTTTTAATTTTGGCAGTGCCGGGACTTTCCTTTTTTATATACTCTACACCATCTGATGTCTGATCTAAGGGTAGTAAAGGTAAAGCAGTGTGTAGACCCACGATGCGCCGTTCCTGTTTTGATTTAATTTTCATTTCTTTGGCCTTCTTCCAGATGCTTTTAGTGAAGTGATAATAGCACTTTTTCAAAATAATGCCCGGAAAAATGGTCATTATTGCATTTGCAGGAGCTACTTCAAAATCTAAGTGAAGTTTTTTTGGCGACCACTCTATTTGTGCTTTAATAATTAGAAATAAAGCGGTGTATGATTCTTCATTTTTGTGCGTCATCAATGCGTAAATAAGCGGAATAACGTGTGTTGTTGATGGTGACTCAGATATATATCACCATGAATAGATAAAAGTTGATCATCATCTAACACTTCACTACACACTCCAAAAAATTTATCTATTCTAAGGATTTTGTTATTATAATACCTATATACAGGAGGATAAATACTTTACTGAGCATAGGAATGGGACTACGAGAAACAGTTCTCCCTTGTGGTCCCATTAATGGGACAAAATCCTGGGACCACTAGAAAACAGCGCAGTTTTTTATGACCTTGATTTTAGTTTCTTATGATTGTGAGTGATTTATTTCACTTTTACATGAAAGAGGCGGTCACGTTCGTGCCATGGAATTATAATATTATGTAGTTACCTATCTACTTATATACTACTTATTGTCTATCTACTTATTTTTCTTACTACTTATCTACTTATTATTTTCAACTTATTTTTCTTTAATTTTCTATAACCAACAACAGCACAGACATTGAACCCCAATTGGTGATTTGCAGATTATGTTCGGTACAAGGTAGCAGACTTGGCATCGGCTAGCTGACAATACAGTACAATTCTTCATTTATAAGGCCAAGTTACAATTCAAACGTAAATAAGGTAAGCAATATAGTGTTCCCTACCGTGCGTGTCCACGTAAGGTTTAGACGATGTGAGACACGAGCGTTATATATCTGCAATGACGATTAAACCTTGGCAAAGATTAAATATTCAAATTCAGGACAGTTAAAAAAATCTAGCGGAAGAATGAGTACCAAATTTCTAAAAACCATCTGTAGGTTTTATTATTTGTACCTTGTCGTAACTTTTATTTAAAGCGCCATTTTAGATAGTCACTATTTGTTGGCTTTGATTTTATATTCACCTTTCAAAAATATAATCTATCAATGCACCAGTTTGGGCTAACAAGGTACCTATAATTATGTTCAAATGAAACCCATAATCATGAAGTTACTAAGCTTTCCATTAAGTTCTCCTCATGTTAAAAATGCGTTGGTGTAAGGGTTGTCAACACAACTAGAGCACTCTAATTTTTATTTTTAAAAAAATTATATATTTCTCTCTTTACGTTTCCTTACTGATTCTCTCACTTCACAGTCTCTCTTCACACGTTAATTATTCAGATAAAAAGGGTGATTTTATATCATTTACCTAGGCACTTTTATATTATTTTCATTCTTCTACCTATTGTCGTCTCTTTGATAATATTTACTAAACAGCTTCAATCAGTTTTCTGTTAAGAAGATAAACGCTTCACTAACCACCAAAAATTCACCCCATTGTGTATTCAAGAGATCATGTCAAGAATGTCCAAATTAATATAAATCGTGAATAAAACTAGCAGCCCTACCAAACTGTGGTATTTCTCTCGCCTGGCAAGGTAGCTAAGTCGTTCATGCACAATAGCTCTAGCTAGTGTTAGAAAACTTTAATAATTACGTATAAGTTTAGTTCGTCAGAATTAAGCATTTGTAGAACTCAGTCTCACACTAGCAAAGCCCTAGTCTGAGCTTACGATATACGTTTTCAAAAACCATTGACTTCGTAAAAGAAAAAGGCATAGAATCTCAGTAGATACTAAAGAGGTGAAGCCTAAAAATGCGACAAGTGCGTCTTCTATTTTTTTATTCGAGTCGTGTTTGTATGCATGAAAGAATTGAAATTGCCTATAATAGTTGTAAGCTTGTCATGTCAACTCACACATAGATTCATTTCGGGCTTCAAAATATAGAAATTTGTTAAGTGTCGCTGGCCCCATGCTGTAATAGCAGCCTCTTTAACTCTATGATTGACGTGTGATCGGGTAGACTTGGTACGCTCGAAGATCGTAAAAGAAAAACTTGGTGTAAGTACCATTATCATACGACATATTTGTAGTATCCCCCAATGGTAATTAAACAATACGAATAAATGTTTCACTGACGAAATGCTCTTGCGTTCAAATTTTTCTTAAATCACCAATTTTGGTGCAATTTCCACAAATGTTTCAGTGAGTTTTCTTTTAGTAAGTATGTCCATAGGCATAGTTCAGTCGGAGTTCGGACCAAGCGCTGTTGTTGATTTTGTATCCACTAACTTTTATAACATCTATGGCGCGAACGCGACGGCCGCTGTCATGTCAAAGTACAATAAAATGACGATAAATCACGCAAAATAATTCGATAACTATCATCGAGTTCATTGGATGGTTGTCACACTACGCAAAGTAGCTCCTCCGATTTCGTAGGAGAGCTGCAAGGCGCGAAATGAAGACGGAGGAAGGACTCGAAAACGAAGGGGTCTCATACTCTAGTTCGAACGATGACAGGAAGGGAGTATTCGAAAGGAAGTGCGCAGAAGTCGAACTAATCAAATCACTCTGAACAGCGATGCAGTTGATAGCCGGGAAATTGAAATAGGTGCATTAGAGACGTAGGGGTAGGGGAAACTTACTCTATGATATCAGACGATTTAGTCTTCATTATGGCCTTTTTTACAGTTCACTTATAATGAAATTGCTTCTCCTCGTTTCTTACGATAACTTACTAGAATATATTTATCGAATATAAAAAGAGTTTTGTAGGTGACTTTTACTTACAGTCCGTAAAAATAAGACCGTCTCGGGGATTCTTTCTTCTCTACGTTACACTGGTAATTAATCACCGCAATCCTATTCTTATAATTTCTTTAAGTTTTAATTTGTTTTTTTTTTTTAATTTTCTTTATGTAAGACAGTCGGTATTTCGTAACTTTCTTTTATAAAATGTAAATCTTTTATTGGCCGTAAGTTAGATAATTAAGGTTAGAAGGGTTTATATTAAGGGCTGCTTATTTTTAAAAACAATAAATAAATAAATCCCCGAAATCGGATTTAATGCAACCTTTTTCTTGCAAGTTTTCTATATTATCTGGACTATTCAGGGCTAAATGATGGTTTGTGGATGGTTATTCAATTATTTGAAAGACTTTAGGTTTATACTGCATAGCTGAACTTAATTGTAATCCGTTATATTCTATGGCCACCAGCAAAAATAACTAGAAGAATAGATGCCACGTCCTAACTCACTAAAGTTAAGTTATTTCTCTCTTATCAACCTATTTATATACATAGTACCGCTTATGTACTCCAGTGTACTTGAAAATTAAGATAAATATAATCAGTACCTAATATCAAAATGGCGGATGGATGACTAAGCCAAAATGTTCGAACACCTTACTCCAGAACGATTTTATATATGTATAAAAATTGAGTAAACTTCTGCGTCTAAAATATTTTTAAACCTTTGTTTCTAAAAATAAGTTTTTGAAGAGCCTTATTTATTTAAATTTTACTGACATACATCGCCCCACTGCGCTTGGCGGCAGTGTATTTAACAAGTTGAGCATTTTGAACCACAAAAAAGTACCCTTAAATCGGTTTAAAAATATACTTTACGAGCGGTCCGCCCCGGCTTCGCACGGGTATTTAACAAAAATGTAATTTTTCATACGCAACCCTAACTTTTTTGATAAAGAAAATATTCTATAGCCTTTGTTCAACAAGGAAAATTAAGGATTCCAATGTTGAAAGAATTTTTAAAATCTGTCTAGTAGTTTCGGAGCCCTTTCAATTCAAACAAACAATCAAATCTTTCCTCATTATATTATTAGTATAAATTATTATTATACCGACACCTCTAAGCGCTAAGATTATTAATAATTCCAGTCTTACAGTTTTAAAGAATTAACGACTGACATAGAAGCCTCAGTGATTCTTACTTCCCTAGCAATAAATATCTAGATAGATATAATCTTGTCTAGGTACTGAGATGCTCAATGAAACGCCGAGGTTTGTTGGCAACCATCCAATTCAATCTAAACGTATTCTAAGAATGAAACTTTTATTGTTATGGTTATATTCACAGGGTAATAAAGTGCAAAAGTTAAAAAGGAAAATTTGAAAGGAATCAAGTTTTGATAATCTATCTTTCTATCTATGCGATATAGCCCGTGGGCACCTACAGTCGACTCTTTATATATACGACATAGTAGTTACAATGAACATTCATTTCGACAACAAATTATTAAATTTAAAACAAGTATTTGATTGTTTGTTTGTTTGAATTGAATATAAATACATAAAAAATAAAATTATATTGACTCCAAACTACTGGAGCGATGTGAAAAATTCTTTCACCATTAAAATCCACATGATGAACATAGGCTATAGAATATTTTCAAAAAAGTTAGGGATTCGCATAAAATCTTCTTAATCCGTATGAAAATTTCAATAATGCAAGCTAACTTGTGAGTGTGTGTAAAATTGTATATTCTTTGAAATTTTTATTAAATACTCATGCGAAGCCGGGGGCTGGGGACTGCTAGTTGTTTGATAACGAATGAACTTGGTAGTCGGTATTGTGTGTGCGTGTGTTACTACTTGATCTATCTATCGTGTGACACTACTTGATTTGTTTGTGAATAAATAAAATAAATGAAATGGCGCACGCTAAAGCTAATTCAATTGCTATCTAAACGAACATTTTAGATAGAGCATTCCAGCATATTTCATTTAATTGAAGTCAGCTAATTATACATATTTAAAATCATAATTTAATAGAAAATTATAACAAAAGACGGTGTTTTAGATAAACCTGACCCAAGGTATATGAGATATCACTTAACTTTGTTATGGTATGTTCGCCACTACAAACGCAAATTGCGTTTCAGTAGTTCGCAAGAGTTCGCAAATGACGATTTTTGACAGTGAAAATAAATCTACAGTATCAAAAAGTCACGTCTTGAAAGCAGCTATATTCTGATTTGAGTTTGATTAATGCAGAGCCAAAATTAAAATTAGAATTGATCGGTTACCACTAAGATGAAGTAGCCAAGAACGAAGTAGTCATTGATGAACGAACTCCTAATATAACAAATCAATTTATCATGCACTAGCTACCTTTCCCGGCTTTGCACGTGCATATTATACATTATTAAACCTTCATCTTGAATCTGTATCAAAATCCGTCCCGGGAAGCGATTTGGTTTTATACTTTACTAGCGACCCACTCCAGCTTCGCACGGGTGCAATGCTGATACGATAAACCTTCTTGAATTATCTATCTCTTAAAAAACTGCATCAAAATCCGTTGCGTAGTTTTAAACATCTACGAGTAAGCATACATAGGGACAATCAGACAGACAGCGGGAAGCGACTTGAGTGATTACCATTAACCATTAACCCCAAATGATAAATAATGCCATCTATGGCGCTCATAAGGGGAGGCCTATGACCAGCAGTGGACTATTATAGGCTGATGATGTTAACATTGATCGCAAGCAAAACCCTGAATACCGTACCTTCCGATCATACCGCGTGCCAGCTCCCAGAAGGGCATTTTGTGTGACTTGGTGCCTCCCATGGTGACCATGAGGATGTCGCTGCTGTTCACCTGCCCAGCCAGCAGGCAGAGGCAGAGGGCTGGCAAGCGGAGCCCCTGGAAATAACAACAATTTTACCTCTTACAATAATAAATAAATTTCCTTGATAGAGTTGTTTGAGTGAACAGCCGAGGTAACAGATTATGCCCGAGGTTCGGGTTATCACGACTAGTCAAACGGCGCCCAGCGAACGACGCGTGCGGTGGTCACGAGTTGTACCATCTTTCATAGTTACAAACAAAAAAAATACTGTTTAATAACAAAATTAAAACAATTGAACATCGACGTGTGACCCGAGAGCTCTGGCGCAACGCATCAGCATTGATTGCCATACAGAGAGAGAATGCAACCAGCGTCTTAGGGATGCTTCCGTTTGGTATTGATACAGGATTGTATAAGTTTGGGCAAGGAATCTCCTATATGAATCGCCTATGTCATAGAGAATTAGGCCCTAGTGTGTTATGGAGTCTACACACCAAAGTCATACACCACTCCATGACTCTATTCACTTTTACAATGAATTCCATAAAACGCACCTTCGCCTACCTAAATACCTAGGTAATTCAATAGAAACAGACAGAGTGAGAAATAGCTATGCTTCAACTGACCAGGCCGTTATGAGGGTAGAAACCACAATCTTTGCAAAAGCTAAAATTTATCGCAATTTCGGATTCAAGACCCGCTGAAATCAAATTTTTAGGACCTTATTTATTTTTCTAATGTTTAAAGTGTACTTACCTAACAAAAATATTAAAACAAAGAAAATATTCTAATCAGTAAAACCGTATAAAGAAGTTTCAGCGAGACAAACGAACAGGGGCCCAATTCCACTAAAGTTTTAAAAAATGCGAGAATGGCGCCATACTATTGAGATAGAGATTCAGTCGTAAGTTTATTTGGTATTCTACTAACGTTTCGTTACAAAGATTATGATTCAAAATAGCATGTCAATGGAGTGGTAGGATAGTGTGGCCATTTCTAACATAAAATAAATTGGTCGTGACCATAGATACTAATTATTCTATGATGACTACATGGTCGTGCCGGTCGAAATATTTTTGGTACTCTGGCCTCTTATTTAGAGGAGTTTTAAGTATATATATCGTTGTAAAAATTAACTTTAACTTGTTAAAAATCAATTAACATCGCTCTTAAACACAATAAAACGCAACTAAATCACGATTTTAGGAAAATTTGTGTGTGACTATCCATAAATGACAGATAAGAGCTGAAGTTGTCAAAGTCAAAACGTCGGTAGTACTGTCATATTTTCTGTGGTAAACAAATGTTAGCCTGAATACGAGAGCGAGCGCAAACCACGGAACTTGTTTATTTTACATATAAAACGACCAGAAAACCCGAAACAAATGTCAGCAGATCGTATAAACATTTGTCCCGATGCGGGAATCGAACCCGCAAACTCCTGCGTCGCATGAGGACCTTCGCCCACCGTCTCACAGAAATAAAAATCAAACGAATTGTTTCTTCGTAATGCATTTTATTATTATGATTATCGGTCTATTTGTGTGATTTTGACGACAACCAACGATACCTCTAATAGTTTTGTTGCTTTGTACTTCCACTGTTCTTTCTATTCCGTGGCCTGAACAGTTTTTTCTTGAGTTTACAATAAAGTGAAAGTCTTTCTTCTCTTCTCGTTTGCCAAGGACATCAAAACAATCATTTAAACATTCTCTATAAGATTCCGCTGAACAGATTTGTGATTGACCTTGTTCAGTGCCTCGATTACCTCCCTCTCAGCTCTAGAAACAGCAGGCTGCTAGATTTTGCGAAGAGCACTCTGGCATACTAACATTTGATAGGATCTGGTGGCAAGAAATTCCAGTGCACTCAATATCTGCAAAATAAATTGTTTTGATTTGTAGGTAGGCAGTTTAATACATAATATAATGCTTAAAAAACTGATATATATAATTAACAAAGATACAATACAATACAGTACAAATACTCTTCATTGCACACCAAGAGAGAAAAAGCAAACAGAAAATCAAGTTGCTACATGGGCTTATCGCTAAGATTTTTTTCCATGCAACCTTTGGACAACAGCATCGGATAACAGTGTGCTATGCCACTCATTAGGGGAGGCCTAAGGTGTTATTATTTTTAGGACTACCAACAAGAGATAACAAGGAAAACGAAATAACGATGACCAATTTCTTAGGTCTAACTCTCTAATTTATACAGCAGCATATAAATCAAGTACATATAATACAGAAAACTGGCATACAAATTAGCTTAAAATTTGTTTGAAAATGAAATTATATTTTACAATAATAAACAACATAAAGTGTGCTTATTGATGATGAAAGAAGTTTGTTTGTTTTATTTACCTTCGTCAGGATATTCCACCAACGGCAGGAACGGCGTTCCTTGCCCATTTACGGAGTGAGGTCTTCAGCTAGTGTTTGTACTGTACATTTGGCAATACGATAAATTTTCACAAATTCCCTTTCCGTAAGGTCTCTTGCAGAAGAATCCTCTTGTATCCTGACGGCAACATGCTGATGAATGTTTATGATGCCTTTTAGGCTCACCATGCGTCTTCTAATGAAAAAACTCATTCTTCTGAATTTTTATCTTAGGCGATTTGTTTACAAAAACACCAAGGAAAGGTACCTTTGTTCAATGGAGCTTCAATGACACGATAAATGCTAACCATAGACTAAATTAGCTGTCAAAAATATAGTAGAATACCATTATTGTACGCGATTGGAGCAAGATTGGAGATACATTGAATAATAGAATACGAGAAAACAAGTTCAATGGTCCAATGGTCATAGACAGTCATTGATAGGGCTAAACGGAAAAAGATTGTGATAGTAGAATACCAAAAGGTGTAAAATGAGACAATTGATAGGCGATATCATTGTCATCGAGAGGAGATTGTATTAGTGGAATTAGGCCCCAGATTGCTGTTCGTTAGTGTCATTAGAACTCATTAATTTAGTGATGAGCTAGAATTTCACCATTTTGAAACTGAACATTTACAATTAGAGTTAAGTTACCTAATTGACTCTGGAGTACGCTCACATCAAATAATTATAAAGTAAATGAATCGCAAAACCCTAGCTTATTTCGAAGACGTATTATGTAAAACATTTACCAAATTTTATCTATTCTTGAATCTTAAATCTTGATTACATGAATTCCAAACGCGATTAGGCAGAAAATTATACCTTAGATAGCTACTGGGACGATTAGAAACGTTTTCAGCATATGCTCACATCAAGTCAAAGTCAGGTACCACCCCTTAAAATTCTGCTTAATTGAATGCCTTTTGTCTACCACCCTCGCAACGCGGTAATACCTAACGGCGAAATGTAGGTGAACTTACTAAATAATTACATCGTACGCTTTGATGACGAAATAGAGCCAAATTATAAACTTCTTGGAAAGGAAGGATTTGAATTCGGGCCAGAAAAGTACGTAGATACGAACAGCATATAACAGGCAACAACAAATTTATAACAAAAATTAAGTAAACCCAGGTCAAGTTAATTAAAATTGGTTAGCTGTTAGTTTTCTTTGTTTCTTAAAAGTTCCCGTTCGTGACGTCACCAATACGGGCTCTAACAAAACCAGCGGCTAGGTCTCCTACTGGAGCTTAGTCAGTATTATGCTTTGTTATTTATGGCCATTTTATTACAACTATATGTATGTAGTCTTTATATGCGTCTAGCGTCTTTTACCTTTTTGTATGTATTGTTGTTAATAAAGAAATGCCTTTCTTGATTCTAAATCTTTCCATATCGTAGAAGGATAATATAAAACTTATACCTAATACAATCACGACATTTACACGATTATGTTATGACACTAAAGTCATTTTACAGCGACACCATGATTTAATCTTTCTAATTTTTCGGAACAGTTTCATGAGTCTTGATCACGGAATAACTAAAGTCAGAATCTACCCTCATTTTTTGTCTTTTGCTACGAACGTTATGACTACCACCGGTTTTACCGAACGAATTATATGTGCGTTTAGTTACAAAATTAAAACTTCAGAAAAAATCTATACAAGTATTATAAAGAAATATTGAAGATAGATATAAGAAAGATATGATTGTTTATTTCGATTAAATATGCTCCGAAACTACTGGACCGATGCCGATGTGTAAAATTATTTCACCATTATAATCCTACACTACCCTTGATGAACGTAAGCTACAGTATATTAAAACAAGTACGACAAGTGCGAGTGTAACTCGCGCGCCGAGGGTTTTGAACTTTTGTCGTTTAGGTAGGTACGTATATTGACGACCTGTTAGCGCGGTGGGCTTACAACGCAGGAGGTTGCGGTTTGATTCCCGCCTCGGGACTAATATTTGTAAGATCTGCAGATTATTTGTTTGAGTGTTCTAGTCCTTTTCTACGTACACAAAAATAAATCATCTAATGTGATACTTATACTTTATTAAGTATAACAGCTATCGTAGTAGTACCAATTACACAAGCTTTGCTTAGCTTGTCGCTAAATGATGTTGTGTGGATTATCCAGGATACATTACTCTTCTCATATTTTTTTGGAGCACGGTGGAATTCATGAATTCAATAATCTTATTATCTAAATATTCTTCGAGCGCAGTGGAATACATTGGGTATGGACTTTAAAATTTTGAGAACAACGGTTTCGTGGCGCTGTGGAACCCTACTATTACAGTTACTACAGAGATTAGTGGGTAGTAAGTGGGTTGGTACCTACAATTATTTTTTCGACTTTTTTCTACGTATTTCACTAAGTATGAAACTTAGACGATTTTTAAAACCTGTTTTGAATTGTCGAAATCCATACCTTTGATTTGATATTGCTCTCAATGAAATAGCCCCCATTGTATGAAAATTCGTTTTTTGACCATATTTCGAAAAGTATTGTTTTTACAGACTTCTCTATATTTTTCCTGTAAAATATAGACCTATATCTACAAACGCTTAGTACATTTTATATAGATCACTCTGCTATCTTCGGAGATAGAGGGGGGGGAACGGTCAAATTTTCGACCTTTTTCAAAATATTTCGAAAAGTATAAAACCTATCGAAATTTCAAAAACTGCATTAAAATGTACAAACTGATACCTTTCATTTGATACCCAACTCGGTGGGGTAGTCACCCCTTTAGAAATTTTTCCCGCCCTTTTTTGACCATATTTCAAAAAGTATTATTTTTACAGATTTCTCTATATTTTTCCTGTAAAATATAGATCAATACCTACAAAAACTTGGTACATATCAAATCGATCGTTCTGCAATCTTCGGAGATAGAGGGGGGGTACCGGTAAATTTTTCGACCTTTTTCAAAATATATCAAAAAGTATAAAATCTATCGAAATTTCAAAAACTGCATTGGAATGTACAAACCAATACCTTTCATTTGATACCGAACTCGGGGGGGTAGTCACCCCTTTAGAAATTTTTCCCGCCCTTTTTTGACCATATTTCAAAAAGTATTATTTTTACAGACTTCTCTATATTTTTCCTATAAAATATAGATCAATACCTACAAACACTTGGTACATATCACGTCGATCGCTCTGCAATCTTCGGAGATAGGGGGGGGGGGAACGGTCATTTTTTTGACCATTTTCAAAATATTTTAAAAAGTATGAAATCTACCGAAATTTCAAAAACTATTTTGAAATCTACAAACGAGTACCTTTCATTTGATACCACTTTCGACTTTGTACGTTCCATTAAAAATTTCGATTTCAAAATTTGTATGGAAAATCTTCATTTTGATTTTTCATTTATTTTCATTTATTTTTCTATAAATATGTGCGGGCGCACAAATTGTATTATTATTTCAAATTTCAAGTCAATAGCTGCAGTAGTTTCTGAGATATTAAGGATTCAAAACACAAAACAGACCCAAAGCGATTTCATAAGGGTTTTGCAACCGATGGCAAAACCCTAAAAAAAAGATAGGGATCTGTATGAAATCTGCAATAATATAACCCAACGTCATACACGTTGGGTTGTTTGTTGGGTTGTAAGAAATTAATAATTTTTGAAATTTTGTTAAGTGAAAAGACTGTAAAGTGAAAAGACACAATTAGGACATTTCAAAAGGATTGACTTATTAATGCGGTTATCCAGAAATAAAATAAATTTAGTTTTTTATTGATTCATGCTCTATGAACGGCAGCATAATTTTGAATGAAATGTCTCTTGTAGTTGTGAGACTAGTGTCTCAAACTTGTGATAGAATTCTAATTCAAGGGAGAATGGGGCAAAAAAGTCAATTTGTACCTTTTTGAACCATTCTCCCCACCGCGGCATGCAGTAAACAGCATGTTGCATTAACCACGTACGTAACACATAAGGTCAAGATCCATAGAAAGCTGCCGCGTTTCCTAACTACCACAGACTAACTGAACTCTCATTTTCAATAACATTAGGTATTGCCACAGTATTGCCAACGTTACTTAGACAGATATCCATCGTCAATTGATAAAAATGATGTAATTTTTTGGTAAGTTGAGTCTTAAATTAGTTACCTACATTAAATGTGCAAAATAAGGTTCACAATCGGCAAATACATATTTCAAATAATGATTATCATGATTTATGAATGAAGTAATAATAGTAAACATTATCATAAAAACATTTAAAAAAAAAGGGTAAAATGTGATGTATCAATGAGCCCTCATAATGTTATAATATAAATAAGCTATTCTATATTTACCTTTGACCTTTCACTAATCGCAGGGAAAAGCAAGCGGTGCCATAAAAAAAAAGTAGAAATTGTACATTTACTTTTAATTTAAAATTCATATACAGACCCAAATTAGACTAATAGTAGTTAGTTACACTTACAACAATTGTCCTAACTGCAGACCGTTGCAAACAATCTACAGGTAGCTAAACTGATAAATATCAATACCAGTCGGAAGAATCGCCGAGCTATTCTTAAATTAGGTTAGGCATGTATATATAGCAGAAATTTCTGACTTTATCTGCCATTTTATGTAATACCAATAAAAAATAAATATTTTTTTTTTTGTTTTTTTGTCGAACATTTTTGTAATTTTTGGGAAATTATTTAATTTACTAGTATTTGGAAGGTTTTTATCAGGTATATAAATTCTTCTTGGCGACTTCAAAAAGAAAGAAGTCTGGGCTATTACGAAATTCATGGAATTTCAATTCGCCTCAAGTTGTTTAAATAAGCGGGGGAAGATAAAGGAAAGGGGCAACTATCCATGGGATTTAGGGGCGAAAAATGAGGCTGATGTTGAATGCCATCTTGGAAGGGTCTCATACAAAACTACAAAGGGTTCCTTGGAAATCAATTGATGGAGTGAAGTGAAATTGTGCCTATGAAATTCGAACCTGCACCACCAAAGTTTTTGTTGTATAATATTAAAATATCTATCTATTTAATAATATTACGTATACCTATCCGTCATCTAGTACCCATAACACAAGCTCTGCTTAGCTTGGGGCTAGATGATGCTGTTTGGATTGTCCAGCATTATTTTTTTTTATTTATTTATCTACGTTTAGCAGTACGCGCACGGGTATTTAACAAAAATTTAATTTTTTAGTTTCTTGAATTGAATGGCTATCTCGTTGGTCTAGCGGTCGCGTGTTTAAACGCTGATAATGAGATCCCGGGTTCAAATCCTGGGTAGAGCAAAATTAAGAAACAACGACAGTAGCATCCCGGTGTCAGAAAGTCAGCAGTGTTACAGAAGTCTAAGAAAGCACGTAAAGACGTTGGTCCTGCGCCTAGCCTCTCCCCAGTCGTGAGTGTAGGCTGTTCCATTGGATTATAAGATTTGATCTGTGTTTGCGCACACACTTGTCCATTTTAAATAACCTCTGCACTAACTAGTCTCCGTTGAGACTAACTAACTGACTTAGCCAAAAATTCGGCTAGAAAGATATCATCCTACATCAAACCCGAACCATCTTCGTATATTAGTTCTGTGGTAGGTACCTACTACAAGTTTGTAAAACTAAACTAACAGCGCATCAACGTATGGTCATACAGAGGCAATGTCGCCACCGTCTTAGGGACGGACACTATGGATCAAATGAGCTACATGTAGATTATTTGCTACAGTCTGCAGATAGCTCAATTGTTGAAATTGTTAATACTAATTCTAATTTGCTTATTTAAGGCGCTAACAGGAGCGAATGACCTTGAGCAAATGGGCGTGGCTATGGTTTCGACCCGCACCTGCCGCGCGCCCCCCGCCGCCGCCGCATCGCCAACAGATAGATTTCGCGCGTAAGCCGCAAAAGACAGAAATCCTTCATGGCGGCGTGTTTAACTAAGCAGGCTCACACGCGATAAATGCGGGTACAATTCCCACTGCGTGTGGGATAATTTTTTACAAATTCTGCAAGTATTTGTTCCTGGTCTGGGAACAGAACTCGGTACTCTAGGTAAGTATGTATTTTACCGCCTGTTGTTACTACCCGCCTGTTGTTACTTCGCTCGCATTGTAGGTAATTTCCTTCTAAACTAGCCTATATTCCAATCATTCGAAAGTTTTATCCAAATCAGTTTAGTAGTTTCATGGCAACAAACATTCATACAAGCTTCTCTAATTTTTCAATGTTAGTAGGATATCAATGATATGATAGGTAGGTAATACGGGTGGAATAATTTGAAACAAGAAATCTCTGAGCTAAAGGAAAAAGGTCATAATGGACCTAGAGAAAAAAAATACCATTACATGGTATTTACATAAATGAACGATACATTAATACATACAATACAACATATGATTTAAATAAATGATGCCAGAAATCGGATGAAAAGATTTGATAAAACAGTAAATTTCTAAGCAAGAGGAGAAAGGGCATCCTGGACCAAGAGACAAATTTATTTTACATAGTAGAATTTTTATATCCAAAAAGTTTAATTGCCTTTCGCGTAGTATTTGTAAGACTTCTATATACGTGTTATGTTTTCACTGCCTCGCCTTTCAATAAGACTGTTTTTGATTTGTGGGTCTTCATCTTGCATTTCTTCTATGTTTTTATTTTCTTTCAACTGGTTTTTAGGGTTTTTGTTATCAAATGAAAGGTAGATATTGGTTTGTAGATTCCAAAATTGTTTTTGAAATTTTGGTAGATTTTATACGTTTTAAAGTATTTTGAAAAATGTATTCCAACCCCCCCCCCCCCCCCCCTATCTCCGAAGATTGCAGTGCGATCGATGTGAAATGTACGAAGATTGCAGATATGGATCTATATTTTACAGGATAAATATAGAAAAGTCTGTAAAAACAATATTTTTTGAAATATGTTCAAAAAAAGGCGGGAATTTTTTTTAAAGGGGGGGTTTTTTTACCCCACTGATTTGAATATTAAATGAAAGGTATTGGTTTGTACATTCCAACACTGTTTTTTAAATTTCGATACATTTTATACTTTTTGATATATTTTGAAAAAGGTCGAAAAATTTACCGTTACCCTCCCCCTAACTCCGAACTGTGCAGAACGATCCATTTCATATGTACTAAGTATTTGTGGATACCGCCCACTAATCTACGATAAAAATAAAATATAGATAAAATCATACGAAAAAATTCAAAATAATGATTTTCTATGTGAAAAACCGTCGTATCACAAAATCACACGTTCAACTTGAAGATAAAGTCTTTGCCGACATGATGGTGAAAAAAAAAGTATAAAATTCTAAGTCATTTAGAAGTAGATACAAATTTTCAGTCAGAAACAGCTCCACTTTGTGATTTTTTTTCACCACGTAAACGAGCACGTAGAACATTTTTGTACGTTCACTTTACAGATAAAATGACAATGTATGACATATATTTTTTTCAGCCCATAAAATTGACTACTCTAGGAGGAGAAAGCCTCCAAAGAGGAGCAATCCGCTACTATATGCGCCTTAATTGTAATTTTCATTATTAATACAAGTCACCCTGCAAAAAAAAAGTAAAGAACAAGACTTAAATTTGTAATCTGTTAAAAGTTAAACTTACTCTAAATTTACTCATTTCGTTTGCTTTCCCCATTACTCATTGGCGACAAAAGTTGTTGCGAAAACCGTCTAAGTTCCAAAAGTTCCAAAAAACAATATTGCAAGAAAAACGTGACTCGAAAACTGTTGAAAACTTTTATAATATAGCGTTTCTTGGCATCTTTTAAAATTTTTCGTCTTTCGAAAGTTGTTTGTGGAGTATTTCAACAGCCCCTTAGACTAACTCATCATCATCACAAGCTAAGTTCAACAAATACGTAACTGGTCATTGAGTTGGTGTCTCTAAAAGTTTGTAGGTACGAAATAAAATAAACTAATACATTCTATATATTACATAGATAGAGATGTACATTATTATTTACTATACCTAGAAACACCAGAAAGAACCCCTACAATTACTTTTCAGTAGTTTTATACCTTCTAGAAAGCTTTTGCTTTTTATAAAATATCTCTATCATTAAAAAAACCGCATCAATACCTGTTGCGTAGTTTTAAGATCTAAGCATCATCGTAGGGACAGACGACGGACAGTGAGTAGCGATTTGTTTTATACTAGGTATGCACATAGTGACAGGCATCACGCGTTTTTTTTCCAACACAACAACATTTTCCGATGGTAAAAAAAAAAAACATTGTTTTTTTTACCATCGGAAAATGTTGTTGTGTTGGAAAAAAAAACAAAACTCTATAATATTGACCGTAGGTAACGCTGCGGGGCGCAGATGGTTAATTTATATAACTTTGATAAGGTACTAAGGTTGATGTAATAAACCCAAAGTAATAAACAACGTCACAAAGAAGGTAAAATATGTCATGTTATAATCATAAGTTAGTTATCGTTATCATAAATACAAGATTTACAAATTTTCTTAGAACCCAAAAAAGTAATTATTCTTCTGTGAGATCGTAGAATAGCAAAATAGGCTAATATTTGACTGAAAACGACTAGTCAAGTGCGAGCAAGGACCGCATACCGGGAGGGTTCTGCACGGTTTTGAATTTCAATGTACAGTACAGACATTGGAAAACGTTAAAACGTATTATGATTATGACAAAAATGCTGTACAATTCACAAAGCCTTATCCAGGTCCAAGCCAGAGTTAATGTCGGTTTATAGATTCTTTATTTCTCAAAGAACACACAATAGTTTACTTATATGAGAAAAACGAAATTTAAGTAACTTAAAGTATTACGTTACATTATTATGTTAATATGGGTACTAGATAACTGATATACTCAATATAATAGACAACATAGATAGATATTTTATTATTGATAGAAAACACCCAGAACAACAAAAACAAAGATCTACAGATCGTACATTGGTTTTGAGGCGGAGATCGAAACCGCGACCTCCGGACCTCCTACCAGTCGGCGAATAATACACTGGTTTATCCAGGCATGTTCTATAACTGCATCTAAATGTTTTTAAACCGAGCTGTACGATTTTCCAAAATTTAGTAAATAATTAAAAAAATCTATCCACTTGTGCGTTTCAAGCCCTTTCTTGCGGTACCCCAAATTAAAGTTTAACTACGTCGGTGTTTTGTTTATATAAGCAACCAACGGAACATTACTTTTATTTCATTAATTCTGACTTCACCATCCAAATACGTTGCTAGTACACTAACAATTAATTTCTTTCGTTGTTTTTGACGAGGTGCTAAGTTGGTAAGTAATATGGCGATAGGTCTATGACACAATGTGTCCGGGTACGGGTCCGCGTCACATATAAGTAACCCCCCCCCCTATCTCAATGTATGTGGGACACAATAGTTGTTATTGTTGGAAATTTCAGACTTTGGGTATTATGGGTGAACGGCGGCGTGATAAATTTTTGCATGAAAATTTGTGACAAGTTACAAGGGAATTAGAAGTAGTCGAAAATATTTTGTAGACAAGGGGGTACTTAATTCTGATGCGCACTGTACCTACTATAAAATTCAGTGTTTAAATTTTACACGTCTAATATACCTCTAATGTCTATTTTATGATAAAGCAAATTGTAATGTACTCCTGTACAAGGTTATAAAAATGTTTACATCGACCTATTTCATAGACCAATCATTGATTTTAAAATTAGCTCATGAGTTAGGAATCTGATGATTGATAATATAAATTATTTTTTATTACTAATTAACAGATAAACTCAATTTCCGTTTAACTTCTATACTTTTAATGGTGAGATATTTAGTTTTGCAGTTCAGTGTCGCTTTACATTTATACAGTTTTTCAATTAAGAGAGAGAATGAATTGTATCTTCTTTCTGGATAGACAGGTTTCTTGGGTAATCATCTGTCGGAAAGGTTTCACGTGACTACCCAGGTCAAATAAAACACGCCACTTTTGCACTACACGTGCGAGCGAAACCGGGGCGGATTTATTATCATATCAAAGACATATCTTTGTAACCTTAACGAGGGATATTATTCATTATTCATCATTTGTCTCTACTATAGGAAAACCACGACCCTTTTGTGATATTAAATAGTTATGTTAAGTAGTTTTGTTAAGTAGTTTTGTTGTTCTAATAATGAGAACAAAAGGTATTGCATTTAAAGCCTCATTAGTAACCTTTACACATTCAATGAATAGAGTTTAATGGGGGTAGAGCCTTATAGAGTTCTGTAACGATCCCATACAGAAACACTTTAATGTTTTTTTCCTATGATTCTTGTATTTTCCTCAAAGGAGGAGGTGAGGCGGATAATGGATACTGATTTATAAATCGTCACCACACGCGCGCGCGGATCGGTGCGAATGCGAACTTACCAAGACCTACACGCTCGCGCGCGAATCGCGCTCGCGAGTGTAGAGACCAGTTAGGAACGTTTTGCCGTGGGACAAAAACTGCAAAAGTTATTGGCACAAGGCGCGTACCTTCGTTTTTTATTAGCTCTGGTTTAATCAGTATTTCACCCATAATATATTATTCAAACAATAAATAATGTCAAGTGCAAGTCAAAATCTCAAACAGAGAGTTCAGACTTTGTTTCCTGCCAATTCATGATTCAACGGGGCAATTCAAAGGCCAACGGGAGTTTGGTTGTGAGGATATTGTAATCGAATTACGAACTTGTGGTTTTCTGTTTTTTTCCCTATAATTGTGCTATAAGACCTTGCTTCTTACCAAGTTTTATAGTTCCAGGTCAATAGAAAGTACTTGGGGTACTTTCTATGACAATATTGTTGTATGAGTACCAAATTATTCCCGCAAGGGATAAAACCTTTTTTGTTGAATCATTTGTAATATATATTATTAAAGTTACCTGTCAAATAGCTATCAAGTCACGACACATGCGATATTAATATCAAATGAACCTCGAAATAGAAAGGATTTCTGAGCCATAAACAAGATTCAGCCCGCATTTAATAATAATCAATTAGTTAGCAAAATCACGTGAAATTCAGCACGTGAGGCACCGATCACATGATTGTTTGTTGTTCTGAACTACCCATTGTTGGGTCCACGACAATTGCATTTGAATATGACATTTGTAAGGCATTGCAATTAATACGATTTGCATCAAGTTTTAGTTTGATAATAGTTCTCAAACGCGCCTTAGTGGGACGATTTTATGTAACTTTTTACCCATTATTAGACAATGACGAAGGAATTCATTTATTTAGAATAATGGTCAAAGGTAATGAAAGATTGATGGAAAAGATGAAACCTCTTTGTTTGGAGCTCAACCTCGTGAAAAATATTTCAGAGATAAGATTTAGATCACTTCTCTGGATGGATTGAATAAACTTACAAACAATGGTTTAAAAAATTACCTATTTTGATACCAGAGTGGCAGAGTGAACAATCTTTGAAGGTTGATTGCTATTTCATTTCCAACTAGCGGCCCGCCATGGCTTCTTACGGGTAAGGTAACAAAAATTCCGAAAATGGTAAATATTTACACACAAGTACACACACATATACACGTTGAGTTACATTATTGCTTATGGATCCCTAACTTTTTTGTAAATATTCATAGCATATGTTCATCAGGGATACTGGAGGATTCGATTGGTAAAGGATTTTTTTCAAATCAGACCAGTTTTTAAACCTATTCAATTCAATCCAAACAAATAATCAAATCTTTCCGCTTTATAATAGTATAGATGCTGAAAAATACAATACAAATATTCTTTATTGCACACCAAATAAAACGAAGATACAGGAAAAGGAAACGACAAATACAAATAGCGTGTAACAATGGGCGGCCTTATCGCTATGAGCGATCTCTTCCAGGCAACCTTTGGATGGACAAGGAGTCTAAGGACAAAGGACAAGGAGTTGAACCATGTGTTGGCTACTAAAATCTGCTGAAGCAGATGTGGAATTATGCTTAAACCACCTATCCTATAATTGACGTTTGAAAGCCATTTCAATGGCTTTAAAAGCCGCTTTAATAGCCTTCCCTATACAATTAATAATTGCGAAGGCCTTTCAAAGGGAATTTACTTTCGTACACTATTCCACTTACGTAGTTTTGTGAGGATATACACGTACGCTGAACATGTTTCCCCAAACTAAGGTTATTTTGCCATAACCTCCGCGCTTGGCGAACTTAGGTTCCCTTCCTTGATTCTTAAATAAATAAATAATGCTGGAGAATTCACACAGCATTATCTTGCCCCAAGCTAAGCAGAGCTTGTGTTATGGGAAGACATCTGTGGTGCGGTGGGCGAAGGTCCGTCTGTGACGCAGGAGGTTGCGGGTTCGATTTCCGCCTCGGGACAAATATTGGCGAACCTTTGCCCACCGCGTCACAGAGGTCGTCAATATACGTATGTAAACAACAAAAGTTCAAAATCCTCGGCGCGCTAGACAATTTTACACTCGCACTTCACGAATCTCGTTTAGGGTAAGGTACGGGAATACTTAAGTGCTTCTTTTTACCTTTATATTTGCGTTTATATTTTAATAACAAATTATCTGATCGTCTGGTCGAAGCGACGTGTAATAAATGCTGGTATCTTTACAAGTACCCTGAGACTGTATTATACCAAAGGGGTCTTTTTATTATATTTTTTTTATTTATTTATTCGGGTAATAAAAAAGTTTACATTAAGTTTTGGTTAGAAGTGCCTTAAATCCTCTGTTAGGTTTAACTAGACCCAGAGTTCTCGCCTTTCAGTAATAGTATTTATTATAAGGTAGGTAACTATGATTTTAATTTAAATACATACGTAACATACTTATAAAGTAATTATGACGCTATTTATGCCGTAGCCTGATAGCGCCTTAACCAATAGCTGAGTGACATACAAAACCAGTTCCCTGATATCTTCCTCTATTACGTACGTAGGTTAGAACAAGTACTTTCGCTGGCTTTAGTTAAGGCATTTCCCTGACCCACATTAGCGTCAGCACCTATTCTAATTATTATTTAGACGCTTCGGTTTGGTATTGATATGGATCAGTTTAGCTACCTGTAAACTATTTGCATCTATCTGTTTAGCTTAATTTTTTTAAATTTAAAATATTTGTTTTGATGTGGTTATTTAATTGTAATTTTCTTTGTTTAGTTTTAAATGTTTTACGTGTTATTGATATTATAACGTTGTAAAAAAAAATTCTATGTATTGATTGGGCACTTTGTGCTACCTATAATTAGCTTTTTTAGAGACTCCTTATTTTGTTTAGTTTAGGCAGAGATACGTAGTTGCCTTTTTTGCCACCGAACTCTATTTTCGCTTCTCTGAATAACCTATACAAAAGCATTAAAATAGCTAATAACTTTTATCACAAACGGAGCAATAAAAAATAATGTTTTTTATTAGTATAGTTTAAAATTGAAACAATTAAGCTATCTGCAGACTGATGCAAATAATTTACAGGAAGCTAAGAAATTAGGTGGCATGGCGGGGCGGCGCGTGGCGCTCAATTGGATCGGAGGAACGCCTTAAGACAAGTGTCTACTAGTACTTATAGATAGGTATTTAGGTATGATATAAGAGTCATTACGAAACTTAAGGAAGATATTGCAACGCGGTCTGTAACATCGATCTTTGATCTGTTGCGAATAATTATTGGCAGGGTATTGTGTGAAGTTCCGAAAGTAGTTTGGAAGTAGATAGATAGAAAATACTTTATTATGGAAAAGGAGTTTTTTATCTACCAAAGATAAATATTGGAAATTAAGAGAGCCTTCGAATACAAGAAAGAAGCAAAGAAATGTGTTCACACCGATTAGTTAAAAAAACCTTTAAAACTACAGCAAATAGCTATAGTTTGTGAACCAAAAAGGTCTTTCTCGGCATAAGATTGCTCAACAGGAGTCGAGCAACCCTGGTTTTCAGGCTGGACCTACTTATACAATGATAGTAATCCCAAATAAAAACAAATGAAACATCATTTATTAACAAAGAACTTGGACAGAACAGGTATTTGGACAGAATATAAAAAATATTGTAAGTAACACACTATACCTTCCCTAAAAATGTAAGCCGTCACCATAGGGCAGAGTTCCCAAAATGCTGGCAACATTTCCACGTTGGATGGCGATGCTGTTTTCTTTGACCGTAATAAAAGCCAGCATTCCGACCGTGGACTTTATAAACTTCTACTCATTAAATTAAATAAACTAATAAAAACACCTATTTACTATTTACAATACATTCAATCCCCTAAAAAGTCCCCTATTTCCAAAAGACAGAGCAACCAGAATTTTGGCAGCATTTCCATTCCACTGAGCGAAAAAAAACCTACAAGGATTCCGATCACCTGTGAACTCAAGAAGTTTTGAAATATCTTTAAATATTGCTTGAGTCCCAATAGCCCAAGGACCTATGCTTGCTTTAACGCCTTTACTTTTAAAACTTCTTACAACTTAATGCAAATCAGCAGGAAAGCCTTTTTGTCGTCTATAATCGTCATTAAATAAGTAGAAGACTGATTCTTAAACAAACTGCTATTGCCTCTCCATGAACTTTGATTATAGTTCAAAGGATTCTCAATTGACTTAACTCGATATTCGAACATGTACTGAATCACTACATACATAATTTCCTTCTGTACTTTAGATTTATGTAAGTACATCTTAAATGTAAAGTATCGACGCAGGAGGTTGCGGGTTCGATTCCCGCCACGGGACAACACATTAATAAATATCTACGTATTTAATAATAGTTTAATATGTATATCAGTCATCTAGTATCCATAACATAACAGCAGACACAAAAGTGATGTACGTAGATAAGAAATGCGACAAATACGTCTCGTTTTCTATTCGTATAGCAAGCGTATGCATGAAAGCACTACAACATATAATTATGCTTGTAAACACATAATATTCATGATGCCGGCGACGAGGTCCTTGCCGTACTAAGAGAAAGTGAGTCCCTGGACTTGTTTAGTCGTACAAACAGCTCTATCTAATATATTTCAACTACAACTTCTTTTTTTATGGCGCTTGCTTTACGCTACGACTCTGCCACTGACAGTTATGGAGTGTAAACTTCACAAAAACATGATCTGTTTTATGAATTTATAATAGAATTATGTATAAAATTTTGCATCAAGGGGATTTAACTAAAATAGGACAACACAATAAGCAGAAGGGCAAAAGGGCGTAAGTGACGGCTGCTGTTATGTCAAATTTTACGTCGATCTGTTTATTATGTTCAGAAAATTGGTAGTTTCACTTAAAAGGAGTTGGCAATACCGAATTACCAAATCTTATTCAAAAATAGAACGAGAACTGAACGTTCACTTAACCTTCCGACAGGGTCCGACCCTGTAGGTTTAAAAATTGGAAATGCCAAAGTCGTTAAGTCCTTGTGGAAACTCAAAACTTCAGCACATAATTGGTTTATTTTTGACCAGTTTCAACCTGCGGCTTCGCACACGTTGCAATTGCTGTTCTATGGAAACATTCTTAGGTTTTTGTATGTCTATCCCATGAAAACTAATAAACAATTAACGTAATCTATGCGAAATTTATATTTTTTTTTGTGCAGTTGGCGAAAGTGCGCCTGCGACGCAAGAGGTTGCGCGTTCGATTCCCGCATCAGGACAATTACTTGTAAGATCTGCAAATATTTACCGCACCACAGTGGTCAATTATACGTCTGCAGATATTTGTTCAGGTGGTTTCTATGTACTTATACTAAAAAATATCTATAAATGTTATAATTATAAAGGGTTGCAGATCTTGTATTATGCATAATATAACCTAACCTAACCTTGGGGGTAGATGATGCTGTGTGGATTGTCCAGAAATTTTCGTTAACTTTTTACTCATTTTGGCGTGAAAGAACATACATCTATACATCCACATAATTTCACACCCCTCTTTCTATGTACACGCGCGATCTTGTTCAAATTACCTACTAGCGGTCCGCCCCGGCTTCGCACATTATTATGTGGGTGTAACAAAAAAATATTTTTTCTCACGGAACCCTAACTTTTTTGAAAATATTCTATAGCCTAAAACAATTCTTTCACCATTATAATCCTCAATTTAGGATTATAATTATAATAAGAATTTTTCAAATCGCTCCAGTATTTTCGAAGCACACAAATCTTTCCTCTAGGTACATATAAATATTTTATAACCTATTTACCCATGTGTGAAAGCTTAGGGCAATTAAAAGCGAAGTGTTCTGATATTAAATGTTGCCAGCTGGTATCACCTTACTTAGCACAAGTACTTATGAAGGTATTTAGCAGTTATTTACGTGTCCAATTTCTTAATTACAAATTTTCAGGAAATAAATTTACGACCGGTTGCCGTTCAAATTAAAATTTAGCCAAATATTGCAGCGAGCATTCTTTTCCTACATCATATAGGTATTAAAGTCAAAAGATCTTATAAATAACTAACGCTCCGCCCCGGCTTCGCACGAGTATTTCACTTAAAATTAATTTTTCATACGGAACCCTAACTTTTTGAAAATATTCTATTATCTATGTTCATTATAATAGAATATTAACTAACATTTAGGATTATAATGGAGAAAGAATTTTTCCAATCGGTCCATTAGTTTCGGAGCCTATTTAATTCAAACAAACAAACCTTTCCTCTTTATAATAATACCTATGCCGTGTGGTGTCGGCATAGAATTTCACCACCCCAACTCTTCCCGTGGGTGTCGTAACAGGCGACTAAGGGAAACACAACAGGGGGCGGGCAGCAGCGCCTTCTGCAGAACAACTACACCGAACTGCGATCCCCAACCCGCATGCCCAGCGTGGGGATTATGGGCAATAACCCCCACATAATGATGCCATCTATGGCGCTCATTAGGGGAGGCCTATGTCCAGCAGTGGACTATTATAGGCTGATGATGTTGATGATGATGTTGATTAACAAAACAATCAAACCCCTACAAATAAAGCTGTCACCAAAAGGAGCGCCAAGTTAATTACCAACATTATTACATTTACCAGTTACTCCAATTTCTTAATAACACAGCCATTTTCAGGAAACAAATTTACCTCCGCTTTTTGATCAAATTGGGTGAAGTTAACCGAACCTTGTAGCAAACATTCTTTTCCTGGTTCATGTTAAAGTCAAAAGATGATGGCCAATTAATTTTATGTTTTTCGTCGTAAGGGTTAAGTTTCTAGCAAGCTTCAGCAGAAGATGTTAAAATTATGAAATTCAGTATAAAGAATAAATCTCATTTACAACAAAACTTTACCTAAGAATTAAAACTGCAATATTTTTACATCGCTTCAAATATTTTAACATTAAGTAATGTTATAGGTCCGTGACGCTGCAGGCGTCCAAAGGCTGCGGTAATCGCTTCCTATTGATTCTATTATAAAAAGTTTTAGCTATTTGCTTTTAAAAATACGAAACGTTACTAATAAACGGGAGACCGGAAATAACGCAAGTTGGGAGGATATTCGAAAAACAAACAAACATAAAGTATTTGTTTTCGGAAAATAAGTCACCAAATATAAACTTACATTTTATCGCTTTGTATCATCATAGACTTTGACATAAGTTAGAATCCTCATTATAAAGACCTATTTTGACGTAAGTTAGAATCCTCGCTCTAACGGAGAGAATCTTTTGTGAAGATGCGAGGGATCCCGACTTCGAATAATTAAAAAGTGATTTTTTTTTTCAAGTTTATAATGCATTTGGGGTTACTTTATAATAAATAAAATTACAATGAACTAACTAAATAAAAAACTAGTACCTATTTACAATTGAAACAATTGAGCTAACTGCAGACTGTTGCGAACAAACTACAGGTAGCTCAACTGATCCATATCAATACCAGTTGGAAGTGTTCCCAAGATGCTGGCTGCATTGCCACGTTGTATGGCAATGCTGATGCGCTGCGCCAGATATTGACCAGCTCTCGGGTCACACGTCGCTTCGACCAGACGCTCAGATAATTTTTTGCAGACCCGGAGAGCCTCGGTACCCCACGGACCTAGGGTCTCGACTCCAAGGGGATTAATTGTATTAATTATTTTTTTGATAGTTATTAATTTTCTTTACTTAAAATAATAACATCTTATTAATTCGCATGCTATAACACGCTTGCTACATTGTTACACCCACTGCAGCAGGTATACAGCTACCCTGCAGTGGGGTGAAGACTTTGAAATATCCTCTTTGTTTCATGAAATTATTGATTTAACAACGTAGGGCTTTATTTATAAACACGTGACTCAGCCCACGTACAACACGTGAGCTTAGGGGGGGGGGTCCATACGATAGGGAACTGTTGCGCGCGAAATAGCGAAATATACATAAACATATTTCATAAAACGAAATATGTATATTTTTAAAATATACATATTTCGTTTTCGCCGGTGTTGTTCCTTTCTGGCATTTTCGCCAGCATTTTGAAGAACCCATTCTGTATTCGGTAAGCCACCCAGTTTATGATGAGACTATCTTTACGGCAGGCATTCGCACTCTCCCCCAAAGCCAAATTACCCAGTTCATCTAACCAGACATCACAATAAACCGGTTTTTTCTTTAATTTTCCTTTGGAATTGTCTCTACACCTGGCGGATATCATCATCGGGCTACTATAAAACGGCCAGATGACCCGATACAAATATCTGCAGATCATACAAACATTTGCCCCGACACGGGAATGAAACCAGCAACCTCAACCGTCATCTTTGGTTACCTGCCACAGATGTCGTCAAATAAGAAGCAAATATGTAAAATAATCTTTCTGGTTTCCTTGACGCAACTTCTTCATAAAACCAGCCAGAGATTTATCTTCAAATCATGACCTACATACCTCGAGTTCAAATAAAACGGATGTAAATCAAATCTTCATTTGCAATTTTGCAGAAATATTGCGTAACGCATGATTGCATTCATGCTAGGTTTTATAATTTGCATCATTTCGCATTTGAGCTACAATCATCGAAGCAATCTCGAATGATTTCAATAATTTGATATAACTATCTCAGCGGCGAGGGAACGCGATGTTTTTAAGAATCAGTTAGCGTCATTTAGCGGTCGTAATAAATAAATATTAAAATTATTTTATTGCGGATCCATTATTTTATTGATCCTTAATTTTTTTGTAAATTCTATGTTAAATTTTAGGTTCTAAAATTAAATAAATATGTAATGCCGGACAATCCACACAGCATCATCTAGCCCCAAGCTAAGCAGAGCTTGTGCTATGGGTACTAGACGACTGATATACATAATACAATATTTTTACATATATTTGAATTACATTTAAAATCTGTGACGTGATGGTGGAAAGAGGCCCGATGGTCCCATGGGAGTAGGGGAGGCCCATTGCATGGGATGCTACTTGCGTCGACACACCTGCGACCTCCTATCTCCCGAGGAGATCCGTGAGGGCTGGTGCGGGCTGATCCTCGAACAAATCTGCCGAGAATTGGCCGAGGATCTAAGAGGTGCAAATATGAAGGTCTCGATAGACTCTACGAGTTTGCTCCCCTTGGAGTCGGGACAGTCGAGGTCCGTGGGGTACCGAGGCTCTCCGGGTTTTCGAAAACCTATCTGAATGTCTGGTCTAAATGACGTGTGACCCGAGAGCTGGTCAGCATCTGGTGCAGCGCATCAGCATTGCCATGCAACCAGCATCTTGAGGACACTTCCGACTGGTATTGATACGATTCCTCTAGTTTGTTTGCAACAGTCTGCAGTTGGCTTGTTTTAATTATTGTAAATACTCGTTTTAATTTGGTTATTAAATTGTAAGATTGTGCGTGTCTCAATGAAAAATAAATTAGGTAAGTAAATAAAAAATTTAATCAATAAATCAAATCAACATTAAATTATTGCAAAAAAATTAATAAACTACTGAAATTAATTGAATAAAATTTTAAGAAAAGACAATGCTATGCTTTACCTCGGCAGTCTATTATTAATAAAGGCTTTTAAGCCAAATTTTCACAAAATTATTAAAAATGTAGAGCGAAGTCCTTATAAGTCTACAAGCCGAATCCGAATAATTTTCTAGTTGTTTTTCCAGCCTCTTCCTTTTACAAATCTTTTTCAGTTCATATTTTCACCATGATCTGATGATGATCTGCTATTATTTGTATTGGAATAGTATGAGAGGAGCCCTAACAATTAAATATTTTTGATTCTGACACAGCAACACTACCTACGCTCAAAATTAGTCTAGCTAGGTGCTCTACCCGTTATCTCTACCGATATAAAACTCAAGTCAATACTAAAGGCATAGTAAAAAAAGAACAAACAAGTCCACTTAGAATGAGTTTACATTGGTATCTAATAAATAAGTATTACTTTGGTAAAGTAACGGTAGATCTACGGCGGCGTTCAACAATCTAGAAAACAAAGTTCTTAAACAAATAAGTAACAAATAAGTGTTTTTGTTATGTTGTAAATAGCTACTTAGTAATTAATTAAATTTTTTAATTGCCGTGTAGTGCCGGCATAGAATTTCACCACCCCTACTCTTCCCGTGGGTGTCGTAAGAGGCGACTAAGGGAGACACACCGGAGAGTGGCAGCAGCGCCCTCTGCAGAACAACTCCACCGAACTGCGATCCCCAACCCGCATGCCCAGCGTGGGGATTATGGGCAATAACCCCCAAATGATAATGTCATCTATGGCGCTCATTAGGGGAGGCCTATGTCCAGCAGTGGACTATTATAGGCTGTTGATATAGTAATTAATCAATCATCCACAAATGTGACGTGAAATCATTTTGTTTCTCAAAAGCCATGGCTTCACGTAATCATCAGTTTGTGTAGAATTAGTCAATGTTTGCTTACGTTGTTTGACCAGTTTTTCTATGGTTATTACTTTGTTTGCTAATCTCATTCCATAAATAATTAAGAATTAAACAACGAGGAAGGTCAGCTTTCTTCGACTAAACTTGAACTTGGAGAGCTTTACTTAGTAATTAATTTAATTTTTTAATCATTACGTAAGTAGCGAATTGTACTTGACTATTTATTTACGATTAGCAGTCCGCCCCGTCTTCGCACGGGAATTCAACAAAAGTTTAGTTTTTCATATGGAACCCTAACTTTTTGGAAATTTTCTATAGCCTCATCACGGAAAATTTCGGATTCTAATGGTGAAAGAATTTTTCAAATCGGTCCAGTAGTTTCGGAGCCTATTCAATTCAAACATACAAATAAACAAACATTCATACAAATAATCAAATCTTTCCCACTCAATTAAAAAAAAAAAAACTATATAGGTGGACACTTTAACCTCCTTTCTTGGAATTTCCTAAATGATTGGACTATAAAACAGTCTTCCAAAACAAGGCTTGATTTAATATTTGTTTGAATAGGTGAGTTACCACCTTATTCATTATAAGTTATTCAAAAATAGCAGACTATGAGAAAATATGCTCAAATTACAAATCATTTTGGTACTACGTTTGTATGGGAAATGTATCTGTCGCCGGACCCTTAGGGCGTTAGTTGATCTAAACTAGCGCCATCTATTATTTCCTATGTTGAACAAATAATATGTCAAATATTCACTGGTTTGTGCTAATACGTTTGTATAGGAAATTGTCGCCGGAGCATTAACTAAGTGTGTACGTCTAATTATCAGTCCACTTCCTTATGACTGGTTGCAATGGACGAGCTATTAAGTAGCATCACAATGGTTAAGTGTATCTGAATGGGTCTGCATTCACTTTCCATGGGCAAGTGAAAGCTAATCATGGGCTAATACGCAGAGCATATCAATGCCTTGAGCTGTGATGCAATGGTGGTGTCTTAAAGAGTATATATATAAAAAAAAGTAGTATCTATATATACAGGGTTTGAATCCAGGTAAAAGAAGTATTTGAAATTTTAGGGGATATAGTATAATTTTTATAGGGATTATGAAAATTCTCTGTTTACTCTTCACAATTAATTGAAAGCTATAAAACAAAACTCTAGCATTGTTATTTTCTATTACGTGATATGAGGGAAAAAAATAATGTGATGATTTGATCTACAAAATATATAATGCTAGACGATCCACACGGCATCATCCTGCCCTAAGTTAAGCAGAGCTTGTGTTATGGGTACTAGATGACTGATATCATCATCATCATCATCATCATCAGCCTATGTTAGTCCACTGTTGGACATAGGCCTCCCCTAATGAGCGCCATTGCGCCCTGTCTTCGGCTTGTCGCATCCAGCATCTGCCAGCAGTCTTTCGCAGATCGTCATCCCACCTGGCCGGAGGGCGTCCTACACTACGTTTACCAAGTCGCGGTCTCCACTCAAGAACACGTTTACTCCAGCGGTTATCGGTTCTTCGCGATATATGGCCGGCCCACTGCCACTTCAGTTTGCTAATTCTCTGAGCTATGTCGATGACTTTAGTTCTCTGTCGGATGTTTTCGTTACGAATCCTATCCTTCAGAGAAACTCCGAGCATAGCTCTTTCCATAGCTCGCTGAGCGACTTTGAACTGGTGGACCAACCCTATCGTGAGTGTCCACGTCTCAGCTCCGTAGGTCATAACTGGTAGGACGCACTGATTAAAAACTTTCGTTTTTAAACATTGCGGTATGGATGACGAGAAGACTCGACGTAGTTTTCCGAACGCTGCCCAGCCTAGCTGGATCCTCCTCTTGGCTTCCTTCTCGAAATTGTTTTTACCCAACTGCAAAATCTGCCCGAGGTAAGTGTACTCAGAAACAATTTCGAGGAGGTGGCCATGTACGATCACCGGTCTTGGATCAATGTGGCCATTGATCATGACTTTGGTTTTATCCAAATTCATGCCAAGACCGATACATCGGGAGGCTGAAGCTAGACTGTCCAGCATCCGGTTCAGCTCCTCTAGCGACTCCGCCATTAAGACTATGTCATCAGCGAATCGCAGGTGTGAGATGTACTCGCCGTTTATGTTGATGCCCTTGTCTTTCCAGTCCAGCGTCTTAAACATATCTTCCAACGCGCTCGTGAACAGTTTCGGGGATATGACATCCCCCTGCCTCACTCCTCTGCGCAGTTGGATCGGTTTAGTCTGCTGGTCCTGTACTCGGACACTCATCGTAGCGGCTTCGTAGAGACATCTCAGCACCTCGATATAACGATAGTCTACTTGGCATCGCTGTAAGGATTGTAGAACAGCCCAGGTTTCAACGGAGTCAAAGGCCTTCTCATAGTCCACAAAAGCCAGACACAGGGGCTGATTATACTCTTCGGACTTCTGTATAATCTGCCTCACTGTGTGAATGTGGTCTATGGTACCATATCCTCCGCGAAACCCAGCCTGCTCCGGTGGCTGAAACTCGTCGAGTCTCCTGGCGAGACGGTTCGATATAACTCGTGAGAAAAGCTTATAGACGTGACTTAGGAGCGAGATGGGTCTATAATTTTTAAGAAGGGTTTTATCTCCCTTCTTAAAAAAGAGCACCACCAAACTCCCACTCCACGCCTTTGGAGTTCTCCCACTGTGAAGGACGGCGTTGAAGAGGCTCTGTAACTCCTGTATAACAGGGTATCCTCCAGCTTTCAAAAGCTCTGATGTTATTCCGTCCTCACCGGGGGCTTTTCCATTTTTAAGCTGCCTCAGAGCTAACACGATCTCGTCTTGACTGATGTCTGGCAGTTCGTCGGTATAGTGGCGTATCAAGGTGGCTCTAGAATCGTGGTCGTCTCGTTGGGAACGGGGAGCATGTGCAGCGTATAAACGGCCATAAAAGTCCTCTATCTCGGCCGATATCTCCGGCTTCGACAATACGGTCCTTCCGTCGTGCGTTGAAAGCTTCGTCAGGTGGCTCCTTCCAAGCTGCTGAGTGAATACTTTGGACCCTCGGTTTCGCTCTATCGCCTCTTCGATGAGGCGTGTATTAGAGCTCCGAAGGTCGCGTCGTACCATCTTCGCAATTCGCTTGTTCAGGTCTGACCTCTCTGACGAAGTCGCTTGGGTGGTTTCCCGTCTTTTTGTCATCAGCCGAAGAGTCTCATCCGAGAGTTTGGACTTCTTACCAGTACGCTGCTTTTTGCAAAACTTGATGCCCTCGTCCCTCAGCGTTTCTACCAGATTGTGTAGGGTCTCGTCAGCGTCATCAGTGGGTTCCAAGGCAGCGAATCTATCCCCGAGAAGCTGCTGAAACTTCTCGGTGCCCGCCATGATTTGGATTGGGTTCGGTCGGAGCGTGGACTTCATCAGACGGTTCCTTTCAAGCTTCAAATTTATATTCAGAGAGCCTCGAAGGAGTCGGTGATCAGATCCGGTATTGAACCTGTTGATCACTGAGACATCTCTGAATATATGCTTGCTATCCGTCATGATGAAGTCGATCTCATTTTTTGTCACAGAATCGGGACTCCGCCATGTCCACTTCCTTTGGGGCTGTTTCTTAAAGAAAGAATTCATTAAGAACAACCCCTCCTTCTCAAGGAAGTTGACAAGCATTTGTCCCCTGTGATTTCGAACACCAAAACCATGCGGGCCTATTCGGGATTCGTCGCCAGTCTGGATTCCCACCTTGCCGTTAAAGTCCCCCATAACAACGTTGAAGTGAGCCTTGGTGGTGTGATGTAAGGCTTTGGATATGTCTTCGTACATATCCTCCACTTCATCATCCGAGTGTGCCGAGGTCGGTGCGTAGACCTGAATGACCTTCAAGCTGTAGCGCTTAGACAGCCGAAGGATCAGGTACGCTACCCTGGTCGACACACTGGAGATTTCTTCGACGTTGTTAGAGAGGGCCTTATTGACGAGGAAACCTACGCCACCCTGGGATGTTTTATCACCCTCGCGAAAGTAGAGAAGATGGCCCGAGTCTAGGGTTACGGTGTCCTCCCCCTCTCTACGGACTTCACATAACCCTAGAATATGCCATTTAATGTTCTCTAGCTCCACTTCCAACTGCGCTAGATGGTGATCAAGCCTCAGAGTGCGTCCGTTAAACGTTGCCAGGGTCAGTGTGTGTGGTGAATGGTAGCCTGGGGTAGCCCGGAGATTCTTCGCACCCCCTGCCCCGCTGTTACCATGGCCGCTACCATGGCCAGGAATAGCGAGGCGGCCGGGAACTGGGGGCCATTTTTTGGCGGTTTTTATCATTAAGGGGTTATTGCCCATAATCCCCACGCTGGGCATGCGGGTTGGGGATCGCAGTTCAGTGGAATAGTTCTGCAGAGGGCGCTGCTGCCCGCCCCCCGGTGTGTTTCCCTTAGTCGCCTCTTACGACACCCACGGGAAGAGTTGGGGTGGTGAAATTCTATGCCGGCACCACACGGCAATGACGTGATGACTGATATACATAATATAATACATTATAGAGCTAATGGCCATAATAGAAACAACCGAAAAATATTAACGTCGTTGTTAATATTTTTCGGTTGTTTCTATTATGGTCTGGCGGACTCTTTATTAGGTACCTACGAGTACAAGCATCAAACGGATCGATCGATATAGATTTAAAATCATTTATATAAATAATGTTTTAGTCTGTAAATCATTAGCACGAGCAAAAATATTTTTTTAACCACAATCATTGACATCTTATTTAATGAACCGATAAACCATGTTCTTAGAAGAAGCAACCAAAATTTACAATCGAAGATGCCTCTAAAATAACAATACGCCAATACCTAATACACTAGAAAAAAGAAATCCTTTTACCGAAAAATTGGTGCAAAGGAATCAAGAATTTGTGTTCAAGTTCAAACCCTTACATCATGTTAAAGCCGATACCAAACTTCAGTTCGTTGAACAATTTTTCTGATAATTCTCGCATGAAAAAATCAGAGCAATATCATTATTTGCCTCAAATGTCGTTATTATTACGACTATTCATACAAATAAAATAATATCCCAAAAAAAAAAACGATTTCGGCGCGATCTTCCCTCAGTAGGTAGGTACGGGAAGCGGTTACCAACTGCGCCTAGAATTCAATACAATACTATATCTTTATTGCACACCAAGATATATAAAAATAACAGAATATAAAAATATAAACACAAACAGTTGCACAATGAGCGGCCTTATCGCTAACAGCGATAAGGCCGCTCATCCGCCGCATTTCTTCCAGGCCACCTTTCGGCGGACACCTAACTTTTGTATAGGTGTAGACGGTCAAGTACCCGACTACTCGAAATCTTTACAAAAATCGTATTCATACTAGAAACCTACATAAATACAAACGTAATACCTTCGTATTTAATTCTTTTATTCTAATACAGTCTTTCTTGACATCAGAGGGAAACGTTCTGGACTCATCTCCTAGGGGGTCAACCTACCGATCCACGCCCTACACTGTGGAGGTGGCTGCAGGAATAGCGGCCTTGGTCGGTGTTCGTCCTGCTCAGCGTGAGCAGCTAGGCTTAGGCTAGGCTTCGGGTATATAACAAAAATTTATTTTTTCAATATATTCGTGCATCTCTAACTTTTTGAAAGCCTATATTCATCAGGAAAATTAGGATTGCATTGTTGAAAGATTTTTTCAAATCGTTCCAGTAGTTTCGGAGCCTTTTCAAGCAAGCAAGCAAATCTTTCCTTAATATTAGTATAGATTTTAGAAGAAGAAAAGAAAGAAAGAAATTCTTTCTTCTTTCTTCTTAGTATAGATTTTGCAATGCATTTCTACAAAGCAACAGCCTGTGTCTTTTACTTAACGCAGTGCGTCGTTCTCTATGCAAAAAGTCCTTACATACATTTAGTCCTCTAAATAACGGCCGATTGAACCAAGAAGCCCAAAAGAGACATTGTATATACCTAGATAGACCCAGCAGGGCTGCCCTCCAGATCAGTTTATTCGTAATGAAAAAGGAGGATATGGAAATAGACTTGAATATTTCAATAAATCTGCTGGTAGAGCAAACGAATAGCGCCTTTAAAGCCACCTGTCTATACGGTTCGTAAACCACCTGATTGAGCCACCAAAATGTTCTTTAAAAACCCCATAATAGTCCTTCCTGTTAATTTTAATACAGGGTGTAACATAATGGGGTATTAAGATAATCTATCTCTACTATAATAGTATAAAGAGGAAAGATTGTTTGTTTGTTTGGTTCAAATAGGCTCTGAAATTACTGCACCGATTTGAAAAATTCTTTCACCATTAGAATCCTATATTTAAGGCTACAGAATTTTCAAAAACCTTAGCGATCCGCATGAAAAGTTAAATTTTTGTTAAATACCCGTGCGAAGCCGGGTCGGAACGCTAGTAATAGTATAAAGACGAAAGATCTGATTGTTTGTTTGGCTCGAATATGCTCTGAAACTACTGGACCGATTAGATAAATTCTTTAACCTTTAGTATCCTAACTTTTTCTTGATGAACTTAGTCTAAAGAATATTTTCAAAAAGGTTAGGGATTCGTACGAAAACTTCCATCATGTAACCCAGCGAGGATTTTTTTATAAAATGCCCGTGCAAAACCGGGGCGGACCGCTAGTCGTTTATATCATCACATTGTGCACTTCCGCGCAACCGACCATGACCGCGTAAAGAGAGTAAAAATGTAAGCCACAAACACTTTCGCTCTTACACCTGAACCACTAAACCAATTTACACTTTATCTCACTTGTAATAAAGACTTTAATCGCGATAATGTTAACACACGGTAGCGCAACAAGAGTTGCCACGAATGTCTTGTTTTTTGGGTTTTTTAATGCGTCCACGGATCTGTGACGTCAGCTGCGGCTTAATTACTGATGTGAATACTTAATGTTTTGAGGTTTTCGAGATAGGTTTAGAAACCCTTGTGGTCTTGTTTTGTCTTCCTTTTTTTCTTCTCTCTCATCTTTAATATCTCAGCAAATAATGCAGCTATTATTTATTATATATTTTTTAATTATAAATCATTGTAGGTACATTTAGTGTGCCTATACGGATTAAGTGAAAATAATTAATAATTAACATGAAGATTGTACAAATTTTGATGATGAAATTTTAAAAGGGACTTAGGTAGGTACAATAACAAAAGGTTGGTTATTTTTAAAAAACGTCAAAAATTTACGATATTATTCGTCAGCCCGTCTATGTATAGTATAGGGAAATTTTATGGGACCAATTCGCCAGATAGATTTTTCTTTTCGGTTATTATATAAATTACACTTACTTAGAATTATAGCTTTTAATGCTCTTAATAGATAGAATCAAAATAACTTTTACTTTTCTTTGATTCTGTGTTACATTTAATGTCATCTGTAACATTTGCTTACAAGTTTTTTATACTTAACGAGTCTCAACTAGGATAAAACCTACTGTGAGCTGGTCACAGAAATAAATATAATTTAAATCGGAGGACAACTGACGATCATATCATAAAAACCAGAAAAAAACATACAGCCATCAAAAATCTATTTTAAATTCGCCTGCAGAAACAAAAGCCGATCGTGCCAGCTTTAACCAATATTATGTATTACTAGAACGTCTAACTACAAAGAAATGCGGATGTAACAACTCTATGTGGTGGTAAGAAGGATGATTTTTGTAGAGTAGGTAGATTGTTGTATAACTGCTGTTTGTGATAATATATATCTGATCGTAGAACGTTTTTGATGTATCTCTCATCGTATGTTTCTCATAAATGCTAAAAGTTATATCATGATAGTATAATTGGATGTCTTTACATTTAATTTGTATATACGTCTTCACTGTCGATAACAAAGCTTAGTGGTAGCATATATTCAACAATTTAAACAGGACTTTAACAATTTAAACAGGACTTTAACAATTTAAACAGGATTTGTTAGCAAAGAAAATTAAAGTACTATAATAAAAAATGGTGGAATTAAGCAGAACTTGTGTTATGGGTGACTAATATATTTAATGCAATATATTACATACTTAGATATTTTCCATTATATATAGAAATCGACCAGAACACCCTGAACAAATATACAATACAATACAAAAGTGTTTTATTGTACACCAGAAAAATAACATAACAAAAGACATAACATAAGACACTTTACAATGGGCGGCCATATCCCTTAGAAGCGATTTCTACCAGGCAACCTTTTCGTAAAAATTATGTATTTTTATATTTAGATATTTTCGTAGAAATTATGTGTATTTGCGAAGAATTTCTTCCATTAGCATCGAAAAGTGGAAAAGAAAGAAAGAAAATATATACAGAAAAAGTATTATGTTGTCCACACCGATTCAAATTCTTTTTGAACTTACATCATCAATCATAAAACAAAAATCCATTCTATAAAAACTACTATCTACTACTATCAACTTTGCATAATTATATAATCCGTCTGTGCAATATTTCATATTATAGACTATTTATTTTTAAAAATGGTGATTGCTTGTGTATCATTTAAATTAATATCGAAGCTCTATTATTACGTTGCATTACGATCAATTTATGTTTTTTTTTTTTCAGATTACATCTGTATGAAACATTTCATTCTCTCAATAATTAGAATACAAACGCGTGGACACAAGTATAAGTCCTCTAGTTGCGAAAAAAGTTTTACTGCCCATAATCTAAATTCCAGAACGTACTACATGTTGTCTATGATAATAACCCATCAATCATCATAATCAAGTTTTGACGCAGTGTATCCCTTCCGCGATGGACAATCCATCCCGATACCTATAATGATCCATTGTGTAGAATAGATTAATGGCGCATAATGCAATTATAGAGCTAAAGGAAGCTATAACGTTTGATACGTCATTTGAGGATTGTTTTGGAGTCAAAAACAATTGGATCTGTACTCTGTACTCTAGCCAACTGTATAAATAGTGTATGTAAACGTGCCGGAAACAACTTCCGAACTTAACCTAAATCACTTTCGGTGGATTTTGAGTCAGCATTTGAACTACTTGTCAATTTGAGCTCTTTTCTAACATGCTTATAACTGATATTTTAACGATCACGACGGCAAAAAGAGAATTTTCGATTTTTGTGTTGAGAGCTTTTAACATTGTGTCTAGATTGAAACTGGCTAGGCTATAGATACCTGCTTATCTGTGAGTGGCTAGTGCCTATGTATATATGGTATAGGCTGGTATGTATATACCTAAGTAGGTAATTAGTGCATTAGGCGAAGGAAAAATTCATTTGTTACGTTGTGAGTATCAAAACCTTAATTTCGTTTCGAATTGATATGATCTTCTGATTTCACTGGGACTGGCATCATCAATCATCCATCATCCATTATTTATCTAATTCATTGCAATTTGATAGTTCCATTGATTTAGCGTAATAAACCCACTGCTTGGTATTACCGAGGAAGGAAAATTAACTGAATAATAACTTTGTGTTCTGAATATTCTACTCAAACGAATAAAACTTCAAATTTTCAACTTTCCACTTGTTTCAATGTAGTATGTTTTAAACAAAAAGTTATTCAAATAATATTCCTTTACAATAACTTCTGTCGTTCTCATAGACTTCAAAGTTATCAATTTAAAAATTGTTTTTTCTTTGGCGAAATAGCAGCAATTTCGATAAACGACTCCCTATTTAGACAAAGACTTTATTAAGTTTTGGGTTTTTGAGACAACCGAAATGTTTTGCCTTATAAGTTCATTTAAGTTGAGTTATTAGAACATTTACATTAAAGCTTATTCCACTTAAGGCAAAAATAACACAGCAACTCGAATAATTCGTTATTATTCTCATTTCAGCCCATTACGAGAAGATTTAAAATTAAAGGCATTTCTGAGCCTAGCTTATTATACAAACACGTATTTGTAAAAAAAACACGTATTTGTAAAAAAGTTTACATTAACTTTGGTTAAAAGTGCCTTAAGTTAGGTTTAACTAGACCCAGAGTTTTCGCCTTTCCGTAAGATTATTATAAGGTTGGAAGGTATTATATTAATCTAAATACTTAGGTAACGTAAGGTTAGGTTAGTTATGACATCAATAAAACACTTACCATTTTGACCATCAACGCACAAAGGAAAATCTAAAAACTGTCATTCACTTAACACAGCACTGTCTTGTGTTGCACCAAGTGTTCACTCACTAACCTGCAAAAGAAAAAAATCGCAACTTAGTGAAAGTGACTGCGAATGCCTGCTTTGAGATTATTTTGATAGTGCACAAAAAAGCCTAGATCAGAGATGAAGAAATGTTACTTAGTTGTGCCCTAGACTGGAACCAAATTGTAGAAGCATAGCAAGTTTTGTAATCGGTCTCCTTTCGAAAAGTATGTCATAATTTAAATTTTATTACGGTCATAATTATGACCGTATACAATCTATATATCTATATTAATGTTATAAAGAGGAAAGATTTGATGGTTTGTTTGTTTATACTAATATTATAAAGATGTCAGATGTAATGGTTTGTTTGAATTGAATAGGTACCGAAACTACTGGAACGATATGAAAAATTATTTCACCATTAGAATCCAAAATTTTCCATGATGAACATAGGCTATAGAATATTTTCAATAATGTACCTAAGGGATTCGCGTGAACATTAATTTTTTGCTAAAAATCCGTGCGAAGCCGGGGCGGACCGCTAGTATATTATAAAGAGGAAAGATTAGATTGTTTGTTTGAACTATATGCTTTGAAACTACTGGACCAGAAATACCCGAAGCCGGACGGTTTATAAAGCTTATCATTCGAATCAATCAACAATGAATGATAACATTATCGACATTTTGTGTCAAGATCTTTCCTCGTCCTTTTACGTAAGCCCAAAACTTGGAGCAATAAATATATTGCAACTCTTCGATAAAACCTTTTTACTTGAATAAGGCTAAGGACATTCGCTTCGTTCGTTGTTAAGTTTTATGTCATTGATTATCTATAGTAATTTAAACTGAAGTCAAAATATCTCGTTACTTAAAGTCGCTTGTAAGAGTTTATTGAAATCTCAATTGAATAAACCATAAACTTTAACAATACGCAATTCCACTGATTGTGAAGCATGGCCTTTGCTTACACGAAAGGGAATTTTGGAATTTTTGTAAGCTGAACCAAGATTTTAATATGGGGTTTAAATGAATACCTTATTAACAAAAAGATCTCAATTAAATGACAGCCAAATTAGATTTCTTGTATTTACAATTGAAGTAACTGCAAACCATCCACAGGTAGCACAACTGATCCATAAATCAAAATCAAAGTGCTTTATTTCCTTTAGACCTTACAGGACTCTTGGACACGTTACAAAATACAAATTATATAAGTAATTCTGGGAAATAAAGAGATCACTTTGATTCATTGTTCACTTCAATCTTTTTGAGGTAAAGGTCATGGTGAACTCATTTTTACCATGATTTGAGTTTTCCAATATATTAGCACAGTTTCATGCGCCATGATCAGGATCTAAAGAACAGTTGTTTCGTAGTCATGGCGCATGAAAATCAAATATCTAACTCAAATCATGGTAAAAATCCCGTTATAAATGACTCAATAAATAAAGTTATATAAATCTAAACAACATAAAAACAGAACACTCGGAATATCTGCATATCGTGCAAACATTCATCGCAACCTACGTCGCAGGCGGACCTTCGCCGACCGCGCCACAGAGGTCGTCGTTTGGCTCAGAAATTACAACATTTCCTACATCTTACTACCAAAGAAAGTAAAAGACGCGAACCAGTACACAAACAGTCGTGACACAGTAACACACTCCGATATTACATCGTCATCTAACAGCCAGAATTACAATATTAACACGGATATGGATGGTGAGCATTGCGTTTTATTCACGAGAAGTTATTACGACATACTTATTCGTGAATGTTAAGTATATCAGTCATCTAGTATCCTTAACACAAGCTCAGCTCAGCTTGGAGCTAGATGATGCTGTGTGTGTCCAGCATTATTTATTATTATTAATGGTAACAAAGTATCACATTCATCATCATCATCAACAGCCTATAATAGTCCACTGCTGGACATAGGCCTCCCCTAATGAGCGCCAAAGATGGCATTATCATTTGGGGGTTAATGCCCATAATCCCCACGCTGGGTATGCGGGTTGGGGATCGCAGTTTGGTGGAGTTGTTCTTTTGCAGAGGGTGCTGCTGCCCGCCCCCCGGTGTGTTTCCCTTATTCGCCTCTTACGACACCCACGGGAAGAGATGGGGTGGTGAAATTATATGCCGACACCACACGGAATAGAATTTCACATTATTTCAGTTATATTATAAACGATATGGATGGGTGTTCGTTATTGACGCAAAAATTTACGTACCTTAAAAGGATTGAAGTGAATTAAAATCAAAGTGATCAATGTAGGTATGTATTTCTAGTTTAACTTAGTTAATTGGTTTTTTTTGTGGCGTGTCCAAGAGTCCTTGGTCTAATCTAAAGGATATAGAGTACTTTCATATTTGATACAATAAACCGCTAACTCGCCCTGAATAATCCTTCGTTAACGCATTCACTGCGAAGCCCGCTGGACATGCAGCTGCGCCAAGGCCATAAAAGATAGTTTATCGCTTTTACTGACTATTAAAAAACATTTGTCTCATGCCTGGAATAGTACCGAATAGTAGACGACCACTGTGGCGCGGTGGGCGAAGGTCCGCCTGCGACGCAGGAGGTTGCGGGTTCGATTCCCGCCTCGGGACAAATATTTGTACGATCTGCAGATGGGATCTGCAGATGCGTTCAGGGGTTCCGGTCGTTTTATATGTATAATAAAAAAATATCTATCTATTTAATAATATTGTATTACGTATATCAGTCATCTAGTACCCATAACACAAGCTCTGCTTAGCTTGGGGCTAGACGATGCTGTGTGGATTGTCCGGCATTATTTTATGTTTAATTTTAGTACCCGCAACCTCCTACCTCGCGGACCTTCACCCGCGCGATATCAGCAATCGAATAATTCGAAGGTATTATTATTGACATTTTGAAATCCTACTTCCTAAAGTACTTATACTATAAACCGGCCCTTAGGAATTTAATGTTGAAAGCAGATAGGTTTCCTATTAAATGTTACGAAAACCTAACCGGAACTGCTAGCCACGAGTTACTTTGCTAAGTAGGAAAACGGAGACCGGTAGAGCTTAATAATTAAGGTAGGCTACTTAAATCAAAAAATATAGTTAAGGTAACTTAATTTTTAAGTTGAACGGTTTCTTTGAAAAAATAGTGTGGACACAGAGCACATACTTTTGGAATGGGTTGGGAAAAAAATCAGTAGGAATAAATATTAAAGATTTATTGATCGTGTTGCGCCAGATGCAAATGCAGATGTTCGAAAATAATTAAAGCTACGTAAAAGTAATTCGCCGCTTATCGGAAACCATTTTTTATTTATTTAATTAAAACCAATTACACTAATTAAAAGACTAGAATAGAAACAATCATGATACAAGTTAAATTTTAAAAAAAATATTACTCCATGTTAAAATCAACTTTGATTGAACTGGATTTTCGAAGCATTTGGATGCATATAAATTTTAGCCTCTGGTATTTTCCCATAACACCGCAGCTAGCTTTCCATAACTTACTACAAAATGATTTAAGCTTTGCAGCAAATAACTTTTCTGTGAGTTTTATTTCTTATGCAAAGCATAATATATTAAACAAACATAACAATTATAATGTGGCACCAACCGTCACGATCTCTTAATTGAAAAGTATAGAATTCAGGTAGATAATAAATTATCAAGGTAACGTTGCAATTGTTCTACTTTTAAATTACAAACTAGCGACCGGTCCCGGCTTCGCACGGGTGCAATGCTACTGCATGTTACACATAAAATCCTTCTTGAATCCCATCTATAAACGTTTATAACTTTATCTCTCTCCCAATAAGGTTTGCTGGAAGAGAACTCTTTTTAGGGTTAAGCTCGCCTTTGCTATTTCTTTTACATTTTAATGTTTTTTTTGTATATTTTTTATCGTGCAATAAAGAAATAAGAAAAATCCGTTGCGTACAAAGTTTTAAAGATCTAAGATATACATACATACAGACAGCGGGCAGCGACTTTGTTTTATACCATGTAAGTGTTATATTATATTCGATAGCTTACTTACAGGGTTGATTTTGAAAGAATTTTTAATAAGTGCCTATGTAATTAATATGAAGTTATTGCGTTAGGTTAGGTTAGTGAATTTAATAGCATTATTTATCTAAGTGTTTTGAAATGGAGTTTCCTAATTAATGCTTTACATACTCTAGTTAAGACTGGTGACGAGTGAATTCCGCATACAAATGTAGTACCAAAATTATTTGTAATTTGAGCATATCGTGGCCGTAGAGCGTAAGGTCATCAACTCGGTCATTTGGTGTTTCGAGTCATGAGGGTTAAAAGATTTTCAAATGAAAGAAATATGAAATTAAATCTTTTGGCATTTTTACATCAAAAATACATGTTTTCATTGTATTTTTGTATAGAAGTATTTTGAAAAACTTGTGGCAGAAACCTGAATAGTTACCATACCACTCTAATGCAAATTATAGCAAACCATGAAAATATTCTCAAATTACAGATAATTTTGGTACAACTTTTGTATAAGAAATTAATGCGTCGCCGGAACCTTAAGGTTTTAACACCTACTAAGTTAATTATGATGAGCTCTACCAGCACTAGCAAGTGGATTATTGCTTAGGGTAAAATAGAGAAATTTACGTCATTTTGTCATCGAATGCGTAAATTATTTAAAATTTATTCCTTCAATTCAATAATGTACGCAATGTATGCAATTCCATGTCATTATTGTCTATCATCATAATAAACATCCTTTAGATGACAGGTTCAAAACTAAATAACAAACAAGTACGACAAGTGCGAGTGTAACTCGCGCGCCGAGGGTTTTAAACTTTTGTCGTTTAGGATCGATGGTAGTTGTTAGATTTGATTTTGAATGTGAGCAGTTAACTTATGGGATAAAAAGCTTCTTAATTTCTGCTTAAGTTAGGCAAATTTTCTTCGTTTCTTAACTTTAATGTTCCTACAACAAAACGAAGTTTGTTCTTAACACGCTCAAATTCATAACGAATTTGTCCAACTGTTAATTTTAGCCTAAAATTCAAAAATTTTTTGTAGCACTACACAGCGCGAGCTCGCTCGTTGAAGTCTTTTGTACTGCAGCGTGGCTCTTGACACCAACAAATTAATTAACAAGCAAATTAACCCGTAACACCGGGCGTTAAGACCTCTACACCGCAAGCGCTGAACTATTTAATAAGCAAATAAATTCACAGTTTTATCAGCAGTATTCCAAAGTTCTCGTAGACAATACAGGCTTCGCCGATCACGGTAGAGAGAAATTTGCTTATTGGATTTTTTTCTCGTCTATACTTTGTCCACGAGAGTACTTTCTTGTTTGTACATTAGCGAACTTTATAGTCGTGCAAGATTATGAAGTTCGCTAATTGTTAACAGGTGAGTGAATGAGCATTAATGACAGATTAAAGTATTTCATGGACACAGTTACTTTTGACAAATAGAATGAGAATCTGTCGACTCGAAAAATATGGGGACTTAGAAAGTTTCGATTTTATCGAGCCGACATAGCATGAAAAGAAGATGATGATTTTTCAAATAAATATTATTGGAATTTTTGAAAAGTTATATAGTTTATCGTCGTAGATCTAATGTTTGATTTGCAGATATTTATACTATTTAGTTTTTTATGCAAAATTATTTATAATCTGTATCTAGTACCCATAACATATGTTCCGCTTAATTTAGGGCTAAATGATGCTGTGTGGATTGTCGAGCATATCTTCAGAAGTAACAGACATCCATCCATTTCATTTAATGCTGCCAGCATTCTGGACACTCTGCCCTATGGTGACGAGAGATATTTAGGTAATAGATATATATTAACTGTAATTTTTCTGTTAAGTACCTACTATAATTTTCTTCCCATGTAAACATTGTTTAAGAATTTTAATACATTCGAATGTTTGTATGTTTTATTCTGATTATTCTGTTCATTCGTGCGGATGGATTGGGATGTGTGCAGGTCCATGCCCAATGTCACTGCCTGATGAAAGCAGTTCCGGAAACGAAACCTTTTAAAAGTTGGTTTTTATTGTGGTGTGTCACCTTCATTTTCGGTAAGAGGCGTGTGCTATTTATAAGTTCCCTTCAACCTTCCTTTCAGTACCTATGTATAGGTAATTTTAGGTTCCTTTTACATAACTAACTAATAGGTCGTGTATATTAAAGTCGTCGGCCCTGACTTCGGAAGGGTTTTTACCAAATTTTTTACTTTTCTACACACCCATACAAGCTGGGTATATATATATTATTGAAATTTTTCATACGGATCTCTAACTTTTTTGAAATTATTTTACAGCCTATGTTCATCAGGGTGTAGGATTCTAATGATGAAAAAAATCTAATCGGTTCGTTGTTTCGGAGCTTAATCAATCCAAACAAACAACAAACATCTATAAATCGTACATTGTCGCGAGGTGGGAAGCGAACCCGCAATGTCCTACGTCGTTCACTCGATGTGCTACAGTGGTCTAGAATCCAGACCAAGATCAATTCTACGTGTTACGAAAGTTTGGTCTGGGTTTTTTACGTTCGATAACCAAACGACAAACAATATTAGGTAACTGCTTTATATAAATAATGCTGAACAAATTTCCACCGCATCTTAAAAACAGAGCTTGTGTTGACCTATGTGGCGCCTGCGACACAGGAGGTTGGTAGTTCGATTCCCGCCTCCGGACAAATGATTTGTACGGCCTGGGATATTTGTTCCAGGTGTTCTGGTCGTTTTCTATGAATGGCATAGTGACCCTTAAGGTAGGAACGTTTTACCAATTTAGAAAAAATACTTTTTATACAAATATTCGACTATGTATATTAGACTTTACAGCAGGTCTCTAAGACACGTTACAAAATACAAATAATTAATAAATACATAAATAACGCTGGACAATCCACACAGCATCATCTAGCCCCAAGCTAAGCAGAGCTTGTGTAATGGATACTAAGTGACTGATATACATAATACAATATATAACACAGATAGATATTTAAATTATACATAGAAAACAGCGGGAATCGAACCTGCAACCGCCTGCGCCACAGAGGTCGTTAAAAAAACAAATTGCATAAGATAAATATTATAACAATAGCATTACAATAGCCAGTTAGATATAAAAGGTAAGACTCGCCGTCTCACCACCTTATTGCTTTGCAACTTGAATATAGTCTGATCAAAACAGCTGACGTAACGCCATTCTGCAATATGGTGATACAAGCACCTCAACTTTTAATATTGCACTCAAGAGGTTTAACCACTTTTATTTATGATCGGGCAAGGTTCTGGTTACCTATATATTTGCTCTTGACATACTGGACTTATTCTAGACCTTAAGGACGAAAGTTACTGTATTTAAGTAATATACTTAGTCAATATAAAACCTTTATTAATAAATAAATTACAATAAAATAAACTTTTATTAATTTGAAACAATCGAGATAACTGCAGACTGTTGCAAACAAAATACTGCTCAACTGATCCATATCATACATATACCAGTCGGAAGTGTACCCAAGATGCAACATTGCGATGTTGTATGGCAATGCTGATTGCGCTGCGCAAATATAAATGGTTTAATTTCATTTAAGTAAAGTATTTTCAAAAAACCTGGTTAAATACTGTTATAATACAAATAGTCCGCCCCTTATAGGTACTTCCTTTACTTAAAGCATATCTGTTTGTAATGTTTTATTTCTTTGTGTGGTACAATAAAGTAATTTCTACCTATCTATCTATCAATGTGACGATGACTCACATAGAGCAATGAAACTTTTAGTTCAGTGTAAGAAAATTTTAAATTTATGTACATAAGGTGTTAGAATTTCCTAAATCGAATGTGGTAACGTGGTATGTTTAGTACATAGCTAGGTTCTTGACCTGACGACCTTCGTGTTGAAAAGTAACCACAAGATGGATAGGTAGCTCCTACAAAAACATGCGAAAATTTGTGCTAACTTAAACAAACACGCGAAGTTATACGAAACGTGAGAATTAGCTATGTACTTAATGATTATGATGTTTATATCCGACACGCTTTTGGTTCTTAAATCTCTGCTGCTTAGATAAAATGCGAAAAATGAACGAAGAAAAAATGACGCAAAAAATTTGGCTATTGCTGGAATCCACACATAATTATTTAGCCCCAAATTGAGCAGAGCTTGTGTACTTAATCATTACGTAATTTTTGGTGGGATTTTTACATACTATTTTAACGGGCATTTATCGCATTTATTTAACTATTTTTCCCGAAGTTTCAACAGGTTTACACACTGTCGTGGTCCCCGGATGACTGAATTCTATAGAAAAACACTCAGACCCTAAAAGATAGTAACTGCAGATATGGAATAGATATTAGGAGATAATGTTTATAAAATATACTTATCAAAAATATATTTACTAAATCATACGATATTAAGCTAACTAAATAAAGCTAACAATAAGTAGAAATAAATCATAATTCTAAGTTGCGGGAAAGATCCCGGATCGTCACTGACATCTTGCGTAGGAGTGTGTTGTGCATTATCCCCCTGCCTAACTAGGCCCTAACCAGCCCAGCTCCGTGAAGTACCGGAGCAGGACTTAAATAAATCATAGATATAATAATAGGAATGGCTTCTGATAAAGTTAGAAGATCAATAATTTAAATTAATTAAAAAATCTGCATATCGTAGTTAAAAAATATTTGTATCGCTGTGGAATCGAACCCACAACCTGCGCCACAGAGGTCATCTAGATAAGTCTACTCACAATTTGTTTACAATCTGTCTAGATTTAAGAACCTGCACAAATCTAGCAATCCTTAAAATTGCACAGATACAAAATCCATTGTAGTCTCCAAAAAAATTACACCATTAACGTCTTGAGCATTCCACTCTTTAACAACTCTACAAAATGGTTCGTCGTGTGTCATTCCCAAAATAAATTATGGTGCTTTCACTACATGAGTTTTTTCTACTTTCAATTTTCAAGAGCACATTGTTATGATGCAAAACAGTTGCATAAGCGTTAGATAATAACACTTCGTGATTTGATTCGTACAAGCAAGTGTGCTTGTATTAATCTACTGAGGTTAATCACAACAATCGGTCCAAAAATAGTTTACGAGAGTTACATTTGGATTTGATTTTATGTATATTTACATCAATGCATTTTTTTAAGTCTTATATCTAATTCATGAGGGATGGCATAAATGTCTATAACACAGGCTTTTCAGGCCTAACGTAGACATCTAAGGCTAATTCAATGCAATCAACGCATGTAGATTATATACCTACACTTAGATCATAAGTAACATAGGTACATTTGATTGTTTTTGGAATTACATACATACATACATGTCAATTATTTTAAGCAGTAAATACATTTCATTTATTGTTATAGGGCGAAAGTTTAAACCATAATAACCTAATTTATACACAACATAACTGTCTGCTAGCAGTTGCTAAGGGCATAGGAAACTTTTTCGTGTATGGTGATAGTATAGGGACACGTGATATAACCGAATCGTGTTTTTTTATTTAATTTTTATGTTATAAGATAGTAACGAACGTTAAAAACTAATGAAAAATAATATTTGAACTATTAATTAACGACTTCTTCGTGGGCAAAGCTGGTGTATTATAAAAAAAATATAAATTAAAAATAATAAAATAGATACTGGTATCATCGGAGCAAATCACATAAGTTCGAAACACGGGTATTTAAAATTAAATTTTTCATGCGGATCCCTGTTTATCAGGGATAATTATTTAGGATTCTAATGGTGAACTATTTTGTCAATTAGTTTCAGTAGTTTTGGAGCCTATTCCATTCAAACAAACAATCAAATCTTTCCTCTTCATAATATTAGTATAGATAGATGAATGAATGATCTTCTGTACTCGAACTCGAATTTGAACCTATTTAGCTGCGCCTGTGCTTTGTTTTTTGATTACCTTGCTGTTTTCTGTCATATTTATGTAAAGTTTTCATTCCTAATAGCCTTTTTTGACGTAAATATTTCATAGAATTAAGGTATCTAACTTGCCAGTGGACTTTAAAAAAATATAAGGCTTTATCTAATTTTTATTTACAAATCTCTGTCATGTCCCGAAAACTTACAGAATTTGAGATTGGTGCGCCTGCAATTAATTTAGATTTTTGATGTTTTGTTGATCACATTTATAGATTTTGGTGTTTCAATACAAAGTCATAAGGTATTCTTTATTTAATGGAATCAAAGTTTGTGATTATTGTTGAGATTTTTCTGATATAAATTTAATTTAATAAATAAATTTAAGATTATGTAGGTAATACTCAAATGCTTTTAGACTATAAAAGTCTATTTGTTTTAAATGATAAGTAAATAAAACGCTATACTATTTCTATTACTACAAAAACTAGCATAGAAGAAAAAAGAATTGTTATTTGTACAAAACGAATAACTTACGAATTTTGATGGATAGATAAGTGCAAAAGTAGTCTTCCAATTACAACACTGAATTCTTAAAATGTTAAGTAGGTATATACATAAGTACCTTGTATGTTGAAAATGTTCTAAAAGGGTTCACTAATTATATTTAAAAAACCTTCTACGTACCAATTTCTCCAGAAAAAAATCCATTCATAAAAAAACAAAACAGTTCGAAATTCAAAATCGATGATCGATTGCGCGTGCGTCTTTCCCGCGTTACCGCACCAGACTTGCCCTACCACACTGTTTGTTTCCTACCACCGCGAGACTATGACGTAAGAGAATGGCTCTTATTCTGATAGCGATAAGATCTAAATGTCAATATTTCTTCATTGTAAAAGCCAAATGTTGTTAGAGGCTGTTGGCCTAGTCGAAGACTGCTTGCGATGTTTGTTTTTCCAAGTAGGTAATAAAGAGCCAATGGAATTTCTTCATTTTCGTTCAGGAACCTGCCATCGGCTCCGCTCTTCCAACTGGATGGAAGTATTCGATGCGATGTCTTCCGACGAGATTAAAAATTTGGTTCATCATCATCATCCGCCTGTAATGGTCCACTGCTAGACCTCCTCTAATGCGCCATAGATGTCATTAATCATTTGAGGGTCATTGCCCATAATCCCCACGCTGGGCATGCGGATTGGGGATCGCAGTTCGTCAGAGTTGTTGTGCAGAGGGCGCTGCTACCGGCCCCAAGGTGTGTCTCATCTCCCTTAGTCGCTTCTTACGACACCCACGGGAAAAGTGCGGGTGATGAAATTCGTTGCCGGCAGCACCACAAAAAATTTCGATGCCAACATGTAATTTGACACCGGTCTATTCAATAGTTACACTCACTTAATTTATTTGACAGAACCAAAGAATAAAAGAACTCAGTAGACACTAGAGTCCTCTAATACTAAGTACAATTCAAAAAACACGCTTAAAATCTATGACAGATAGTCTACAGGCAAAGCGGTGTGGGGAAGGGGCGGCAACATAGTAAGAAGGTAAAGTAGGTCAAATTAGTTTGATTTAGTTATATACAGGGTCCGTCACTCGAACTGTTACTAACTTCACCTTGCTCCCATTTTCAAAATAATAATGACAGCGCGCCCAATTTTGGTGAAACGTCAGTTTGTTTCATTGTTTTATAGTGGGCGAAAAGAGCGGGAACAAATTTTAATTTAATGATAAATTTTCGCAATGGATATTAAACGTAAAAATGTGATCGTTTTGCATTTGGCCGAAAAATCACAAACAGTCATCATTCGGGAGCTCCGACATTTACGTGTGAACAAAATGTTAGTGTATCGAACCATTAAGCGTTATAACCGAACCGGGGGCATTGCTAAACGGCATGGAGGCGGTCATCCGACAACTGCAACTTCACGGGATATGGTTCGTAAGGTGAAGGCTCGAATTCAAAGAAATCCGCGCCAGAGTGCTGCAAAATTGGCGAAAAGTCTGAAAGTATTCGAATCAATTTTTCGGCGCATACTGAAAAAAGAACTAAAATTGAAGCCCTACAAGATACAAAAAGTACAGCATCTTACTTCAGCGCAGAAAGCAGTCCGACTACAAAGAGCTCGACCACTGAAAGCCTTGCACGAACGTGGCGAACGAGAAAACATTGTTTTTTCTGATGAAAAATTTTTAACTGTCCAACAGTATGTAAACAAACAAAATGATCGTGTTTGGCTGCAGGACAAGTCCAACGATAATTTAGACGATAGAGTTGCCGTTCGTAAGCAAGCGCCTGCTTCTGTTATGGTCCGGGCTGCAGTGACCGCAAATGGTCGCTCTCCACTCGTGTTTATCGAGAAGGGCGTCAAAATCAACCAGCAAATGTACCAGCAAAAGGTGTTAAATGATGCGCTCATACCATGGGCACGTAAGCAATTCGGCACGAACAGCTGGACATTGCAACAAGACTCAGGACCATCCCACAAAGCTCGCCTGACACAAACTTTTTTACAGAACCACGTTCCTCGGTTCATTTCTTCAGAACAGTGGCCTCCCTACTCTCCAGACTTAAATCCTATGGACTTTTCAGTATGGTCAATTCTGGAGGCTGCCGTGTTAACAAAAAGATATGAAAGTGTGGATACGCTGAAGGCAGCGCTCCGTCGGGAATGGGCAAGAGTACCGCAAACCCACCTTCGTGCAGCCTGCAATGCTTTTGCCGGAAGACTTGTTGCCATCATCCGTGCCAAAGGAGGCTATATCGATCAATAACAATAACTTTCTTAAAATTCAATGTTTTTTTAAGCATTTTGATACAATTTTTAATAAACCGTACTTCAATTAACCAAATAACATCATTTTCAATTGGTAACACTTCGAGTGACGGACCCTGTAGAACCCAAAGTTGGGCTTTTATTGTAAATCCTTATTTAACTGTGGGTTACATAAGTCTGCATGATTTAGATTTAACTAAAAGCTATAGATTTTGATTCTTGAATAAACAAATAATCCCAATCTACACCCGATGCTATCAGCATCACCGCCATCGTGAAGCAACTTGCAAAATATGCACATAAGTGGTAGGTATGATGAAAATACTGTGTGTATGCTGTTTATAATACTCTGTGTGACTCAATTTTTTGGACTGGGTAGAATGGAGCAGGTTGAAGGGGAAAATAATAGGGTACAAAAATTTGTTTTTTTTTTTGTTTTTGTTTGAATGTGGGGCAGCACTCTTAATGGAAATATTCCATAATACATTTTATACTAGCGACCCACTTGGGCTTAGCCCAGGTGCAATGTTGATACCTACTTATGCATGTTACCTATAAAACTGCATCAAAATCCGTTGCGTAGTTTTAAAGATCTAAGCATAATAGAGGCAGACAGACAGCGGAAGCGATGTTGTTTGTTTGTTGTTATTTAGACCCGGCGACAGTGGTAAGAAATACTCGACATAGCACCTTCTGGACATTTGCCTTCCTCAAGTTCTTGGTCAGTATGGCTACATTCTTGTTCGTTAACTTGCGGTTTTCGCGATTTCTGCGAGCATTTAATGGCGTGTTGAAATACTTGAATGGCCCAAGCTTTCAACTTTACGACACTTTAGATAAGAAACTGTGTAGGTAAAAATGCTCTATCATTTTAACAAATTATATACTCATACTTAGTTTGTACCTACTTACTTAATAGGAACTATTTAAAGAACTTTCCCTAAAAACATGTTTGTATTTTTATAGGTAGGTAGGTACCTAAACGTTACCTTTGTAACATACGGAATGTGATAGCAGAAAATGTAAGTTTACTTCCTTTAATAGTTATACATAGAGTTGGGAGATAAGTAGGTAGATATACAAGCTTCTGCGCATTGTTTTAACCGTATTTTTTCTAGATAAAAAGTACCTTATGACGATAAGGCAAGGCAAGACAAACAATGGTAAAGGGGAAAGAAGGTACACATTTATCCGCTGCCTAATATCACAGTATACATATACACTGTGCTAATATTTAGCTACCTAAGATGAAGTAGTCTTTAGGTACCTACCTATGGATTTTGCTTGGTATATTAAATCTAAAATTTTAAGAAGGTAGGTACCCTATTCTAACCACTATATCGATATTCTAACACATTATCGAAACACGGAATACAAAACGCAAAACATTCTATTCGACTATGCCTATGAGGAAATGTCATAATACGATACCGATACGTTACCTAACGCGAAGGAATGTAACATACATTTGTAGGTTGGTTACAGATATATACTTCCTTGGTATTATCATCATCAGCTAATGTTAGTCCATTGATGGAGATCCTTTTCCCCCCATAGCGCCCTATCTTCAGCTTCCTTGCCGCATCCAGCATTCGTTTGTAGTATTTCGCAGGTCAAACTGGCCGAAATCTTACACTAGGTATACACTAGGTACATTTACTCGGTCGCGATCTCTACTCAGAAACACGTAATAGGTAGATATCTACGCCAGCTGTTCTTCACGAGATATTCATAAATAAATTAATAAAAATACATTTACCTATTGCTTATACATTTCTGCATTTTATCAAAAATTTATTACTGATAAAGATAAAAGGCAAAAGCAGTAAATTCAGCATTGTTCTGTATGAAGAAAAATAAACATGCGGTGCTGATTAATTACCTCGGAAAATTAATTCTTGGTAGGTACCTTTAATATTTTATTTTATTATTCACCAAGTATGGATGCGCGTTACTATATAGGGCATGTCGACTCAGATCAAGATAATATAGCAAAATATGAACATGATGTCTTGTCAATGTGCCCCAAAAATAAAATTCGTGACTACGGTCTAAGGTACTAAGGTTTCAGAGTGATTCGAGAAAATAACAAACCATGCAGCGTCTGAAAACAACTGCGGCCAAAGACTTATTTAAATCTTTGACTGCGGCGGCATAATTTTTATATAGGTATATTATCAATTAGTACCTAAGTATATTATAGGTACCTACCTACCAAAATGTAGGACCAACCTTTTTAAGTTTGCCCTCTTGGCAGTCGCTATCTATCTGCCCAATAACTTGCCTGCGAACAATGCAATGGTATACTTGAGATCGAACATTGGAACGCTGTTGTTATGCTACGATCTTACATGTAGGCTTTGATTACCTATATACCTACTTATATAATCAAAGGTGGTAGGTATAATAAATCCAGGGACTAACTACACAACAACAACAACAACATCAGCCTATATAGTCCACTGCTGGACATAGGCCTCCCCTAATGAGCGCCATATTATGTGGCATTATTCATCATTTGGGGGTTATTGTCCATAATCCCCACGCTGGGCATGCGGGTTGGGGATCGCAGTTCGGTGGAATTGTTCTACAGAGGGCGCTGCTGCCCGCCCTCGGTGTGTTTCCTTAGTCGCCTCTTACGACACCCATGGGAAGAGTTGGGGTGGTGCCATCCACCCCATTGACTTGAATGATGGGGCGGATTGGATTTTTTTCCCAACCGCCCCATTGATGGGGAGGTTAATGGGGTGGATGGGAATATATCCAATTCTATGCCCGCACCACACGGCAACTAACTACACGTACCTAAGTATTTATTCAATAACCTACTGAAACTCCTTCAGATTGTCCAGTTAGTACCTAAAAACTAAATGTTTAGATTAGGTACTTAGTAGCTAGCTATCTTCTTGTATTTCATGTTCCTTACTCATCAGGGCGAGCTTACGCCCAGAAGTGGGCTAGTTGCTATACGCTGTAGATACATGTCTGCAATAGTATATTACTTACCTAAGTGGGAAAACTCCGCGTGACTGTTTAGTGTAGTGTAGTTAGGCAGGAATTTAAAAACGATTCGTTTGCACGGCATTACCAGTCAAGTCAGTCCTAAACGAAATGCGATTACGCAATCATCGCAGTTTTACGCGAACAAGTAGGTAGGTATAATTTTATACGTGCGTACTCGAACCCTATATTAAAAACATGATCCTCAATTTTGAAAGACACATGCCAAGTGAAGCGACTGGATCTAACTGTGGCAACCTCTTTGGCCCAGTAGATAATGGTTTAATTGTTCGGACAAATGCATGCATATAAAACAAGCAATATGCACTAAAGTCACTTAAGGATTATTTACTTATAACGGGATATTTACCATGATTTTATTTTTGAGTTTTCCAATATTTCGGCACATTTTCATGCGCCAAGATCACGGAACTAGGGCTTGTAAACCGGTTAATCGGTTAACCGAAAAACCGGTTAACCGGCCGATTTTGCCTCGGTTATTAACCGGGTTTTTTGGTCAAAATAACCGGGTTTTTCGGTTTTTTTTGCTGTAGTAAAAAACGAAAAAAATAGCATTCTAAGGGTTTCAATATCACCCACCGACTATTAAAATACTTAGTTTATCTTTTAATACGATATGGAAGGGCAACAAAAATCTCAAAAACACTTTTGAACGAATAAAAAGTCACTAATTTCAGTTTAATATAATAATAAAATGCAAAATAATAGAATATTAATGTCAGTTACTTATTTTACAAAATGGGATGAATTGAATAGTAAGTATTGATGGAGATAATCTTGGGAAGTCGCCCCGTAAACAGCGGAATACGTCAATGGTCGGCGCTACCAGATTAAGTGCTTGATTGATGAGTGACAGTGGTGCATTGTTAATCAGTTTAGTTCTTCCGCGACGCTTTGAGAACAGAGGTAGCCGCCTACGCCGACAATTTCATCCGGTCGGCACAGACTTATCAACACCATGAACTTGATGGTCATTCCCCTAAACACCCTAACCACATACAGTGCTAACGCCATACCTCTCCTGATTTACAATTTCCAAGAAAAGTTGCATACAACAGGAATGTATTATATTAGTTATATTAGCCCAGAACGAATAAATATACATAAAGGAATAGAAAGGGTTGACGCCATAATATATTCCTTTCAATAAAGGTATCGAGTAAAATTTTCCTGTATACGCTCCATAACGAGACTTTATCTAGCTTTATGAGGATCCCATACAAAAACTGCGCTTTCTTCATGATTTCTGACCGGAGCATCATATATTCCTGTGAGTGCCCGAATGTTTGGTGAACCAGTTAGCTCGTAAAATTAATCCTATAATTCTATCCGCCTTTGAACAAACGCTGGCAACATAGGGTCTGAACCTCAATTCCTTGTCCAGTTGAACCCCCCGATCCCTCACCGATTCCACACTCTTCAATTGCTCTTCCTCTGTGTGGTAGTTGTAGTGGAATGGGGTAGTTGCTCTGCTACTTAAATTTGTGCTGTGTCTAGGAGGGGACATTGAGATCGCTTCACAGATTTACCTTTGAGGGCTTGTTGTTCATTGTTGTAAATGTAACCTGTTTAGTTTGTTCTTGGTTCAAAATACCCCCTCTAGCTGTTGAAACTGCATTCATTCTCCTCGACATGCTTTTGATTAAGTTATCGACGAAATCTTGTGGTATTCGATTCTATTCTTCTACCAGTGCCCTTTTGAGATCTGCTATGTTTGTGGGTTTTGGATCCCGCTGTTTTATTTGTTTTCCTAGCTTATACCGAGCCGCAGTCAGGGATCCATTTTCAACGATGTGCATCTCCGTACGCGCCCCTATGCAAATACCGCCCCATACCATTACTGACCCTCCACCATATGACTCTCTTCCGACAATGTACTGAGCGTATCTTTCGCCGGGTCGTCTCCAAACTTTGACCCTTCTATCATCTGGCTTTAGACAAAACTTAGACTCGTCAATGAACAATATTTTCCCCCAGTCATCATCATTCCAGTTTTGGTATGAGCGAGCAAAGTTAGGCCGACCACTCGATGATCTGTGGTGAGTAAGGGTCCTCTAGCTGGCAAGTAGGTACGTCTTTATTCCAGCTTCTTTACCTCTTCTTCTTACGGATTTAGTGCCAACTGTAACCTGTTGAACATCCTGGTCATAGATCTGACCTCAGAAGAAGTCAAAGTGCGATTTCTCAGAACACTGGCTCACCATAAATCATTCGTCTCTTGCTGAAGTGGCACTCTTACGACCTTGCCCTGTACGTCTCGTGTACTCACTAGTCTGCTGATATCGTCGAACAAATTCGAAAGATGACGGATTTGGAAAACCCGTAATCTTTGAGCCACTTCTTTATAACTGTGACCATTTTCAATTAAATTAACAGCTTTGGAAACCTGAGCTACGCTAAGATCCGGCATTGTCCCTTCAGGTATTCATTGATGTGTAAGCACCAGTTTTGAGATATGTTTTTGTGAAAAAAATATTAAAAAGACAGAATTTTATGAATTGATTACGCACACGTTAATAAAATTATTCCAATAGACTAGTGGAAATAGCAAATAAACAAAAAAAAAACAAACGAATACCTGAAAGGCTGAAACAAAAGACTATTGAAGTAATTATTTTTTCAAATTAAATATTATGGTATATGTGGCCAGTTTGTACTAAGTACTTTTAGTGCATATTTCAGTTTTTTTTATTGAGTAACCTTTCCTCTAATTATGTCCATGAGTGTAGATTTGTCAGGCTCAATCATCAGGCCGGTAATATACACTTCAGATTCTTTGACAGACGAGTGGTCGTATTCGACTATCCGAATGCATTCGTTCCATAAATACATTTTGTAAGACATCGCTTATCTATATTACAATTTTATCCGATGATAAGGCAAAAAATTCAGATACTAGAATCTTTATTTTGGCAATGATTTTTATATAGTATTTTGTACTATTATTAACTTTAATTTAGACGATGCCCATTAACAGCAGATCTATTAATTAATTTAGTTTTCTTCTTTTAGTTTAACCAGTTCATTGTTATGCGTTGCTTTGCTTAGGTACCTTGTTTTTTATCACTTTGTGCCTGACTGACAACCTATATTAAGGTCTATTACAGATGTTTTCATGACTTTAAATAGAAATTGACGTAACCGAGTATGCCTTGAGCTCCAACGGCAAATGAATGATAATGAGTGACAGGTGTTTTACTCATTTAACCGTACCGTAGATATGTAATCATAAGACTGAATTGTGATTTGAGTCAAATTATTCAGTGCTAAACTAAATATGATAACGAAATAAGTAAATTTGAGCGAATTTGATGGTTTTACTTCGTCCTACGACTCTTTTTGGAAAATAACCGAAATAACCGAAAAACCCGTTTTAACCGGTTTTAAAATATAAAAACCGAATTAACCGGCTCATAAAATAACCCGGTTTTTACAAGCCCTACACGGAACAACTGAAGGTCACTGCGAGTTAGATTTTATTGGTAGATACATCTACCCTCTTTCTTCGACCGAACCGATTTTTCAGAAACCGATGGTACAGTCAGCGTCAATTTGATATGAGCGTCTAGAGTAGTCAAAATAATCTGAAAAACATAAAAGCAATTTTATTTTCCACCCAAGATTTGATCACCCAAGGTGTTCAAAAAATCTTACTACCTACTGTTTCATATTAATATTAGCAGTCAGGGTGTTCAAAATTATCTTAGCAAACAAAGCTCTCAAAGGTAGTAGGTATGTAGTAAACTCTTTTGAGTGAGTATTTGAAATTACATTGATATTTTTATGGTACATTTTATGCACAGATAACTTTGAGATCTTTATTTGCTAAGATAATTATGAACACCCCGACTCCTAATATAAATATGAAACAATTCAGAGGTAAGATATTTTGAACACGTTGGATGCTTACAACAATAATAATAACGATTCAAAATGCGTACATCAAATTCGTGTTATGTTTTTCAGATTATTTCGACTACTCTAGACTAGACGTGTGCGCCGCGCCGACCCGCCGCCGCCGCCGGCAAATTTTTCACGCCGCCGCCGCCGATCAGCCAATCGGCGTGAATTCGGCGTGACACGTTACCTTTTAGACGCTTTGAAAACCCCGTCATTTTTTTAATTATTATTACCAGGGATCGGAATAGGTAAAGTTTATAAGTACCAAATGACGTCATATACGCTAGTACGATAGCTTAGGTTTAGGTAGAAGTACTCCTATTTCCGCATATGGACTCAGTTTTGGTCCATTATGCGTGGTGTGAGTGCTAGCACAGCCAGCCTAACTTCGTCTTTAAGCACAGAATCTTCCTGGGATCTTCACAGGCTTCGCTTCGCGGAGTGAACTCGGCAAGTTGAGCATTTCTGTTCGTGTTGCTGCTACTCCCTCGCATTCCTGGACAACGTGGGCAGCTAATTCGTCGCCACTGAGGCATCCTCTGGAGAGAGGACTGTCTGTCGCTCCGATGGTGAATAGGTGTTTGTTCAGTAAGCAATTCCCTGTTAGTGTTCCTACCAGAATACGCAGGTTGATTTAGGTTCAATAAACGTATAGTATAGTTAGATTCTTTGATATTGATGTCAGCGCCTCTCTAGTTTGACTTGCGTGGGCGTGTCCATCGTTCATTATGCATCATTCTAGTTTTGAGCCTAATCCATGTTTGGAGTAATGAAAATGGCAAGGGGAGGAAAGGCAGTGGATCTTCTGTGGTAGTTTCCGATCCTCACCGTGCCAGTTCATCAGCGGCGTCATTTCCTAGCGATCCGCTATGTCCTTTTATCCATTGAAGGGTAATCTTGTTGTTTGTTTATTTCTTATACCAGATGGCATTCGTACACTAACTTGGAGTTGCAGCTACTCCCCTCCAAGGCTTTGAGTATGGCAGCACTATCGGAGAGAATGCGAACACATTGGTCATATTCCTCTCTTTTGTACAGCTGTGGCCGCCTGAGTTATTGCTACACGTTCGCATTGAAATATAGAGCTGTGCCTTCCTAGTGTTACTGATATGTTAATGTTTAGGTCCAATGAGTGGACCCGGCGCCTGTGCCTGTGTCCGTTTTAGAGCCATCTGTATAGATCTGACTGACTTTGTGTACCAGATTCATCTTTCTGATGCTCGTATCGTTGTATTTGGTAGTGCTTGTTTAGCATTGGTTTGCTGGGTATTCTATCACATGAGGCAGCTGAGGGGTTAATAATTTATAGCCCTGTCCAATATCTGGGCGTGTGGACTGCTTGTGATTGCCCAGAGACCTATGTTTTGTAGTGTTAGGGCTGACATTGTAGCCTCTTGTTGTATGTAAAGATCTAATGGTATGAGGTCTAGAATGATATCTAGGGCAGCGCCGGGAATGGTTCTCATGCAGCCTGTTATGGCTGAGCAGGCCATTCTTTGGAACCGCTGTAGTCTCGTTATCACGGCGCTTAACTCCGTTCTTGTCCACCAGACTATCGCTCCGTAGGTTAATGTTGGTCTAATTATAGCAGTGTAGAGCCACATGCCACATGGTTATTTTTGGTGAGATCCCCGAGGTTTTGCCAAGCATTCTGCTAATGCAGCAGAATGCTGGTAGAGGGTTGACGTCGCTCGTTGAAGTTTGTTGTCAAGATGTTTGTTCCACAGCAGTTTGCTATCTAGTATGACTCCTAGGTACTTGACTTCTGTTTTTAGCTTGATCTCTGTGTTGAATAATTTAGGGAGTTTAATGTTTCCCAGATGTCGCTTGTTTGTGAACATTATTAGTTCCGTCCGTTTTGGTTGGATTAACTGAGAGTTCATGGTCGGTACACCATGCTTAGATGGTTTTGAAGGCAAGTTTCATCAGTTCGCGTAGTGTGTTTTCGAAACAGCCGATCGCCAAGATCGCGAGTTCATCCGCATATCCTACTCTGATGTTTTCGAAAAAGCCTGTCGCCAAGATCGCACGGTCATCCGCATATCCTATTGTGACCAGTCCGCGTCCGTTGAGGTCGTGGATTAGCTCTTCAACAACTATGTTGCGATGTCAACAACTATGGGCGGTAAGACGCCGCCTTGGGGGCAACCCCTGACAACTATATACCTCTGGTGGTTTTATTGATTGTCACTTGTATCGCTCTGTTTTTGAGCATGTTGTTTATCCACTGAGCCAAAGTTGGCGCGACACCATATATCTGGTGAGGGCTCTATGTATGTACCTACCTACCTATCCAAAATATGTTCCTTATTTTACATAGGTACCTAATTAAAGTTTGGGGGCCTGAACCTACTGGAGGAACGCTAGATGTTTTAAACTACCTAATTTAGGTATGTTTAACATAAGAAAGCATAATAAATAATAACAGTATGCAAGCATTTATAAATTAATAATAACAGATTCTAAACAAATACTATCACGCCGATTTCACGCCGAAATCACGCCGCCGCCGCCGATTTCAGACCGGCGGCGTCCGCCGCCGACTATTTCAACGTCGGCGCACATGTCTACTCTAGACGCACATATCAATTTGACGCTGACTGTACCTAGTGGCAACGTTCGTAGCAAAAGACAAAGATATTAGTGTTAACAACCATGATAGTATTAAAAGCAATATGCATTTTGCTCCTGGCAAAATGCATAATGGTTATCAGGTGTCATTTATAACGTAGGTATGTCATTATAAAATTATAAAATAATAAGTTTGACTTGGTCCTTTTGGTATGACTTAATTTCTGTGTCAGTCTAAATGTAATTCCAAAAAACAGATGAACCGGTTTTGATTTAATTGTTTTATTTGAAAGGTGAAGTTAAGATATAATTATAAAGAGTATCCTTGCATCATACATTAAAAGTAGGATTAAAAAAGCATACATTATTTAAAAAGGTTTAGCTTTTCAAATGTATTGTACCTAGATATTGTTGAAAGTAAACTCGTGGGTGTTTTAATTAATGTGCCTGCCTTAGAAAGCTGACATGCTTTGATGGATTGATTTCGCTTTGCTTGATTGTTTGTTATCCCCAAGAGAGAAAAAATGCTTTTGAAAGATTAACTATGCCTACATAAAAAGTATGTTAATAACGCGCGATCGTCCAGCGATCGTATTCATGCGTAACGCAACGTAACGCGTAATCGCGTAGGACAATGTCGGACGATGACGTCATCGAGTTCCGATTTTGGCCGCGTGCGAGGAACTCTCACGCGACGTCTGTTATTTTCTTTGCCCACAACCGTAACTGGGTTATCATGCAACAATACAATCGTTTTATGTTAACCACCTACGTTTTGTTTCGTATCTTCCGTATGAAGTGTGTACTGGAGTGTTGAAGTTTTTCCTGTAGCGTAGGCTAGCATTACGAGTATATCGTATAGTGTAGGAGTAATTCTTTTAGATACTCTTTAAGTCATTCAACAACAATTAACACCTAAGGTTGTTTCCTATTCAAACCCTTAAAAAAACCTTACTTCCGCCACAATTCAGTATACTGAAAGATGTAACACGGAAACTTTACAGATTATTCATTAATCTAGTAAGTATAGCGTATGTTATCTGTAATCGTATCGTGTAGTTTCAGTCAATCAACAACCATAAACAATTAAGGTTGTTTCCAATTCAAACCCTTAAAAAAATCCTTACCTACTTCCGCCACAGCTCAGTGTAGGTACTGAAAGATGTGACACAGAAAATGTAGGTACAGATTACTGAAACAAATGTGTAGTAAAATAAATTGTTTATTAGTGCAATTATAATGTAAAAACACAGAGCAACACGGGCCCCGGCGGACCGGAGAATGTAAATGTATCTAACATTTAGGTACATTCTCCGGTCCGCCGCCGCGCCGGGGGCCCGTGTTGCTCTGTGTTTACATTATTAGTTTTATTTTTTATAAAGAACTTTTTTAGACAGAATCTTTGGGTAGTCGAAAATAGCAATCTGTTTTATAACATAAACTAATTTAATTAAAACTGAAACGAGATTTTGGACCTGCTCGGGGTCAGATAACGAATGATGACGATGGATGCCACCTGTGCCAAAATATGCCACTCTTGGCTGGAATATTTAATATATTACTAAAGGTCAGACTAAAAATAGTATACCCTACACAGCAGCCTTAGTCGAAGTAGAATGTTTATAAACAAAGCGCCCTTAAAGGAAAATTCACTTTTACTGCGTCTTTTTATTGGCAGTTTAGTTCAATAAATATTGCTTGCAAATAAATCTGCATTTTGCCAAGCGAGTTTTTTTATTTTTGTCGTGGTTTGATAGCAAATATTTTACATCGAATTTGGATATTGTATAGATATATGCATAACATAATATTAAATAACGAAGGTCTCTGATTGGATCGAGGTAGGGCCCCACGTGTGCAACTAGAAAGAAAATAATTAGGTAAGTAGTTACCAACTTACAAACTAAATAAAAGGTATCCAAAATGACAATAATTAATTATCAACACACTATTGTTAAGAGCCCTCTTACATTTCGATGTTACGCTAATTTAGGTATTTACGTACCGAGCTAGCGGCGAGTTACGCGAGCGCTACTTTCTGTCTCGCTCGCACCATGATTTTGCGACGAGTATGGCGTCTAAATGATCTTGATCCACCGTAATATAAGTTTTCATAGAATGGAGTTCGGTGGATGGATTTCACGGTTGTAACCTGTTTATATAAATAAAACATACAAATGTCACTAATAATTATTTATTTGAGTATAGTCATTTATCATATAATTACAAAAATATTTCCCGCAACGGCATTGATCGAGCTTTTCTCGAATCGATAATTTCAGGTAATATACATTTTTCATAAAAAGCTTGCAACTTAGGTAACATATTTAAATTCCAAAATTGTTCGTCTTTGTTGATTTTTATCACTTTTAGATGATCTGGGCCAGTCCATGAGCGTGTTATCTGTGTCAGGATCCTGAAAATAAAAAAATTGCTAAATAGGACATACTACGTTAATTTAATTATTTAATTCATGAACAGGTCGTTCTAAAAGTGATATTTTTTGGATTAGCTATTTTCAGCTTTAAAAGGTGATCTGCTCGATTGATGACACAGACATTTACAGACATTACAGACTTAAAAACGTAATGAGCTTATTTTATTTATTTATTTATTTTCGGCGAGGTTGCTTGATGTTGAAGCGACAATATTCTCTGGATTACCTCGTTTTTTAATTCTAAAATAATAATTAATCATGAATGATTATTTAAAAAAAATATGTTCCAAAGATTTTAAATAATAGACCAGATTTAATATAAACATTGATATTAATATAATAAGATAAAGAATTGATTCCCTGAACAAAATTTTAAAAAAATCCGCCATGTAGCATTTAAGAAATATTATTAAATTACTGTCAAAATCAAAATTTAGAATAAAATAATAAACCGCCATTTTAAATTTGAAACATAACCTCAAATTCGTAATCTACACCCTCGATTCAGTTGAAAGCGATACCCATGAACAAAATTTGGGATAAAAAAAAACCGTCATTTTGTCGTTAAAAATGACCTCAAATTCGTAATCTACACCCTCGATTTAGTCGGAAACGATACCCATGATCAAAATTTGGAATAAAAAAATCTGCCATCTTAGTTTTAAGAATAACCCCAATTTCGTAACCATCGATTTAATCTGAAACGATAACCAGATCGAATCTTTGTTTTGGGGAAAAGGTTGGAGAGATGGGTATGTTCACATAGTTCATTATAAAATTGGTCGATTTAAAAAAAACACGAAGTAAACAATAATGATAAAAATCAGGTGTTATTAACCTACTATACATATGTATATGCAGTTCTCGACGCTATTTGCGTATTATTACATTTAAATAATACCTTACCTTGCTTCTCTTGCTTTCTCCAGACATAGAATATTTCTTCTTTTACGCTTAGTGACGCATATTTATTTTTCCCCATTCTGACTTGTAATAAAGCTCAGCTACAATAAAAATAACTATAATGAGTTAACTAGTACGAACATAATACTAATTGAAATATAATAATATACGAACGTAAATACTTACATTACAACGATCAAATATTTCGGTCGTAGTTTACGATGTTCTCGCACGCACACTAACAGCGTTTATACGGCAATCGACAGTATCAACACGAGACAAAGGGCGCGAAATCAACTGACATAGGTCCGTCCTCGACAAGCGCTCGCGCGGTACTGAGGGCAGATCGCCGGCGCAATGAAATATATAGTAATTTTATTTAATTCATAAAAAATTCATAATACCGATTTAAAAATTAAAATTAATATTGTAGCTTAAGCAAATGTTGACGATTATTTTGGTATAAATATGATGTCAAATTGATTTAGAACTTCGGAGGTATTGGGGTTTGTTTCGAAGCCTTTTCGGTCGATATTGAATTTGGTTCAGTTTTTTCTTTCTTTACTTTAAAAGCATATAATGAAAATGTTTTCTATCATTATTTAAGTATAGGATATTAGTAACATGAAAAAAAATATTTTGATGGTCTATATTCAATAGAATCTTCAAATTAGAGTTCCCAAAACAGGTCTCCGAGCGTTTTTCGATAAACATGTATCGGGAGAATGATTATTACAAAATAAATGAATAAGTTATCTAAAATTTGTTCTATTATTATTGTAGTGGAGAAAACGAACTATTATAAACAAGTAATTGTAATTTCAAACAACGAACGAAAACCATAAAATTTGGACGAGGAAACCGAGCAATTTCGCGTTTTTTTGTAATAGGCCTCTTAACCAAAGTTTGGAAAACACGAAAAAAAATTAATTGTATTATTTATTATTTATCTAAGTACTTAGGCTAAATACTTGGAATACCTAATAATGTCTTCTTTCAGTAAAATGTTGCATAACCATATTTAAGGTACTTTCCCTCCATGTGGCAGACCCGTGGGACGCCTGTGTATTAGGTATTGTAGTATTTAATACTTGTATTTGTATTCAAATGCCACTGCCTACTGTTCTTACAGCCATCCAAGGTTGCCTGGAGATCGCTCATAGCGATAAAAGCGCCCTTATACTTCCTCTACTCTAAGCTCCTCTGTTTTTATTGCTCTATCTTTTGTATTTTAACACCTTCATCAATCTACCAGCCACCTAATTATAGTTCATTAAAGACTTGGCAATAACTCCCAAATGATGAGTAATGCCATCTATGGCGCTCATTAGGGGAGGCCTATGTCCAGCAGTGGACTATTCTAGGCTGGTGATGTGGTGTGATGTGTGTACCTGTGTTAAATACCCCTGCGAAGCCGGGGCGGACCACTAGTAATGATTACTATGTAATAAACAAATGGCTGTTTGTTTTATAAATTAAATTAAGAGCTCTACCTACTAATTTATAGGTACTATCATCACACACATTCATCTTAAAGTATTTGTATATTCAGTTATATCCGTAACCTGAATAATAATACTTTGAACTGTCGTACATGTATAGGCTCTCTCGATACAGGCCTAGCCTAATTATTTGCACTATTTGAACGGGTATTTATCGCGTTTATTTACCTAGTTTTATTTTTTGCCACGACCCACAACTGTGTGTAAACCTGTTGAAACGTCGGGAAAAACAAATGAATAAGAAAAAATAATATATACGTAAATAAACGCGATAAATACCCGTTAAAATAGTACTAATAATTATGTGTTCAGATCGCGTAAGTTTAAAAATATTTAGGCCTGCAGGCAGCAGTTAGTAGGTAGTAAGTTTGTTAAGTTTGGCTATCAACTCTCGACATTGACATTATCTTTGCTATGTACTATATTATCCTGGGTTTTTTCCGCAAGCTTTTTTGCCGACACGTAGTGATCTGACAAATGCTGCCGTAGCAGAGATTTCAGTCTGAAGCTCTCTGAACATTGGTCACACCTGTAAAGAATAATTTGAGTTAAAGTTTCTTAATATTACCACTGTTTTAAGTATCGGAGGATAAACCAATATGTTAAGAAGGATCTTATTTCTATTATTTATTACTTATTAGAAATATTCTTTCACCATTAGGATCCTAAATTTTCCGTGATGAACATAAGCTAAAGAATATTTTCAAATAAGGGATCCGCATGATAAATTCTATTTTGTTAAATACATGTGCGAAGCCGGGGCGGACCACTAGTCTTAAATACTTATTCTAATTCTAACTGAAATCTCACATGGGAGTGTATTGTGTATTATGCCCCTGCCTAAACAGGCAAAACTAACCTAACCAACCCAGCTCCTTGAAGTACTGAAGCAGGACCTTAGATGATTGACAGCTTCAAATAAGCTTTTCTGTGGGTGTGGATAGCCCGTGTGGTGCCGGCATAGAATTTCACAACCCCAACTCTTCCCGTGGGTGTCGTAAGAGGCGACTAAGGGAGACACACCGCGGGGTGGGCAGCAGCGCCTTCTAAACAACTCCATCGAGCTGCGATCCCCAACCGGAAAACGTTTAAACGTATTAACGTTTTTTTTGTTTTTGGCCATCGTGCGGATAATGATAAATAATGCTATAAATGGTGCTCATTATAGGAGGCCTATGTCCAACAGTGGACTATAAAAGGCTGATGATGTGATGTGTATGTGGATAGGTAGCCTCAATGATACCATCAACACTTACTTATACAAGTTAACACCGAGATGCGCCCTCTTGTGTTTAAGTAAGTCTCCACTTTGAGTGAATGCCCGCTCACACAAATCACAGTGAAACGGTTTCTCCCCCGTATGCTTTCTGCAATGTGTTATCAGCTTATCTTTGCGTGTAAACCTGGAAGGATTTAACAAAATTTTACAAACTGATACGCGTCATCTATACCAATATTATGGGGAAATATTTGAATGTTTGTTTGTTTGAATTGAATAGCCCCCGAAACCACTGGACTGATTAGAAAAAAATATTTCACTATTAGAATCCTAAATTTTCCGTGATGAACATAGGCTATAGATACTTTTAAAAAAGTTAGGGTTCCGTATGAAAAATATTTTTTTGTTAAATATAATGTCCGAAGCCGGGGCGTCGCTAGTTTATAATAACTTGTTTAGAGCAATGGTGGAGCTACCCACTTATTGTAGTGCGTCTGGGATGTTTGCGGATGCAGAAGTTAAGGTATTGCACGCTGTGATTTGTAATAATATAACGTCTATAAAACGCAGGTTCCTAGGCACCAACTGTCTTAATAGATATACCAAAGCGTCCTTCAGTGCCCTACGAGTCCTTTATAATAATTTGTTTAGGGCGATGGTGGGGCTGCCCAGACACTGTAGTGCGTCAGGCATGTTTGCTGACGCACACGTGATTAATCATCACACGTAATTCGTCACAAAATAACATCCGTCAGACACAGGATGCTGGGCACCACCAACAGCTTGCTAAGGGTTCTGGTGGACAGACATTGCAGTAGCCTGCAAAGGCACTGGATGTCAAATCTAATGAACCCTTATGCTAAACAAATTTATCATGTCAATTAAATTTATTGTAATTGTTGATGTGAGTGTTATTTTGACCGTGTTTGTAAATTTAACATTACCTACCTTTATACTAAACTCTAAATATGGATGTAATTGTCTGAATTAATAAATGAATTTGAATTTGAATAGGACCCTGGCTGAGAGACATTGCAGTAAACTGCAAAGGCACTGGTTATCTGATGATAAATGTTCTTTAAATATATTACTCAAATCTATGGATCATTTGTCTATACTAATATTATAAAGAGGAAAGATTTGATTGTTTGTTTGTTTGTATGTTTGTTTGTTTGTTTGTTTGTTTGAATTGAATAGGCTCCGAAACTACTGGACCGAGTAAAAAAATTCTTTCACCATTAGAATCCTTAATTTTCCGTGATGAACATAGGCTATATAATATTTTCAAAAAAGTTAGGGATCCGCATGAAAAATTCAATAATTGAACCGTGGGCTGTATATTCAACCTCTTTTTCTATTATGGCGCGTCAGAATAGAAAATGAGGTTGTATAGCGCACGGTGCTTGCTTTTTCTCTACGGCCAGTGTCAGTTTTGGAATGTCGAGTCAATGTCAAAAACCCCAATGCTGTTAAAAAAAGTAAAGATCCGTATGAAAACTGTGAAACCCATCGTTTTAGTGTGTATAATTTCTGAAATTTTTGTTTTATACCCGTGCGAAGCCGGGGCGGACCGCTAGTATCTGAATAAACAAATTGAATTGAAAGCACCTACACAACACCCTTAGATAAGAAAACTCACTTCATAGGGCATGTATCACACTGGAAAGCCCTAACATTAAGATGTTTCCGCATGTGTAACTTCAGAGAATGATTAGTCGTGAACGCAGAATCGCAGCGGTCACATTTGTATTCCTTCATGCCTAAGTGGGTCCTTTCGTGCCTCTGCATTTCTCCTGAAAATAGAGTTCAAATTGTCAGGTAATTTACCTAAACTAAGTGGTGGAGAATACCCAAAACTTGCGGTGCCAAGAGCTTTTCTTATTTGGTTATGGGCACATCAAACAATATTAATAGTTTTATAGCAGGAACACTTTTGACGACAAAATAAAAGAAAGAGAATGATGAAGGCTCTGATGCATCACAATTAATAGAATATATAGATTCAAACATTGAATTATTAAGTAATTATGCCGTTGACAACCTCAGTGGCGGGGTGGATGAAGGTCCGCCTGCGACGCACGAGGTTGCGAGTTCCATTTCCGCCTTTGGACAAATAGTTATATGATCTGCTGATCTGCGGTCGTTTTTATGTGTAATAAAAAAAAATTGTAAGTATGGCTGGATGAATGTTTGTTACTCTTTCACGTAAAAACCACCAAACGGATTTTGATGAATCTTGGTACACAGATGGATATGTGCTGGAGTAACATACGGTCTTTTTATCGCGAAAATCCCACGGGATCGGGAGTTACGCGGGTGAAACCGCTGGCACTCAGCTAGCATGTAATGATATTGTATTATATCAATCATCTAGTGTGAATAATAGAAGCTCTGCTTAGCTTGGGTGTAGATTCTGTGTGGATTGTCCGGCATTATTTATTAAGTTTCTCAATAAGCCTCACCTTTACTTACATACTTCCCAGGGCAGTAGGCACAAGCAAACCGTTTTACCCCAGCATGCCTGTTCTCATGCTGTTTTAACTTCGTGATAGAATCAAATCGTTTCCCACAAGTAGGACATAAATGAGCTTTCCCCCGAGTATGCAAACTAATGTGATTGCTTAGAATAGACAAGTGTGCAAAACTTTTTGGACATATCGGACAGGCATGAGGTTTTATTCCATTGTGTTTGAGCATATGATCTGCCAATGCACTCTCTATTTGGTATGCCTTTGGGCATTTTGGACATTTGTATGTTTTATTTACAAGATGGGACCCTTCATGTCTTTTCAAGTGACTGAGTTTTTTGAAAACTTTGCCACAGTATTGACATGACAGGACTCTTCCTTTAGGTACATGTATTCGCATATGAGCAGACAAGGAGTTGGCTGATCGGAATGTCGCTGAACAAACATCACACTGAATTGGTCCTGATGCGTTGTCACTCTCATGAATCTCAAGATGTTTCTCAAACTTTAGGCGTTCTTTAAACGACTTTGGACATTGCATACATTTAAATGAACTCTTCGAATGCTTTGGGTTTATCACTTTCCTAGTTTTTAAATCGGAAGAACCCAGAATATTGCTGAGGGGGCAATTCTCACTACCATCAGAATCTTCCTTTATTTCTTGTAGGTCAAACTCAGGGAATTCATATTCATCTGATACACAATTCTTCTCCTCTTTAATCAGTGTTTCAGAAAAATCTTTTTGCTCCAATATACCATTATCATAGTATTGATGAAGTTGCTGATCTACTTTCTCTGCAAGTTTCTTGAAGTCGTAGAAGCTGATGAGACAGTTATAACAACTAGTACACAAGTTTTTCGGTAATAATACATCATCGAGTTGGATCTGTAAATCAAAAACAGGTAAATTGAATTTTTTATCATAAGAATTGCGTTAATAATGGCCAAACAATTTTCACACATAATACATATTTCAACATCATACATATGTTTGTCCCAAGGCGGGAATCAAACCCATTATTGAGGAGGCTTATGTAGGCCATACACGCTACGGTCTACCGGACAGGTAATCTGTGCAGGTATGCCTGCGCAGGTAGACCGGAATGTGTGTAGGAATAGACCTGTGCAGGTTTTTGAACCTGCGCAGGCGACCGGCGCAAGATCGAAAATCGATTCTTCGCAAAGAGAACTGAAGAACGCTCCGATACACCGGAACGTCCCCATACACGCTACCCTTGTTCGGTTGACCTGCGCAGGCATACCTGCAACCAGCGCCAGCAACTTTGATGTTGTTCCTCAACACTTGAGCAACACTTTGGCCTGGACTTGAGTAACAGTTGCGTAACAAATGTTTACAATGAGTATGCGTCTTTACTTTTACTTACAACAATGTTTGTAAACAATGACAAGATTTCAGCTACAGTGGGAGAATCTTTCTTTTCCTCAAATAAACCATGCATTTTATTTGATAGATCATTCAAGCATGTCCTGCAGCAATCTTGAAGGTTTTTACGAAGTAATAAATTCGTCATTTTATCGAAAAAAAATCTAAACACTGGGCTGGGCTGCGTTCACAACCTACGCTCGAGCGCGCTCGGAGTGCAACTAGGTCGTTCATAACCTCAGGGGAAACGCTCGGTTGTTATTAACTAGAGCGTTCACAACCTCCGACGGTTGCAACTTTTTACCGGTGTAATTCGATCGACGAAAAACACTCTGACATTGACAGCTGTCATATTTTCCGTTGTCATAGTTTGTTATCTACTTAAATATCAAGATTTCTACAGTAAATTTCAAAATTTTCAGTATTTATCAGTTATAGATCGTAGTTACAGTCAGTAGATACAATTTACCTCAAAGTAACCGCAAAACAAAAACAAAACAAACGAACGTCCGGCAACTGTAACGTCAGTTTTGTCATGATAATGTCAACTTTGACGTTAAACAACCGACTCCTTCAGAACCTTTGGGTAAGTTAAAATTTACACCAAACAACCGCACTCTGAGCCTCTGAACGCACCCCTGGCTGCGTTCACATCACAACCTACGCTCGAGCGCGCTCGGAGTGCAATTATGTCGTCCTCACTCAGGCCTCAGCGGAAACGCTCGCTCGGTTGTTATTAGCTAGAGCGTTCACAACCTCCGACGGTTGCAACTTTTTACCGGTGTAATTCGATCTCTGAAAAACGATCATATGGAATTGTTGTAATTGTCGAATTTGACACGGAAGCAATATTGGACTACCAGTCTCTTTCTCACAACAGTGGTTTAACGTTAGGAAAAATCAATACACACTCTTTTTATCAGCGCCCTCTTCCTGGTTTCATTGTCACGGATGTCATTCTATTCAACGGGTTTGTTTACATGTCAGGAGAAGTCATTGTGAGATTTTTATGTTTTGCCCGTGTTTTCGACTTATTTATTGAGCAAAACTGTAATATAAATTGAAAATCATATAGAAGAGGTACCATGAAGTGTTCTGTAGCAGGCTGAGGCCTATGCCAAAGCAAAAACAGGCCGAATCTAACCTTACACCGGTAAGTGGTAACATTTCGTTAAATTGGTGTCTATTGTACATTGTATTTTGATATAAAGTGTGTAAAAACCTATTATTTTGAATCATCTTTATTGTGAGCTGTAGAAACCCGCAATATTCTCAATATTTCATTCACATCGCAGACATAAAAACCGGTGCTAGTGTTGAACATCATCGAACATCGAACGTTATCGATAAATTAGGTAAGGTCAGTATGGGTACCTAAGTATAACTATTGGGCAAGTGTAGAGGACTTTTTTATTACGAAAACCATTTGAAAACCATTTTTGGATTCAAAATAAACTTTGACAAAAATATGACACACTGCCCCGTGTTGACCTTAGAGGTGCAAGTCCATCTTAACGGACTTGAACCTCTCCACACAAGACCACCGGACACAAAACCACTGATGATGTGTTGACCTTAATAAGTTACGTATTTTTTCTTGTTTTAGTTTACCAAGAAACGAAAGCCGGCGGAGGGAATCGTAAGAAAATATTGGCTTAGAAAATATCCGGCCAGGAACTCAAGACATTCATGTTTGCACATCGCACTTTGAAGAGAGTGCATTCAAATCAGAAAAGCTTCCAAAACGTCAGGTTATAACAAAATACAAAATATACGCGATCAATACATTTAAAACAGTGTTTTATTACATATCCTGCTCCTGCTTCACTTCCAGTAAACTCTCGGATCCAGCTCCAATTCCGAAAATGAGGGTTTCCTTCGATTTCTCCGGGATCCCACCATCAGATCCTGACTTTCTTCCAATGGGACCACTTCAGAAATGCGCTCTTCATAACATAGGTAGTATAAAACAAAGTCGCATCCCGCTGTCTGTCTGTCCATAGGGAACTATGTATGCTTAAATCATTAAAACTACGCAACGGATTTGGATGCGGTTGTTTTAAATAGATAGTGATTCAAGAGGTAGGTTTACATGTATAATACATGCATAATATAGTAGAGGAACACTGACAATTTAAGAGGTTTCCGTGCAAAGCCGGGGCGGGTCGCTGAATCGCTTAAAAATGTATGTAAATATATTTTCCCGTCGCCTATAAGTAACTTCGTTCTGACCTTACTTTACAGTGGCGCCAACTGGTGAGTACAAAAACGGTAGCCCTCATTGATACAAAAAAAATATACAGTTGAACATAGAACCTTTCCTTTTTTGATGTCGATTAAAAAGACAAGCTCGTCCATCGATATAATGTTATCGACTAGACGAACAAGTGAACATCCCTAATCCGCCATGTTGTTCTACCGATTTGTTTACATAGGTATCCAAGGAAAGTACATGCTTAGGGCACTTCCATAGACAATCGTTTTTCTGAGAATTCGATCGACGAAAAACACTCTGACATTGACAGCTGTCATATTTTCCGTTGTCATAGTTTGTTATCTACCTACATATCAAGATTTCTACAGATACTCAAAGATTTCTACAGTAAATTTCAAAATTTTCAGTTTTTATCAGTTATCGATCGTAGTTACAGTCAGTAGATACAATTTACCTAAAAGTAACCGCAAAACAAAAACAAAACAAACGAACGTCCGGCAACTGTAACGTCAGTTTTGTCATGATAATGTCAACTTTGACGTATAACAACCGACTCGTTCTGAACCTTAGCATACAGAACTCTATAAAGAATCATGCCCCTGTGGCATCCCCGTACACTTAATATTTTGACAGTGACTGTTAACTTTTACATTTGACAGCCGCGTGAACCATTAATAGTGGTGCTGCCCAATACTTGAAAAAATAAATTATCAACTTGATGATTGATCATAAACATTTAACACATTCGACTTGAAGTCCTTAATCTTCGTAGCTCACAGTTTGTTTTTAGGGTTTCGTTTCGAGTTGGAAAGGTCTCTAAATTCTTATGAAGGATTTTAGAAAGTTGTAGGTACCTCTAACTAAGTCTGACACTTTTTGAAATACCTTCATTGAAAAGAGTCGAAAAATTTACAGTCGATAAATCTACCTACCTACTCCTTAAATCGTTGAAGCCAGTGGTAAACCACTGGTAAATCTATTTTTTGGTGTTTGGCCCCAGGCGAAGGAGGATAATAATATCAATCAGCAAAGACGACGACGTAAGGTATGCATGTGCCTACCCGCGCCCTCCCACCCCCTTTCAGCTCACACTCTTTCTTTCAGATGAGGACTTTCAGTACAGCACAGCACATCACTAACTAACAGTTGGGTCGGGGTGTCGCAAAGAGGGTCCCATACATTTTTTTTTTTTTTAATTAGTAATATTGTAATTGTAATAGTTACAAAAGAGATAGCCGAAATTTTCAGGAAAAACAAAAAAAAAATATTTATTTTAGACTTAGAAAAATTTTCATCGATTTTGTAGGGGGCTGAGACTTAGAAAAATTTTGATCGATGCCTAACTGTCCCCGACGACGAGTGTAAAGAATCGCGTTCGCGATAGCTCCGGCGGGCGCTGCGGGAAGTGCAGCCTCTCCGCTATTGCGTAACAATTATTACGGCTGGCGGAGGCTGCACTCCCTTCGCGCCTCCGGCTTATTATATACACTCTAGGGGCGCCACGCACAAGACCACGTGGAGTCGGGGTACTCTGTGTCGGATCCGCCACTGAATTTGAACCTAATCAACTCTTATCGGAATGCTCTGTATCGGTATCTGTATCTGTATCGGACACAGTTTGAACTCTAGCGCCGAGGTCATAGAACTTTGGGGTCAATCAGCTGAACCAAAGTTGCACCCCTAGTGACCCTCTTTACGATGGCATATGAAAAAATATATGTTATATATATATAAAAAAATATATCAAAATTTTTCTAAGTCCCAGCCCCATACAAAATCGATGAAATTTTTTTTAAGTGTGGGACCCTTTTTGCGACACCCTAACCAACAGTTGTCAATGTTGTCAATGTTGTCAATGTTGTCATATCATATTGCGGTTTCGCGCTACGCTACGGACGGACTTGTGTAATCATTCGGTAATCGTTTTGAACTTATTTAATAAATAAAATAAGTTTTTATTGAATAATTTGTGAATATCAAAGGCTGGATCTCGCCTGTAAGTATTTGCCATGTAACCATCATTATTAAGACAGTCAGTAGTGTGTGTCTAGTCTAGTTTCAAGATTATTTTTTAAATATATGCCAATATATCAGCCCAAGTCTGAAAGGAATGAAAGAAACTTATTGGCGACCTTTACCCTTTCCAGAACTTTATTATTGGTAGGCAAACTCAATATTATATGTAAGGTACGCGTAGAAGTAGATAAGGGTGCACATACCTAGTCCATTTCAGTTTAAAAATACCTTACCATAAATACCTACCTAGTTACTAGGGTGGGCCGTTCATGTATGAGATTTTTTTTTTCATCCGATTTCTTTCGGGCTTATTGCAAAAAGGGTGCATAATGATGACTTAAGTTGACGTGTAAAATATGGGCCTGAAAGAACTTCATCTTCAGCCTCCGGATTGGGTTTGAAATTATAAAATTATGAAAAAAACATGATAGTTCTCAATTATTGCAACTATGTAACTTAAGATATTATCTATAGGTATTTATAAATAAAACACGTTTAAATCACATATTTAAAAGCTTTGGTTATATATTATAAGAAAAGATACACAATTATAATAGAAATTAAAAAAAAACATGTTTTAATTAGCCTGAAAATCTTGCTTGCTTTCGAATTTTGGCATAGCTCTTCGAGACTCTATTTGAGATTTTATATAGCCTTCTCTAGCAGCTGTTGAGCCCAGCTTGGCTGAAGCTTCAGTGACAGTCTTCACAGCCCTTTCGACTGCTTGAGAGTGGCACGGGAGACGCAGAAGAGGCAAATTGCCTTCTCCCTTCTGTGCGACAAACTCTTGTATCCAAAAAACTGTGTTTCAGGTTCCTTTATAAGAGAAATGTGCTCTTCAAGAGTGGTCTCTCTATACAATTTTCCGCTTCTTCTGGATAAAGTCAAAGTTTTATCTTTCCTACCATCAAAGTATAAAGCAGGTACTTCAGAGACTTTTTGGCTCGCTCTACGGCACAGTTCCTTGAGCGTTTACGTTTCCGGCGAATGCGGTTTTTATCGACAACTTCTCCACTCGAAGCATGCAGCACAGCCGATGTAATAGCTGCCGCAGCTCTATCCGAGACGCCCCGTACCTGTCACAAGTCCTTGAAAGCAGGTTATAGTCCAAGCTTTCAGAGGAACCCTTTTTGACGATCGGTGCCGTTGTTTGAACGCTCTTTTTTGGCGATTCGAATTTGCAGTCTTGATCCGTTGTAGTTGTAGAAGTGCTTCCAGTTTCAGATGAAAGAGAAATATTATCCATTAGTGTTTCTTTTTGGGGCTCTAGTTTTGAATCTTTTTTGCGATATTTCCTTTTTAGTGTGTTAGTTACTTTTTTCGTTGTGACTTGATCGATGGCTCCAATAAACATTTTTCTAGTCGTCCGCTGATCAATTAGGAAACTGCTCTCGTGTAGGTACTTTTTTATCTCTCGGACAAGAACATTTAGAGATGTCAGTACATTTACAAGATGAAATATCGAACAATAACCTACTGGAGCGACGAAACTCTTCCAATTTTTGTGCGGGTATTTTTGGGTGAGATTTTAGTAGATTTTTACACTTGAGGTGGTATGCCTTTAACATAACCTTAATTCCTTTATGTTGTATAATAGGAATTGAAGCCTTACCCCATATTTCAGTCATTTTTGTCACGACAATGGCCTCTATTTCCTTGTAGGTAGGTTCTTTCTTTGTCTCTTGGTAGAATTTAATTTTGCGACGGTTCCACTCATGGCATTTCATGACATCTTCGTAGGTCGGCGATACATTGTCATTTAAATCACACGTTTCACCGAATATAGTACATTTCCACTGCTCAAGAGTGCGATCCATCGAAAAAACTCAACACAAACCGCTCTCACGAGAAGCCGCAGCGCTAATGAAATACGCGTACGATGCACCGATTCAAACGTCCCTCCCATCAACCCCCGCGAGGTGAAGTACGTAAAATGTGTTTATTTACTATATGGACTATAATATAAATGTAATTTAATTAAAAAATAGACTTTAGAGTTGATTTTTACTATATAACTTAGTTACTGAAAAACACCATAAAACGAAAAAAAAATTAATCTTTGACTACGATCCGGAGGCAGAAGACCTAATCAAAATGAAATAATATTTTGCATGCCTTAATTTGAGGCTATTTGACATCCTTTTAGCAAAAAGCCCCACAGAAAAGTCGAAAAAAATAAAAACGGCCCAGCCTACTAGTTACTTACAATTTCATTTTATTAGAAAATTACCTAAATCATTACCCACAATTAATTAAAATTGTATATCAACCCTATTCAAAATTAGTGTACTCTCAGATAAAATGGGGTTTGAAGTTTTTTGTTTGGAGTGTGTCCCGGACATTGTTGAAATATTTAAATTCATTGTACAATGTGATTCAATTACAAATAGTGGCGTTCAATGTAAGGGCCAAAACCAAACCCTCCTAAGCATCAAGACAGAGATTGATAGGTTTTCTTATGAGGATAATTAATTTAATAAAAAGTAAGAATGGTTATTTTACCATTAAATACCTTGTAGAAGAGTTACCTAAATTATTATAGTTGCTTTGAGGAACTGTGGAGCAAGTAGTGTTTTCCATAGTTTATGAATAAAAAGAAGCTACCTACTAAATATAAATAACCTCAGCGGTGTACATACCTCTTTGATTGCCTCAACAATGAAATGAGGAAAAAAGTAATAACATTGAGAAAACAGGTTTGATTTCAGTTATAGGTAAAAGTATAGTTAATATGAAGGTCTTTCGACAAGTTTGTGTCCCGAATCATCTCACAACACACCATGTGTTGATTCAACGCAATAAGTAGATCAATATTTGTGAGTTGCTCCTAATCGGTTGTATAAATATAAAAAAAAATACCATAGCATTATACAAAGAAATAATTTACACAGCACATTATTAAAAAACTATATCTACAATAAAATTTAAAAGTTCTAATATATACAACTATTAGGTACTTTATTTATGCCAAAATACAATTAAAATTAACCAAAATTAATTAAAATAAGTGCTTCTTTGAGTGCCTATTTTGAGTTAATGAAACTACCTATGTTGTATTGTGTGGTGTGTATAATTATTTGCTAAATATTCTGTTATAAGCAGTGATTGGAATAGGTAGGTAGTGCAATTTGCTGAGACTTCATAAGGTTATTTTAACATGGACATGCCACATGTCCCGGGAATTGAATGAGAAATTATTACCTATTTGTATTGTTTGTTCTATGTAAAATAACATTTGAGTATACATTCTTAAGACTGATATTATCAATTCATCATACTATCAATGAAGCTAAACTTGCCACAATATTAGTAGGTATTTATAGATATAAATAAAATTATTAGTATACCCTGTATCTATACTAATATTATAAAAAAATATTAAGAGGAAAGATTTGATTGTTTGAATTGAATAGGCTCCCAAAATATTGGAACAATTTGAAAAATTCTTTTACCAATAAGAATCCTTAATTTTCTCTGATGAAGATAGGCTATAGAATATTTTCAAAAAAATTAGGTCTATTGTTAAATACTAATCTATTAAGTATCAGTTCGCCTGCGACGGAGATTGTTGCGTGATTGTCTATGACTATGTCTATATCAGACATCTAGTCTTCCCTTACAGACGAGATAACAGTAGACTACAAACACATCAAGCTAACACAGCATTAACGCGGAAAAATATTGTTAGTATGGCCCCTAAAATTTTTAATAAGATACCAAATCAGTTGAAAGAGCTAAATGGTGTACCTACTCTTTAGAAAGAAATGTTGTTAATTTGTAAATGTTACTATAATATCGACGATTTTTTCAATGACAAACTTTAATTCAATCATGTTATATAATTATTAGTGCACGTCATTCTCTCAAATATTTTTGCATACCGATATACGGTCAAGCATGTTGATCCACGAAATGTATAACCTGTAACCTTACATACCACATGTCTTTGGTAAATAAAAAATCTTTATCTTAGCACAAGCTCTGCTTAACTGGAGGTTGAGGCCAGATGATGCTGTGTGGATTGTCCAATATTTTCATTTAATACTACAAAGTAGGTAAGATAGGTATCTTCACTAAACATCCGATGCTGTTCATGTCGAGATCATGCGGCGAATAACTGAAACAAGACGAGATAAAAGGCTGAAATCAGCTTCCATTAATTAGTAATTATATTACGTATGTGTATTGTAGACAGTAATATGGAACATAGCGATTGTAACAAAACACCTCTTCCAAACGTAGCCTTTAGATGAAATAAAGAATAAGGAAAAGGATCATGAACAATCTCAACAAAAAATTGAAATGCTTCTGAAAAATTGTGATTCTAAGCTAAATATTGATTATTTTCACCCCATAGTTGACAGGTTGGTTAACCTTAATGAAATCACCAAATCACACCGTCAGTACCATTAATTATTTTTCATCTAACTTTTTCGCTTATTACTCCTATCTAATAATGTACTTAGTAGGTCTTCCATCACCCTCTTCATCCATTCCTTACGTAAGCTCCAGCACTTGCCATTGAACCTAGCTGATAAGCCTTTAGAGGACGCTGTGACCTGTTTAACTCGAAGCTCTCAGTTGCGTGTCAGTTGTCGAGGTGTGCGGACGTGTCTGTATCGTGGTTTAAATTGAATCGTTTTGAGGTAAATCAGTTTATTTATTCTACTGTTGTAAAAATTGTTTCTCTATTTATTCTTTTGGTTTATAATCTCTGAAATCCAGTGCTTTACCTTGGTTTGTTTACGGTTTCCGTTGATTTCTATCGTCTTTTGTAAAGTGTGTTGGTTGACTTAAATAATTGGAGATTGCGATTAATATATCTTTAGGTAGTATTTGTGTATGTTATACCTCTTGCTTTGTATTAGCGTACTCTACACACTACTGTACTTTGTCTCTTCGCTCGTAGACATAATCCATATCATTGTGCGGTTGTTAATTATCTGTAAATAGAAACATGTGTATTAATAGGACAAATTTATTAGCAGCATTCCGTTACGTCTGTTCTTTTCAAAGTTCTAGGTCTTTAATATATTAGTGCCCTTTAGATATGTTTTTAATCTTGGGTTTATAATGGGGCCTTGTTTATTATCTAGGTCTGGTACTTTGATCTCTCTGATAACCGTCATCTCAATAGTCTGTCTGTGGGATACTTCGAACAATTTTCAATGGTAAGATGTGAGACTGTTGCTAAACAAAGTACCTACTGATTACATTCTATTTCTTTTCTGATTTGTCGTGACTGTATTTTATCAGTCAGATTTCGCATTTGTTTTAGTCAAAATAGTCATTATAATAATTCAATTGAACAGTCCAAAGTCCGGGTCCATTCGTTATGCTTTATTTATTATATTATCTGTTATGTAGTAGTGTAGGTAGACTAGGTATAGAGTATGGATATTATTTTCCGTTACATGTAGATAGATGGATAGCGTGTATTTATAAAAAATATAAGATTTTTTATGGTACGTAGAGTCTTAAATCCTAGTTATGTTTATACAGAGACTCTAGAGTTCTCTAGGATAATATTATTACCTAAAAACATGCATAATACCTATGACATTCACGAACAGTTAGGTATGTGTAATACATGTTTCACTATAAAATTCCTAGCTGAATTCAAATTTATATTGATATCTCAGATGCATAATCGACAGACTGAAGTTGTATGTTTTGTTTGTCTGTAAAAATTAAGAGATTTAACTTTCAAGACCACGATGATTACGTAATTAAGTAAATTAAAATTGATGGAAGGACTCTTCCTTCCAATTTGGGGAAGAAAAGCCTTTGCCCAGCAGTGGGACGACACTAGCCAATACCTAAATAGTAAAATTAAACTGTAACGACGATTAAATTCAGATAAAATATAAAAAACATGTTTGTTTTGTAATAAATAACGCAACTAAAAACACTGAAACCGGTTCTCAAGTTTGTTAATCTGAATTAACATCTGTGGTCACCAGTTCAACGCACGGCATTGGCACTCATACTGCCGAATAATAATCCATTTACTTTGACTACGGACACTGGGTTGTAAACAATCGATCCTTGAATAGAAGGTTATTAACCTCACTATCTATTTCATAGGCCTATTGATGAAGTCAATGGCATGGCACATAATATGACGGTTTCGTTTTCTAAACCGGAATCTCAGTAGGATCAAACAAGCCTTGTAGGGAAATAATGTGTATCGACATTTCACATTTGCCGGGCTTATCTAAAATTAAGTTTACATAATCTGAAACACAATGTTGATAGAGATTTTACAGCTTCCCTATAAAAGAAGGCTAATCAACGTTTCACATTCAGGCTTCATTTCATTGCTCTACTAACTCTCTTATTGCGCATTGAGTTAATTTGAAATTGTATGGATTCGCAATGATCTGATTCAAATAGAATTGCAATTGCGATGTATTTTTTGGTTATTTTACCTATTCTTTATTTCACCTTGATGTAAGTAGCAGCAGATTGTTCCTGGATTGTTGTAAATATATGTACAAATATTAAATATCTATCTACGTTATATAACATGAGCATTATCAGTTATATAATAAATTACATGAAACACTAGCTCTGCTTAGTATGCTTGGGGCTAGACGATCCCGTTTGAATTGTCCGTAATTTTTTTTGCAGTGGTAAAGTTCAATTTAATTAGTTATATAGAAAGTAGGTACTTATTATTGATTCAGTTTTTGCTAATGCGGTTAATTTTCAAGACAGCTATCACCATAATCACCACTGTCCTTACGTATTACTCTATTCCTATAATGTATGTAAATTTTATATCACACACAAACGACCTTGCTTTCTAACGATTATTATAAAATAAGTAATTTCTTGAGCCATTGCTCACCCCATTGGAAAACATCGGTTTCCTTTTCTAAATACTTAGGTAACCCTCATGCAAGAGTACAGTTTTACAAATGACCACCATGCATGGTCATTTGTTGCCTACTGTGTTTACAGTAATTGTCATTCCCGTTAGGTTCTATAATAAAACTATCATTCATGCTAATGTATGTATGTCATGTGCGAATAAGTTTATCTTTGCAGTTTATATATTTATTCTGAATACCAAATATTATGTTTTGTGATTTTTGCTGAGAATTTACTTAAATTTTCAATTAGTAGTTTCAAGAATTAAAACTATTTTCTCTTCCCTTAAACCAATTCAAGAATCCTTATCGGTCGGTTTAAGCTTAGCTTTCATTAAAAACAAAATATACCGTCTTGAATAGCTGATACTAAAATGTGAATGGTATTTTGCATCTTAGTTTCAATTCAACCTTGCTGTTGAACTCATTAAGTTGTACCCTACCAAGAGCATTATGTTTCTCGTTTTCCTTTTAGAGGTCAAACAACCTTGCAGGTACCACTTATCTACGTAAATAACTAAACACTAGGTACCTATACAAAACATGCACATACTTTTTGCAATCAGTCGCAGTAAATTACTGAATTTGGTTCTCCCAAATGTCTCGATACGGTAGGTGTAATTATAGATTTTTATTTTCTAGAGCTGTTTGTGTTTTCAAGGTTGCATTTCGTCATTTAGAGACCGTAGGAGGCATAGATAAGACGGTTACACTTAAATTATTTATGTCATGCCATCTGTACATGCATGTATGCTTCTAATTCGGTGCTAATGTGGTCAGTAAATGATTCTAATTATTCCCACTTATCTTAGTAAACGCAACTTAAGATCAGCGCGTCTTTACCTTAGTACTTATTATATTATGTGTTAAGGTACACAATTAATAACCTTTGGAACTCCTCAAGGTTTCCTACTGAGTCCAATACTATATATGTACATTTTTCTCTATACTACGTCCTACGACCCACTTATTAAACTATTAGAAGTGAATTGTAGCACTGCAGAAAAGAACAATGGCAGAATATGGTCTGGACTTATTTTCGCGTCCATGGATTTGATGTATAAGAATCTAATTTAATTAATTTTCTACGATTTTTCAATTATTTACTCCTTCTCGTAAAGGCCGGAGTTATTTTATGTTATTTATAAGCTTATCAAATGATATTCAAATGAGGTACATTCGAAATGTTACCATTTTATTAGTGGTGCGGGTACTACTATTTTATCTTTTGTCTTTGACAATGTCATCAAGTTGTCTGTGGTTGTCTGTTAATACGCTACAGAATCCTTCCGAGACTCGCTTTTTTAATATCTGCTGTGTTTTGTGTTTATATTTTGGCTTTCTATTTATTTCTACCCGACCGACTGTTTATGGACTGCTTCATACAGCCCTGTGTGACTAGTGCGTGCTCTTAGGACTCCGATATTGCTTTGCGTGATCATAAGCTAATCTTACTGTTCTCTGATTTTGCCTAGTGAATTGGACTTATGTTGTAAACCCGGAACAATCGTAATGGCAGATTATTATAGGTCAGCGTAGCACGCTATTTTATGTGTAAACTGCAATCTATGCGTGAACACACTGCGCCGATATCAAGTCTTAGGACTTGACCCGAGAGTTGTGGGATGAGGATGAGGAATGAAATAAATATGTTTAGTAAAATGTGTTTTCTATTTGCCCACATTAGGTATTTTATGACAACCTTTGTGCCTTGGCGGGCGAAGGGCCGTAAAATAAAATATCTATGTAGATACGTAAAATAAAAATATCTATGTAGATACATATTAAAAATATCTATCTATGTATCTACATAGATAGATATTTTTATTTTACGGCCCATATAGGTATCTACCTATATACATTGTTTTAAGTATATAAGTTATCTATTAGGTACTCATAACACAAGCTCTGCTTAGCTTCGGGCTAGATGATGCTGTGTGGATTGTCCAACATCATTTACTATATATAACCCTCAGTTATTTTGTGTTTACGGGGCAAGTACTTCCATTTTTTAAATACGCGCCTAGTTTTTGTAAACATAGGTACCTACTTACAAGAAGGTTAGAACTTATTTGGATTTCTCATTTCGTTTATATGTAAATACTCATTACCTTAATTAACCACACCACATTATCCATTTCTTTAAGATTTAATTTCAATCTGCGATCTGTTATAGATTGTCTGATAATTTTTGTTTGACTTTCATTCATAACCTAAAAATTCAAACACCGAAATCTTATTTTTCCGGCTTTTTCAAATGAAAATAGTCTCATTTATAGATTCTGGAGCTAACGCCGAATCTTTAAACATATTTTTCATTACGGGACGCTTCAATTTGATTCCAGACAATTCTTAGTATGGAGACCTGCCATTGTTCTTTTCATTATTGTTACTTACGGCAATTATCGTCTCTATAATAGAATATCACGCTTCAAATTCCACAAATATTTAGTAGTTGTTATCACCACTAATTGCTGATGAAACCAGCTCCAGTTTAGTTTGTTTTGTTATTGAATGATAATACAATATAGCTTATCATTGTTTCGAAATCTTTAAATTGAACTTCGGATTCGTACGTAAGCGAAGTAATAATCCGAAGTTCAATACACACACTAAGTAATACGTAAATAAACACTTGTCTTGAAACGAATATTTTATTGAAAATAGGTTTAAGTTTGATTTCAGGGAATCGATTTTTTTAATTTAATAATATAGACTCTTAAAACAAAACATAATGGGTTGGTTTCTTGAACTATTTATTATGAGATATTTGAGAGATTTACTATGAGATATTGAGAGATATTTTATTTATTTCTATAGCATAGTAATATCATTGTTTCAAACCCTTGTCTTCGCTATTTTATTCCTATCTTATACCTACGTATTATCTGGTATTGACATAGAGCTTAGCTAATCGATGTCAGTCATTGCGCTTAGTGACAGAAAGGTGATTTCAATGACATTCAGGGCACATTGATTTAAAGGATACTAGTCTGTGCCATATTTCCTTTGATTTTGTTCAAAGGTTCTGCATTATTAATATTCCTTTCAGCTTTATTTAAGTGCGGGGATCTATTGTGTATCGTTTAATGATAATAACAAATCGTTTGCCTCAAATGTAGGCATAAGAAACAGTCAAAGTTAAAAATTTAAGCGAGGGCCTTGCAGACTTGGTATACTTGTATTTAAATAATTTTATCACATTAATTAGTCTTTATAATATTGTCAATAAATGTTTTGTAACGCTGCTTTATCATTGTTTTCGTTTATTTCAGATTAAAAACGAAAACCCGACGCGAAGCCCGCACACGATCTAGTCAACACGCGACTTTTTACAATGAAATAGCACAAAGTGTTTTATTTTTTAAGTATTTTTTTTATACAACAGGTAAAACACATTTATATCGGGTATTTATCGCGTAGTTTTTTGTTCGACAAAAGTACGTACGCGATTAATACCTGGTTTTAGTTTGAAGGTAAAACACCTTCTTGTTGGCCCTGTAGGTATGGTTTTATCATTGAACAATATGAATATATTGTACTAGCTATACTAATAAATAGATATCCATAAAATACCTAATAATATTATTTTCATCATATTATGATGCTTGCCCCTTTTCAAGCCCTTTATTAATGACCTTATCGAGTAAGGAAATCAAATCCTTCTTCTTAGTTAATCATGGTAGGTATTGGTATTTAAGGAACTGATAAAGATCATTCGAGCTACCTATAGTTAGTTTCCAACAATCTGTTCCAACAATTGTTTCAATTGTAAATACCTACTTGTTTTAGTTTTGTAATCTTTGTTAATAATAATAAACGTTATCAATTCGCGTTCTTTACTCAAGCAATTAAAGTATCGCTTAGAGAAATTATGACTGACTTTGAAATGTTCACATCTAACTTATTTAAATAAGTAGCTAATTTTTATATCCATCATTTTTAAATATTGTCAAAAAGAATTCTGTCTGTTATATATAACTTAAATTTGCCCTGATAATAGGTATATTTCTTTAATGGGTCCCCGTATCAAGTCGGGAAATGTATATATCATCTATATAATGGTGTTCCTTTTACTTGTTTAGGTACGATACATTTTAAATCATTGAAATCTGTCCATTGGTTGCGAAGATATTACACATTTTGTAAAAGCCAAAAGCGGGGCGGCCGTAGAGATCCTTGTGACGTCACGATTACCTTTCCTATACGAAATATTACCTCGGTGCCAACAATTGGGGTTATGCCAGAAATAAGTGTTACCTACCTTGTTTGTCATTAGTTTTCTAAGTGTAAGTGAGAATGCAGATTTTAAAAGCACGTTTTGCACTGCGGGCTTCTGCGTCACAGTTTCAAGCATGGAGTGTATCAAAAAGCCGGACAGCAAGCTCGGTAAGCTAATTATACGTCATTGCAATATCTAACTTTAATGTCGGGGTATTATGGTATTTTTTAAGTTGTTACAGTGTTTTTATTAAAGTTTGAAAAACACTAAAGATGAAGTGAAGTAGGTAAAAGCGTAAGTATTTACATGGTATGATATACATGTATTTATATAAATTAGGTAGCGGCAGCGCTAGTAAGTAACGCCTCAAATAAAAAATGTAATATTAAATACATACAATTAAAAACAGTACAAATGGTGGCCTTAGTGCTGAGAGCTAATCTCCAAGGCAACCTTGACTCAAACCTTCCCAATTAAATAATTTTTGTGATCACTCTACCAATTGACGCACGAAAAACTAAAAAAAATAAAAAAACTAGTATAAACTAGTATCTTTTTCAACGGTACTAAGGACACATAGTAGTATCACTTGTACCATTGATGGTACAAATTAATGGTACTATAGACACAAGGCGATAATTTTTTAACGAATATATTTTTAAGAATATTTATTTGATTCTAATGGTGAAAGAATTTTTAAATCGGTCCAGTAGTAACGGAGCCTATTCAATTTAAAGAAACAAACAATAATCAAATCTTTCCTCTTTATGAGTTATTAAGACAATTATCTACTAAGAACATAGACTACCGTACCGTTTATTAAGACAATTATCTACTAAGAACATAGACTTTATTATCTAGCATAAAATGTTTGACAGGGGTGGGCATATCATGCTTCATATGACATTTAAAATAATTTTTTCATTGACATTTAAATTTTTAAATAATTTTTTCATTGACATTTAAATTTCTGGACATTCATTGAATTGCTTCTATAATTATATTTAATTGAATACTTAATAATACCTATAAATAAATATTTTTTGACATATAAAATATGATAAGCTTACAAATTGTGTGTATTATACCGATCTTAAACATTTAAATACTTATTAATAATATGAAATTGTAAACTAAGAACTCAGAATTATGCCACGCCCTTACAGGGTTCATGTAATTTCTACCTATTAAAATGTAACATCTTGTAAAGGACATGAATGCAATAAATAAATAAATAAATAAATGATATTATTAGCGGTCCGCCACGGCTTCACACAAGTTTTTACAAAAATTTAATTTTTAATGCGGTTCCTAACTTTTTGAAAATATTTTACAACCTATGTTCATCACGGTTAATTTAGGATTCTAATGGTGAAAGAATTTTTCTTTTCGGTCCAGTAGTTTCAGAGCACCTACTCAATTAAAACAATCAATCCAATATTTTCCTCTTTATAATATTAGTATAGATATTAATATAATTACTGAGTAAAGTATATCAGTTATATTGAACTGGATCAGCTGCTTCACATTGAGCAGTAGAGGTACCTTCGAGAAAATGACTTATGATTATGACACCCTGATGTATGAGTTTACGAATACGGGTGTGGCACAATCTAGTACACCTTTACCAATAGAAGGGTTTGGTCAATGCCGTACTTGGGTAAACTACTTGCGATAAAGTCTTTTAAGTGAGTAGTAGTCATTTGTATTTTGTGTTTTTACTGGGTCATACATAAAATAAAGCAGGCGCCTATAACCAGAGCCCAATCGGAAGCGGAATGGGCGCGCTTATGAAATATCGGCAGCTTATTTCTATTCAAAAAGCTGATGTTTCCAATGGTCAAGTGCATCTGTACCTACTCTGGTTACAGCACCATAAGTACTACTGTCCCATATTAAATAAATCCTACCGTAGAGTCTGTATAAGCCGCGCAGATAGAGAATAGATCTGAAAATGGCGGCGGGTACGCATGGTACGGTTGGCAAAACAAGTTCTCAAACATCGATTTTTATTGACTTTTTTTGTTGTTGCTGGTTTTTGAACAAGACAGGCGGTACCTGCCTAGCTAAATGATTATTAGTTCTTTACAAGACACAAGAAAAGGATTTAGCTTAAAAATGTACGAATCAGACAGAGAATTTGAAGTAAATTTCATTTATTTTTATGGCTTTGAAACGACCAACAGGGGAGAAAAGGTTTTATAAACCGCTTGGTCCAGCAGTTTCCTGGTCATCTGAACCCATAATTGGTTCAATTCCCTCCATCAATTCATTATAATCCTCCATGGACTGGCCACTTTTACAGTCCTGGTCTTCATAGTCGTCACTTTCATCTTCGCTGTCGCTGTTCATACCGACACTGATAATGAAGTCCTCTATTTCCCTCTCCCTACCTACATCGCGATTCCAGTATAACAATATAACAATCAAACGTAACGCAAACAAATAACAATCAAACTCAACAAAAACAACAATGAATATCAACGAAAACAACAAAATAACGGAACGATAACTCGGAGTGCGTCAAGTAGCGTGGAAAGCGAATCCTGACTGACTATTTTTTTGTAGCGCGTACTTCACTGTGTGAGTATAGACAGCGATATAGAGTGAGCGAGAACGCATGCGAGCGGACGCCATTTTCAGATCTATTCTCTATCTGCGCGGCTTATACCAGTACCGTATTCTAAGTTTATACCTTTCGGATTATAATGTTTAGTAATTAACGGGTATTTATCGCGTTTTTTTACTCTCGACGTTTCAACCGGTTTGCACTCTGTCGTGGTCACGAGAAGACGATGAGAAAAAAAACGCGATAAATACCCGTTAATTACTAAACGTTATGTGTTCAGATCGCGTAAGTTTAAAAACTTTCGGATTATTCCAATCAAGATTCTAAATTTCGAAATGTAGAACACTTCCCGAGCAATGTGAATGGCGAATATGTTACGAATAGGTACTCCAAAAACTCAACTTACCTACGCCCCGTAATGAATTCGAAGTAGAAAAATGCAATATATTATGCTGTTTACAGGAACCCACAATTATTGATAGTTATTTATATGTTTGTGTACTGTAAGGATTAACAAATAAATTTTATTTTATTTATTTTTTTTTATTTTCGCACTTAATAAAAGACAATCAGGGAAAAAAATCTACTTGTAGTTGGTACAAGGACCAATTAAACAAGATTGCTTGTTCAATTGTATGTATCTTTGGCCATTCACATTCTGCGAGCGATCAATCTCCGATAACCATCGCCAAGTGCTCGTAATCTGCATATCAAATTATGAGAGACTGATTACTCTGATTAGTGATGATTGGATAATGATAACAAGCCAGTATTTTACTGGTGGGATTTGTGAGGCTCAACTCCACTAACGCTTTAGATAGGCAATCATCATCATCATCAGCCTATGTTAGTCCACTGTTGGACATAGGCCTCCCCTAATGAGCGCCATAGCGCCCTGTCTTCGGCTTGTCGCATCCAGCATCTGCCAGCAGTCTTTCGCAGATCGTCATCCCACCTGGCCGGAGGGCGTCCTACACTACGTTTACCGAGTCGCGGTCTCCACTCAAGAACACGTTTACCCCAGCGGTTATCGGTTCTTCGCGAAATATGGCCGGCCCACTGCCACTTCAGTTTGCTAATTCTCTGAGCTATGTCGATGACTTTAGTTCTCTGTCGGATGAATTCGTTACGAATCCTATCTTTCAGAGAAACTCCGAGCATAGCTCTTTCCATAGCGCGCTGAGCGACTTTGAACTGGTGGACCAACCCTATCGTGAGTGTCCACGTCTCAGCTCCGTAGGTCATGACTGGTAGGACGCACTGATTAAAAACTTTCGTTTTCAAACATTGCGGTATGGATGACGAGAAGACTCGACGTAGTTTTCCGAATGCTGCCTAGCCTAGCTGGATCCTCCTCTTGGCTTCCTTCTCGAAATTGTTTTTACCCAACTGCAAAATCTGCCCGAGGTAAGTGTACTCAGAAACAATTTCGAGAAGGTGGCCATGTACGATCACCGGTCTTGGATCAATGTGGGCATTGATCATGACTTTGGTTTTATCCAAATTCATGCCAAGACCGATACATCGGGAGGCTGAAGCTAGACTGTCCAGCATCCGGTTCAGCTCCTCTAGCGACTCCGCCATTAAGACTATGTCATCAGCGAATCGCAGGTGTGAGATGTAGTCGCCGTTTATGTTGATGCCCTTGTCTTTCCAGTCCAGCGTCTTAAACATATCTTCCAACGCGCTCGTGAACAGTTTCGGGGATATGACATCCCCCTGCCTCACTCCTCTGCGCAGTTGGATTGGTTTAGTCTGCTGGTCCTGTACTCGGACACTCATCGTAGCGGCTTCGTAGAGACATCTCAGCACCTCGATATAACGATAGTCTACTTGGCATCGCCGTAAGGATTGTAGAACAGCCCAGGTTTCAACGGAGTCAAAAGCCTTCTCATAGTCCACAAAAGCCAGACACAGGGGCTGATTATACTCTTCGGACTTCTGTATAATCTGCCTCACTGTGTGAATGTGGTCTATGGTACCATATCCTCCGCGAAACCCAGCCTGCTCCGGTGGCTGAAACTCGTCGAGTCTCCTGGCGAGACGGTTCGATATAACTCGTGAGAAAAGCTTATAGACGTGACTTAGGAGCGAGATGGGTCTATAATTTTTAAGAAGGGTTTTATCTCCCTTCTTAAAAAAGAGCACCACCAAACTCCCACTCCACGCCTTTGGAGTTCTCCCACTGTGAAGGACGGCGTTGAAGAGGCTCTGTAACTCCTGTATAACAGGGTATCCTCCAGCTTTCAAAAGCTCTGATGTTATTCCGTCCTCACCGGGGGCTTTTCCATTTTTAAGCTGCCTCAGAGCTAACACGATCTCGTCTTGACTGATGTCTGGCAGTTCGTCGGTATAGTGGCGTATCAAGGTGGCTCTAGAATCGTGGTCGTCTCGTTGGGAACGGGGAGCATGTGCAGCGTATAAACGGCCATAAAAGTCCTCTATCTCGGCCGATATCTCCGGCTTCGACAATACGGTCCTTCCGTCGTGCGTTGAAAGCTTCGTCAGGTGGCTCCTTCCAAGCTGCTGAGTGAATACTTTGGACCCTCGGTTTCGCTCTATCGCCTCTTCAATGAGGCGTGTATTAGAGCTCCGAAGGTCGCATCGTACCATCTTCGCAATTCGCTTGTTCAGGTCTGACCTCTCTGACGAAGTCGCTTGGGTGGTTTCCCGTCTTTTTGTCATCAGCCCAAGAATCTCATCCGAGAGTGGACTTCTTACCAGTACGCTGCTTTTTGCAAAACTTGATGCCCTCGTCCCTCAGCGTTTCTACCAGATTGTGTAGGGTCTCGTCAGCGTCATCAGTGGGTTCCAAGGCAGCGAATCTATCCCCGAGAAGCTGCTGAAACTTCTCGGTGCCCGCCATGATTTGGATTGGGTTCGGTCGGAGCGTGGACTTCATCAGACGGTTTCTTTCAAGCTTCAAATTTATATTCAGAGAGCCTCGAAGGAGTCGGTGATCAGATCCGGTATTGAACCTGTTGATCACTGAGACATCTCTGAATATATGCTTGCTATCCGTCATGATGAAGTCGATCTCATTTTTTGTCACAGAATCGGGACTCCGCCATGTCCACTTCCTTTGGGGCTGTTTCTTAAAGAAAGAGTTCATTAAGAACAGCCCCTCTTTCTCAAGGAAGTTGACGAGCATTTGTCCCCTGTGATTTCGAACACCAAAACCATGCGGGCCTATTCGGGATTCGTTGCCAGTCTGGGTTCCCACCTTGCCGTTAAAGTCCCCCATAACAACGTTGAAGTGAGCCTTGGTGGTGTGATGTAAGGCTTTGGATATGTCTTCGTACATATCCTCCACTTCATCATCCGAGTGTGTCGAGGTCGGTGCGTAGACCTGAATGACCTTCAAGCTGTAGCGCTTAGACAGGATCAGGTACGCTACCCTGGTCACAATCAAACATTCACACATCAACACAATCACACATCAAAAACCTTAGAATTACAATTATTTTTAAATCATTTAAATGTAGATGTTATGTGTATAACAGAACACTGGATTGTAAAAAAACAGTTACTTCCCTTTTATGCTAGCTATTGTTTTGCAAGTTTCTTTAAAAGAAACGCTGCTATACGTGGTGGCTCTCTAATTATAGTTAAAAATAGTCTTAAATATAAAGAAAGGAAAGATATTGTAAAACTCTCAATTGAAAGGACTATAGAACTTTCTTGTGTGGAACTGGAGCGGCATATCGTAGTGTGTGTTTATCGCCCCCCCGACGCAAATCAGGCTGCTGATTTGCGTCGGGTACTATGGAAGAAGTTTTGCTAAAAGTATTTACATGTAGGAAAGATCTCATTGTCTGTGGCGATTTTAATATAGATATTTTAGCAAATCCTCTAGCCGAGAGATTGCTTAATTTATTCAAATGCTTTAGGTTACAGCATCTTTTTAATGATCCTACTAGGATAACACTAACATCTGCCACTTGTTTAGATAATGTTTACTGCAGTCAAACTCCAATCAACAAAGCAGTAATAACTCATTTCAAATCAGACCACTATGGTCAGAGCGTTAACTTTAGTTACAATTTGAAAGATAATAACAAAGTTCAGGAATATACCTACAGGCCTATCACAGAGAGCCGTATTAAGAATTTTCAAAGTAAAGTTGAACTAACCTTAGCTAATATATCTTGCTCTGATGACCCTAATGATCTTTTTGCTAAACTCTTGAATGCTATAAACAAAGAACACAATGAAATATTCAAACTTAAAACATGCTCAGTAAGAGATAGGGTCGGATTCATTGATTGGGCCACTCCTGGCATTTATAGAAGTAGGGATAGACTATACGATCTTTATAGTGATAGGAAAGCTATGTTACATGATCCTGTGTTTCTTTTGTATGTAACCAACTACTCGAAAACATTTAAGAAAGTCTGCAACACAGCAAAATGCCTATTTTTGAGGAAAAAAATATTAAATTCATCAAATAAAATAAAAGCAACATGGAGACTAATAAATAACGAAACTGGTAAATCAAAGCCATGTAATAGAGAAATTAGGTTAAAAGTTAATAATTCAATTCTTATTCAAGAACAAGATATTGCCGATGCTTTTGATGCATTCTTTTCTGATATCCCTAAAGTTGTTACCCGTTCTCTAAACTCCTCACCTTCATTGTCGGTTGAATTGTTAGAATCATCTGTTGTAAAATGTAATGAAGTTTTTATCTTCAGTCATGTAAACGCTAATGATGTAGTGAAAACTTTTAAATTAATTAATATCAAAAATACAGAGGATCTCTGGGGTATTTCAACGAAAGTACTAAGTTCAATCATCAAGGAAGTGGCTCCTTGTTTAGCCTTTATTTTCAATAGTTGCGTCGACGCAGGAGTTTTTCCTGATCTCATGAAATATAGTAAACTTGTTCCTCTTTATAAATCTGGTAGCCACACTGATCCGGCCAATTACAGGCCTATTTCCATACTACCTGCATTCAGCAAAATTTTTGAGAAAATAATTCTCACTCAGTTAACCTGCCACTTCAACGTTAATAGGTTATTCCATAAAAATCAATTTGGCTTCACCAAAGGTAGATCGACAACAGACGCAGGTACAGTTCTATTAAAACATATATTCGATGCTTGGGATAAAGCAAAAAACGCTATTGGTATATTTTGTGATCTTTCTAAAGCTTTTGATTGTGTAGATCATGGTACTTTAATTAGCAAATTGAAACATTATGGAATTAATAACAAGGCACTGGACCTTATGCAATCATATCTGTCTGATAGAGTTCAAAAAGTTGATATTGGTAAAGAAAGATCTAGAGGTTCGAAGATTGAATTAGGTGTTCCGCAAGGATCAATATTAGGTCCATTTTTATTTTTAGTTTATGTAAATGATCTTCCTTTTTTAGCAGAAGATTTTTGTGATATAGTCTTATTTGCTGATGATACTTCGTTGATTTTTAAAGTTGATAGAAATAAATATAATTATGACGACGTAAATAGTTCTCTGTCACAAATACTTGATTGGTTCACCGCCAATAACCTCTTACTCAATGCTAAAAAAACCAAATGCATAAAATTCATGTTACCAAATGTAAGAGAATTCCCTACTAAAATTATGCTAAGGGATGAGATAGTTCCTCTTGTAGACTCTACCATTTTCCTAGGGCTACATATTGATTCCTCTCTGCAATGGAGACCGCAAATTAATGCTCTTGCAGGCAGACTTAGTTCAGCAGCCTATGCAGTTCGAACAATTAGATATATTACCGATGAAGATACAGCTAGGTTAGTTTATTTCAGTTACTTCCATAGTATTATGTCCTATAGTATTTTGCTATGGGGACAGGCGGCGGACATACAGACTATCTTTGTACTTCAAAAAAGGGCGATCCGTGCGATTTATAAATTAAAGCCACGCGATTCTTTGAGAGAATTATTTAAAGAAATAAATATCTTGACAGTAATATCACAATACATCTATGAAAATTTAATGTATACGCATAAAAACAAAGACAACTTTTTGAAAAACTGTGATGTTCACGCTAGAAATACCAGAAACAAAAACAAATTACTTATACCATCGTACAGATTACATAAGGTAGGGAAGTCATTTATGGGAAATTGCGTGCGCTTCTATAATAAGCTTCCATCTGAAGCAACTGAGCTCCCTATTCGTAAATTTAAACAATACATAAAACAAAATCTTATTAAGAAAGCATTTTACTCGATAGATGATTACGTTAACGATAATAATGCTTGGCCAGATGTCGCTCCATTCCACACCGACAATAGCATGTAAGAAATTGAATGTTGTGCTTAGCTTCATATTATGTATTTAAATAATTATTGACATGTATCTAAATCATTTTAAACTTAGATTTAGATAGGCAATAACAAACATTGTATTAGACACATAAGTTATATGAATGTACTAGTGGTTTCTTTTTCACTTCTTCCACTAGTGGACAAAAAATTGAAGTGAAGAGAAATCAATAACATATTTATTTCTTTTTTATAATAATTAACTGTATAAAATTTGACTTGTCTAAGTGCTTATTTTGTAAGCCTAAAGAAATAAAGTTATTGAATCTGAATCTGAATCTGGTCGACACACTGGAGATTTCTTCGACGTTGTTAGAGAGGGCCTTATTGACGAGGAAACCTACGCCACCCTGGGATGTTTTATCACCCTCGCGAAAGTAGAGAAGATGGCCCGAGTCTAAGGTTACAGTGTCCTCCCCCTCTCTACGGACTTCACATAACCCTAGAACATGCCATTTAATGTTCTCTAGCTCCACTTCCAACTGCGCTAGATGGTGATCAAGCCTCAGAGTGCGTCCGTTAACGTTGCCAGGGTCAGTGTGTGTGGGGTGTGGTAGCCTAATGTAGCCCGGAGATTCCTAGCACCCCCTGCCCCGCCCCGTTACCGTGGCCGCTACCATGGCCAGGAATAGCGAGGCGGCCGGGAACTGGGGGCCATTTTGTGGCGGTTCTTATCATGGGGGTAATTGCCCATAATCCCCACGCTGGGCATGCGGGTTGGGGATCGCAGTTTAGTGGAGTAGTTCTGCAGAGGGCGCTGCTGCCCGCCCCCCGGTGTGTTTCCCTTAGTCGCCTCTTACGACACCCACGGGATGAGTTGGGGTGGTGAAATGATATATTTAGATAGGCAAGCTTGAACCAAATTCTGGTCTGGCTATACCTGATTTTTATGACAAACTAAATTTACATTTGCAAAAAGATAGTACTTATCACATTTATTAAAATTAAATTTTTTTTAAATAGAATTGTCTAGAAAACTTCATAGTGGGACCACCACCTACCACACTCTCGGCCAATAAAACAGGCCCTGATAGAATGGGAGAATATTCCCGAAAGTTGACTACAAATCCTCGTGTTCAGTATGCCAAACCGGCTTGAAGGCTTGAACCGGCTTAATCAGACCCCGAAGAGGCATTGGTACCAGTTATTTAAAATAAAAAAATATATAATGTGAAGCTATTATTCTTGCTGCGCAGAATAACAGCGCCTTCCGTTTATACCTAGCAGTCTGCATTAAGCTGAGCCTGGACCCATAGTGCTTTATCTATGCTCTTTATGATGTATTAAAAATTTATTGTCATTTCTAAATTGACTATTTTTCTCTTGTTTTATGTTGTGACAAATAAATGATGTGGTCTATTTTCGTATCACCTGTGAACAACAAAATTATAATTACTATCCTGGTTTTTCAGTTCTAGCGACGACACGTTAATTATTTGTTATAACTAAATAAAAATATGAAATAAATAAATAGAACCTAAGCATTTCAGTGCCATCCGTTGAGTAGTTACAAACATCCAGACTTTCACATTTATAATATTGGTGTGATGTGATTGTAAATACGCTATTACGACGCTATCTTTTGCCTGTCTAACGCCTTCAGCATTTTAACATCTCCAGATAACTTAAGTCACAGATACAAGTACAAGTCCAAAAGGCGGCGCGATGCCCCACGGCTCTAAGCTGGCCAGTGAATAAAAATAATAAATAATGCTGGACAATTCACACAGCATTATCTAGCCCTAAGCTAATGCATTAAAGTTTTCAGCAGAACGTACCTATGCACTGCGCAATCGAAATTAGACGATGTGCAGCTAGCGTTTCTGCGGTCAAATGCTCTCCTTGGGAATTAAAAACTCTGATTTAATTAATTTTCAGGACACGAAGAAAGTCGAGTACAAACCAATCAGAAGCCTTCTAGTCGCGAACCGGGGTGAAATCGCTATTCGAGTGTTCCGAGCATGTACCGAATTGGGGATCAGGTCGGTCGCTATCTACAGCGAGCAGGACAAACTGCAGATGCACAGGTATCTATAATAGTCTATTGTTCTACTTAAAAGATCCGAACGTACGCAAGATAGAGCGTCAGCCCCGTAGGTGAATTTTCGTATAATTTCTGATATTTTTTTAGCAACAAATTTTCTGCTTTCTTCTGCATCACGCATCACATCTGACATTTCTTACTTTTGAGTTTCGTTTAAATTGGTCCAAAATATTGGAAAATTCAAATCTCGAATCAAGGAAAATATCGCGTCATAAATGTCTTTAGAATTTCTTGTTGCTTCAAGGCTTGAGTGTAAATGAGGGTTTTTGTATTTCTAAATCCCAAAACCTACTGAAGAAGTCGTTGCGAATTTTTGCACCTATAATGTATACTAAAATATGCCTTGTAGTTAAAGAACGAGGGTAGTTAAATAACGAGGCATTACAAAGAATTAAGATAAGCTTTTATTATGTAGATTTATCAGGATTTGGACTTTGTCAAGCAAAAAAAAATTAACATATACTGATAAATAGTTCGATAAAAATAATAAACGTGTTAAGTAGCTACCACGCCCATCAAATTATTATCGGTCATTATATTGATTCTAATTAATATATCCGATAAAAAATACCTAAACTACTTACAAGCAATTGGCGACGTCATGGTATAAACAATGTCTTTGTATCATCATCCTATAATAGTCTATAACAGTCCACTGCTGGACATAGGCCTCCCCTAATGAGCGCCATAGATGGCATTATTCATCAATTAGGGGTTATTTATTGCCCATAATCCCCACTTTGTATAATCTTTGTATAATATGTATTATTTATGTAGCCTGTAAATTAATGCACATTAAAATATTCCACCACCGCACGTGATTTGGCGTAAATACCTTTTACGCCAAAAACGCGTGCGATTGGACATTATGACCATAATGTTATTTCTGTTGAACTTCATGCACTAAAGAACTTTAGTGTCTACATGAACTTGATTTAGGATTCAAGACTCTACTGACTGTAAAAATGTCATCCTTTTTATCAATAATCGCTATCTATCTATAAGTCTGCAGATCAGACTGAAATTTCGTCAATCATGACTATCATCATGCATGCGAAATTTCAGTCTGATCTGGTCAGTATACACAAATAGGGGAAAATAAAATAAAAGGTATTTATTTATTTTTATTTATTTATTTATGACACAAAATCCACAGCTCTTGGATATAAATTATAAAAAAAAACTTACAATGTAACCTACAGCCAAAACAGGATTTACATTTTATACAACAACACGCGATAAATATTCTTGGATATTCTAATTTTGAACTTACCTACTCTTCTAAAAGTATCTTCTCCTTACAGACAAAAAGCCGACGAGTCATACTTAGTCGGGAAAGGTCTGGCGCCAGTAGCAGCATACCTCAGTATTCCGGAGATCATAAGGGTTGCCAAGGAGAATAATGTTGACGCTGTACATCCTGGCTATGGACTTCTATCGGAACGGTAAGCGAAATTAGTAATGAAGAAAAGATTTCGTAGGTATTATATCGAATTGTGTATAACTATAATATTAACTGAGAGCACAACTTTATTAACATTTATCGGTAAGGCTTTATTTTTTAAGGTTAAGGCGCACGGGTATTTAAAAAAAATTGAATTTTTCATGCGGATTCCTAACTTTTTTGAAAATATTCTATAGCCTATGTTCATCAGGGAAAATTTAGGATTCTAATGGTGAAAGATTTTTTCAAATTGGTCCAGTAGTTTCAGAGCGTTTTCAATTAAAAAAAACAATCTAATCTTTCCTCTTCATAATATTAGTATACACTAGCGGTCCGCCCCGGCTTCGCACGGGTATTAAACAAAAATGTCAGAAATAATACACACTAACAGTATGGGTTTCACAGTTTTTATACGGGATCCCTTACTTTTTTTAACAGCATTGACGTTTTTGACATTGACTCGACACTCCATAACTGACACTGGCCCTAGAGAAAAAGCAAGCACCGTGCGCTATTTATATATTCAACCTCTTTATCTATTATGACGCGCCATAATAGAAAAAGAGGTTGAATATACAGCGCACGGTTCAATTAGTGAATTTTTCATGCGGATCCCTAACTTTTTAGAAAATATTATATAGCCTATGTTCATCACGGAAAATTTAGGATTCTAATGGTGAAAGAATTTTACAAATCGGTCCAGTAGTTTCGGAGCCTATTCAATTCAAACAAACAAACATATAAACAAACAATCAAATCTTTCCTCTTTATAATATTAGTATACATAAAGAAGAATACAACAAGATCAAATTAGAAAAATACTAATACTAATTTGGTTCTGTTATTTAATTGTTGTTTTCTTTAACAAACAATTTAGCTGCAAACTTTTAGAAACAGTCTAGCTAGATAATACTTGTTTAAGAGTGTACCTTATGTAATTTTATAGTTAGAAATCGTTATTTATCTCAGAATCTGTGAAAGCTACCACCTTCATATTTAGGTAAATGATAATCCGAACTTTTATCTTGGATTCCGTCAAAAACACAATTGGTGAAAATTTTCTCGATACTTTTATTTTTTTTTAAATACATGTTTTGCACACATTTTTAGCAATTGCTCCTGCTATTTATCTCAGGAACCACCTCATTTTTTTGTTGGATTTTTGTTTTGTCAAGAAACGTAGTAGAATTTCTTCGTTTTCGTCTTTTTAATTTTTCGATTAGTTGTGTAAATAACTTGTAATTAGGCATAACAGTTTTGGAAATATAAAATACGGAGCACGTCTATCGCTCTGTGCTTCTCACTCATACGAAAATCATATCTTGTCATTCTGCTCGAAATTTGAATTTTGGCTGAGGTATGGCACGCTCTTACGTTTAAAAAACACAGACAAACACACAAACACACAATCTTACACAAGACTATAGGTCGAAACCTGTATACTTTCCTTCTAAGTTTTAAAGAATTGTATACCTGAATCCCGTATAATTATGGTTACAGGGCGGACTTCGCTCAAGCCATCATTGACGCAGGCCTACGCTTCGTGGGGCCGCATCCAAGGGTCGTTCATCAGATGGGTGACAAGGTCGCCGCCAGGAAAGCGGCTATCGATGCAAGTATGTATGTTTTTTTTTAATATAATTTAAATAAATATTGCTGGACAATCCACACAGCTTCATCTAGCCCCAAGCTAAGCAGAGCTTGTGTTATGGGTACTAGATGACTGATATACATAATACAAAATTATTAAATAGATAGATATTTTTTTATTATACATAGAAAACAACCAGAACCCCTGAACAAATATTTGCAGATCGTACAAATATTTGTCCAGAGGCGGGAATCGAACCCGCAACCTCCTGCGTCGCAGGCGGACCTTCGCCCACCGCGCCACGGTGGTGGTCGATGTTTAACTCCGAACTGCGATCCCCAAACCGCATGCCCAGCGTGGGGATTATGGGCAATAACACCCAAATGATAAATAAAGCTATCTATGGCGGTCAATAATGTGGGCTGATGATGATGATGATGATGGCGCTCAATACAACAGGGGAGATCTATGTTCAGCAGTGGCAAATATAGGCTGACGAGAATGTATGTTATGTAACCTACTTGCTACTCATCACCATCTCAGCCTAATAGCCGAACATAGGCCTCGCGAGCCTCGCGGGTAAACGTGCTCTTGAGTGGAGACCGCGACTCGGACAACGTAGTGTAGAACGCCCTGTGGGATGGCGATCTGCGAATTAGGGGAGGACTATGTCCAGCAGCTGACTAACATGGGCTGGTGTTGAAGATTAAGCCTCGCGACGCCAAAGATCCACATTTACTCGATGTTCGGAAGCTGCACTTTCAAATAGCTGTGCTGGCTGCTCTTATCTATACTAATATTATAAAGTGGAAAGATTTGATTGTTTGTTTGTTTGTTTGAATTGAATAGGCTCCGAAACTACTGGACCGATTTGAAAAATTCTTTCACCATTAGAATCCTAAATTTTCCCTGATGAACATAGGCTCTATAATATTTTCAAAAAAATTAGGGACCCGCATGAAAAATTCAATAATTAAACCGTGTGCTATGTATTCAACCTCTTTCTATTATGGCGCGGAGCCATAATAGAAAAAGAGGTTGAATATATAGCGCACGCTGCTTGCTTTTTCTCTACGGCCAGTGTCAGTTATGGAGTATCGAGTCAATGTCAAAAACCCCAATGCTGTTAAAAAAGTAAGGGATCCGTATGAAAACTGTGAAACCCATCGTGTTCATGTGTATAATTTCTGAAATTTTTGATTAATACCCGTGCGAAGCCTGGGCAGACCGCTAGTGTCTTTATATTTATGTTATTTCTAGAGTATTATATTTATTGTTATTGTTTGCAGAGGTGCCAATCGTCCCGGGTACCGATGGACCAGTGACCACGAAAGAAGAGGCCAAGGCTTTCTGCGAGAAACATGGCCTTCCAGTTATATTCAAGGTACAACACACACTTGACTGATTCAGAACCCATCTGGCTTGTACAAGTTTGTACAACTGTAGTATAATAATAGGTACTTACCGGAGATTATATGCAACACCTACTAAAAAAATAATAATAATGCTGGACCATTCCAGAAGTCATTTATAACGGGATATTAACCATGATTAGAGTTTTGAGTTTTCCAATATTTCGAGTTGCGTTCTATAGTGAAACCGATGGTAGTGGCAACGTTCGTAGCAAAAGACAAAGAAAGATGGTAGATCGGTAGGTATATCTGCCACTAAAATCTAACTCGCAGCGACCTTCAGTTGTTCCGTGATCATGGCGCTTGAAACTGTGCCGAAATATTGGAAAACTGATGTATGTATTATTTATTGATTGATCTTGTTTTTTTTATAAATATATATGTATGTGATATATTTTATTAAGTCAAGTCATCTAGTGTCCATTTTTTTTATTTATCTCTTGGTGGATTTAGTATCGCTGCGGCCATTGATAGGCCTATTGTGATCGCCACTTCGCAGGTTCACCGCCGAAGATGCGGCGTTACAGTTCGCCACTTACCCTTGCAGCTGCTAGGAACTGTAGGATTTTCTTTAGGGTGATGTTTCGTGGTTCATCTGGGCTAAGCAGGTGCTTGCCCAGACTGGTGCCCATAACACAAACTCTGCTCAACTTGGGGCCAGATAATGCTGTGTAGATTGTCCAGCTGTATTTATTATTATATTTCTAGGCGGCGTACGGCGGCGGTGGCCGCGGTATGCGGGTAGTCCGAGATATGAGTGAAGTGGAGTCATCTTTCGACATCGCCTCGTCGGAAGCTCTGAACGCATTCGGCAACGGATCCATGTTCATTGAGAGGTTCATCGAGAGGCCGAGGCATATCGAGGTGCAATTGCTTGGTATGGTAATTTTTATACTTTTTATTTATTTTTTTACGTTTATTAGCGTGTGCACTTTTTTCGGGACGCAATTACTGATTGATTTGATCTTATTTTTATTACTTGAATTGTGCAACAAAAAAAAACAGCCTTGCTTTGATATACTAGTGGTTTCTTTCCATTTCTTCCACTAGTGGACAATATAAAGATAAGAGAAAATCAATAACACTTTATTCCTCATTTAAAACTTTGATTAACAAAGAAAATTACAATTAAATAACCAAATTAGGACAAGTATTCAGAATTTAAACTATTGAGGTAACTGTAGACTATTGCAAACAAACTATAGGTGCTCAACTGATCGATTCAATACCAGTCAGAAGCGTCCAAGACACTCATTTATTTTACCAAATTGACTTATATATACGAGTGCTTATTTTGCCTTAAAAATAAGCCTTAAGGCTCCGGGCACGGATGAACCAAAATGATTTGTAATTTGAGCATATTTTTACCATGATCTGCTATTATTTGTATTAGAATAGTATTTATCTAGGTTCCTACAACAAAAAAAAATCAAAACACTTCAATGAATTGAAATTACACCAAATCGGTTTTTTGCAAAGAAAACACATTTTCTTATTATTTGTGTAGATAGACAATTATTTTCAAATAAGTTATAAGTTTGGACATGCCTCAAATACTTATTGACTGTTGTTACAGGTGACAAGGCAGGCAACGTTGTGCATTTGTACGAGCGAGATTGTTCTGTGCAAAGACGGCACCAGAAGGTCGTTGAAATCGCGCCGGCGCCGAAACTTGACCCTGAGGTGAGTTTAATAAAAAAAAATTCTTTGTAGTTGTACAAAAAATAAAATAGTGTCAAAATAAAATAAAATAAAACAACAGATTACATCGCTCTAGGTATAAAGCTCACCCACATTATGTAACTTTCTGACTCTCTCAATCATATTGCTGGAAGAGAACTCTTTTTAGGGTTAATCTCGCCTTTGCCATTTCTTTTACATTTTAATGGTTTTTTTGTATATTTTATCGTGCAATAAAGAATTAAGAAGCTCAGAGAGTTAGTAATGTTGTTATAGTTAATTAAATGATATTATCGCTACGCTCCGGTGCCAAACCGTCTGTCTCGGGTCTAAATAAGTTACTTCAAACCCTAGGGTTACAATGTACTATTGTTCAACGACAAAAATGGTGGCAATAAAAAGCCCACGCAACAATTATGCCTAGAGCGATTTTTGTTGGTGTCTGTATTTACTTATATATTCCAGACGCGAGACAAAATGACGGCGTGCGCTGTACACCTCGCGAAAAGCGTTGGTTATGAGAACGCGGGTACCGTGGAGTTCTTACTTGACGACAAAGGAAACTTCTTCTTCATTGAAGTTAATGCTAGGTATGCTTCTACTGCTTCTACTGTGGTGCCGGCATAGAATTTCACCACCCCAACTCTTCCCGTGGGTGTCGTAAGAGGCGACTAAGGGAGACACACCGGGGGGCGGGCAGCAGCGCCCTCTGAAGAACTCCACCGAACTGCGATCCCCAACCCGCATGCCCAGCGTGGGGATTAGGGGCATTAACCCCCAAATGACAAATAAAACCATCTATGGCGCTTATTTGGGGAGGCCTATGTCCAGAAGGGGACTAATTATAGGCTGATGATGATGATGATGATGATGCTTTAACAAGATTCTTACCGCTGTTTCGCTTGCTTCCTGAACAAAAGTTAACTATAGCACGCAGGAATTTAAAAATACTTTACTCTTTCTAACAGCGGTCCGTCCCGGTTTCGTAAGGGTATTTAACCAAAATTCATTAATTATACATTTTACGGACCTATATGAGCCGTAGTTTTTAAGTATTTTACATCTTGTACTTAACTAATTTTGCCTACTTAAATTAAATGATTCATTATAATTAATTATCAACTAATAATTTATTTTACAGATTACAAGTAGAACACACTATAACAGAAGAAGTTACGGGTATAGACCTCGTCCAATCGCAGATCAGAGTGGCGGAAGGCATGACGTTACCGGAGTTAGGGTTAACGCAAGACAAGATAAGGACGGATGGCTACGCGATACAATGCAGGGTTACTACGGAGGATCCCGCTAATAACTTCCAACCTAGCACGGGGAGGATTGAGGTGTTCAGGTAAAATAGACTTTGTTATTTATAAGATAAGCCTTTATTTTTATTGATGGCTTTTATTGAGGATCCCGCGAATAACTTACAACCTAGCACGGGGAGGATTGAGGTGTTCAGGTAAAATAGACTTTGTTATTTATAAGATAAGCCTTTATTTTTATTGATGGGTTCCGTGGCGCGGTTAACGAATGTCTGCGAGGTTTCGGGTTCAACTCCCGTCTCGGGAAAAAAGTATATACGATTTGCAGATCAAATATCTGCAGATCGTTCATACATTTCTCAGGGAGTTTGTAATATTTCCTATGTATAAACAAATATCTATCTATGTAATATATTTAAATTAGAATAACAGTCATGCTGGTTTGATAACACACTGCAGACCGCTGACAATGGCTGTTTTGGGTACCAAATATCTTTCCGATTTTCGTATACTGGAAGGCTGGATTTGTGAATCAGCGCATACTATAATTGCATGAAAAATCAAGAGACCATCGCGCCAAAAATATCTAAAGAAAATAATCTAGTGAGATGATTTGGCAAAGGATAACACATTATGTCTCTTTCAGACCATTGTGGATCTTACGCCGTGGTAGTAAAGCTGATTTTCTTTCAGGTCCGGAGAGGGTATGGGTATTCGTCTAGATTCCGCTTCTACCTACGCTGGCGCTGTCATTTCTCCATACTACGATTCTCTACTTGTCAAAGTGAGTGCAAATTTATAACGGCCACAGATAACATAATACCTCGGCGAAAGGTTGGATGTTTATTACTGCTCCAAAAATATTGAATGGCTTGAGACGAGGTTTTGCTAAGATGTGCTTCAAGTTCTAACCCTTCAATAAATCCTTTATTCTCAAAAAAATCATGTCTAGTTGTGATACAATATCATATTATAATTAGTAATGATGTTATTTCTTTTATATTATTTTTATTATTTATAGTTTTCTGATCCGATGTGTGTATCGATTATAAATAGATTATAATAAGTATTTGCAATATTTGTAACAGAGCGAGTTGAATGTACCACCTATTAACTAGATAGGTGGATTTATATTCATTGCTTTAATATATACACCGTAGAGACTGAAGCTTACAGACAAACCGTAACATGGGTTAAGTTACGTATAGATTAAATAAGTACTTACTATAAAATAAATGAAAAAATATATAGGTACAGGGTGATTGGTAGCTGGATGCAAAGCTTGAAGGTGAAGCTAGCGCAGATCATTTGTAACCAATTGAGCCATGGTTGTCGTAGACAATGTCCCATAATTTTTTTCCCAAAATTCTTAATTATTTAAAAAGTTATCTGAAATCCTACATTAAATTGATCATATAAGGTGGCCCCTGTGCGTGTTGCCCCAACTAACTTTACCGTTGAGGCGCCCTCTCGCCAAAAGTCCGGTAACGCTGTCATAGCCATCTGCGGTCAACAGCATTATAGTCCATTCAAAAAAAAACCTTTTGTATAAAAAAAGTTAGGACTTACTGAACCATGAAACCTTTTCCAGGTGATCTCCCACGCCGGTGACCTTCCTGCATCAGCTGCGAAGATGAACCGCGCACTTAGAGAGTTCAGGATCCGAGGCGTCAAGACAAACATACCGTTCCTCCTCAATGTGCTAGAGAATCAGAAGTTCCTTAATGGTATGACAAATCAAAAATCAATCAAAGTGCTTTAATTCTTTAGATCTTACAGGACTCTTGGACACGTCAAATCAATCTTTATTTCCTTAGACTTTACAGTTTGGACAAGTCACAAAATACAAATTACAATCCTGAGGGCTTTTATGCAAATAATCATTTTAAAAAAGTTGTTTATTGAATTTATATATTTAAATTATATTTATTTATATATTTAAATATTGTCTAAGTTGTAAAGTTTTGAGATATAATTTAAATTCCTAAAATTTCCCCTGAATGAGGGTAAGCACTTTAAAAACCGTCTATTTTCAGCAATTTCAACACTGCAGAAAAAACACAAATAATCAAATTAATTTTGTCTCGGTCTGGCATACCCATAGAACGACTATTATAACGACTCTCCAAACTAATTATGGAAAGAGACCGTTTTGTATCTCCTTGCAAAAATATTTCGGTTTTATCTATATTTACTATTTATGTAATCATGTTTTTGTACGCGTCGCAAATAAAAATATTCTATCCCATTCTAAAAAGGATATTTCGTATTGAAACAACTCTTTCTCCACAGGTTCCAAATGATATTTTGTTTTGTTCCAAATGAATTGAAACAATTATTTCTCCACAGGCTCAGTCGACACTTACTTCATAGACGAGAATCCCCAACTGTTCATGTTCCGCCCGTCACAGAACCGAGCTCAGAAGATACTCAACTACCTCGGCTATGTCATGGTCAATGGACCAGCTACGCCGCTCGCGACGCCAATACCGCCAGCTGATGTCAAGCCTTTCATACCGCCGGTACCGCTAGGTAAGACCAAACAGCCTTATTGTCTAAGAAATCCATTACCACTGCAAACCGATTACCAGTTGTAGACCCAGTCAGGCCTTATTGTCTAACTTGAAATCCATTACCAGGGTCCTTCAAACCGATTACCCGTAGACCCAGTCAGAATGTTGTCGGTATTGTCTAAGGTATTCAACAGGTCTTCGGTTTCAGCTTTTTAATTTACACAATACGAAGGTGACAATCGAAGTCCAGGCTAGGTTTGAAGTGTCAAACTGATGCAGATTACGATTACCAGTTGTGTAGACAATAGAGACAATATTCGCCCGCTTTGTTTATGTTTTCTCTGGATTTATAGCCTATGTTATAGGATATAAATCTGGTATATTTTTTGGTATTTGTTTTTAAAAATACTTAGCCGCTTTACAAAATGCGGGTAAACCTACTAAACCTTAATACTAAAGCATCATATAACGCATTGCCTGAGAGATTGTGGAGTGAAATTGATACATAAATAAAATAAATAACATTTACATCTGGATGATACTAGTGCCTTTGTTGGTATTTATATTTTTTGTAGTACCTACTAGTAAATAGAGTCTTGGGAAGCTTTTGATATAGATCAATTGAGCTACCTGTAGATTGTTTGCAAATCTCTGCAGTTGTAGTCATGTACTTTTTGCAGTGCCGTAATCAAAATAACCAGAAAATGAAGTAAGAAACAAAATATACAAATAAAGTGACATAGATAAATTACTAGGTGGCATAATAGCTAAGGATCAGTATTGTATTCCGAAAAAAAAAATACAAATATAATAACACGATACCAGAAATCAATTAAGAATTGGCAAAGATTTAATATAAGTTTAATATTTTTCAGTTTCTTCTGGCTATCACCATGGTAGGTTAATAAAAAAATGAGCTTTGTTGCAATTATTCTATGTGCTATATAAATTATATATTACCTAATTTGCGTTTGTATATTATGCAATATTATTTGCGATTTTAAAAAGTAATCTCTTCTTTACAGCTTTGCCTTTGAAAGATATAAGTACTCGTAAGTTTTCGTGGCACTGGTGCTCTTAAGTTATATTATTGACTAAAATATCATTATTTATTATTCGACTTGTTCAATAACTTATTTGTTGTATTTATTCGATGGCTAGAGTCGTTCATAGTATTTTTTTTTAAATATGCATTCATTGCAGCTTTAAATGTTTCTTGGCTTGAGTTTTTGGGAAATCATCACATCTTTTTGAGTGTCATTAGTCCATTATTATTACTTAGGGTGGTCAAGAACTATTGTTAAGATATTCTTATAACACACTTTTTTCATTCTGAGCACTACACAGAGTCAAAATCAAAATCCTAGACAAAAACTAACAACGATATTCAAAATGTTCCATTCCTTGATAATTCAATGTGGTTATAAAATATACCCCTTCTTCCATTCTTGTAACGATTTTTTCATTAACATTTTCTTGAAGCATATCAATCCACACATAACGTACCTAATGTTAATCTATTAATTTTATCAATACATTCTTTCTGTAGTTCTCTTTCTGCTCTCGGCGCACATTCCCAGGTAGATAAGTGTGTCCGTGATGCTGGGTAGTCGTGGTAGGTAGATAATGGGTTGATTATAGAATTAATTCTAGATTCAATATAGAAAAATAATTCATTAATTCCTTCAATTGATTAACCCTTTGACTACCGAGCATCAGAAACTCACTGGGCAAGTTCTAGCAATTAAAGTGTTAAAGAAAAAATCTTTCACATTGCCTCCACGCATAGATAATCATTTTGGCAACATTTCTTGACCATTCCACTCGGGCATGGTAATTGTAATCGGTGATCTCTTAATTTTGCACTCCATGCATTTAAACGCACTAGCAGTTTATCACTAAAACATGGTTTCAGACCTTTCGCCAGAGGCCCAAAAAAGACAGCAACAGACGGGCGAAAATACAGGTAAGAGCTGTTGTTTTTTTTATTATTGTTTTTTTTGGTGCAACATTAACTACATTGACATTATGTTTGGAAATAACAACATTAACTTTTTAACTCGGACCTAAAGGTTGTCGCAGATCAGGGCACTGGTATCGCACAGCTCAAAAATGTACATTAAAATATAGGCTTTTACTTGTAACATTTAGATGCATTTAAAATTGAAGGCATCGGATGACAGTTCGCGGGCTACATGTTTGCAGCTGATGGGAAGCCACACGATCTAAAGCTCAGTACTCACATACGGTATTACTCGATCGAGCTAAACTGTCGAGTAAAACCCATGGCATGGGCTTTCGTCCACACATTGAGCATTGATCTATCGAGTGAGGCGCGCCGTTCAGTATTCACCGAACCGTTCGAGCCAAAGGATGTCTGTGCAACAAAGGAGACGGTGGCTGTATTTAGCAAAAAATATAAAATAAAATTTAATAAACAATAGAAGACTGACGCTCGCCTCGCGCCACTCGCAGTCACGTACACACGTTCGAGTCAAGATTGACGGATCGCTTCGAGTAGGATCGAAGGAAATTACTTTCATTTAATTCCATCGAGCCGGCTCGGTGCGAGCCTTCGAGCTGTGAGTTTTGCGGTCCACACGTTGATTTTTACTCGACTTCGAGTAAAACTATCGAGTAATACCGTATGTGAGTACTGAGCTTTAGGAGTGTAACATTTTTGTGCTATGCGGTACATGAATTGCTGTTGAATGTATATGCGCATAGCTTAATTTCTTTCTAAAATAATCTCATATAAATATAGTATGATACATTTTCATACATACATACATAATGTATCATTGGTCCGTAGGGGAAATAAAAATTATTCAAGAAAATCCTAGAATGGTTTTTTCTAGGATGGGTATAAAAAGCGTCATCCTACATCTTGTCACTCATCTCCACATCGACATATATTTAAACGAAAAAGAGAGCAGTGAAATTTATCTAGTAACAATGACGCAGGTAGAAGTCTCTCCGTACATACTGTGTGTTGAGATTTTTAATGTATGCTACATATACAGGGTTATAGGATCAATCGATTTGAAAAATAATTTCACCATTATACTCCTAAATTATCCCTGATGAATACATCATAATAATACATACATCTGAATAATTTCAAAAAAGATAGGGATGCGTATGAAACCTTCAACAGGGAAAAACACCGGGGGATGGGCAGGAGCGCCCTCTGCAGATCAACTCCACCGAACTGCGATCCCCAACCCGCATGCCCAGCGTGAGGATTATGGGCAATAACCCCCAAATGACGAATAAAGCCATCTATGGCGCTCATTAAGGAAGGCCTATGTCCAGCAATAGACTGATATAGGCAGAAAATGATGAAAACTTCAACAATGTACCCTCTAACCCTCGAATTCGAGGAGGACCGCTGTTACTCTCAAATTGTTATAATTTTATTATTATTTTTAAAGGATCTTTTTTATCAATTGTTATTAATTAAATTTTCAGCAATCCAGCCCCCCAAAGGCTACAAACAGATCCTCAACGAGGGCGGTCCTGAAGCCTTCGCGAAGGCCGTCAGAGCGAACAAAGGGCTACTACTCATGGACACAACCTACAGAGACGCTCACCAATCACTTCTAGCCACTAGAGTCAGGACTCACGACCTGCTGGCGGTGTCTCCATATGTAGCACATAACTTCAGTAATCTGTACTCCTTGGAGAACTGGGGTGGGGCTACGTTTGATGTTGCTTTGAGGTTAGTTACTTATAATAGAAAGAAAGAAAAGATATATTTATTTGGGTCACAAAATATAGAGGTACAACTTGCTAGTATTCATTTCAAAGAAGAAATAAGTACCATGAAGTGGCCGACTAGCAGATTGAGCGATGATATATTTATTTATTGTTTATCACAAGGTGTTACATTTTACTATTTAGAAGAGAGTTTAGAGTCAGAGTTCTTAGCTTGAAAATTTGATACATTTATTCCTCATAATATTGATACTTTAATTTGCAAGTTTAGATCGGTATGTGTAACTTACATGGCGTTATGGTTTTTATGGCGCGTTGTTATAAACACAAATACTACAATTAACTGACGACCTCTGGCGCGGTGGGCGAAGGTCCGCCTGCGACGCGGTTGTCGATTCCCGCCTCAGGAAGAAATGTTTGTACGATCTACAGATTATATATTTTTGTATTATATTTTATTAAGTATATCAGTACCCCAAGAATAAGCTCTATAATAATTAAAAAGATAAATATTCTTTATTATATATAGAAAACGACCAGAACAAATTAAATCGTGTTAGTTACCATACATAATAAATAAATAAATAAATAAAAATAAAAACACCCTGAACGAATATCTGCAGATCGTACAAACATTTGTAAAAAGCAACAGATCAAGTGTTTATTTCTCAGATTCCTCCACGAATGCCCATGGGAGCGTTTGGAAGACATGCGTCGCCTGATCCCCAACATTCCTTTCCAAATGCTGCTGCGCGGCGCTAACGCCGTCGGCTACACAAACTACCCGGATAATGTCGTCTACAAGTTCTGTGAGATGTCGGTAAGTACCATCCCAACGCCAAACTAAAGTGAGCAAAGCTATTTATTATTTGTGCTAGGAATCTATCACTTGAGCAGTTGAGCGCCAAAAAGAGGCAAAATACTCCATCGTACAACGCACACTGCGTTATAATTATGGAGCTTTTCGCTTCGGTTTGATGCATAATTCATAGATTCCTAGCATAAAAAAATAATTATTTATTGAACAAGTACAGAAATACAAAAATTAAATTATTAAACTTTATTTAGAGAAATTCTTATAAAACTAGTCACGTATGTTACATTATAATTAAATAATATATACTAGCTATTATCACCTTATAGAAATTACAGTTAAATTCTCAATTCAATTCGATTCCAAATAAAAATACAATTAGTCAGTAAATTTATTATATAAATAGATCTGCTCTAGTGTAAATGGTACCTTCTCTCTTCAGGTGAAAACCGGTATGGACATCTTCCGAGTATTCGACTCTCTGAACTACCTTCCGAACCTCATCCTCGGAATGGACGCGGCGGGCAAAGCCGGGGGCGTCGTCGAAGCGGCCATCTCGTACACCGGAGACGTGTCAGACAAGAACAAGACTAAATACGATCTGAAGTACTACACTAACTTGGCTGATGAGCTGGTCAAGGGGGGTACTCATGTGCTCGCCATTAAGGATATGGCTGGGCTTTTGAAGCCGCAGGCTGCCAAGTAAGTGTTTTTTTGAGATCAGTATGTATAGTGAATCAGTATGTACATATAGTGGAAGTTTAGTATTCAATATTAGTATAAGTATAAGGGTTGTGAGATAAAATAGGCACTGGACATAGGCCGCCCCTAATGAGCGCTATAGCGCTTCTTTGCTCAGACTGTTGAAGCATATGGAGAAAATTGAGGCCTTTATCCAGCTGTGGATTTTGATGGTTAGATAAGTTTTCTTTCAAGGTTGAAGCAATCAATCCCTGAAAAATCCGCTTCTGTGTACAAATAGTACAGAAAAAATAAAGCAGTTGTGTTACCAAATCTTTCTCTCTTTCAGATACACTTATTACTGTAAACAAAGTAGATTTTACATTTTATTATAATAATACGCTTTTATTTCAGAGACTTGATCCGTATACAATTACATTTAAAACAAATAAAATTAAAAATACTTAATGTACCTGAGGCTAGTTCCATCCATCGTTTGTATGTGTCTGTCTGGATCAGTCGATCCGCCAGACTAGATATAATACTATTTTTACACCTGTCAACCCTGAAACAATGTATTTCATATCTTCCAGGCTATTAATCACAGCGATCCGTGACAAACACCCAGACATCCCGATCCACGTTCACACACATGACACATCCGGCGCCGGCGTCGCCGCCATGTTGGCCTGCGCGGAGGCCGGCGCGGACGTCGTGGATGTCGCTGTAGATTCTATGTCCGGGATGACGTCACAGCCTAGTATGGGCGCCGTGGTCGCTAGTCTGCAAGGAACCCCGCTAGACACTAGTAAGTCTAAAAGCCACCTTTTAAGTCTTCTGGACTGAATAGTGTAGAAGAGGCAAAAAGAATTAAGAATTTCAAGCATTTTGGGTCACTCTGAATAGGTCTAGCAAAGACCTAGAGCTATGTGTAACAATGTTGTCACCTAAAACCGCATTTTTTTTAAATATATCAATTAGGTAAAATTAAGTCATCTTATATTATGGTCAATAATTTATTTGTAATTGTAACCTTACACCACCGTGGCAGTTAAATAAATAAATAAATAATGCTTGTCAATCTACACAACATCACCTAGCCCCAAGCAAAGCAGAGCTTGTGTTATGGGTACTAGATGTCTGATAAACATAATCTATAGAAAACCAGAACACCCTGAACAAATATCTGCAGTTCGTACAAACATTTGTCTGAGGGAATCGAACACGCTGTATCGCAGGCGGATCTTCGCCCAGCACCACAGAGGTCCATAGCACGAAGATTTGATAGATTCCACACCTTAACTTTATTTATTTATTTATTTATTTTTAATTATTTACATTATCATAACAGTACAGAACCAAAGCGATAAAGAAATACACTAAAAACATTACAACTAATTACTTATTCCTATGTGACCTATCCAGAAAATTTATTACCGCATCCCTGAATTTTGGCAAGGACATATAAAATATATCAACATCCTCATCTCCATCTGCACATAAACTATTGATCGTGCGAAGGGCCCGCGTCAACGGGGCTTGGCTCAGGAGGTTAGTCCTTGCTCTCGGAATCGCAAGTAGCCTAGGCCTTCGGCGCGCGTATACATACTTGTTAGGTACGTGCAGTCCTATGTTCATTAAAACAGGCGGGTTGTGAATCATGCCTCTAATTAGTTTAAAGATGTACATAATCAACATCATTTCCCTTCTAATTTCGAGTTTAAAATATCCAACCATACCTAGGACGAATAGAGTCGGATACATAAGTGGGTAAAAGGGGTAAACTCCGTATAACTTCAGATAAAGAAACCTTAGAAATTTATTTTGGAGTTTTTCAACCATACTACTATATTTTTTTTCATGAGGGCTCCATACCATGGCTCCACACTCTAACCTACTTCTAACTAACGCGTTATAGAGTACCTTTATAGTGCCGATATTACGAAAGTCGCCAGATTGTCGCAATATAAATCCCAGATTTCTGAAAGCCTTTTTACATTTATCTACTACATGGCTTCGAAAATTTAATTCCGCGTCCATTTGAATGCCGAGGTCACGAACAGAATGCACTCGATCTATACGATCAGGACCCAGGGAATAGTCATGAATAACAGGATCCTTTTTGCGGCCGTATGTAATAGTACAGCACTTGGTCGCATTAAAAAAGAGCCTGTTATCCCGACCCCACTGGGAAACACGGTCTATGTCACGTTGTAAGCGCTCGCAGTCCGAGATCTGCTCTATCCGCATCAGTAACTTTAGATCGTCGGCAAACAAAAGACAAACAGAATCTCTTACGACACCAGGCAGGTCGTTTATCATAATCAAAAATTCAAGAGGGCCTAGGTTACTTCCCTGACTTATGCCTGAATTTGTGAAAAAAGGTTCCGAGAGGTACCCACAATAGTCCACGTACTGCATTCTTCCTTTCATGTAGCTAGCAAATAGTTTTAGTAGATCTAGAGTAAATCCCATCGATGCCAGTTTGGCCAGTAAGACGTCATTATCAACCGTATCAAATGCTTTACGAAAGTCGAAGTACGCCGTGTCCACCTGTTCGCCTGAGTCTACAGCTGGGACAGCATATGTCATAAAACATAGCATATTACTATCCGTACTTCGACTTGGCCTAAACCCGTGCTGGGCATCCGACAGTTGACAATTAACCTGGCTGTAGATGCATCGATGTAATATGGACTCCAAAATCTTTGCACAGGATGACAGTACAGCTATTGGCCTATAACCCGCTACATCGGTACTCGCGCCACCTTTTGGTACTGGGATCACACGAGTGATTTTCCATTCCTCAGGGTATGTGCACGATTCTAGGATGAGATTAAATAGATGCAACAGCGGACCCGTGAACGCGTCTCTACAATCCTTAAACACAAAAGGTGGTATTCCGTCCGGACCGTAAGATAGTTTAGATTTAAGAGTTTTAAGGGCTATTCTGACATCGGAGTGGGTAAACCGATTTATTGCCACTCGGTGTGATCCGCTAGCTCCGGCTGCCTCCAAGGCCGCACTTACACTAAGTAGAGGCGGCTTATCGTTGTAGACTGAATGGAAATACTTAGAGAATTCCCTAGCACAATCTTTGGGAGGGAGTTCTCTACCTTCCTTTGCAATGCAAGTACGGTTTACTTTTGACCTTTTAGTTTTTATGAAAGCCCAAAATGATTTTGGGTCCCGAATGAAGCGATCCTGCAACCCTTTTTTATAATTATCATAGGCATCTTTTACCATAGATTTAACAAGTGATCGTTTTTCAGAAAATGTATTATAATATAACATTAAATTATAACTTAAATAAAACTATCACCCGCAGATATCTGTACTCGGTACTCTGTACGGTCCGTTCGAATGCGCGGCGACTATGAAATCCGGGAACGCGGATGTGTTCTTCCACGAGATACCAATTAAACCCTAAAGTTCAAAGTTATTTCACGGAATCCACACTTTTATTCAAATAAAACTATCTCCCGCAGATATCTCACTCCAAACAGTATCCGAGTACTCAGCGTACTGGGAGCAGGCTCGTACTCTGTACGGTCCGATCGAATGCGCGGCGACCATGAAATCCGGGAACGCGGATGTGTTCCTCCACGAATTAAACCCTATAGTTCAAAGTTATTTCACGGAATTCCAAACTTTTATTCAAAAAAAACTTCTTCTCCCGCAGATATCTCACTCCAAACGGTATCCGAGTACTCAGCGTACTGGGAGCAGGCTCGTACTCTGTACGGTCCGTTCGAATGCGCGGCGACCATGAAGTCCGGGAACGCGGATGTGTTCCTCCACGAGATACCCGGGGGACAGTACACCAATCTGCAGTTCCAGGCCTTCTCGCTAGGACTGGGCTCGCAGTTCGAAGGTGTTAAGAAGGCATACAGGTACGGACAACCATCTAGGTTTTGAATATGTTACTTACCTTCTAGATTGACTAATGTGGTTGGATTGGAATAAAAGAGATTTATTCACTTATCGTGCCATATAATTTCACCACTCCCACAGTTCCCGTGGGTGTCGTAAGAGGCGACTAAGGGAGACACACCATAATTTCATTTCAGTGAAGTGTTTTGAAAGAGTTTTGTTGTAGGAACATAGATAAATACCTACTATTCTAATACAAATAATAGCAGTAATTGGTGAAAATAGGCTCAACTTACAAATCATTTTGGTATTAAGTTTGTATGGGATAATTCATCCATCACCAGATCCTTCCGAAATCAAGTTATCGAAATCTGATCAGAGAATCACCCCTATATTTTCCAGGGAAGCGAACCTCCTCCTAGGCGACATCATCAAGGTCACCCCATCCTCCAAGGTGGTGGGCGATCTCGCTCAGTTCATGGTGCAGAACAAACTGACAGCGAAGGAGATTGAGGAGCGCGCTGAGGAGCTGTCCTTCCCTAAATCCGTGGTGGAGTTCCTTCAGGGGGCTATTGGCATACCGTATGGTGGCTTTCCGGAACCGCTCAGGTGATTAATGACCACTGTGGTACGGTGGACGAAGGTCCGCCTGCGAAGCAGGAGGGTTTGATTCCCATCTCGGGACAATTTGTACGATCTGCAGATCACATTAGAACGGTCAGTATAGGAAAGTCTTAAACTATTAGACTCACGAAGATTTCTTCTGAGGAACTGTATAGTTATATAATGGTAGTTCCTCAGAAGAAATCTTCGTCATAGATTTTAGTAACAAGAAAAACTTAATGTGCCACCCTGTATTACCACTACAACCAATTATCTTACACGCTCATGCTTAATATTACTGGCATACTTCTGAGCCTGTCCGAGACAATGATAGTGAATATGCTGGTTCAAACAATGCTAAGCATAATTAAGACTCGAGTGATTAAGATTATGCCATACTTGACGCTACATGATGGTGTGTGGATTATAGAGCATTATTTACTTATTTTTACAAATCTATCCAACAAAATGGTTGATTGATATCGTACGAACGAGACATTAAAGTAATTAAATTCATAAGGAAAAAACTGCATTGTTAAGAATTTTCTTAAAAACTTTTGTTTGAAGAATTTATTATGAAGCTTAGCGGGTTAACAACGAACCTCAAGAAGTAATTTCATTCGTAACGTCATGAATAAAAAAAGTTTATTTTCTCTCACAAAGATAGAAAGAAGCTTTACAAGCTTTATTAATCCAATTTTACTATACCTAGTATGTACTGCCGAAGCAAGTACATAGGTATACTAAAATTGGAATATCCTAGTTTAATAAATCTCGTTTAATGCAAGATAATATACCTCTACAGGTCTAAAGTCTTGAAGGACATGCCCAGAATCGAAGGCAGACCCGGAGCGGAATTGGCGCCACTTGACTTCGACAAACTCAAGGAAGACCTCAAGGAAACTTACCCTGCCGTAAGTTATTACCTTATCATATCATATCACACACACGAACTCTTGTACAACCGTGGGAGTGGCACTAGTACTTACAATACAAGGAACAAAACTTTTAGACTATAACTATTCGTATGAGAGACAAATTTTGCATTGAGTCACAAGCGGGGTGTGTTTCATTATTATTACTTATCAGAATACACACACTGTTATACAGCCGTGGCACTTGTATTTTACACAAGTACCTGGACTATAACTATTTGGTATGAGAGACCAATTTTGCATTTAGTAACAAAACGTCGTCTGTCGTCTCAATCTGTTACTGAGCAAAAAAGAGCCTATAATGTGTTTGCAGACGCACATTTGTTGGCATTTTTTTTTGCTTAGTTAGTTACCCTACTAATATTATAAACGCGAAAGTTTGTAAGTACCTATGTATGAATGTTTGCTATTCTTTCGAAACTTGGAACACAGATAGTTTATGACCTGGAAAAACAATTGGCCTTTTTTTCCGAAAATCCCACGCGATCGGGAGTACGCGGGTGAAACCGCGGGCACCCAACTAGTTGATAATATTTGTGTCTTTGCTCTGTACTAATTCTCTATTTAATAGGGTGTTTTTATAAGCTGTAAATAAAAAAATCTATTCTAAATAATATATTTTCCCTATTTACAGATAACTGACCACGATGTGATGTCAACAGCGATGTACCCTCAAGTAGCAAATGATTTCTTCCGCATTCGTGATAAGTACGGACCTGTCAAACATCTGGACACCAAGACCTTCCTTGTCGGACCCTCCGTAAGTGGACTTACTATTATACTACTACTTACTATAATACTATCGCATACTAGCTTCTGCGCATAGCATCGTACGCGATAGTCTCAATCAATTATTATTTATTTTAGTAAATACACAATCAATGAACACTTAGAAACGGTCAAATTTGTGAAATTAAAATATTTATAGAAATAGAATGAGTACGGATTTATGTCGCTTTGGTATACGGACTAAAGTAAATTCAGTTTTATAATATTTTGAAACACAAAAATTTAATTACAGATTAACTTATTTAATTCGTTATTTATGGCACAATAACAAAATTCTAATTTAAACTAAGCCGAAGCTAAGGTCATAAGACCGTTCACACAAAAATTATGAGAGACATCCCAAAACCCAATTCATCGTAGAATTCCAGAAAGAACAAGATTCACATTGGGTCGGAGTAGTTCTTAATAGTTTCCATTTTTGTAAAAACTTTAATTTCCCAGGTTGGAGACTCCATTGAAGTGACGATCGAGAAAGGCAAGACCCTCGGCATCCGAACTATCGCAGTCTCCGAGGAAATGACCGCGGCGGGAGAAAGGGAGGTGTTCTTCGAGCTCAATGGACAACTCAGATCTGTGTTTATTAGGGACGAGAATGCTAGCAAGGTAAACTTATTTCCTTTCTCTATAATAAAATATAAAATTGTACAAGGGATTGCGTATAGCTAATCATCTGGCTAATACACCCAGCCAACGCAAAATTTAACCTTTATTATTATATAATCTAAATGAAATTTTGTTATTATAATTGACCTTTATAATCGATGTAGAATTGAGGCGTACAGCCTTCGACTCCGCCACGCCATAGTGTTAATCAAGCAAGTGAACAAAAATATAAAATGAAAATCAACCTTAACACTAACACACTAGGCATATTTTATTATTACAACACCAAACATGTGATCCAGAACCCGCAATAACATACTAATAATATAAGACTAAATAAAGTAATATTTATTTTTCGCAATGAAAATAAATAATCAAAATTAAGAACGTAAATATTTTTGATTCTAGGAAATGAAGATCCACCCCAAAGCTATCAAAGGTGACAAGAACCAAGTCGGAGCGCCTATGCCGGGAACCGTCCTATGTAAGTATTTAAAGATTTCAACTTAACTTAATGTAATCCAAGGGTACGGGCTCGATGGGTACGGGACTCTTGGAGTATGTCTATACTTAGATTAAAGTCAAGTCAAAAGTACTCATCAAAGTTGTTCTGCTGACAAGTTGACAAAAGACAGAAAAGGTCAGCAGCCTTCAATATTCATTGAAATGTCAACCCACTGAGGTCTGTGCAAAGAAGTAAGAGCATTCTTTCGGAAGCGACATAATGTTAAAATGTACATAGTATGAAGAATTCATAATCTGTAACGGGGTCAGTCTGTCATGTTTTGAAGTATATCATACTAGCGGCCCGCCCCGGCTTCGCACGGGTATTAAACAAAAATTTCAGAAATTATACACACTAAAACGATGGGTTTCACAGTTTTCATACGGATCTTTACTTTTTTTAACAGCATTGGGGTTTTTGACATTGACTCGACATTCCAAAACTGACACTGGCCGTAGAGAAAAAGCAAGCACCGTGCGCTATACAACCTCTCTTTTTCTATTCTGACGCGCCATAATAGAAAAAGAGGTTGAATATACAGCCCACGGTTCAATTATTGAATTTTTCATGCGGATCCCTAACTTTTTTGAAAATATTATATAGCCTATGTTCATCACGGAAAATTAAGGATTCTAATGGTGAAAGAATTTTTTAACTCGGTCCAGTAGTTTCGGAGCCTATTCAATTCAAACAAACAAACAAACATACAAACAATCAAATCTTTCCTCTTTATAATATTAGTATAGATATCGCGACAATCGCTGGGGTAAAAGTGTTCCTGAGTGGAGAAAAAAACTCTGTAAACGTAGTGTAGGATACCCTCCGGCCAGGTGGATGACGACCTGCGAAAAACTGCAGCCAGATGCTGGATGAGTCGAAACTGAAGACAGGGCGCTATGGCGCTCGCTATCGAAATGGAAGTGACAAAGAACGGAAGTGTTTACGATACGTACTGTAGGTACGTTGTTCTGATCCATAGCCTATGTCCAGCAATGGACTGACAGGCAGATAATGATGATGAATCAATTAATTAGGTACTCGAAAATATTATAAACATTATGACTTTTATCCACCAACATCTTGCTTATCAATGATTCACGTAAGTCGATCAAGATGGCACATCACTAATGAAGCCGCCATTTTTAAACGTCAAGTTGTTTTAGATTATACACGGAAATTCCATAGATATGTCCTATATCCATATCAATGGGATTTTGTGAAAATCCACCCAGTTGTACTATTGATATTATTTGGCAACTAGTCTTCTGGGGCCCTAAACTTGTCTATATAATTGAATGTTTTTTTTTTCCAGCCATCAAAGTGAAAGAGGGCGACAAAGTAGAAAAGGGCCAGGCCATTGCTATCCTATCAGCCATGAAAATGGAAATGATAGTTCAATCACCCAAAGCTGGCACGGTCAAGTCGGTGTCCATCACTAATGGACAGAAACTTGAAGGAGATGATCTGATCTGCACCGTCGAATGAATGCCGTAAGGTTCCATTTTGAATGGCCTTTTGGACGGACTTTATAATATATCGAATAGTTGATAAGATAATTTTTTATTGTAATATAGGCAGACGAAACTTTTGTACTTATGTTATTATGTAGCTTTTTATAACAGTTTTTTTTAAATAAGCTCTAATTATTTTAAAGTTTTTAGTCATCCAAAATATTTTTTCTTAGTACCTACTTATGAAATATGATTAAATTTTACATTGTTTTTTATAGGTCTGCATCATTTATTTATTTTTATCAATTTATATAATCATTGTTACAAAACTACGAGAGCTTCGGCAGTACAAAACAAAAGACATTACTGTAAAGTAGTTCATGGAAAGACAGGGTTCGTTAGATCACAAAATATTATAAAGGTATTTAATATTTATTTATAATTTTTTTCTGGTGCTCATTTGTTGTTCATTGTTGATATTTTTCATCACGTTAATGTATTTTTTTTATTTAATAAATGTGTTTTTTAATGAGTAATGTCTTACTTATTTCCGTGCCAGTCGTGAATAGGTTGACCAGTAGCACATTATTAAAATGTTTGATCTTGGAACATAGCTTTGTAGGTCAAATTGAATTGAATAAATAAATATAGGAATTGAATAAATAATTATGGGACTTGGCAACTTATTCACGCCTAGTACCGATATGTCACCCTAGTAATAGGTTTCTAGTTACAGTTAAAGTCAGAATATTTCCAAAATTATAATCTTTACATTTGTTATAATAAGTCACAATCTTAGACGATCCTTACTTAACCACTAGAAATATTATATTAAATCAACGTTTATAGATTATCTAAAAACAGATTGTACACAACATCCACATAGACTAAAGTCAATAATAGTACCTACACTTAAATATTCATATTTTACGAAATATCCACTAAAATACCGATGAATCAGGCAGACAAACGGCCAGAAAGCCATATCTAGAATCGATGGAATTTGCAGTCAACGCCTGTTTGTTTTATTTTTCGATTGGACTATAATGCTGTTTACCGCAGATGGCAGACTTTTGACGGGCGCAGAGGGTGCCACACCGATAAAATAAGGTTTGGGCAACACGCAAAAGGCCACCACTTAGGTGCGAACCTCGGCTTGGGCTGTTGCCAGATGCTACAAGAGGGTAAGGAGGTTTCACCTAGGTGCACGAGTGCACCTATGGGCGGAAGCGGGGAATTCTTCGACCCCGCATCCGGCGGGGTCTGTTTTTGGTCGTGTGTATACTGTGCGGAAGCGAATCGGTACTGGTTGACGTCACCTCCGGGTTAGCGGCGGTGATTGGGTCACCGAGAACGTGTCTCGGTCTACGGAGAGAACTCGTGGGCCGATTATCCACGGCATAATCGGGAAACGCTTGAGTTTGCGCAGGTCTAAGAGTCTTATAATGTAACTATAACTCACACAAACGCGGTGGTCGCTATCCAGAGCAGTAATGAAAGCAGAGTACTGGAACATACTCAGTAACTCGGCGACGCTCTAGCTAGCGTATAATGCGTAGGTTTGAGCAGATCTTTATACAGGGTTATAGGTAGATGCTCAATAACCTCTTAAAGGCGACTTGGGTAGATCAAGACGAATAACTTTTGTTCTATGACTTTTGCCAAAACGTAATACAGCACAACCCGTTTTAGTAGGGCAACCCTTTCTATGCTAGATACCAACAAATAAGCGCTGCCTCATGTATCGACTTGTCTTTATCTGTTATTGGCTTGTGCTGCTTCATAATCATGGTTTTAATCTGTGAGCGGCTACATAGAGTTAAGAAGATCAGAACTGGAAAGATAAATATTTATTTTTGTAATAAAAAATAATAATTGTATTAGATAAAGTCATAGAACAAAAGTTTTTGGTCTTGATCTGCCCAATTCGCCTTTAAGAGGTTATTGATCATCTACCTATAACTCTGTATAATGAAAACTTCGATATGGCTAGACTTTAAACTATGTACTTCTAGTACATCGCATTAAAACGTCATAAACTTACTTCTAACTCATACTTATTATATCTTACAAATTATAATAGGCGACTTCCAACTTTAGATTCACTATTCTATGGTCAAATACATTAAGTTAGTGAAGTGTGCACTTTATAACAAGTATCATTCATTATCATTCAACACAAAATGCGTTTACTCGCATGCGGACATATTAAAAGTTATTTATAGGTACATTAATTCTATTTTACAACAATAATATTGATTCTACCTACAACTATTGTTGGCTCATAGAAAAGTTCTAATGTGCAAGATGCACGAATAAATTTTGATAAATTACGTCTAATCCAATATCACAATAATCGTTAATTTAGACCGCACATACAGTTTCTAAGTACACAAAAACCTAAACCGTACCAGCGGCAACGTTTTATAATTCAGAAATTAAAACCGAAATATCACTTAATTCTAATTCACTAACAGTTCAAAATAACCAATTTAACAGTAACCAAATTGATACTAATCATAGTATCAATTTAATTATTGATAAGTACACAGATTGTTGATTTGACGGTTAAAAACTAAATAAGGTACTTAAATTCAGTGCAAATTACTACTATTCCCCACCCCTTTATGAAAACATAATAGATTAAATACTGGGATCGTTTGATTGCAATTCAATCAATATCACCAGGATGAAGTAAAGATTTATCCACAAGACTATTTGAGAATGTATCGAGCATACTTGTGATCTCTTTGCACTCGTCGAGATCATTTATAGAGTTCTGATCGGATAAACTGAGACTCGTGTCAGTATCTTCGCCGTAACATCGGCGCTTGTGCTCCGACGGAAAGTTGTGACATGAGTGCTCCACGCGTATCGCTTGCATAGTGTTGCTGTAACAAAAAGATACTGTTACCTTCTTATATCCGTCAATTATCTATTTACTATTATATTTGCTACAGTTAGGTAAGTGAAAATGCGAATAATACATCAAGTTGGAGCTGAAATAGGAATTTGCTGAGTATGCGCTGAATTTTAGTAAGGTCCAATTTCATAATGCAATACATTCCACAGTAACTGAGTTTATACAGCTAGTGTACTTTATTACGTAAACATATTACTTGGTACAAAGAAAATCAAATAACTAATCATGCCTAGAACATATAAATTCTAACTAAGAATAAGTTTGTATTAAATTACTCTCCCAACATTGTATCAAAAGGCACATGCATAACCCGTCACCCCGATGTAAAATGAAATGCATCTACATACGCGAAAGAGAGAAGTATAATGTTTTTGCCCCGTTTGTAGTTTTATCCATTCAATCACCTGTAAATTTGTAACAAATGGATTTTACTGCTGCCCAACGAAATGGCTTCATAGAATTTCATTGCGTATTTATTGACACGGTTTGTGGTTCGATGAAAATTGTAGGTACCGTTAACTTACCTTGTTTTCCTCAATACAGGTCTTCCCATTTCAATTTGCAACTCCAGTGAGTAAAGTTTGGCTAAAGATTCCAACTTTTCCCTTTCCTCTGGATCATTTAAACTTGGCAGTTTCAATTCCGTTTGGCAAGAATCTTGCAAGAACTTCGATAGTTGCTCATTAGCAGCACTGAGGATCAAGAAACCTGGTCTTTCCTCGCGTATTCTTCTACAGCCAGCCCTGATTTCTCGGATTTCGGCGGCCGCAGCATTGCCCACAGAATGTTCACTATAGTAGATCGAATGATCGCTTTGCGGTGACTTTTCACTGAGGTTTAGATCACTCGACGACGTCTTTTGTAGCGCAAAGTTAGTGCGCGGCGCTCGGCTAAAAGACGCATCCGCCGGTCCCGACTTTTCCTGGTAAGACTGAAAGGACTGAAAAAACTTTTCGTTTGCATTTTGGGCGGAGACACCAGCGTTTTTAATATCGCTGAAACTGCTGAAGGAAGAATGCGGTTGGAGGATATCTTTACCTCTGCAAGCCTCTTCGTCTAAATCGACGACTGTTTTGGAGTCTGACATCATGGCATCGTCATCATTCCCGGAGTCAACTTTAGGTCGCTTTTTCTTGAACCTGTTTTTGCTACTTGTCCATCCATCTTTGACCAGCATTTTCTCCTTTCTTAATCTTCTACTGTTGACTGTTTTCGATGAAGCCTCCCCGAGTTTTGGCGATTTGAATGTTAGAGTTTTATTAAAAACTTTAAGGTCCTCTATGCCTGGCCAATCAGTTAATTCGTCGTCGCCTTCCTGATCACTATCGTAAGTCACAACCCCATCAGAATCGCTGCTACTAAGGGAACTCGATTCGTTCCCACAAAAATCCATACCACCCTCCTCATCAAATAGAAGAGGATTCCTCAAACCATTCGGAGGATGGGTCTTGTTCATCATATGCCTGTATTTTTTAGAGAATTTCCCGTCAAAGTAATGTTTGCTAGTTGATGCATTGAAGAAAGGCGGTAGATCTGTTGCTATTTTATACCCCCTCATTTTGTTTAGCACTGGGAAACCATTTTTGGAGGTATTTTTGTATACAAAATTAAAACTTGAGGTTCCTGGTATGCTCAGGGTGTTGGTCAGAGTTGAAGGTTTTTCATCGATATTTTTAGATTTAAGTATGATTTTTCCAGGTTGCACTACACTCTCTTTTCTGGAGTGCTTGGACAGTTTGAAGAAGGGGGATTTGGATGAGCAGCCTCCACTGAATGACCTTTCTCTCATCTCACACATATCTTTATCTCTATGTGACCATTTTCTTTTCCCACAGAAGGCATTCCTGAAAGAAATTAAACAAATAAATAATACTGGACAATCCAAACCGCATCATCTGGCCCCAAGCTAAGCAAGTGTTATGCGATTGGAGTTATATGTATACATTATATCTATATATTATATAGGTACTGTATCATACTAGTAGATGATACAGTACCTATATAATATATAGAAAGATATTTAATTAATCATAACACAAATATGCATTGAAGTAGCATTAAGCGATACAAGACATAAAGCTCTACTCTGAAGACCATGAATGGACAATTTCATTCATGGTCTAAATGTGGTTTCTGACCTTTCAGATTTTTGGTTGTGAGAAATGGATAATGTCCATGTCCTATCAGGTGAAGATAACTTTTCAATGTCAATAGGAAGGGGTACGGCACCTGGCTGAAATAACACAGTGGTTAGCTATATTAAGACATATCAGCTGTTTCAAATACAATGAACAAGTAATTTGATTAATTTGAAAAAACTGAGTTTATTTACAGGACAAATACATTCTAGGGAATAAAAAAAATATGGGACCATCTCGAGATCATCTCCTATCTGTACAATAGCAAAAGAACCATCCATATCAGTTCACAAAGACCGAGTAATTGTCGAACATACACAAATAAAAGATGTTAATACATCCCAACATAGAATATTTTTTGAAGTCAGTTCAAAAGTGACCCTGAAGATTATTTTTTTCTAATTATTGAAGAATTAAATGTAATTCACAGCTTGCATCAAAGCAATCAACATTATCTAACAAATAACATACCAATGTAGAAACATTTAATATTTCAACTGGAGACTTATTCCCATCTGCATACTCAACTGGCATTTTCTTATATTTGCGTTTACGTCTGGAATTAGTCGGCCTTGTTGGCGAAAAGTTTTCATTGAATGAGTCAGACTCAAAGTTTCCGATTTGGCAGTAGTGACGTGACTTAAGGTTTGAGTTTTTATGAAGATTGAGTTGAGGGTCATCCGAGTCAGACAGTGGCTGAGTGATCAGTGGAGCTTGAGGTGGACTGCTAGAGCTTCCATCTTCAACAATGCTCACAGAAACTGCGGCAGCTGAAATAAAAATTGCAGGGTTTAGAAGCTATATAAGAAAGACATAAATGTTTCCATTACTTTAAAGCAATCCTGATTTGATTATATGCAAACATAATATACCAGTATGATAAGTACATTATACAATTCTATTTTTAAAACATAAAATTAAATAATATCAACAATGTGACATGCAAGAAATGAAATTGTTTATTGTTTACAAAACACAACACTTACGTAGGTTCCCTGCCGACCGAGTTCGCCGTCGGAGCCCTATTTTTCTTCTCTCAGGGCGTCCACAGTTGCTCTCCTCTAGAGCCAGATTCAAATCATGCGAAAGCCGCTCCATTGTAGATAGTTACGACATAAAACTCACTACTCAACCCATAGGTACAACAAAAGATCTAGAACGTACCATGAATTCAATGTTTTGATTTCTCGTTACAAACTTTAAAATTTGCAACTTGTTGTCTGATTTAAATAGAAATATTTAATCACAAACACTTTGAAGAGACGATTATGCCGAGCTACTTTCTTCAATAAATAAAAAAGCACGATAATCTGAAGTGTGCAAAATTTACGAAGACTCCAGACAATACCAAAATGTTCAAGGACTGTATCGAATCTATTTTTTATAAATTATCGCAGGCTTTGAGGAGATTCTTTCGCAGGCATCGAAATTTTATTAGGATTCACTGAGATCAAAACACCAAAATTACAAAGTTCTCAGAGAACTTTCTTTTTCACCTTCCTTTGAAGTGCAAAATTTGTTTTGATTGGTTGTAGGATGAATGATTTTGAGCTGTTTCTTCCATCTTGTGCACCGCGGACTTTTTGTCAACGTCAACTTTCATTCCATGGCTTGTCAATGTCAAAAAAAAATATTAATTGCACTCGCTTTCAAGCCTTCCGGGACATGGCTGTTCACGTGACGGAATGTCTAAAGGGTTCGAATGGGTAGATGTCAAAATGTATAAAGTTTAATTGTTACAATGTTTCGGTGACAAAATGACAAAAGTCCACATTGTTTTTATGTTACATTATGCTTGTGTCAGAATATAAACATTTAACAATGTGTTTTTGTCAAGTTATGTCAAAGATAAAATATATTAATGTTACACTATTTTAGTAACTAATTATGTAATTGATTGAATAACTGATTCTTACAATGGCAAGAATCCTAAACCTATTTACCGAAGACCGGTGGCCGTCGGTAATCGGAGGATGAGGTGAGGTGCAATGACACACTTTGTACAGTACGTGACGGGCTTCGTGGCCGTAGACTCGTGCCAGTGGTAGTGAGGATACTGCCTGACTGCTGTTCTGACCCTCGTATCCTTCCTTCCGGGACATGGCTGTTCACGTGACGGAATGTCTAAAGGGTTCGAATGGGTAGATGTCAAAATGTATAAAGTTTAATTGTTACAATGTTTCGGTGACAAAATGACAAAAGTCCACATTGTTTTTATGTTACATTATGCTTGTGTCAGAATATAAACATTTAACAATGTGTTTTTGTCAAGTTATGTCAAAGATAAAATATATTAATGTTACACTATTTTAGTAACTAATTATGTAATTGATTGAATAACTGATTCTTACAATGGCAAGAATCCTAAACCTATTTACCGAAGACCGGTGGCCGTCGGTAATCGGAGGATGAGGTGAGGTGCAATGACACACTTTGTACAGTACGTGACGGGCTTCGTGGCCGTAGACTCGTGCCAGTGGTAGTGAGGATACTGCCTGACTGCTGTTCTGACCCTCGTATCCTTAGAGACTTTATTATACAAGGTGTAACAAAATATGTGTACTAAGCCAAAGGGTGAGGTTTAAGACCCCAATGGTGATCAGTTGTGGGGGGTTGAAAATTAAAAATTCCTATTTTAATTATACTATTTATTTTATTTTTTTCCCCTCTTTTATTTCCTTATCTGGGTAACCTATACATACCTACTACCACTGCAGTTAGGTAGGTATTTATCTTCGTAGAGTTCAGCTATGGCGAGGCGGGAGACTACCTAATCTATCTATCTAGCTATCTATTACTCTACACCTATGCCCATACTGACGTCATTGTCACAGGTACAAGAAACCGCTGCCTTTAGGGTTGTCACTTCGTAAAAAGTCAGCTGCCCATGTTGAAACTTTGATGCAGTTTTTTCCAAAATTAATAAAATTAATAAAATTTATTTGTCACTCCCAAATTGTATCTGTGTATACCGTTCAGTAATGTCTGGTAGCCTTTTTGATTTATGCTAAAAAATATAATCCGGAATTGATATAGCAAACTACGAAGAGAACTTAACTGACAACCAAATGCCAGTATTCTATTGTTTTATCATTTATTTTCCATCCGGCACATGACAGAATCTTTGGATTCATAAACGAATTAAGTAGGTTGTAAGCAGTACTCGAAAGAGTTTTTATGGATAACTAAGTCCAACAAACAATACATTGTAAGTATTAGTCATTATAACATTGATACAGATTGGACATATTGACATTCACTCATTTATGCCGTTAAGATTTTATGATTTTATACATTTTGACACTCTATCGTTCTAACACTTGCTATTTGTAACAATTAGTTCATTTTGATACTAGCTCGTTCTGACAAATTATCTATATAAGTAATAATCCATATAACAATCGTTCTTTCAAACAATCGTATTATATGTCTGTTGTGCATTTTGACTCTCATATTATCTAGCACATAGGTAATCGAACAATTTGGACATTCTGTCATGTGTGCAGCCATGACCCGGAAGGCTTTCAAGCCTTCCGGGACATGGCTGTTCACGTGACGGAATGTCTAAAGGGTTCGAATGGGTAGATGTCAAAATGTATAAAGTTTAATTGTTACAATGTTTCGGTGACAAAATGACAAAAGTCCACATTGTTTTTATGTTACATTATGCTTGTGTCAGAATATAAACATTTAACAATGTGTTTTTGTCAAGTTATGTCAAAGATAAAATATATTAATGTTACACTATTTTAGTAACTAATTATGTAATTGATTGAATAACTGATTCTTACAATGGCAAGAATCCTAAACCTATTTACCGAAGACCGGTGGCCGTCGGTAATCGGAGGATGAGGTGAGGTGCAATGACACACTTTGTACAGTACGTGACGGGCTTCGTGGCCGTAGACTCGTGCCAGTGGTAGTGAGGATACTGCCTGACTGCTGTTCTGACCCTCGTATCCTTCCTTCCGGGACATGGCTGTTCACGTGACGGAATGTCTAAAGGGTTCGAATGGGTAGATGTCAAAATGTATAAAGTTTAATTGTTACAATGTTTCGGTGACAAAATGACAAAAGTCCACATTGTTTTTATGTTACATTATGCTTGTGTCAGAATATAAACATTTAACAATGTGTTTTTGTCAAGTTATGTCAAAGATAAAATATATTAATGTTACACTATTTTAGTAACTAATTATGTAATTGATTGAATAACTGATTCTTACAATGGCAAGAATCCTAAACCTATTTACCGAAGACCGGTGGCCGTCGGTAATCGGAGGATGAGGTGAGGTGCAATGACACACTTTGTACAGTACGTGACGGGCTTCGTGGCCGTAGACTCGTGCCAGTGGTAGTGAGGATACTGCCTGACTGCTGTTCTGACCCTCGTATCCTTCCTTCCGGGACATGGCTGTTCACGTGACGGAATGTCTAAAGGGTTCGAATGGGTAGATGTCAAAATGTATAAAGTTTAATTGTTACAATGTTTCGGTGACAAAATGACAAAAGTCCACATTGTTTTTATGTTACATTATGCTTGTGTCAGAATATAAACATTTAACAATGTGTTTTTGTCAAGTTATGTCAAAGATAAAATATATTAATGTTACACTATTTTAGTAACTAATTATGTAATTGATTGAATAACTGATTCTTACAATGGCAAGAATCCTAAACCTATTTACCGAAGACCGGTGGCCGTCGGTAATCGGAGGATGAGGTGAGGTGCAATGACACACTTTGTACAGTACGTGACGGGCTTCGTGGCCGTAGACTCGTGCCAGTGGTAGTGAGGATACTGCCTGACTGCTGTTCTGACCCTCGTATCCTTAGAGACTTTATTATACAAGGTGTAACAAAATATGTGTACTAAGCCAAAGGGTGAGGTTTAAGACCCCAATGGTGATCAGTTGTGGGGGGTTGAAAATTAAAAATTCCTATTTTAATTATACTATTTATTTTATTTTTTTCCCCTCTTTTATTTCCTTATCTGGGTAACCTATACATACCTACTACCACTGCAGTTAGGTAGGTATTTATCTTCGTAGAGTTCAGCTATGGCGAGGCGGGAGACTACCTAATCTATCTATCTAGCTATCTATTACTCTACACCTATGCCCATACTGACGTCATTGTCACAGGTACAAGAAACCGCTGCCTTTAGGGTTGTCACTTCGTAAAAAGTCAGCTGCCCATGTTGAAACTTTGATGCAGTTTTTTCCAAAATTAATAAAATTAATAAAATTTATTTGTCACTCCCAAATTGTATCTGTGTATACCGTTCAGTAATGTCTGGTAGCCTTTTTGATTTATGCTAAAAAATATAATCCGGAATTGATATAGCAAACTACGAAGAGAACTTAACTGACAACCAAATGCCAGTATTCTATTGTTTTATCATTTATTTTCCATCCGGCACATGACAGAATCTTTGGATTCATAAACGAATTAAGTAGGTTGTAAGCAGTACTCGAAAGAGTTTTTATGGATAACTAAGTCCAACAAACAATACATTGTAAGTATTAGTCATTATAACATTGATACAGATTGGACATATTGACATTCACTCATTTATGCCGTTAAGATTTTATGATTTTATACATTTTGACACTCTATCGTTCTAACACTTGCTATTTGTAACAATTAGTTCATTTTGATACTAGCTCGTTCTGACAAATTATCTATATAAGTAATAATCCATATAACAATCGTTCTTTCAAACAATCGTATTATATGTCTGTTGTGCATTTTGACTCTCATATTATCTAGCACATAGGTAATCGAACAATTTGGACATTCTGTCATGTGTGCAGCCATGACCCGGAAGGCTTTCAAGTGATGCGCTAGTAACGAAGCCGCGACGCAATGACGAATCGGAACGCAAGAACGCAATAACGCATTGCGTGTGAATTATCGATCTTTATTAACGCAAATGTGGGAAAGAGCCCTAAATGACGATTGTAAGGCTGGCTGACGATACATTTCCGATTTATCGACTCATTGTTAGGATTGTCGGATGAAATTATCTATGAATGAATGGCGTTTTGGACTATACGAAGGCGGTTAAGTGTGTTTACAAATATATGGACTGATTTCTTTTCTTTTGTGTAGTCGAATACGAACACCCGTAATGCCGGCGCCTCACATGGGCTATGTTGGCTCCAAGTTATACTGTTGGATCCAACACACCAATGTGAGGATCGATCTTGGAACATTATTGGATAAAAACGGAACATTGCGTCCAATAGCCAATGTCAACCCGACTTGTGTCGGTTTTTTGTACAAGTTCAAAGGCAAGGGGAGTGAAGTGTGTAGGCGGGGGGGCAACTTGGGTCCAACGTCACTTCTCGATCCACACATTGGTTGCATCAGTACGCGCATTTTTATCATCCAGAATCGCCTTTTCCTTGGCTTCTTTTTCCTTTGACTAATTAAATAATAATAATATGTGCTCAATGCGTGGGCGTAAGTAGCCAGAGCGAAAAGTGTCCCGTCCGACATGACTTGCTAGCAATAAATTTGATGAATAAATGATACCTGCTCGAACGTCCAGCCTTCCAATGCTCTTGGCATGAGTGTTTGCCCAATTATATTGGAGCCCATATGAGGCCGCAATCTTGGTCGCAATTATTGGCCATTCTAATCGTAGCCAGCGTTGGAACCAAGTCATAAGCCCATGTGAGGCGCCAGCATAAGACAAAAAAGCGGATGTGTATCGCCATATTTCAGCCAATAAAGTAATTGGGAGAAAAGAGACAGTTCTTTCTGACGATCCTCTGTGCGACAAATCTTGCAAAATTTACTATAGGTATTTACTATAATATTATTTTTATTTTGTGGTGTTTGGTACTTGGCCCTTAATAGTTTTTGGAAAAACATATTTTGCGGTAGTGCTTATGCGCTACATTTCTCCGGTAGATCAAATGCGCTTTGTATCACATAAAACACCTAAGAAACTCCATGATTCCCCCGATTCCCCATAATAATAATAAAATAATACCTAACCTTATTTTTTTATAGATCGCTTTCGCACCCTGAATATGACGATATTTATTTGCTAGAAATGTTTAAAAACGTTCCGCACACTAGAAATGATAACCGATAATCACTATTATCTAACCAAATAACCGATGACTTTTAATTTTTTACAAAAACTCGAATCTCTAAAATGTTTTTTGTCAAATAATACTAGTTAAGTAGCTAAGTATAAAACCTTACCAAAAACTTATTATCAATACTAAATATTCCATGATTATCAGACAAAAATTAGGTTTCTATGTTTAAAATTATTCGAATGCCGAGGAAGAAGAATACATAATCGACATATTCATCGATATAATTGGGTCGGGTCCGGCTACGTACGACGACACTACGCCACGGACGTCACTCAACCACTCAACTCAACTGATGTTATGAGGATATTAAGCGCGCTCCACATTCTCGACGAGAGGTTTTGTCTCGGGTCTCGTCAAAACTATTGACGAGACGAGAGCAGCTCTCCACATTCTCGCTCGCGCATTTGTGCGCTCGGTACTCGAACGAGATGGACGTGGAAACAGCTGTCGCTGCAGCGTTATGTGCTGTGGCTTATTACAATTATACGTTTATTATTATACGTTTATTCGAGAAAAAAAAGTTATCAAGAGACGTTGGAAAAAACGAAGATGGTGGATGACAGCAATACATCGTAAATAAAATATATTGTACCTATATTAAAATTATAATATTGAATAAATAATAAAATTATATAATTGGCGGGAATGTGGAGGGAGTGTTTTGTGTTTCGGCAAAACTACACGAGAGCCCTTTGATTCGGATACGAAATACCGACACGGGATGGAGACTGCACGAACATAGGCGAGACTTGCCGAATATGTCCTCCACACTCTCGTATTCGCTATGTCTCGTGTAGTTTTGCCGAGAATGTGGAGCGCGCTTTAGTGTTTTGTCATGTGCAACTGATCTTCCCGCTCCCTCCACCTCACCGCACCTACCTCGGATCCGACCGGCGGCGGCGCGGGCGGCGGACGGCCCTGCCCTCCAGTGTTGTTCCGGCTACGGCAATTGCCGTATTATACGGCTTTCGGGCGGGTAAATCGTCAAGAATACGGCATACGGCAGACATTTCAAAGCCGTATACTATTTGTATGAAATTATACGGCCGGTATCAGAAGCGTTGACAAAAATGATTTTTTTCGTATAACGGAAGTCGGAAAGCACTAGCGACAAGCTTCTTTCTGGCTAAGGGTTTCCCTGTAGCCATAAAATAACCTAATAAAATGAGACTGAATGATGTATTGTTCTAGTACCTATGTGTAATGAAAATTTTGTGTCTAGTTACAACTCTTAACTTAGGACGGCCGTTTCATTTGTAGACTTGAACTTTTTTCTGCAATTATAGCTTCAGTTTTCAGTTATATTAGTTTAAAGTTATCTTTGCTGCATTGTAATAATGAGTGACGAAGATCAACACCAAAAAAATAAACAGATCAAAACTAATCACATCAAACAAAAATATTGGAAACAGTTACGACTTTTATAGAAAAAAATGTTTAATTTTTTGTTCCTTTATGTTATAATCCGCCGTTTTTAGTAATCTACCAATGGTTAGGATTTTATGGCGTCGGATTGGCGTTATTTGTAAACATTTGTTATAAAAACTTAGAATATACGGCCCGTTTTTTTGATTTTGCCCTAAAATACGGCAATTTTTTGATTAAGATACGGCAACCCTAAAATTGACTTGGAATCAGTGATGCCAGATGCACTGTAATTACAGTAGATCTACTGTATTTTTACGCCATCTACTGCCTACTGTATTACTAAAAAAACAGTGTATGGAGAGCACTGTATTTTTTTACTCACCTAAAATCTATTTATGATGATAATGACACAACGCTATGAACTCTAAAAACGCCCCTTACAAATACACTCCTGCTTTTTTGTCGCGAATTCAACCAAATTTGTCTATGCTATGGTATTTTTCCGGTAGGAGATTCCTCTTCCGGTAGTAATTATTGTATCCGGAAGCGGAATCTCCTCGACAGGGAGTTCCCCGCCCATTCACCGGTATTATCCGACCAAATTGAAGTTGAGCACGTGATAATAAGAATCTGATATTTCAAACGTGTCATTTAAATTGGTAAGGTAACTATTGCAGAGTCCATTAAAAAAACATTACGAGTGGGAGTGAGGGGTTTTGTTTGACTGACTGAGTTGAGTTTTATTGTTGTTACCAGAAATTATCATGTCTGCTTTATCCCAACAGACAAAATGCTTATGGACTTTGACTCGGCAATTTATTAAACAGGGAGAGGAGTTGGATTAAACGAGAGTGACAGTGAATAATAGAATGTTTAGTTGGTAAGATAATAGAAATAAATAAAAAGTGTACGTGAATTCCACTGTAAAAAGCACTGCATTTTTATTTAGACAAACACTGTATTTTTGTTGTAAACACTGTATTTTCAAGGCTCTAACACTGTAATTTTGGTTTCCCTATCTGGCAACACTGCTTGGAATGGAACAACACTGCCCTTGCCCTCCCGCCCGACTCCAGTCCCTCCCATAGATTAGGTAGGTATTCTTGCTCACTGAAATCAATCGTAATAATTAATATCGAAAAACATTGGAAAATCGACCAAATCCAGTTGTAATATTCAATCAAGGAGAGAGACTCAGTTGTTTGCTATTTGTGTGCCAAAGCAAGTGTTTCTGTTTGTGTGTGGTTTTCGTCGTCCTGATACAAGAAACGAACGAAGGAAACCCTGAACATTCAAAAACCTTTTTTACACTAAAAAGGAAGTATTTTTTCAACAATTTGCGCGGACGGTCTAGCCGACTGCAATCAGTTCTGACGAACAGGGTAAGTAAACAAATCCAATCTTTCACGACGTGATCGTACTTTCATTAATAAAGTGCTAGTTTAATGCTCGTAGACTTGAATTTGGGGTAACTGGGGTAAGAAAGAATTTATTTTCGGCGATATTGGGCGTGTCGACCTTGAAGGTCATTAGTGTAAGCTATCCTTGGAAAACAACACAATCATAAAATCTTATCGAGCGAAAAAGTTCCCAGTTACCAAACAATTGAAGTACACAGCTACTTACACCACCTACAAAATTAATAATTTGTTTTTGATAAACCTTATTAAACATTCCATCAGTCAGACATCCATCAGGAAGTCACTTTAAATTAATTGGTTTCCCATAGGTCACAGTAGTATGGTTTTGTATTGGCAATTTTCATGGTAGTAGAATGGAGAATTTGGTTACAATATTAGTACTAGTAACAGCTTTTTTAAAAAACACCAAAGTGGTTATAATGTGCCCGGTTTGGGCACAATATTGCCACTAGGTAACAAGTCACATCCTAATGGTAAATTTTGGCATTTACCGTTTATAAAACTACAGATGATGTAAAAAATGACAAGGTAAAAATCAATCTATAAATCTGGAGAGACATGGAGATGCAAATTGAATCCAAATGAATTCTGAGACAACACCATTGTCATAGTAAAGTGATTGGTCAGCAAAATTGGCCTAGTATTGATGATATTATATTGCTAGAAACTTCCCTGTTTTAAAAATTTATAATATGGAGATGTTGTGTATTTTGTGGATAGCTGTTATTGTCTGTCTATATTAGAAAGTTAAAGTAGTACCTACTTAAATCTGGGCTAGAAAATGGGGAACAATGTTTTAAACACAGTGGTGACATTTTTTAACAAAACAATAATTGGCATGATTAGCTACATGTTCACACTGCCGATAACCCTGTTCATGACCCCATATTACTCTTCAAGGTTATTCCCACAAGATTGGAGTCTGAACTCATTTCTTAAAACCTCTTAGGATCTCACTCATATGGGCTTGTTTGTTTAAGTGGTTTAATTTACTTTGTATCTGATAAGGCTTCAAGTTGATGCGCTGCGCCATATTTATATACTGTCATATTTTGTTTCAAACCTTAAAAGGGGCATATCAAATCTATACTAATATTATAATGAGGAAAGATTTGATTGTTTGTTTTGTTTGAATTGAACAGGCGCCGAAACTACTTGACCAATTTGAAAAAATCTTTCTGTAATGAACATATAGAATTTTTATAAAAAAGTTAGGGTTTTAAATGCCCGTGTGAAGCCGGGGCGGACCGCTAGTAGACAATAATTTTACAGGTAAGTAACAAACAAGTTTAATATACCTACATATACTAGGTACCCAAGTAATTTTACCTCAATTGTTCTCAAAGAGAAAACCTATTTTATATGCAGGAATTAAAATCATAAACAACGCCGATATTAAAACCAAAGTGTATCAACCAGATAATTATGTTAGTCTCACTGAAAATTACCATAAGTCTGAAACTTAACACAACTCAAACTGCTGGCTGATAAGATAACTAAAGCCAGGCAGTGAACGTGTTTATAAACGTAGCAAGCTTGCTCTATGATTATTGATTAGGTACGCTACGCTTATCTGGTCGTATCTAGTAAAGTACCTACCTCTTCATACCAGATGTAGCTCTTATTGTATCAATTATAGCAATCAGCGGGAAACGGAACGTCCTTGATAAGTTCAATATCGCTGTAACGGAATGTTCGCTTTTGGTACAAGTCATAGACGGCTGTACTAAAATAATACAGTCTAAAACTAAAATCGAAATGGATAGTTCGATATAAATATCCTCATTTGTTACAATCGGACTAGTAAATATTTTTTTTTTATTTGCTTTTGGTGGCTTTTGTATCGCTGCGGCCATGATGGCCTGTTTTGACCGAAAAGTTGTAAATATTAAATAAATAATGCTGAACAATTTAGCTACTAACATTAGTAAACACAGTTGTTTCGGCGCTACGCGGGAACGAAGAAATCGGCTACATACAGACAAAGGGTGCCAACCTTATAACCCTCCTCCGTTGTTAGTCGGGTAAAAAGTATTATTCTCAAGGACGCGGGAAGTTGCGTTAAGCGAACCACGTCAATCACGGGGTACGTTGGCCAAGCGAAACACTGGACCTTTATACATACACTATTGCCATTCCAAACGCGTTACAATACGACTGTTTCAATTTAATCTACAGGAACGCATGGCAGATACCTTAAAATTTATTTGCAGTTTGAATTTTGCTGGGTTCCGATTTATGAGGCCCATTCCCTTTCGGCCTAAAATTTTATTAAATGTAATCGATAGCGAAATTTTCGAATAGTCCCTAATTTCGCTTCCGCCTGTAGCTTACCTAACATCCCTTGTAGTAATTACTTGTTCCAAACAGTATTTATCTATAAAACTAGATACCCTACTTTTTAAGTACGAAGGATGGGACAGGTGTTAAGGTTTTGCTTGTTTTATTTTGGATCAGTTCGATCGAACTCCCATTCGTTGCCCGGAGGTCGAACGAAATGGAGCTTAAAGATAATCAGTGAGTTTTAGAATTTAAGAATTAATTAGAATACGGCGTCTTAGGAACGCTTCCGACTGGTATTGATATGGAAGAGTTGAGCTACCTGTAGATTATTTGCAACAGTCTGCAGTTAGCTCGTAAATACTAGGTTACCTTTTAATTTGGTTATTTAGTGATTGTCTTTGTTAATAAAGTTTTTACCCGTTAGAATTAGAGTTTTAAAATAAATTATTGCCGCCGTGCGGTGGGCTAAGGTCTACCTGAAGGAGGTTGCGGGTTTGAATACCGCTTCGGGCCAAATGGTTGTACTACTGCAGATATTTGTGTTCTGGTTTCTATATTAAAACTAAAATATCTTATCTATCTGTGTAAATTATTCATAAATTATATTTGTACTTATTATATTAGTCATCAACTGATCAGGTAGGTACCTAGGTATAATACAAGCTTAGATAGGGGCTAGATGATGCTGTGTGGATTGTCCAGCATTATTTATTATGGTATTTGTTTTTGATTTATTTAAGCTGTCGCCATCTTCTCGTGAAGAATTTTTCAGATCAGCCTATTCGTTTCGGAGCCTATACAATCCAAACAAACCATCAAATCTTTCCTCTTCGTAATATTAGTATAGGTTTATTTGATACGCGTGCGTACCAACTACCGTAATCCACTTGGGCCATAGCCAAATAAATATTTCTGCTTTATTTCCAGAAAGAATTTATATTTATTCTTAAGTGTTTTATTGTTGATGATCTTGGATCTAAAATATCTGTTCTTTAAAAAACCTTTGGTCAAGGACTTAATAAAAACCGTAAATAAACTGTGCTAAATAAATTCCATAAATTGCTATGGTTTTCCCCGCACAGTAGTAGGAAGTTTGGCCTGTAACTAGGCAAACACGTATCCCTCATACATTAACATAACATAAGACACATAAAACTTTTAAAAATTGCAATGAATTTTGATAAGCTCTAGGTATAGTAGCCAGGATAGCGAAATAATTGATTATTTATTTAACAACTTTATTGCACTACAACGGTACAAAGGGGGGTGCAAATCCTAAGTCGGCACTTTAAGGTTAAAGTTAAGGCAGGGTTCTTATTCCTCTAGTTGGCTCTGAAATAACTTTGACGACAACCTCTGTGGCGCGTTGGGCGAAGTTCCGCCTACGACGCAGGAGGTTGTGGGTTCGATTCCCGCCTCGGAACAATTTTTTGTACGATCTGCAGATATTTGTTCAGGATAAAATAAAAAATATCTATTTATGTAGTAATATTGTAGTATGTATATCATTTATCAGTCACCTAGTACCCATAACACAAATGATGCGTGGTGGATTGTCCGGCATTATTAATTTATAACTCTCCCGCAAAATTCCAATCAACACGTTTATAATAAATTTTGTTATTAATTGAACATGAGAATTGGTTTTTCCTGGGTAGGTATTTATACTGACGCAGTCTCGATTACTCTGTACAGAAACACGCTTATCTTTGCTTTCCTGGAACTGAAAATCCGGCCATTTTAACTGTTAGTTACTCATATTGTTTTTAAACTAATATGGTGTAATTTATTTAGGGTAAAAAGTTAAAATATAGTGCAATTGAACACACAAGAAGTCGGAGGTAATACAAAATAGCAGACATAAAAATTAACAACTATGTATGTAGTTATGAAGTTAATCATTCGTAACTTCTAAACATACTCGTAGGTATAGGTAAAATAGCGTAGTTATCTCGAAGCAACATAAAAGAATTAATTGAATCTTTCAGAAGTAGTTTGATCAACATTGGGGCCAATAAAGATTGTAGTATATATTGCAAAATTCAGAATCACCTGTAAGGACAAACTATATGCAAATTTTAAATTTAAAACTAACTTTACTATTCACTGCTTTTATGATTTAGGTATTAATTATTATTGTATTGATTAAAAATACGATATTTATATATAATTCTTCGTTTAGCTCCTATGAACCAAGGTATAGTTAGCTCGGGGCTAGAATGATCCTGTGTTATGAATGATAAGAACAAAGAAAATTACAAATTAATAACAGACCCAAATTAGAACTAGAATTATTTATTTGAATAAATACTTCTTTATTTTTCTCTAAAAAATAAACACGTTAACGCAAACCTTATAGAAGTTCGTTATAATTTCAGACAGCCCCCGGAATCCGAAAAGATGGGTCTTCCTCACGTCACGTCATTCTGTTGGTGCATGGGTCTGGAAATGGGCTCAAAGTTCATTGGCTTCGTACATCTGGTAAGAAATCGAGGCGAGATGAACTATATGTATAAGTCTTGCACTTCACTACGTATAAAAAAGTCACTTCCCGCTGTCTGTCTGTTCCTGACATGTATAGTCCAATGATCCTATCCATCCATGATGTCTGGTAGAGACATCATGGATGGATTGGATTGAATTGGCGGTCTTATCGCTTTTGAGCGATAAGACCGCCAATTGTCATATTTCTTGTAAATTTTATTTTGTTTTTTGATTGTTTTGTTAAGTGTGCTTACAGAATTTTCTATCTAAGCATAAATTCTTGGATTTTTAAAACTACGCAACAGACTTTGATGGGGTTTTTTTGATAGAGTGATTCAAGACGCATGTTTATATGTATGTATAATATGCATTAGTATCAGCATTGCGCCAGTGCGAAGACGGGTCGCTAGTCCTTACTAATAGTATAGATGCGAAAGACTGTCCGTTCGTCTTTCACGCCTAAACTACTAACTTTGTCTAAACTTGACACAGACGTTGTCTAGACCGGGAGAAAGGACATAGGATACTTTTTATACCGGTGGTGTAATGTTCCCGCGGGATAATATTGGGGCACGTGATTTAACCGAGGACATAGAATACTTTACCTAGGTTGATTCAAGATAAAGTTTTATAGAGGGACCCAAAAGGCCTATTTTAAATCCCTAAAACTTGTTCGTATCGGCCCTTTAATACCAACGAATAAGAGTATCAATTTGCACAAAAAAACGAAACGAAACAATTGATTGCGTATTTTGTAGATTTAGAAAAGGTCTCAGGTTGTATGTTGCAATTTTTTAAACTGCCATCCATAATAGAGCACTAAAATTGTTTTCTTGCGCATAAAATTATGGAAATGTATGTTGTTTAAAGACAAAGCGTTGAATTATTCAAAAGTTATCAAGAAAAATAAGCAAGGACTTTTAGGTGATATCAAGTAATGCATACCAAGAACTTGGTTACTAACTCCAGGTTTTTATAATGGATTTATTAAAAGTCTAAACTCTAAAGAATCACAATTATTATGTAGTTACGTAAATAATTAAAAAATTATCATAATAAAGTAATTCAATTTATTTTGAACTATAATTTCTTTGAGTAAATTTGTTTTAGCAATATTAACAAATTCTTCTTAGAATTTGAATTGAAAAGTCGATACACCACTTTAAAATAATCAACAAAACTCGGATATTATAATTTGTTTATGAACTTTTTGTTTACTTATTATGGATCGAACTCAGAATAATCAGAATAATCAATTTATTGGTAAAAAATATTACACGTAAAAATATTACACACTCGACTTGCCAATAATCAATAAAACTAGTAAAATATATTAATATCCTGTAACAGAATTAATATCCTGTAATTAAAAATACAAAAGAACCATAATTCAACTTGAAGATCTCATAAAGTTTCAATTTTCCTTCCAGGCTGTATCATTAATCATGATACTACTGTGTTCAATCTTCGCCGAGAGCGCCCGGTCCAACATCGGTACCGTAGAAGACGCCGGGGACCATCTGTACACCAAGTCTTACAGAGTGGCGGTCGTTATAGCTGGAGTCACCACTGCCCACGTGCTTCTGGCGATGACCCTCCTTGTATCTGCATTTAAGGTAGGTTTCTAGAGGCTCTGCTCTCTACTCTAGTGTAAAAAACAGCGCCTGAGCTATAGATTAGGTAACGGTAAAAGATCCCAGGGTACATCTAACTTGAAGGGATTCTGTTCTTTGGTAAGTTCCTACTTACTATGAGACGGATGTTCACCTCTATTTAATAGCAAGTCTAACATCGGTACGGTAGAAGACGCCGGTGATCACCTGTACACCAAGTCACAGAGTGGCGGTCGTTATAGCTGGAGTCACCACTGCCCACGTGCTTCTCGCAATGACCCTCCTTGTATCTGCATTTAAGGTGGGTTTCTAGAGGCTCTGCTATCTACTTTAGTGTAAAAAACAGCGCCTGTGCTATAGATTAGGTAACGGTAAAAGATCCCAGGGTACATCTAACTTGAAGGGATTCTGTTCTTTGGTAAGTTCCTACTTACTGTTGAGACGGATGTTCTTCTCTATTAAATAGCAAGTCTAACATCGGTACAGTAGAAGATTAGGGATGAGATGAGGTAACGGTAAAAGAGCCTAGGGTCATTATACTTAGGTAATTTATGTAACAGTCTTTTTATTGATAAATGTTAGAGTAAAACATTTAGCAACAAAGAAAATAACAATTACCATTGAAACAATTGAGATTACTGCAGACTGTTGCAAACAAACTAAAGGTAGCTCAAATAAAGTCTTACAAGGTAGCTGACACTATCGCTAGATGTTACGTTGCCGCTATTGCAAAAACATTGCGTTATCTTATCTATCTGTCCACCTTTACATGTTTCTGGCTCTTATATCTCTGTGAGAGAAAATTTCATTTTGTTCAATTATCATATTGTGTAACCCCTTTGAAAAGTCGAGAAAAATACGTAAATAACAAGATATATTCTTTAGCATACACACACACAACAACAACCTCTGTAGCGTGGCGGGCGAAGGTCTGCCTTCGATGCAGTAGGTTGCGGGTTCGATTTCCGCCTCGAGACAATTTTTTTTACGATCTTCAGATATTTGTTCAGAGTTCTGTTCGTTTTCTATGTATAATAAACAATATATATCTATTTAATATATTGTATTATGTATAACAGTCATGTAGGAATCGCGGCTAGCTCTTCCCGGGATGCTGATATAAAAGTCGAGTTTATGGTACAAAAGCTATATGGTATTAAACTACGACTAATGATGATGATGTTAATGAGTTCTGTTTGTACGGCTGCTGCTGATGCACTGACCCTACTAGGGTGTACGTAGGCGCCCCGTCCGCGCTCACGGCACGAGTAACCTACTTAGGTCAAACTGCTGATGATGCTTATATTATACCTACGTGATCGATTGTATCGAACACTAGTACCCATAACACAAGCTCTGCTTATTTGGGGCTAGGTGATGCTGTGTCGATTGTCCAGCATTATTTATTTGTTTATATTCTACGATATTCTATAAAATCTCTCTTTTCCTTCCAGCGTTCAACGACAGGCCTCAAGGTATGGCTGTGGGTAATGGGGGTGTTGTGCTCCGCCGCCATTCTCTTCATCCTGGTTGAAATCTGTCTGCACGGCATCTCCGGATCGGGCTCCGAGATTTTTATATCATTCCTTGAAGGGGTTCTATTCTTTGGTAAGTTACTACTACTGAGACGCATCGTTTAGCTATAAAGGGTGTTAGGAAGGTCGATGCAAGGGGGGGGGGTAGGTCACCTCGTTAGGCATGTATCTAGGCTAGATTACCTTAGTCCAATGTCGTCGAATTCCTAGTTATCATAATATCCATGAATTCATATGCTTATTCGTTCATAGTGTTCAAACATACAGTTACTAGTACCAAATAATTTATTATATTAAACATCAATATCTGTATCCATATAACTGACTAAATGTCAAGTGATTAATAATTAAACACTCATAAAAAATAAAAACATTTTAAAATAAACCTATTTAAAAAAAAATAAGTAGATTCAAACTTTTTCAAAAACATCCAGTATTCATGTCCTTTCGATTGGTGCATCATAAATGTTGATAACTGCCTAATTCTCAGTAGGATCTCGCTCTTTATAACAAACGTTAAAAATTATTCAAAGAAAAATAAAGTCAATTTTGATTCTACTATCTAGTATATCTATTCATCATCATCATCATCATCAGCCTAAAATAGTCCACTGCTGGACATAAGCCTCCCCTAATGAGCCCAATAGATGGCATTATTTGTCACTTGGGGGTTATTGCCCATAATCCCCACGCTAGGCATGCGGGTTGAGGATCGCAGTTCGGTGGATTTGTTCTGCAGAGGACGCGGCTGCTAAACCCTCGGTGTGTCTCCCTTAGTCACCTCTTACGACACCCACGGGAAGTGTGGGTGGTGAAATTCTATGCCGACACCACACAGCCTATATGTACCTACCTAAATCTATTATTCAGCTGTATTTATTATTTTCAGGTGTCGTTGGCTACAGCATCCTTTGCGTCTACAGTTACTACCTCCTGCTGAGAAGCGCAGAAGACATGTCTGGACCTAAGTCCAACTACTAAAAACGATACCCAAGAAGGTAACCTACCTACCTACTATGTATAGGAGAGTTACCTCAGAATACCGATTGTACTGTGTTAAAGCATTTATCGAAGTATCGCTTGAAATATTTGAAGAGAACCTACCCAAAAATATTGAATAATCTGCGTTCGAATTCGTTACTCAAAACACATGTAATCTTACTTAACCCATGGTTTGGGTAGGTATAGTCGGCATTTAAAGCTACGAAGCAATCCTACGTTCAAGATATTTGATGATAACCTACGCAAAAACATGAATTATCTGCGTTCGAATTCGTTCTTTAAAACAAATGTAATCTTACTCAACCCATGGGAGTTTAGGTAGGTATAATCGGCGTCTAAAGCTACGAAGCTACGTTCAAGATATTCGAAGATAACTTATAGAACAACCTTTGTATGTATACAAATAAAACGCGTATACGCGTTCAATTTAGTTTGACTTCCTCAAACAGATGTAATTTCGTACGCTCAAGATTAGATTCGGTATAATTGGCTTCTAAAGCTATATACCTCTACAAACCGATTTTATCGCCATCTTTTTGTAATGAAAGGAAAAAAGAGGACGGCGATAAGCTACGAGAGGTGAAGTCATTTATGAGGGATATTTACCATGATTTGAGTTTTCAAAAGTTGTACGAGAAGTGAGCTTTGACTGCCAACTGTGGCGCTATCCAGCCTATATCCAGCAGTGGACTGTTATGGGCTGATTATGATGAGCTTTGGCTGTGCAAAAAATTGTTATGTAATCGAAAACCGTACAAAATCCCAATACAAATACCGTATACCTACACAAATAAGGGTGCGTATGAAATAACTATAATGTAATGGTGGGTCAATAGCCGATAAGAAAAGCCGTACTTATATCTAAATTGAATCATTGGCCAATTTTACCAAACAAAATACCAATCTAAAGTATCCCTGAAAAAATCTTACGTTAAGTCGCACATGTATTTTGCTTGCGACGAACGGTTTACTAGATATTACGTGAATACGGTGCAAACTACATCACTGTAGAACCCTAGGTCCTGGCAGAAATCTGTCAAACCGTGTAGAACCATAATCAAATAAGTTGAACCTGGGTCTTTTAGAATGGGGGGTGTAAATATCAACTTCTAAACGGACATCATTTTTGCTCCGTAATTTGCCAAAAAATCAGTTCCGTCGGTTTTATTAAAAATATGACAGTAGTTATATATTTACGAAATTAAAAAGAAGTACAAAACAACTTAGAGTTGACTTAACCTGTTTGTTGATACGTACAAGTTTGATTTTTTTGTTGAATATATTATCTATGATCTACAAAGTTTTATTAATCTAAAAATAATAAAACTTTGATTATTTAAATACCTATGCATTTTAGTTGCAACCTCTCTATAAGCAAGGGAATGATTTGTTGGTTATAGATATTTTTTGAGGTATATTCAGGTATATTTCATTTACCATCTACATTTCCTTAAAAATACTCCTACAATATACTAAAATACGTTACATACAAGTACTTAATAATGATAGAATGAAATAATTCTAAAGCTGCTTTCTTATAATAATATACAAAATATTAAGAATAAATATGTTATTTAGATAGTACGTAAGTGGAAATATTGTTCAAATATTAAGCATTTAAAGTTTTCCGACTGATTTTAAAGAACACTTAATATTATGTACATTCAATTTTAAACTATTACTTCAACCTCGTACTTGTAAAATCATATTTTTCTGTAAAGCTTCTACATATAGTACGCTTTTATAAAATAAGTATATTCGATCAGTCAAACTTATGAATATAAGTTTAGGCAAAGTTGTTTGACGATAGAATTAAAAATAGAAATGGCTGTAAAATCTACTTGATGTCTCGTCCAAATTGTGCACTTATTTTATATACAATGTATGTATTTATAGCATAGATAAAAATGGTAAATAGTACTGAATTATTCGTCAAACAAACAAACAATTATTCATATATATAAGAATAATTATTCGTCAAAATTATTATATTTAGTATATAGTATTTATTTGAAACTGTAATTCTATACTAAGAATGATATAACTGTTATTAAATATGTACCTAGCTGTATGTATTACTCTTGATATAATATTATGTACGCGAGCAATTGTTCACCACATAGTATATAACAAAGTCGCCTCCCGCTGTCTGTCCTTATATGTATATGCTTAAATCGTAAAAACTACGCAACGCATTTTGATGCCGTTCTTTTAATAGATAGAGTGATTCAAGAGGAAGGTTTTTATAACATGTATTAGTACCAGCTTTGCACCCGTGCGAAGCTGGGACGGGTCTGCTAGTATTATATATTAAGCTAATAATAATAATATAAATGGTATAATTAGCAAACGACATAGCTGTCAGACCATAACATCATTAATTAAGGCTCCGACGACACGGATCAATTTCCCAAATTTTGGGAAAGATTCAGATTCAATAACTTTGTTTCTTTAGGCTTACAAAATAAGCACTTAGACAAGTCAATTTTCATACAGATAATTTATGTAAAAAAAAGAAATAATTTTTTATTGATTTCTCTTTACTTAAATTTTTTGTCCACTAGTGGAAGAAGTGAAAAAGTATAATATAAACGTAATACCAAAATAATTTGTAATTTGAGCAGAATTTCATCATAATCTGCTATTATTTGTATTAGAGCTTTGTAGAAAAACTTGTGGCACGAACCTAGAAAAATACTATTCTAATACAAATTGTTGCAAATAATGGTAAAAATATGCTTAAATTACAAATCATTTTGGTATTACGTCTGTATAGAAATTCATCGGTCGCCGGAGCCTTAATACGTTGATGCGATATTGTACTCTGTGAAAACCATTTCTATATCTACCTCAGTTTTTCTTATTTCTACCTCAATTTCAATCAACATTTTTCAAGTAAAAAAAGTATTTGCTATAAAGTGAGGCAATGCAGCCAGCGTCTTAGGGCACTTCCAACTGGTTGATATGGATCAGTTGAGCTACCTGTAGTTTGTTTACAACAGTCTGCAGTTAGTTCAATTATTTCAATAGTAAATACTAGTTTAAATTTGGTTACTTAATTGTTATTTTGTTAAAGAATTATACTTACAAAAAAGGAGTAAAAAATATAAATGAATAAACCAATGAATGAATAATGCAAGAAAATCCATACAGTATCATCTAGCCCCATGTTAAGCAGTGCTTGTTTTGGGTACTTAATAGAATTAAAAAAGGCATTTTTACTATAAGAAAATTCAGCCAATTACAATGTGTTCTACTTCAAATTGAATATAGGGATAGCTAGACTTAAGTATACTGTTTACCCGACCCCGCAGAGGTTACTGTTTTTCGAGGTTATTGAAAATTTTACGACTTTGATCAAGAGTGCAGAGTTCAAAAAACTGCCTGCTATCGTAAGATTTTGAGCATTAATAATATTAAGAGTTATTTATATTAAACAGCTTAATGTAATCTAAAGGTCGGGGTATTTCTACGATTAAATATAATATTGAGAAACTAAAACAAGTGCCATGATCTGTGCCTCAGAACAACGCCCTCTCGTGAGCCTTACCGAAGATGTAATTTTATGTAGTTACGCGTGTATTGGGTAGATGTCGCTTGTAGTCGTGAAATAAGATTGTTATGGTACAAAAGTGTACGATTAGTGTACCATTTATGGTATGTTCCTTCAGCTATTGCTGCAGTTGACAACTAAGTTGGTGCTTTAAAGCCCTACCGTGACCCAATACTGCGCCTCCATATAGTTTTTCTTATCAAGGTTGAAAGAAAATTTCAAAATTTGATTTCGGCAGTTTGTGATACCTACCTATTTTAATGCCTCTAATGTTTTATTTTGTATACAACACGCAGAAGTTAACTAGGGACCTCGCTGAAATGACGACATAGTGATGTGCTAACTGCTCAAAAAATCAAGTACCCCTGATAAGGCCCCTCGTGATTGTGACTTTACGAATGCGGATGACCTTTTTGGTCACTAAACTCTATGTTTGAATAGATATACGAACTCGTTTTAGGCAATAAAAATAGCTTATAATGTATCACACTCTTAAAAACTTCCCACAGAAAATTTTGAAATTTCCTTTCTTTAACGTAATATGATGATAAAATAAGTGGTGGCGCTATATTAAGTCGGGGTAGTTAGAAGTATATACACAGAATATTATACATGACTCCTCGCACTAATTGTTTTGTTTAAAATTATATTTTCTTCAGAACTTATGCATAATACTAAAGTCATTTATAACGGGATATTTACGGAACAACCGTTGTTCCGTGATCATGGCGCATGAAACTGTGCCGAAATATTGGAAAACTCAAAACTCAAATGATGGTAAATATCCCGTTATAAATGACTTTAGTGTTAAAAACCATGATAGTTTCAAAAGTTTTATCTTATGCATAATGTCTACTGAATGTTTTCTCTAGTTTGGGTTTTTGGTATGTTGATAGTATCACGTAGTAAACATTCAGTAGACATTGATTTTATTAAGAATGTGCAGTAACGCGTGATTTTAAAACACGTAATCCGAGATAAAAGTTCGAAGTAATATTTCTCTAAATATGAAGGTGGTGGTTTCTACAGATATACTCTTAATTTCCGTCTAAATGGTATAAAAAATAACTGGCCATGTATCTATATTCTGTGTATACAGTATTATAATTACGTACAGTACAGTACGAACATACGTACACTATTGTTATAATATATTGATAAAATAAGAATGTATAAATTCTCATTGTTAGCTTAATCCCTGGCAGCTTCTCAGTCTTATTATTACATAAGTTTTTATTTTATATTATTAAAGGTGTTGTCTTTAAATAGAAGGTTTTTTTATTTGCAAACTTTATTTTGACAAAATAATCTAGTTTTAAAACAGTTCTGTGTTTAAATATTGACTTGAAACGAAACAGGGCAGTTAGCTAACAATGAACGCTCTTCCTTGTTAGATTTACATGTCGACTTGACTTGTAGCACCTTCTTTCTGAAGATCAATAAGAAAAATCTACAAAAACTGTATTATATTATACAGTTTTTTTGTAGATTTTAATATTATTATTATGTCATTCGTGTGAACAAAGTGTAAAGGCGAGTCGAGCCTGAGTGAACTTTTAAAACTGAGAACCTCTAATTTCCTATGCGCTCAGAATTTTCATTATTCAATTGATAACTCCAAAAATTTTAATTGTTCAAAATATACATATATTTTGTTATAAAGTATTCATGAATATGAGCAGAAAATGCTACTAAGTCACTTATTTTGATGTGAAATGTTTTTATATTTTTGCGTATGTTTTATGTAATAAATGCTATTTAAAAGGCTTTGTTTTGGCCAAATTTAAAAAGTTTTTTAATTGCCAAAGTACCTTTTAACTTTAGGTAGGTTGTAGGTTTTTCTCCCAATACGAATGTTTCAGGTTCTTCGAGAGGTTGCAATTTTATAGCTATGTATTTCTGTCGCTGCAAAAACGGCCAGTATTTTTTACCAACCCCCTTTCCCCTCCTTGCCGATCATACCGCAGGTGTTTAGCAGTTTTGTGAACGCTATAATATCATCAATAGTACTATAACATTTATTATGTGGTAGGGTAGGGTCAAATGTTATTTACCTTAGAGTATTTATAGGTAAATACTAGACCACAAATGATTTTACTTGCGACAGGATTTTGTTTTATGCCTGCTTCTTTGTGCTTATCTGACACTCTTTATATCGATTCCACACAGTGGTTTTAATCTCTTTGTTTATATCCTCGAAGTCTACTAAACTTATTTTGATATTTAATCAAAATACTCGTCCAAACACCATGGTTTTTCCATAATTTGTGTAGGTTAAAATGGCTTGGACCGACTCGTCATTTTTTATTTAATATTTTCAATAACATAATCGTTGATGCATTCACTGCCCACGCTTCTGCGGTGAGAAACTATGTGATCTTTTAGAGTCAATATTCCCAGTATTTGTTAGTAAACCAATTTCCCGTCACGAAATAGGAAGTAAATGAAAGATGCTAAATCTTTTACACGATTTATTCACCATAATCTTAAACAGGTAATTACGACGAAGTCCATAATATTTTATTCAATAAATATATTACAACTCTATGCTTAAGTACAGGGGTGAAGTAAGTACTGATTTATCACTTTAACTTGATGCTATTGTAATTTATAAATAGAAGTTAAGTAAACCGCCCACTATACCAGAGAGTAAAGTATTTAGTCACCCAAAATATTGAAAAGACAGATTTTTCTCTAACAGGTTAGGTTTAAAAGAATAAAGTATGTAGGTAACATTCTATTAGGTACAATAATAAGCTATTGGTTATAATGCAAACAATATTTTTAATTGAAATAACCAAGTTACACAGCTAAATATAGTTTTACAAAAGGAATGATTTCGATGTGCTGATTCGTCAATACCAATTCATTTCAAATTATTTCGTTGTCTAATTTATATTAGGCCTTAGCAGCATGTTTTTAAATTACAGTTTGCAATGATTCAGATAATAAAGGCCTTATACGTTTATTCTAGATCTACCGGTAAATTAAGTAGAGTCATTATTATGATTTGTCAGATCTAAATAGTCTTTTTTAATTTAAATTATCTTAAAAGTTATATTCTACAATGGGCATAAAATTATTTCTATAATTTTTATTATAATTTTAATATTACCATGGTGAGATGGTTTAGTCAACAAAGTTATAAATGGTCGTAAGTAATCTATATCAGAAGTTATTATTAATAATTTTGTTGACTAAACCATACTCAAAAATGCCTATTCCTAAGTGCACGGAAATTTTATACATTGTATCTAACACATGGCTACATAAATAGATACTTAACTAAGGGTATTGCACGAAAAACTTGATTAAAATAAGCATAACAACAATTTACATAATTACACTTAGGTATAAATATTTTTCTTACACTTTGCCAATTGCGTTGTTTCGAATTTTTTTACTAGCCAATCACATCACTTCCAAAATCGATGAATTTAAATTATTCAAAGAAGACCCTCCAACGGTTAGGAGTCGTTATTTGAAGTTAGAAATCGGTACATTTCAGATCCATCTGATTTTCTTGCATTATCTACATAACTTTTATAATCATCCATAGAGCACACCGATTACATAGAGATTGACATAGAGGCAAGTCAATTTTCGGTGTCAAATTATGATCGAGTGGCATAACAATCATTAAACACCACAAAATCATGCATTTTTAAAATGGTTTGCCAATTATTCAAAACAAATTTTCTATTTCTCTCAGTAATAACAATAGGTAACATACACATAGTGAAAATAATGTATTCTTCTGTTTTCGTCACTTTCGAAACCAAAATGTTTAGATTTTTCGTGTAGACAAGCTCGACCACCTAACGTCCAATAGGTTAACCAATACCATCGTATTATTAAAACATTGAATCATCAGTGCAATTTGTGCTGGATGATGTCTTATTTTTAGCGTCGACATCGATAGACTTGACAATACCACCGTATTGATATAAAGTTGTGTACCGACTTCGATATAACGTCGGATAGATTTGACAATACTACACTCAACTTTGTATTGATGTGCTAAGTTGTGCGCTGACGTCGGTCAATGTAACCTCTGGTAGATGCCACAATTCCATCGTATTGATACAAACTTGTTTGCCGACGTAGAAGTAACGTCCGATAGATTTGACAATACCATCGTATCGAAACCATAGTAAATCAGTACATATGTGCGGAATGATGATGTGAGGGGTCCAGTGGGGGTGGTTCTGTGCCGACATCTATGTCGCCGGGGCCGTCGTCGTCTACAGGGGTCCCTGCCGGGGTCCGCGAGAGGCCTCGCACCTGGAATTAAGGAGGTAGAGATGAGAAGACTGGAAAAGCTAAACTAAAATAATAGACTATGTTAACTTGGCAGGCTGGTTGATGATTGGATCGCTTCGTGAGATTATTTTTCATTCACTTTACAATTACTTGAGACCGAACCTGGCCTGGAGTTAGCGCTTTGGCCCGCTGTTATTACATATGAAAAACATCACCTCTATATCTACTGTATCCGAGAGGCCCAGACTACCTGAATATTCACAAATAAGGTACAAAAGAGAGGGTGACCAGCGATCAGATGGCAAGACGAAATAGTAAACACCGTAGCTCGAACTTGTATGGAATTTTCGCAGAACTGACCACAAAACTTTGTGTGCGTTACTGGAGCGCAAAGTCAACTCGGTTCGAAAAAAAAATCAGAAGAAAAATTAGAGCGTTAGAGACAAAATTTTTAACCCTAGATCTAATTTTCGATTAAATAAATCAATTTTATCACTAAAAGTGGTTTAGGTACTTATGTACCTATATCGAGCCTCAAATAAGGAAGTTTTTCTCAGATTACTCTGAAACCATAGTGCGCAAAAATTTTATTTTTCGGATTCATTTACAGGACATAGCGCTCTAATTTTTCTTCGGATTTTTTTTCGACCACTTCGCGCCCCAGTAACGCCCACCAAAACTTTGGAGGCATAAGCTTTACGAAGACTCGGGTTGTGAAGAATGTTTTAGTAATTACCTGAAGTAGCAAGTTGTTGGAGAGTATCCTAGCCTGGTGTTCCTGCGCCTTGGCTCGCAGACAGGCGATGCTGTTGTTACGGAAGGCCTCGGGATCCTCATAGGCCTGGGGGTCTCGGGGGTCGGGGGACGCGCGCCCCTTCGCTGATGAAGAGGCTGTCGTGCTGCTGGCTGGAGAGCTTTGCGTCTGGGGAAGGAAACGTTGTTTTGAATGAAAAGTCGATATAACGACACAGCTTTTGAATTTGTGATTCAAAAGCTGTATCGTCGATTTGCATCCATGATTGTGTCTTCGACTTCTGACGATGAAAGAATTGAAGAAGAGGAGTGTGAGAATAAGTTAGAAGTGTAAATTACCGCGTCAATTCCGTAATTTTCACATCTAAACATGAGTTTGTTCTGAAAATCAGTGATTTCGATTCCAAAATCAAAACCCAAGTAAATAGACGATGATGCTTCTTTCCATTCGTGTCATGCTATTACAACTCAGATTTGACGATAGAAGTAAATTATTGGCGAAATCATTTCTCATCAATTAAGCTGCGTACCTATTTACATCGCTTGATGAGGAGTGATTCCACCTTCCATTCCGTTTAACTGATGAACCGATTTCCATATTTTTCTTCGAAAGGTGATTTGACGAGAAATACCTTCGTAGTCTGAAATCTGAGCTGTGTTCGTAAAAAACTTCCTTTGAAGAACTGCCGTCAATCGTTTGCATGTTCATTGCCTCCAGAGTGGAAAGCTTTCCAAATTATCCATCTATATTTTTAAAATCAGGCGATCACAATATGTTCAACATTGTTATTAGTAAATTAAATAGGTGGCCTATGTTCATCAGTGAACTGATGTGGGCTAATGATGAAATAGGTAGGACAAACCGTACCATGGTCTAAGTAAATTATATATGTAAAAGATAAAGAAATGAAAAATAAAACTGAATAAATACGTTAAATACCCGTAAAAATAGAACTAATAACGAAATCATCCAACGTTAAGGCCCTGAGTTTTTACCTGGTTATCATGGTTGTCGTGATGATGGGGCGGCGATGCCGACGTGGGTCTCTCCGGTTCCGCCTCAGAACCCTCGCGCTCCGACCCTGACTCCTTGAGGTGTTGGGCTGCCTCCAGGGACTTCCGGTGCATACCTGCAACAATAAACAGCCAGTTAGTCATAATCAAAATAATAATAAATAATGCTGGACAATTCACAGCATCACCTAGCTCCAAGCTAAGCAGAGCTTGTGTTATGTGTATATAAAATACATCAGTCATCTAATATAATTTATTACATATGTAGATCTTTTATTATGAATAGAAAACGACCAGAACACCATGAACAAATATCTGCAGATCTTACAAATTTGTCCCGAGTCGGGAATTGAAATCGCAAAATTTTGAATCGCAGGCGGACCTTCGCCCTCCGCGCCACAGTGGTCGTCTAAAAAGTCATCATAGTTTTTTATTTCCTTTAGACCTTACAGAAGAGTCTTGCTCTTGGACACGTCACAAAATATCTACTTATTACATTAGTAATACTGGGAAATAAAATGATCACTTTGATTCATTGTTCACTTCAATCTTTTTAAGTAATGTATGCATGGGCGATGCTGATATCGTAGGCACTGACGCCATAAGTGATGTGTCCGACAATTTAGAGTGGACAAGGACAAGGTCTGGGCAAGCCTAAACTAAATTTGAAACTCACGGACATAACTGCTTTCCAAGGAATTTCGAATTTTATGAGAGATGAAATATTGTCACCATACTGAGTTAGTGTCAACCGACTTACATTCTACTGACTTCCAGCTAAATTACATAGTTTTATGATTTATCTCAAAACTGTTCAAAGAAAACACCCATACAAAATACATGCCTCTACCATAAACCGACTTAGTTTCCCAGATAAATGTTCATAACAACAATTTTAATAATTTCAACAAAACCATTAAAAATACTGATCGTCCCCACTGTAAATTAACAAGTCAACCAGCTATTCACAATTCGCTCATAACTTAATCTGTATAATAGTTTAATCATTGCATTCCGCGTATTTGCCATTAATATCGAGCTGCAAGAATGCAGATGCTGTCTTGTAATACACTCGCGTTACTCATACAGAGGTACAGTCAGACTCGAAAACTGAGGATCATTTAGGTCGTAAGTTAGATAACAAAAGTTAAGAGATTGTGATGAACCAATTGTCAAGAGCGATTAAACAAATAAGAACTCAAGCCTTTTCACGCGTGGTTTCGGCGGAAACGTTACGAGTGAAAATCACTGATCGCATGGCCATACTATGATATTTATTAGTCATACGCCCGTAATGCGGGCAAAGTCCACGTCCACCGATGCTTTGAGAAAAATCATCACCCAGTTTCTGAAAATTCAACCGCCTTTTTGACCATTTTCCAAAAAGTACTCTATATAAGTACAGATTTCAATATATTTTTCCTGTAAAATATTTACAAAACCCTAGAAAACTGAAAGTGTTAATGTCACTGCAGGATATAAAGTAAAGACCCCTTATTTAACTTTACTTTATATCCTGCAGCACCATTAGTAACTGAAACATTCCGCTGACTGTCCCTAATACTGCCTCTGACTGATTAGGTATGCGTGGCCGCTGACGGCGCTGCAGTAAAAATCTCGTAAAATTCTACAAGTTGAGATATTAAACTTGGCTGCGGTGCCGGGTGCTTTATTACCAGGGAGGTTTTATATGCGGCGGCGGGTTGTGTTAGATTAGGGGGATGGAAAATCTTAGGGCTTGCTCCGGAGAAAGATTTTCTTAAAGCCGACTTTGTCTAGGTGTAATTGTTTCGTTAAATACACGTTTGATGCTGGGGTGGACCGCTATTACCAAACAATCTGATCTGCATTATGAACGTCAGTTTTCCCCATTCATGAGAAATCAGTTAACAACTCCCATTTTTAACCAAACCGTCCCGTCATCTCTTAAGATTCGTACCCGAATCTGCATGCGTCGTGGTCCTTCATTAAGTCTCCGGCGACAGATGCACTTCCCATACAAATGTGGTACCAAAATGATTTGTAATTTGAGTGGGATGAGAAGATATGCTTTTCTCGTAAGGCAGAGGACTGAGTGATAAAGGCGCACCGTATTTTCTAGCGCCACAACTGTTTTTACCTAATAACAAGATATATAAACAAGTAATCTTTATTATTTTATTGTACACGCATTAAAACATAGAATACACCTGTACTAAATGGGTATGTACATAGGCGAGCGTAACCCTGAAAAGAGTTTTCATCCAGCAAACCTAAGAGTGGAAACATTAAAAGTACCTCAAGAAATACTTTTGAGTTGCCTATTTCAACAAAAACCTCCATCAAATCCAAATAGTGAGATGTTCCTGAGATAAATAGCATATGTAAGTGCTAAACATGTATTTTTTTAAAAATAAAACACGATGGGCGTATTTCTAAAACACGTAATCCAAGATAAAATTTCGTAGTAGATTCGTATCATTTCCTTAAATATGAAAGTGGTTGCATTCACAGATTCTGTGATAAAACCTACGAAGTTGCATATTGCACTCTTACTACGAGGAGGTTGTATGTAGATCCTTCTTCAAGTCACGTCACGACGAGACAAGATGAAAAACCTCCTCTGTGATGTTTATAGCTTTCCTATTTTCTGTGAAAACACGAGAATTGCGCGATTTTGTTCCAGCTAAATAAATAAGTAGCAATAGGTATTTAGATTTATCTTTTGTATTGAACAGTATTGATTATTGAAAGTCAATAAATCCAAGAGGTCTTTGACGACCTCAGTGGCGCGATTGGCGAAGGTCCGCATGGGACGTAGGAGGTTGCGGGTTTGATTCCCGCCTCCAGACAAATGTTTGTAGGATCTGCTGATATTTGTTATGTGTTCAGGTCGTTTTCTATGTAAAATAACAAATATCTATGTATAATCTATGTGTAATTATTACATATTGTCATCTAATACCATAACAAAAGTTCTGTTTAGTTTGGGTCTAGATGATCCGGTATGGATTGTACATTATTATTTATTTATATATGAGTTTGATATAAAGAGGGTTGTTTTTATTTGGAAGTTTATCACGACGAAATTGCAGAGCAAAAAACTGGTAAACACCTGAAAACGCCTAATTTTAACTAGTTCACCTATTTCGGCTATAGTTTTGTCCACTTCTTGATCGGTGTACTTACATATATTAGGTCCTTACATATGAAATTGGCGTTTTGTATGGGAGGAACAAAAAGTCGAATATTTTTTAATATAATATATTTAATTAATCAAAGTATGAACCATTATTTTCTATGCACTTTTGCCATCTTATAGGTAGTTCATTGATCCCTTTACTAAAAAAACCAGTCGGACGGGAATCAATAAAATCTTTGAAGGCGATTTGGACTGCCCCATCGGAGTTGAATTTTTTCCCTTGCAAGAAGTTATCCAAATTTCGAAAAAAATGGTAATCTGTTGGAGCAAGGTCCGGGGAGTACGGAGGATGTCTTAGACTTTCCAATTGAAGCTCTTCTAATTTAGTAGCCGTCTGTTGCGCAGTGTGTGGTCTAGCGTTGTCGTGAAGCAGCAGTGGCGTGGAGCGATTGACCAGCCTAGGTTGTTTAGCCGCTAGCTTTTCCATCATGGTTTGCAATTGCTGACAATAGACATCAGCCGTAATAGTCTGGCCAGATTTGAGAAAACTGTAATGAACAATACCGGCACTAGTCCACCAAACGCTTACAAGTAACTTTTTTGGGGTTAATTTTCGCTTGGGGCAGGATTTGGCTGGCTGGCCAGGATCCAACCATTGCGCTGAGCGCTTCCGATTATCGTAAAGAACCCATTTTTCATCACAGGTAATGATTCGGTTTAAAATACCTTCATTATTGTGCCGGTTTAGTAATGTAACGCAGCAGTCGACGCGCGTTTGCCGGTTTGCTTCAGTCAATTCGTGAGGTACCCACCTTTCAAGCTTTTTAATCTTCCCAATTTGCTTCAAGTGAATTAAAACAGTTTTATCACTAACACCGCAGCCTGCAGCTAACTCGGACGTGGTTTGCGATGGATCCGCTTCCAAAGAGGAGAAATTTGTGATTAAAGTGGCCAGTACGAAAAACGCCAATTTCATATGTAAGGACCTAATATTAATCATTTTGTCTTTTAAAAGGTAAATACATAAATCTGCTTAAATAATACTAAAAAGTTGTTTTGTGTAATGTTTCTATCGGCATTGAAATTCTAAATTATCGCTGATGAAAATAACAAATATTTTCAAATTAGGGATCTGTATGAAAACTACAATAATATAAAATGTTTAAATTAAATTTACTTTAATTTAAAAAAGAATAATTAAATACCGGACCTCTCGTAAATAAATAAGTTGATCTATAGAATATGCTTACTAGAAGCAGAGATCAGGATTCAGCTGCAAATGCTATCTGCGTCATACTATTTGAATACGGTGCCATTTCAAAACGTTGAAATAGATTTGGACTCTACATTCTAGTTCTTGTTCAATAAGTTTATTTGCATCGACTATTTGCATCGACGAAATAAGCCCTGGTTTACTAAAACTCTGTTTGTAAATCCCTTTAGTTTCGGCACCAAAGGGATTTACAAACAGATCTTTGAATATCAAGGCTAATTCTAAAAGAGTTACCTAGGTACAATATATCTAAGTAAATAAGGATTAGTGATTAGCAAAATTCCATCACAGAGAAGGAACATTAGCGCGAAGTTTGGCCATTATCCGGATATAAATCCACATGATCTACGTAACGAGAGTTTAGTTTCGTGATATATACTCGGGTAATTTCCATCTAGTCATTATTCCACTGGAGAATATTGGTTTGGTCGGAGGGAATTAGATTTGAAGGGTGTCCATCGTTTAAAAGAGATTAGTTGGAACTATTAAGGAATTTTTACTATTGACTGTCTATTTTATTGTCCTCGTGATAAATGTTTAAAAACGTTTAAATATTTTCTGCAGATATTTGTTGAGGGTGTTCTGGTCGTTTCATATGTCTAGTAAAAAATACCTATCTATGTAATATATTGTAATAAGTAAATCAGTCATCTAGTTCCCATAACACAAGCTCTGCTTAGCTTAGCTCTGCTGTGTGGATTGTCCAGCATAATTGATTTATTTACTATTTATAATTATTAAGGATTCAAGGTACGTATTTAATTCAAAATTATTGTTGAGAGCTTTAAAGGAACCTGTATATTTTCGATGCAAACGGATATCAATCAATTATATTCGTTCAAGATTCCAAACCACGATCTGTATTGTCTGAGAATCATGAATTATGCAGATAATTCATAATGCTTCTGTAAATAATTTATCTGCTTGCTAGACTTGCGAATAATTTTTAATTTATAGATGGATAACAAAGCAAGTTGTATCCATATTACAACCAAACATCGGCCTTTAGGCTCTTATTAGTCTTGATCTTAGAACTGACGAAAGACCCGCTCTAAAAATCAAAACCGGAACCAAAAAGATCAAATTAATTCGCTTCCTTTCCGCTTTCCTTCAAAGAAAACTTTAGCTACTATACTGTACTATAAAATGCTTTTGAAATCTATTTCCCCAAACGGTTTGTGTAAAATTCTTTGACACGAAGTGCACAGATGCACGTACTTTTGCCGCAGAATCATATCTTTCACTCTAGATAATGGAAGGATCCATTCATTGTGAGATGAATGGAAGGAACAAAGCAAGTGGATAATAGGTAGATAATTCTATAACATGCTCTATGGGTGCATTAGAATCCATTTGCGGATGTATGAGTGTCGCTTCTGCACTTTTAACTCTTTGATATCTCGTTTGTGAAGGATTTTTGAGTAATTGTGGGTTTTTAGGAAATTGAGGATTGAATAATTACTGCCCTTTTATCTTTTTAAAGGGGCGGTGAAGAACATCCGATTTAGAAGAGATTTTAAAGTCAGTCGAAAAAAATATGAGTCTAAAAATTTAAAAGTATGTAAAGTTAATTAAGTAATCACAGAAACAATATAAATGCCTTCTTATTAAGTAATTAATTTGTTTTAATCAAGTCCTATTATGCAGATTAGTCTAAATTATAAAGTTACAAAATGGTTACCAAGTTCCGGCAATAGGGATGGGTTGGATAATAAATAATATACCAGAGTTCTTTCTGACCAAAATTAATGTGTATAAATACACTTAAAACACTATATTTAAAAAATAAAAATTTAATTAAAAAGCGATTAAAATAATAGAAAAACAATTAAGTTAAAGCCTGTAGTACTTTAATTCAAGTTGGTACTATTTGTGCATCAATTTATCACGTTAAAAAATTCTTTGTTCAATATCTATATCTATATCTATACTAATATTATAAAGAGGAAAGATTTGATTGTTTGTTTGTTTGTATGTTTGTTTGTTTGTTTGTTTGTTTGTTTGTTTGAATTGAATAGGCTCCAAAACTACTGGACCGATTTGAAAAATTCTTTCACTATTAGAATCCTGTATTTTCCGTGATGAACATAGGCTATATAATATTTTCAAAAAAGTTAGGGATCCACATGAAAAATTCAATAATTGAACCGTGCGCTGTATATTCAACCTCTTTTTCTATTATGGCGCGTCAGAATAGAAAAGGAGGTTGAATATATACGCACCTCAATACGCACGGTGCTTGCTTTTTCTCTACGGCCAGTGTCAGCTATGGAGTGTCAAGTCAATGTCAAAAATCCCAATGCTGTTAAAAAAAGTAAGGGATCCGTATGAAAACTGTGAAACCCATCGTGTTAGTGTGTATAATTTCTGAATTTTTTGTTTAATTCCCGTGCGAAGCCGGGGCGGACAGCTAGTCAAGTATAAAAAGTAAGTAAATACCAAAACAAACCCCCACCATCTTTAATGTAAGCAGAATAAATACCTACCGTACCTAGACCCTCAGAAAAACCAAAGTGCATAAGTACATTATTAATATGTACGTTCCCAGCCCTCAAATCTGCGTTAATCAAGCCTTAGACAATGTGGCCGCCATCTTGGATCCCACCCCACCCCACCGGCCACCCCTCCCAGCGGGGCGGAGGGGGAAGGCTTAAGGGGAGAACTTAGCCTTTATTAATTCATATCTGTACAACTCGTTTGCGTATTCAATTTTATGCACATGTGTGAGTGGGTATTTGCCTGTGCTTATAGGACTTACAGGCTTGTGTTGCCCAGATTACAGCAATTAAAATAAAAGTAACGTTTACGTGGCAAAATTAATTACGTTTTAAATGAATTAACGGTGACCGTAGCCGCGTAGAGGTTTCGTAGATGTGCTACGAGATCGCTACAAAGCTCTACGAAATATTTTATAGTAGGTGACTTTGTTTCTCTTTATGAGAAGCACTAGACTAGATAGGTACTTACATACATTTTCTTTGGTGAAATAATTTATCAAGTTTAATTTAATTGGCATAAAAATTTATTCAAAACTTATAATTCATAAACATAATTATCAGTATTTTTTCTAAAAGTTGTATTCTATTAGTAGAAATAAATCGAATAATCTTAAATCTATTCCTATCTTTAAAAATAAACTTAATCAAAAGAACGAACAATTTCAAACAAAAACATGTACATTTCCTTATTCTTTTACAAAACAACACAGTACATAAACCCCACTAGAACAAATAACTGCTCATAACCTGTCAACGGATTCTTGTTTTCGTAAATAACACAGCCTTTTATCCTTATTTTTATCACGCCAAGGTTCATTTCAGCATGAGAAACCGTGTAAGCCTTCGTGAAAAATGAACATCTCAGCTGTTGGGATTAAAAATTATTCTCTTCTTTGTTCCGACTGTAGTTTCAGGGATAGACGCTTTATTTGTCGGTTACTTTGTCTCTCGGTTAGGTATTGTTTTATAGGTTGAATGTTCGTTTTTGTTTTCCTGTCTTTTGCATCTGAGTAAAATAATTTCAAAACGAAAATGATGAGTCATAAGGTTTTATTTCTTGTTTATCTAGAAATAAGTTTCACCAACCGTATTATGTTATAAACAGATCGAGGAATATCAAATGAGACTTTTGGTAAGTGCTGGAGAGAGATAACATTTGGGATTTTTATGAAAAATCGACATTTGTTCTAACATGTTTTGCCTCTGGCTATTCTCAAGCAACTCGTTCAAGTTTGAAGCTAATATCCATAGATAATGGGTGTATTTTGGGTTACTCACCGGGCGCCGGCGGCGGGGAGGCGGGGGCCGCCGCTATGGAGGCCCCGGTGCGCTCGGCTCTTGAACAAAATTACCGACGTGAGAATAGAACCTAACTCTGTTACTTGGTGACGCTGATCGCGCGATTAGTGTTAAGGCGAAGGATAGATGATAGCAGAGAAATTGCGTTAAAACTTTTTTGTAGGGCTTTTAACTTGAACAAAATAACCAATATGAAAGCAAAACCTAACTGTTTCTCTCTGACCCTGATCAAGTGAATGGTGTTGATGATAGAAATATCAGTAGCATTACATATTCGTAATTTATCTCAGGGTTTCGATATAAGTATATCAGCTTTAAAGTATAACACAAGTTCTGTTTAGTTTAGGGCTAGATGATGCTGTGGGAATTGTCCAGCATTATTTATGTAACTAGAAACCATGGCACTGTTAGAAGTTTTAACTACGTTTTAATTTATCGATTGGACGTTATTATTTTATCATGAATAACCAAAATTACCGATGGAGTCACAGAAGCGAATTTTGTATTATGTTTTAACCTGCACCTAGTCCATCTTTGTCCCCTTACGACCACAAATAATCTTATCGAGAGGGCACTTGTCCCAGTAAACGATTGTCGGCTATTTTATATTGTTTCTAGGTAGCATTTATTGCTTTTACTTATGTAATATGTATTACTTTTATATAATAAAGATCTTTAGAAATTGAAAATTGTCGGTTAACAGACGTAATAATACACACACTGGACAAAACTTATCTTTTATATTAAAAAAAAAATCTTTACATAATATTAACAGATTTCATTTTCCCCAGAAGGGTAAGATAAGTAAAGTTCATCCTGAAATAGACATTGAGGGCAAAATTACCGCGCGGAACAGAGCCTAACTAGATTAGTCCGTCTTTGGGCAGCTGATGAAGCCGTTTTAATGGTGTAAAGACAGGGTTTTACACTTTTATTTGCAGTTCTCTTGATTATTTCTATGCCTAGGACAGTTCTAGAGGTCTTTTATGTGATCAGATTTCAGCATTGCAATAAATTCTATCCACCGCATGATAAACAGTTTTTTATTTATGGGCGTTGGTGAGTCGCTATACGTGTATCAATACCGCATCGGTTATGTTATCAATTGTGTTGCGTTATCAATCATTATGTTACGAAATTTAAATGCTGCGAAAAAGAACGAAGGAAACGAATTTAAACTAATGAATTCTGGCGAATTGTCCAACTCGGCGCCGCCGCTAACTCGTGTAAATGAAAGTTTATAATTCGAAAATTATATGCCATGCACGTTGAGTGTGGAAAGGTGAACGTTCAACACAATACTCTTGTTTCTTGGACAATTAGTAAATAAGTAGTTACATATCTAGCAGAAAAGCTACACCATGGTTTAACATTTTTGAGTCTGATTTTTGTCTCATCCATTATATCTATCAGGGGTAGAAATAGTTTTGACCAATAAATATCGATGTAGGCCTACCTGTAGCTGATTTCACTATTATATTTTCTTCTGCTTACCTATGAACGTTCACGGCAGAAGTATCGCTTTACGTAAGTAAAGTCAGCTTGAAATTTGTTATAAAAAAAACAATTGAATAAATCATTCTTCAATTTAAACATATTTGAGGTTATGTACATATGGCAGTAAAAATTCTGAAGTATAGCATTCAATTTTTTTTTACCCAGGCTGTAGTGGGCGCAGATTGGTCTTAGCTGATCCTCTTTTTGGTGCCTTAATTTCCAAGCCTACTAAGAAACAGCTAATAAGCCAAAAGCTCATTTAGTGTTGGTATCCATCGAATATTACCAGAGTATGTACCTATTATTTATAAAAATAGCAGGGCTTTTTGAAATGCCGGCTCGGCCAGAGAAGTATGTATAACCACCATTCCTTTTTCTGCGGCCTATTGATGTGTTTTGCTAAAGAGCTCATGAACAATCTAAAATTACCAGAAAAATTACAAACACATAAGTTGACCCTGGCAAGATCTTGTTAACTCTTTGCTGTAGTCAGTAAAAGAGTTTATTACAGGAGCATAAAGGAGTTTAATCTCCCAATCAAACTGATAAATTGTCATCGGGTTATATGCACTATCAAAGTGGTGCATTCAAATATGCACTAAAAATCCGAAATATGCACTAAAGGCTCTCTCAAAGGCCGAAATATACACAAGCCAAAATCCAAAACTCATTTACTAAATTGCTCCCTTACTTCGCTCCCATACTTATCTGCCGCTAATAATCGAAATATGCACGTGTTTCCGTTGCCATTCATAATACCTGGATAGTCAGCAACACTGATAAACAAATGACGATCTAAAAACAAAAGACGCTCGTTTCCTTCATCTCCGCTGTAAAACGTTCCAAATCTAAATTGTCTAGTCTCCCTGTCAAAGTGATAAAGTTCTCACCGCACTCACCTAGGAGCCAAAGCGCGACGGCCTCGTTCTTCTTGGCACTCTTGAGGATATTCTCTGGCCCCTGCCAGAGGAGAGAATGCCGCTCCATGGCGCCTGCAACCCCGTCATTATCATGGACCGTTCCAGGATTTATCTATCGTACCGCCGATGCTTGTCCATGTGATAATACGCTTAGGTGTTAGCAGACAGAGCAGCTTTAGTTTGATGAGACTGTCAACTTTATAATATTTGTCGCATAGACTTCTTCTCACTGTGTCTTAATGCCACAGTTTATATGTTGACAGCTAATTGAGAGCCTGCTGACGCAATAGCTGCTCTGTCTCCATATCCCATAGTGTCTTCTAAATTGTACACGGCTTGTCAATGTCAACGTCGCTTCGCTTAGGAACCCTCTATCCAGCATTGCAACATTAGAGTTTGCGTAATTGGCACTCAATGAGTTATGAGCTGTCTACACCGATTCCAAACTTATCGAAACGTACATTCCACCATCGAACTTAGCGACATAATCACAGCCTTTTATCCATTGCCATTCAAAATTACCTGGATAGTCAGCAACACTGATAAACAAAAGACGATCTAAAAACAAAAGACGCTCGTTTCCTTCATCTCCGCTGTAAAACGTTCCAGATCTAAATTGTCTAGTCTCCCTGTCAAAGTGATAAAGTTCTCACCGCACTCACCTAGCAGCCAGGGCGCGACGGCCTCGTTCTCCTTGGCGCTCTTGAGGATGGTCTCTGGTAGCGGCAGAGAATGCCGCACCATGGCGCCGTAGAGCCCGTACTCCGCCATTATCGTGGACCGGCCCCAACACTTCTCCGTTTTGCGCCATTTTGCTCGTCTGTTTTGAAACCACACCTGGAAGAAGAGAAAAGATTAGGTGGGTAATGATACACGTCAATAATACGGTATTCATATTTGTATATTGTTTCTCTGTCTGTCGGTCTCTATGTATGCTTAGATCTTTAAAACTTCGCAAAGGATTTGATGCGGTTTTTTTAATAGAGATTTTTTTTTATTTACAGGATCTTAAATCGAGCTCTTGCCATGCTGTTGATGCTTTATGTATGAGCCGTGTACGTTTTTTTCATGCGCTGATAAATTCAAGACAAACCGTCTGACCTGTTTCTTCTATACTAATATTATAAAGAGGAAAGATTTGATTGTTTGTTTGTTTGTATGTTTGTTTGTTTGTTTGAATTGAATAGGCTCCGAAACTACTGGACCGAGTTAAAAAATTCTTTCACCATTAGAATCCTTAATTTTCCGTGATGAACATAGGCTATATAATATTTTCAAAAAAGTTAGGGATCCACATGAAAAATTCAATAATTGAACCGTGGGCTGTATATTCAACCTCTTTTTCTATTATGGCGCGTCAGAATAGAAAAAGAGGTTGTATAGCGCACGGTGCTTGCTTTTTCTCTACGGCCAGTGTCAATTTTGGAATGTTGAGTCAATGTCAAAAACCCTAATGCTGTTAAAAAAAGTAAAGATCCGTATGAAAACTGTGAAACCCATCGTTTTAGTGTGTATAATTTCTGAAATTTTTGTTTAATACCCGTGCGAAGCCGGGGCGGGCCGCTAGTTTTTAATAAATTGGCCATTTAGTATCCAATTCAACAGACACAATTAGGCAAATTAGATAAATTGAAATATCAAAAAGTCCTAATGCATTATGTACCAATAAACCATTACCTGATTCCTTTACCTACGAGCTACTAATTCAAACCCTAACATAAATGAGTCAGTACGATACGATTGTAACTAAACGCCGTAAACAAACCAATTAGCAGGAACAAAACGCAACTAAATTAAATTTTCAAATTCGCCCGCGCTGTTTACCCACCCACTCGCGGGCCGGCAGGGTTGCCATGTTCTGTGGCATTTCAGGATTTTTTATATTTTAATTGTTCGAATGGTTTTTCAAACATGATACGGATAAGTTGCAATTCTGTCTATTTTGATCACGGTAAATTCTAGTAAACAACCGTTGTAACAAACAGTTTCTGTTACAACAATTTTCACATCCTTTTAATTTTGATTCTATACCTACTTATAATTATAAAGAGGAAATATTTGATTTTTTTTTATTGAAAAGGCTCCGGAACTAGTGGACCGAAGTGAAAAATTCTTTCACCATTAGAATCCTAAATTTTCCCTGATGAACATAAGTTATAGAACATTTTCAAAAAGTTAGGGATTCGCATGAAAAAATATTTTTTTGTCAAATACCCGTGCGAAGCCGGAGCGGACCGCAAATATTTTATAAATGATATTTTAATATACGAAACGTACTGTACATTTATTTTACGACCTTCCTAAACCATTTTTTAATGAATATAAATAGGGTTTCAATAGAAGTGAATAAATAAAGTGTCAACCCTAGCCACTACACTACACTACCGACCACACAAGCATCTATAAAACAGTTAATTTCTAATTAAATTTGTTAATTAAACTCGATCTGAGATCTACTAAATTAATACTACTCTTGTATTGGGTTACGCAGATGGGTACTCCTCGAGCCATTCTGTTTCGGATTAATTAAGATCAATTATATTGCTTTGATTCATTAGATTGTGTTCCTTTATTTATTTTATTAGTATTATCTTTCGGTACATAATAAACTGAATTAAAAAGAACATTATTATAATTAAGGTGTTTGGTTAACAATAAATAAATAAAAAAATGACTAGATAACCAACACAGCATCTGCGTAGCCCTAAGCTACGCAGAGCGGGTTTTCTTTGTCCAGCAATCGTCAGAAAGAGTCAATCCAAATGTTATAAAAAAGTAAACAAAAAATACCATCATTTGACTACATATTCAAATTTACCTACTAGAATTTATGGATTTGATTTACTGGAATACAATTTTTCGACGTTACAAAATGTGAATAACAAATAATGAAAATTAAAAATTGGTTCAGTTGACAAGTACCTAACTCAATTTGTTATCAAACTCAAAACGTATAAATATGTTACTTTTGTTACACATATCTTCAAGATAAGAGATTTAAATGTTTATTTGTCGCGAGCAATCTTTTTTTTCATAAACTTATAGCATATTTTCATACAAACTCAAAACATAGTTCCTTGCCACCTTCAAAATTAACTCAAACTGAGTACCTTACCTAGGTACGCTATTGGATCGATGTCATCGGAATAAACGGCTTACTTGATCCATTGCCTAACAATCTATCCGGCATCGTATCCGATCAATTACCGGACAGGCTCCTGCGAAACCGGTTTGCATATCATACCTATTACACACCCTACACTAACTTACCCCGGCCGACCTCTATGTAGAGTTGGTTGGTATAAAAATACTTTTTACAATATAGTGTAGTAACAAGGAAAATTACAATTATAAACTAAATTAAAGCTAGTATTTACAATTGTAACGATTGAGCTACCTGCAGACTGTGGCAAACAAACTAGAGGTAGCTTAACTGATCCATATCGATTGGACCCAGTTGGAAGTGTATACCCAAGATGCTGGCGGCATTGCCTCGCTGTATGGCAATGCTGATGCACTGCGCCAGATACTGACCAGCTCTCGGGTCACATTTCAATAGCGTTGATCAGACAAAAATGCTACTATAATATTAACTAATTTCTAAATGAAAATCGATAAATACTCATACGATTACACACAATGTATATTGGATAAACAAACATGTTGACTCAAAAATATTTGTCACCTTTTTACAGATGTTTTTCATATAAATGACTTTTACAGCAAATAAATCACTTTTACAGTCATCTTGTACTCGTATAAATAACACAAGATCTGCTTGTGACTATCTTACTGTTTGAAATATCGAGCAACAACATTAATATTCATAGTTCAACTTATCCGATCAAAACTTTCTCCAAAAACACTAAAAACCCGCAACAGTCTTGTTTAAAGAACCAGCAAAACAGCTAAACGACTAACCTCAAGCCCCAGCTTACGATATTGATTATCCCTAACACTCGACCGACAGTAATCCTGCCTTACTCACCGCTGGGTCCATCAGACCCTGAGGCGGGTCGACTAGACCCCTAGGCGGGTCGACCAGACCCGAGGGTCGCGTTGACCGCACGGCAATTGTGTCGTTATTACCCCTTAATTCGCTTCTCCGTTAATTCACGGATCAGGATTATTCGGCAGAAGGGTTAAGTGGATAAGTTTTTCATTAGACTAGTGCCAATGTTGTCCTGATTGTTTTTCTTTTTGGGGCTCTTACAATCGGGGGATATTTGTTAGAAGATTACTTAGTTGCGGCCGCTTGATTCAATTTGAATAACAGTTTCAGAACTTGGCACAGACGTTGTCCAGACCGGGAGAAAGGACAAGGAATACTTTTTATTCCGGCGTCATGTTCCCGCAGGATAGTACAGAAATACGCGATATAACCAAATCCTCCAATCTACGCGGACGAAGTCGCGAGCAAAGCTAATTACAATATTAATCTCTATTTGACAAGTAAAAACAATTGAAAATAAATTGTGTACATAAAGTATTATTGCTTGCTTTAGCTTCAAACCTTCTCAATCGTGTGATAGTCTAACAATATTAAGCCGATTCACACTCCATTCCATAAAATCATAACTCCCACATGAATCATAATCAAACAGAGTATTACAAGCAATGCACTTGATAATGGCGTTGTCCATCGCCGCACAATTTAATAAACAAATGAGCGCATTACTGTGCCCCCGACTCCGCTCGTCCCTCGAGACCGACCCCCAATATCGGACAGCACAGTAACAATAAAGTTTTTTTGCAGTAGGAAACTACAATTTTAATGCAATATCGCTTTTTGTGACCAGAGGTTTGTAGCAGTCGTATCTATTGTTTAAAAAAAACCTATATTTTAGTTGCACTTCTGGAACATTGTGTCTGGTTGTACGGCGTGACGTATGGTGAGTATCTATTGAGTATCATTGCCATACAGCGAGTCAATGCAGCCAGCAGCGTCTTGGGGACGCTTCCGACTAATTAATGAGGATCAGTTGCAACAGCCTGCAGTTAGCTCATTAATTTCAATTTTAAATAACTAGTTCTACTTTGGGTCTGTTAATTTATTGTCTAGGTAATTTTCTTTGTTAATAAAGGTGAAAAAGAAAAAAATGTATAAAAAGTGAAAAAGTATCAAAATGTGCACAATTTTCGTGAATTTTTTATTTTATTAGTGACTAAATTATGTTTACAATAAGTGTGTCTACTGCATTACCTTTATTCTCCGTGCGGACAGTGTAAACGCGGCATTATGCGCTTACAATGGATTACATTGGGGGAAAGTGTTAATGTTATTGTTTGTTTATCGCTTTTTTTATTACTTCGGGGATTTGACGGTTACAAGTGTTTGCTAGCGCAATTCGGTTCATGGTGTCAAAAATATTTGATGGATAACCTAACTTTATTAACAAGAATAAAATCTGACATCAAAAGATCATAATTTGTCTTGCTCGCAGAAATTACCAAGTGTATAAAGGCTTGATTTAGGCAGGTAAGATAAAAAATTCAAATTTTAAATATTGAGTTCTTTTTGACATTTCCGGATTTCCCTATACAAATCTTTCACCTGCGTAGATACCCTCATAAGTCATAAGTACATCATAAGTGTAGGTTTGCCCTTTCCTCGTGGAATCCGCGTAACTCCTGGAATGCAATATGTCAGTGGGTGTGACGCGAGTACTAATTATCCACGGAACCCGGTGTAATTGTTAATTTGGCACATTCACGCGTGCTAATGACGCAGGGTATTACGCCAGACAATTTATTACTCGTATGAGAGGAACCCCAATGTATGTTGAGCTCTGCGCGTTTTGGGTATTGTTGCGTTTTGCTGTTTTACGCAGGTTTACGTATTGGTTATTTTCTCTAAAAACTCTACTAAACCTTCGCGTTTCGCATAAAATAGCGATTTGAGTTGGTTGTAGAATTAATAGATAAAATACTTTATTATACTACGTTACTAAAGATATGCTATGGAAAGATATACTACGCAGAGACCAGACACTTTTTCGAGTAGTATAAAAGATATCGGTATGAAAGTTATTATACTTATTACATTTTTCTAATTAGAGTTTAGAATAATATAGGTGGTTTACTATTTACTAACTGAGTTATATTGTATTACACGATTTATCAATAATCTCACACTTAGTTTTGTTTTTGAATGTGGAATATTGTCGGAAACTTAAGTTTTGTTTTTGCGAAAATAATTATAATTGACCAAAGAATCAAATGAACTATTATTTCATTATTTTAGGATTACTATTTACCAACTAAGTATTCGAGGGGTTCGGAATTTATTTTGTGATTTTTTTTTTCGGTAGAATCAAAAGATAATATGAAATATCGCATTATCGCTGTATATTATAGGTATCATCGTAAGATAATTCTACGAATATTTCTTAATTTGACCTCGTTGAAAATATTCTGCAATGAAATGTTTAAAAAAACTTGATGTTCGTGACAAGTGACCAAGTTAGGTTGACGCCATTGAAAATATTATGCAAAAATGTTTAACAAACCTGATGTTAGTGACAAGAGGCCAAGTAAAGTGGACGCATTACTACTGGGCCGTCTCGTAGCGCTGCGGAACAATTTGTCTGAGTTGGCAGATTTCATTCGCTACCCTGACTCACTGTTTTACTAAGTTCTACCTACGTATTTATAGATATAGCTAGAATATTTTTTTATCAGATATTTTTAAAATCAAAAATAAATTCATTAGATCAAGGAGATAGTAAAATATATCTTAAGTGCAAGTCAGCTGGCACACAAAAGGTTCCTTCGTACCAAACTATTTTACATAATAAACCTATAAACTATTTTAATAATGGAGCGAAGAAAGAGCCAACTCTAATATGAAGCGGTCACCCATACAAGTACTGACTGGGCCCGACATTTCTTTATTTCGGTGGTCGGCACTCAAATCGCTATTCGCCGGTTTAAATATTGAATTTTGTTTATTTGATTTTTTTTAGCGGAAATAGTGATGCAAAGCTAAAGTAGTACAGCTCTGGAGATACAGTCCGTTGAAGAGCCGTCGGACAGACATACAGACAGCGGGGGCTTGGTAATAGAGCCCCCTTTTTCACCCTTCTGGCACGGATTACCAAATCTACAAATTTCGGTTACAAGATTTTTTTATAACAAAAGCTTGTATCAGATAAGATTCTCACTGGATTCCCTCTGTATTTTTCTCGAGAAAATGACTCGGTAATAATTTATGAGCAATTTAAAAGCACCATTGATAAAGCGTTTGGCAATAAAGAGGTTACGACACCTTACGAACCGACACCGAATAGTGAATACTCATAATCAAGTTCATTACGCGAAAGTACAAAGCCACTTTTCAACCATCAACTGGACAGCACGATATCATTAAGCTAAAACACGTTAAATAACCGAACAAAAGCATCTTATTTACGGAGTGCATAATTTCATTTCTTGAACGGTGTGAATGGAACGAGCGAGGGAGGCGTGTCGACCAATCAGGTGCAGGCGTTTGGTAAAATGGAGTTGGGATTGCGTCTGGTGGTAATTTGGCTGGAATCTGCGGGACAAAGCGTCGCCTGTCGTGTCAAGCTAACAGGTTATTACTCAATTTGTGCGGCGGACACATTTTGATTAGTTGATGAGGTAATGCGCGGTGCTGATTGTAAGGTTATTGGGGTGTTGTTTCTTAATCAGGCAAGTGGTAACGATTTAATTAATTAATAATGTCAGCTGTTGGTTAGAATTTGGATTTCAATAACTTTGTTTCTTTAAGCTTACAAAATAAGCACTTAGACGAGTCAAAATTCATAAAATAAATATTATAAATAACATAAGATTTTATTGATTTTCTTTTCACTTAAATGTTCTTTAGGCTCACAAAATAAGCACTTAGACGAGTCAAAATTCATACAATAACTATTATAAATAACATATGTTATTGATTTTTTCACTTCAATTTTTGTCCACTAGTGGAAGAAGTGACAAAGAAACCACTAGAAAATTTATCATCACTGCACTGTCCATAAAAGCGGTTTGTATCTTGTATTGTCTGTTAAGAAATTCTCTCTCCATTATTCTTTTTTTAATACTTTAAGAAACAGCTTTTAGGCATTTCATTTAATAGCATTTCAGGCTACGGAACCAATATTTTTTTTTCCAATATGCCTAAAAATACCCACTGATTACTGCCTGTCTCTATTACCGGTCAATTGGTCGGCTGAATCACCCAATCTTGGGTTTCTTGACCACGTCCAATAAAAAGAGAAGGAACTAATCGGACATTTTGTAACCTAAATAAGTTACTTAATTCGGTAGGTACCTATCTATTTTTTCTATATATGTGTGTTCTATTAATTAATTCAATTATCTAATACCTAATTAACTTGTGGTTTCTTTTTCTTCCTCTAGAGGACAAAAAAAATATGTGAAGAGAAAATCGACAACACCTTATTTATTTTATTTTATAATAATAGTTGTGGTAATGATTTGTGCTTATTTTGTAAGCCTAAAGAAATAAAGTTATTGAAATCTGAAAATTCTAGGTCCCTATAACAGAGGTTTAGCTTCAAAATTGCATCAAACCAGATACAGAGCCAAAATTAAAAGAAGAAGAGGTTTAGCTTAGCTTGGGGCTAGATAGTGCCATGTGAATGTGTAATATTCCGAATATTGTCAATGTCACATGATGTTAAGGGGTTGCGAAATAATATCGACCCTGAAGTTCGTTCGAATAAATTCGATACCGGCCCGACGACGTCACGGCTCATAATTGAATTTTATTTCCTGTTCGCTTCTTATATTAATCCGATTGAAAAGATGCCGATATTTTTGCACTAAATACGACAAAGTTAAGCTTAAACAGTTTTTAAATGAATATACTTTACTTGGGGATGCTTCCGACTGGTATTGGTATGGATCAGTTGACCTACCTGTAGATTTCTTGCAATAATCTGCAGTTAGCTCAATTCTTTCAATTACCTATATAGTTCTAATTTGTTTGTAATTTTCTTTGTTAATAAAACTATTTAACCCCTTTCCTACTTTAGTTTTAAATTTCATGTGAAGCATATTTTCGAACAATTTAGAATTGAGATAGGTAATACAGATATTTTTATAACCATGACCGTAAAAAAGAAAATAAGCCCGCAATATTACCCTTGTTATTTCAAAACGCCGTAAATTAACAAAAATACTCAAACATCGGTTACCTGTCAATTTTTAACGGCGGAAGTCGATCGAAAGAAGCACTATTATTGGTAGCCAAGTCACGGCCCGCAATGACTGTTAAATGATAATAATAACGATAATAATGAAAATATAATGTTAACGAGAGCCGATGACTTCCGACAGCGGAAAATAAACAAGATATCTCGGTCGCGGAGTGTGTGTGGCGTGAGGCATAAGCGGTAGCGGGAACACCTGTAGCGAACTCTATCGGCATTGCCTGATCTACAAGTACATGTCAATAGTGGCACCAAGAAACATCGGCTACCTACCTAAGTGCTTCAATAAATTAGTTATCACTAAGAGTAAATAGAAAAACATCCGAACGCAAAAAGAGAATAATTCTTAAAAGAACTACCTTCTCCGAGGTTATCCCCTTCTGTTCCATAATCTGTTATAATTCCTTCAATACCTAATACTTAAGGTGGTTGCAGATTGGTACCGCACCACTGCACACTACTCAAACATAATGCATTCAAATATGGGTTTTAAATCGTGATAATTTATATAATTTTTTAATAAACTTATATATTCTCTACAAGTTCTTATACATAATATAATGAACAAGGCATCTTCTAGCTAGATCGTCATGAATCATCGTCGGCCACATCGTCACTTATTCATAAGGCTAGTCTACCATACTAGTCTATTACACTAGTATATCACATTAATTTCGTTAATGCAAAAGTTTGTATGCTTGTAACTTATTTATGCCAACAAAGCTCTTATGTAGAAAGTACAACGCTATAATTAAATTAACAATAAAACAATACAAAAGGTCAAACACGTAAAGGCTACATAAGTGCGAACTATGAGATAAGACAGTAAAACACAGGCAGTACAAATTTTAACTCGTAGATTAGTTCCAGTACTACATACGGCCAATGATAAATAATCTTCAAACGTTTCCATAGAAACAATGCATGCAAAGTAGCTAAACCAAAACTAAATTAATATGAAAAACATCCGAAGATGTATTTTATATTCAAATAGGTACATTAATAAGTGCGATAATTTATATATTTTTATTATTTAATTAATGACGTAATTAGAACGACATTAGGCAAATTATACTAATATACTATACCTTTGTATGATACCTATATGATACAAAGCCATTTTGTGGCTTTCGGGCTTACATTGTAATACATATTTTATATTTACTTTTTGTCAATAACTGACTACTGTAAGCCTGTTAGTGCAAATAAATTATTCTTATTCTTACCTTTCCATAGCGTAATAGTGCGGAAACCATTCCGCCTGTGATTCCGCTATGTCAACGTATCGCTTCCTCTCCAACCTTAGCCCAGCCATCAGCTGGTCTAACTAGGCAACTAGCGGCCGTGAATAAGCAAGTTCGGGCCACACTCGCCATAATTACTATAATAACTCGACAATTTGCCCGCTGACGTCCATTCAACTGATCAACGTTTGTTGTTTAAATGATTGGTATATAATGTCAATTATTTGTATGTAAAACAGATTGGTGATTGCCTATTCTTATATGAAGCTTGTGATAGACTGAAAGTATTAAAATTATGAAGGCACACTACATAGACTGATAGATATCTTTATTGCACCTTATAAAAACAATATAATTTGTTTGTTGTTAAAAAAATTACATTACCTACCTACTTAACAGAATACAAAAATTACAGTTAGTACGGACACTTCAACATCAACATCAACAGCCTATGATAGTCCACTGCTGGACATAGGCCTCCCCTAATGAGTGCCATAGAATGCATTACTCATAATTTGGGGGTTATTGCCCATAATCCCCACGCTGGGCATGCGGGTTGGGGATCGCAGTTCGGTGGAGTTGTTCTGCGGAGGGCGCTGCTGCCCGCCCCCAGGTGTTTTCCTTTAGTCGCCTCTTACGACACCCACGGGAAGAGTTGGGGTGGTGAAATTCTATGCCGGCACCACACGGCTAAAATTATCCGACACTTTGCATACATAGGTGTTCATAAAGTCATCTCGAAGCCAAGTTTGATTAGAAGTATGTCAGATTATAGTAAGGTAAGGAACTTATAATATGAAGCGCGCGGCTCGAATCGGCCCACATAATATACTGAACTTTTATCTGTAATTACTCTTATAACCTAGCTTAATTATAGCACGCCCATATGTTTTTTGTTCTACCATGTGTGGTTGGCAGGTAAATAATGCCATCGGCATTATGGCCACTTTTTGTATCATAAATATTTGCAATAAAATGTTTAAATAAATAATAATATAAACCATTAAGAGTTAATTATTCATAAGTTGTCTCTAAGTTTCGACTTGAATTACATAAGCTGTACATTTCTTTAAACCAATTTCATCCTTTTCTATTTAAATGTGACACCTTGTTTTGTTTTAACTAGAGTAAAATCTTTATTATCGAAGGAAATTACAATTAAATATCAAAATTAGAACTAGTATTTATAATTGAAATAATTGAACTATGAGCAGATTGTGGCAAACAACACAAAAGCTCTGCTTAGCTTGGGCTAGATGAAACTTACTGTGTGGATTGTCCAGCATTATTTATCTATTTTATTATTTATCGTTAGCGTTGGAAGAGCAGTATTTTGGTAACAGACAGTCTTATTAAATTGTATAAAATAAGTAGTCTGAGTGTGCACAGATGTTCGAAGCCACATTTCATGATGTCGGCCACTCAGCATGTTTAAATCTCCTTGAAGAACTTGGCCGGGATTACAGGGGCCTCTAATATGTTTTTTAATTAATCGCATTGGCATTTCGCCAGATTTACCGATGGTCACTCTGTTATGTTGGTACTAAAATTAAATAAAATGCGTGGTGATTGCCTATTCTTTTATACTTGTGCTAGATTAAAAGTACTAAAATTATGAAGACTATTATATTATATTGACCGATAGATAATTTTATCCATAAAGATATCTCTTTATTTCCCCTTACAAAACAATACCTATAACTATTTTTTATTATATTTGCGGTGTATAATGTCAATTATTTGTATGTAAAAACGTGGGATTACAAGGGATTCTAATATGTATTTTAATTAATCGCATTGGCATTTCGTCATATTTGCTGATTACTCTGTTAAGTTGGTTTTGGTACAGAAATTCAATAAATCTATGAGTACCGACATAATACACATAGGAAAGTTATGTGAGTTAATTGATTGATTTGGCAATAATATCCCGAAAAACCAACTGGCCGTAACCCTACTAATGTACCGATTATTATCGTTTTCAGATTCATTACAACAACTACAACTTTCAATTGTCTCATAATAGCACTAGTTCGAAAGAATTGTACGCCTTATGGTAGGTTAATCCAAAACATTAGCCTAATACGAACAATCGTCCTGGGCTTTTATTCACAATTACCAATCTAAACGCGTTATATGGATACGACAAGACAGCAACGTGGAATCGGACAAAACTGTTTGACAAATTTCCTAAGCCATAATGTCATTCCCAACTGTGACACGATGCAAGAGCCTTCTTTTCTATGAAATAGGATATTCCTTACCCAAACTATGTGTCGTCACAATTTGTTCTAAATACAATTTTTTTCGATTCCACGCCGCTGTCTTGTCATATTTGTGAAACACGTTGGGATTGGCAATAGTGCATAAAGGCCCAAGTCAAGCAAGGTTTGAACTGTCAAATAAACGCGCTCGCTAGTCTTGGGATTTGAGAATACAACTCTTTGATTTAACCAAGGCACGTTTAGGGATCGTTTACGTTTAGAATACGTTGTGAACACGGTTTGGACAAGAAATCTCCTGTCACAGAGAATAAGGCCCCTGATTATGTTGGCACAAGTGCAGAAGAAATTCCAAAGTCTGACTGTTTGTGAGCCATTCTACTAATATTGGATTATCGTTACATCGCTCCTTGAGAACTGGGCTTAACCAACCTGTACTTTGTCAAATATTTAATCTGGATTAAGTTAAATAAACAGTATATAACAGTCCTGGTAAACTTAGATCTGGTAATAGAAGGTTTCTTGATTTCTTTCTTACTAACTGATTTATTTCTTAAAACACCGTAAAACCATACAAAATTTGAATATGTATTTATTTATGTTTGTAATATTTTGGTACTCTTACTAGTTTTAGACCACCTTCGTCGGTTAAAAAAAAATAACAGGTAGTGTACGAAGCCGATTCTTTAATATATGACAATACAGTTATTAAAGCAACTTTTTCATAAAGTTATCATTTTATAAAAAAAAATACTCAAAGTCCAATAATATAAAAATGCCTCAACAATTTGATGAGTAAACAGCTACGTCCTAAGAAAACAATCTAAACTTCTAAAGCAACACTCCAGCCGAGGTCTTGCTTGTTGACGTTGGGATAATCTGACTCACTGTGAGTACCTAAGCACTTGACAGGCGAAGGCTCGGCCAATTACAGAAAAAGAACTGAGTTTATCTACTCAATAAACTACCACTTTAAATGTTGATGGAAAAGACATGGAAAAGATCAATTTGATGGTTGTTACTTAGCTCGCAAACATGCGTTTTGGACTATAGTCAGACAAACTATTGAGTTAAAGAAAGTTACAATAATAGTTTAGTCTGTAGGAATATACTAGGTTTCAGCTTTAGGTATATAGGTCAGTTTTATGGAAGTATTTCGCTCTTCATACCATACAATCAAACATCGAACAACTCGGCTCTGATTGCGTTCTACATAGGCACCATAACAAAGATTATTGCTGATATTACAATAAGAAAAAAATCCAATAAATTATACTTTTACAATGTTTTGCTATGACTGTGTCGCTCTACATTATTATAAAAAACATGCATAGTTCGTTACAATATTGATTCAACACGATTCTCTTTTCCCGTCATCTATTCACAAAGCCCTATTATACTAACATTATTATTTTAATATTGTTGCTTCCAACAATACTTCCATCCTATTTGTATTAACCCTAATGAGCGTGTAGGCACCTCATTTCAAAACCAACATAACATTTCACAGTATACAAGCAAACTAAACTTTATATCTGGAGCGATAAAGTTGCACTTCTAGTGGATTTTGTGTGATAGGCTGGTTGTATAGACAAAGAGATGACATGGGTAAAGCATGGGTAACATCTCGAAGTGTCAAGTTGAGTTTTGAATGAAAATAAACGCGTAATTATGTACAAAAAGGTGTGTGGCCTCTTGAGTTTTTATTAACGCTGAGGCGCGTAATTGGCAAGTAATTGTTATTCTCAAGTTTGAGAATTTTCTTCACTCATTAGGCTGACTCTTCAGCTTATTTTAGAAGGTCCGAATTCGGTGAAAATATATTTGATGCCGTAATTGGTAGAAGTAAAATTTCATTGTATTTTTATTTAAAACTAGCGGTTCGCCCCGGCTTCGCACGGGTGGATATTTAACAAAAATTAAAATTTTCATGCGGATTCCTAACTTTCTGAAAATATTCTAGCCTATGTTCATCAAAATTTAGGATAGGTGGAATAATGGTGATTTTTTTTTTCAAATCTGTCCAGCAGTTTCCGAGCCTATTCAATTCAAACAAACAATCTTTCCTCTTTATAATATTAGTATAGAAGTTCCACCCAAGTGCAGAAAATAGAGTTATGAATATTGATTATGATTAAACCATTTCACACCTAACAAACATCACATGGTCAACTATCATGCTGACAATCTTCCGTTGTGCATATGGAACATTAGACCGTAGTATAGTATAAGTAGTACCGTATCTCGTGAACTCCATACAGTCGCATTTTCAGATTATCAAATCCGAAAATACGACTGTATGCAGTTCATTGGCTAAATACGGATTTAACAAATTAATCCCCCTATTACTACTCCGCTCCAATCAGAACATAATTCTGTTATTATCCGACAAACGATTCAGTAGTAACCATGCTGTATGTAACCTAGGTTAGTACTAGGTAGCTACCTCTGCAATATGCAAATCTAAACGTAATACGTACGTATAATACGTAGCATAATGGTTACGTTCGTTTACGTTAAAGATATAAAGATAGGACTGTTCTCAAGGGACTTTTTATTAGAACAGACAATAATCACGTCGCATTGTCATTCACTGGGCAGATTATTGAAGTTGAAGGTATTATGTTTGAATAATATACGCATTCGATGATGAAGTGACGTAATTTTATCTATTCCAAACAAAAATTCCCGTGCCTGCCCTACTTCTTATTGGTTCTTACTGGAAACTTAGGCCCTTATCTATCAAGCACAGCAGGATTACATTTATGTCCAGCATAAATATCCCCTAAATTTAGCTTTCAATAACTAGGTATCTTTGAACCCACGTCCCCTTAATTCGTTTCCTCTTTAAATTAATCTTGTAGGAGTAGTTCAGTTCTCATTAATATCAGTCACTAACTTGTCTTTTATATCACCTGGCAGCGTCCAGCATTTGTCCATTAAGAACCCAGACCAAAATAGAACCAACAAGATCTCAACAAAATACTTTCTTAAGAAAACAAGCCTTCGAAGTTTCTGCTCTCCTCAAAAGCGGTAAACATAGCAAATAGAATAATGAGAGTGCCAGCAAAGAGGTACTCCAAATAGTTTTGTGGTCCCACACCTAACCCTTCAGCTGTCCGTCCAATTTAGACCCACTCTACTACCACAGGGATCTTTTTAAATTTTTCAGAGGCATATATTTTGGCTACTAGAGAGGCTTGTAAATTGGGTAGGCAGCATTGTTGCTCTTTGGAGTGCGGGCTCGCATTTGTAGTTTGTTTTATCTCAGACGTGTCCTTTCTAAGGGGTTCATTGTCAAGCAATTTAGGTGTTGACTTTGCAGGTGCGTGTAAGGGTAGATTCTTTCACTGCAGAGTGAGATCTATTGGCTAAGGTAGTATTGCATACATAATTCATTCAATCAAAATATATGAACAGCCGGTTCACACATGTCTCCGTTTTCCTGTTCCGTTTTATCGTGTACGTAGTTTTTCGTCGATGGCGTATGTGGTTGTATGAGCGACTTCACACATGGTACACGATAAAACGGAACAGTAAAACGGAGACATGTGTGAACGGGCCGTTAGATATTAATCATATTATGGTCCCTAAATTTATAAGCCGGTAATTTTCCCGGTTTTCACTTCTGAATAATTTTAAATACGCGTTCACTATCAGGGTCCTTTGATGCTACGTTGTTCAAACACAGACGTAGAATTCGTCATCAGAACTTGCAAAGTAGCGTTATCATTTTCATGTTGGTAGTAGACTGAACCAAACAATTGGCTATGTGTAATGGAATGGTAATTAATGGCATACAAACATGGTAAAATTAATTTATGGAGAGATAATTGATATTATTTGTACCGTGGCGAATGGAATCAAACTGTAGGACTGCGTTCATAATAAGCAAAGTTTTTGCGCTTATCTAGCGTTCCAAACGTAAACAAATCTCTTAATATATAATATATCATGTTCCGAATCGAGGTTAAAATAAAACTGGTGTACAGACAAACAACAGTAATCGTATTGTAGTAGTTATACGTGGGCAATAAACATGTTAGAAATCAGTATAACTTACAAAGTTAGGTAAGTGAACGATTCAAAACAAAGACAGTGTTGAATGAAGTAACTTTAACGTAATTTAATTTGTGGCATTTTCTTTCATTTGTAAGACATTATGAATCGTTAATAATCCGGATAATTAAAAGTTAAAAACAAGCGTTAAATTGACAGTCTTGACATAGGTTTACAGTTAATTATATTTGTTCAGTTGGGCACCGTGTAATCAATTGTTGAATACGAAGTTTGCGTCTGGGCTGTGTTGTATTTATACTTGCAAGACTTTGTAGGTCACGAAATGTTTCATTTGTTTGGCCATTGAGAGGCCGATAAGGAAAAAAAATAATTTACAATTTACATACAATTTTTTTACTAACGAACAAATAATAATTAAATAACATAACGAAATTAGAACTATAGATATGTATGTGTGTATAATAGAATATAATATTTTATTTGACACTCATACAAAAACATAGATAGAGAAGTAAAAATAGAAAACTCTGTGAGTACTGTTTACTATCTGTGTGTGTTTGTGATTACTATCTCCCATAGTAACGATAGTATCTTAGTAAGAACATGGTTAATTTCTACCAAAATTTGATCTAGTAATCGCACATAGTACCTATCGATCGATAGAATTAAGCACATGGGGATCTTATGCCAATTTGAAAATAAATACAACTACATAAACAATGTGATAAGCGTTATTATTCGAGCGAGTCTGCCTGTATAAAGTGCCCAGACTATGTGATTTTCGGAGATTTCAGTCAACTTCTTATGAGCTGATTTTGTTTATGGGTATCGAAGTATCAACTCATGGTTTCAATGTGAAATAAAACTAGGATAAATAGTATTTCATATAATTAAAAATTATTACTACTTATACCTAATGTTAACCGTTTATAATATTTTAGCTGTATTGTTTACATTCTTAGTACTAGCTCTAATTTAGTTATATAATTGTCTTTGTAAATAAAGGTTTTGCCCTATTAAAAAATAACATAGAACCTCCTCCTTCATTTATACAGCATACAATACAACATAGAACCACCTCCTTTCGAAGACGTATAAAAAGATTTCCCTCCATAAACTCAAGAACTAAAACCAAAGCGCTCATTAATCAAGCTACACAACGGATACATTAGCAAATGAATCGCGTGCTTTCAAAAATACTGCTTTATAATATAACTGCTATAAACTTGCTATAACGTTCTATTGTGAACAATAGAGCTATAACCTTTCCGTGACGTTAACTGACAGTCCGGGAATTGATTTGCCAGCTCATTGTTTGATAATTTGGTTAATAGTTTTAACGGTTATGAATCAATCATTGGTTTAATGGAATTTATTTGTTTGGTGCTTTAATTTGTATTTAATAGGTCTGGGAAAACCTTTTATAAAAAGTTAAAAGGTTTCCTGTGGGGTATTCTTTAATTTTAACGAGACAGCGAGGCAATGAAGCCTTGCTGTATGGCAGTGTATGCTTCAGCATCTTGGGTACACTTCCGACTGGTTGCTTACGATATGCGATTCCAGAACTATTGAAGTCTTATAAGAAGGCATAGGCGTAGATTATGCCACTGTTTTAAGTTAGTGTTTATTCACACTCTGCTTTAAGTCAATAGAAGAAGACAGAGTTAGAAATAACTATGCAATAAGTTATCTGACTATTATAAATAGTGAACACTGTCTTGCTTAAACTTGTACCTACTGTACAGAATCCCAAATCTGTCTGTATGAATTAAAATTAGTTCGTTGTGATGACTAGGCCAGCATAAAACTGCACCATTAGCTTTTCCATCGCACATTTTAAACTTTAAAGTGCAAAATTAAATAATGACGCATCATAAAGTACAATTCCTATAACCCCCCCGCTAAAGATGTCCTGTCGACTCTTCACCATCATTTGTCTAATAACAAGGGTTCCGTGAGCTACGGTACCCTAAGAGGGCTGTTATCAACTTATTGATGCGCCATTACCGCACTGCTTTACATAATTTGATAATGTTAAGTTAAAATGTTACAATTTCACAATTTGTTTTCGGCTAATGTGATTTTTATGTTGCTTTGGCTTTTTAAATTTCGGCAGAGACATTCAAATTGCCTCTTCGACGTCACATTCGTTATAGTTGTTTTGTATTTATTAATCTTATTATACATAGTTGTTTTCTTCTTTTTTGTGGGCGTCGGTCCGCCTGCGATGCAGGAGCCTGGTTGCGGGTTGGATTCCGGTCTCAGGGCAAATGTTTGTACAATATGCAGATATGGTTTATAGTAAAAAAATATCTATCTATTTAATATATTGAATTATGTATAACAGTCATCTAGTAATGAACAAGCTCTGCTTTTCTTGGGGCTAGGTGATGCTGTGTAGATTCACATCAATCTACCATCAAAGAATGCCCTTTAGTAAAACTTGAAATTGCTACGAGGCAAAATCTGTATGATTGTGGAATAAGTAAACCGTGTAAGTATTTATAGCACATATACGTCAAAAATACGTGAAAAATTTATGGGTGTTTTGTATTCTATTGTACCTATGTTTTATGTTTTAGAAATAAAGTATTTTTTTATTATTTTCATCATGCCTATTGCTGAACATGTCTTGCCATGGGAAATTTTATTATAATCAGCGCACGCTTTGCTAGGTAGAGTTTATTTTTCATATCAAATGTTAGAGATTTGTATAGTGACGTCGAAAGTTTTAAACAACAGTACTACAACAAGAGTTAGCAATTCACTGGATCTCAATGAATAAACTTCTTCAGACAACGAGAAACTTACTTCAAAATAAATAGTGTTGGAGTACAAAGGTAAAGTTGGAAGTTTCTTAACTAGGTGCAGTTCAATTATAAGTTTTACCGCTTTCTAACTCTATCGGGCAAAATGTGGAGTTTATTGGTCCTTTCCTACATTGTTCGTAACATCATCAACGGTAGCGATGGCAACGCTAGATGTACATGAAATTAACCTTCTCTAGTCATAGAGAAGGCTCTCTATACCTATGTAATAGATACCAAACATTGTTTAAATACGCGAAAGACTCCTAGATTTGTTTTTGATACATAATAAGGTTTGCCTAGAAGAAATTGCTTTAAACAGAAGCCGCCTGTTGTACGTTTTATTTTAATTTATATAAGGTTCTATAATTTTATGTATCTATGTACATATGTTCATATGTACAATAAAGTGTTCATTCAATCTTAATTTTATGATGTTTGCTCAAATTATGGAACGTATTTAATCTGAGGAATAAATATTCTCTACTCGGCACCGTAGGCATGTACGAGTTATAATCTAGACCACCTAGAAATATAGGTACATATAAACCTCTTTCGACTTATTTTAAACCTTACCTTACTAAAATCATTCTATTGACATAATGGAAGCTTAGCTTTTTTTAAGGGGTTGAGTCGGAAAACGACACTTTAACACAGCTTGGTACAGCTTATCAAGTAAATAATAGAGGCGAGATACAAAAGCACATATAAGAATGACTAGGTATGCCATAAATACTCTTCTGCTAAGTATAAGCATAATCCACTTTCCCAGACACAATTTTATTACATTATCCACCGAAACTCCGCACCAACAATTCCTCTCATAAATCGTCAACTCAAGTAAATTGAATCAGACCCGGATGACGAGGATGTAAGTAAGGATCTGATTCCTGTAATTCGATCGGTAAGTCGATACGTCAGGACTATCACATTAGTGGACTATTCGGACGATTAACTAACCGAAGGTATTATTCGACGATTGTGGGGCTTGGTGTAAGTGACTGGTTGGAGCGGATTTTTTATTTCGGGCGTTTTGAAATCTAGGATTTGCCCACGTTGAATTAGGAAACGTCTAAAGATTTTTATCCAATAGGAAATTATTTATGGGATAAAAAAACTATCGTTTTATTATCAGGCCTAATTACGTAACCTCTCAAAATAGCACATTTTAACTACATATGGCGTCGCGTCAACAGTGTTAGGGTTAGAACCATTCTATTAAACTCTCCGCGCAAAAAGTACCAATTTTTAGATTTTCGTTCAACTATGGACGATAACATTATCATATTAAAGTGATAAGTCAACAGAATTCGCGCCATGTACGGTGAAAAATGGCGCTCATAACGAGCAACGAGATGGGGTTTTGACATTTGCATGCTCACTGCGAATGGTACAAAACGCCATAACGCCCTACATTCAAAATTAGAACCATTCAATTAGGTTCTAATTTTGAATTTAATTGATTTCATCATTTGTATTGTTATGCTCTTAAAACGCTATCTCTTATAAACCGAACTCCGCCCCGCCATAGAGGCCGTCCGTTATTGTGACCACGAATCAAGAAACTCGCGGACAGTGGGCGTGGACAATAGTAACCGGATCACATGTCATAAATTACAATAATGTGAATTGGGGAAAATAAAATGCCCAAAAATACACAATGTGGAAGCATTTTATTGAGATTCATGGTATTTTCGTTAATAGAGTTAACCGTTGGCGCGTGGTCAGTGGGATGTGACTGAGACGCATTATAACTTGCGTACTTAAATAATAGAATTGAGAATGACGTCCTCATTTGCTGTCTCAATTAGAATTTAATCTGAGCAGGACAGCAAAATCTTAAAGAGCTTAAATATTTTACTGAACTACTTTATTTAGTTAACAATATATTAATTTAAATATTATATATTACAGCGCTGATAATAGAGAGATCCTTTATTTTTTTATAATATGAATTTTGTAGGATGCGTTTTTTTATCTTTTATTAGTTTTTTCCATTGCGTTTATTATAATGACGAAAAATTTAACCTGTTTATGTAGGTAGGTACTTTTTTAAAAACACAGATTATAGCTATCAACATACAATTAATAATATTATTTTAATCAGATAAGTAGTACGTAGGTAAATGTGCCTAGCTTCTAACTTCTGAATGGAAAATAAATTTAATATCCATTTTCTGTAGCAAAAAAAAAACCTACCTACTTACACATTTAGTTACAAATAACACACAACAAGCACTTTAAACCGTTCACTGAACATCTAAAACAAATTGGCAAATTCGACTAACAACCAGTTACAGCATCAACTCATCATTTACGAATCATAGCCGCGGGCGACGCGTTAGCTCTCTCATTTGTCATAATCACTGTCCTGTCACGTGGCAGTCCGGGTGCTCGGCTATCCGGGCCGGGCATAACGAGTGCGATTCTCGGACACCCGCTGCGCTGAACGTGTTACTATTTGTTTATAGTTTTTAACAATGGGTTTTGTGGATGATACTGTGTGAGAATTATTTGTGTTTTTTTTTATTTGGGAATAATGAAGCTTTTGAGGGTGGATATTAAATTTATATAAAGAGCGTAATTAGAACAAAAATATTTAGCATTTCATTATTTTACGTGATTTATTGAAAAGCAAGTACGAAACCGCAATAAAATATACGGTAGGTACATATGAGCTTAGAAAATTACCCAACATCAACATCATCAACAGCCTATAATAGTCCACTGCTGGACATAGGCCTCCCCTAATGAGCGCCATAGATGGTATCATTATTTGGGGGTTATTGCCCATAATCCCCACGCTGGGCATGCGGGTTGGGGATCGCAGTTCGGTGTAGTTGTTCTGCAGAAGGCGCTGCTGCCCGCCCCCCGCTGTGTTTCCCTTAGTCGCCTCTTACGACACCCACGGGAAGAGTTGGGGTGGTGAAATTCTATGCCGGCACCACACGGCGTTAACGGCTAGAAAATTACCCGGAAGGGTTTAAAAATATATACCTAGGTATCTATGATATATGATTTACGCCATTTAGCCATACCATATTTATAATATGGTTATGGAACCATACTCGTAACCATAACCATACTGGTAGTTCATACTAAATCAATCTTTATAACAAAGAAAAATACAATTAAGTGATCACATAAATAAAACTACTTATAGTATTTTACAATTGAAAGAAATTGCCAATCAGCAGAGTAACTACATTCCAACCAACGTTGTTATAAAAAAACATTAATTACCCACAAAAGTGTGTACAAACGGTTGCATCGGATGCATCCCATTGTACGTACCACATTATCCCACATTAAGGCGCAATTAGTGGGCTTAGCGGCGGCGCGCGCGCTCATTGTGGGCGAGTGGGGTCAGTGAAATAACAATCTTGTAAAAATAAATAAAGCACTAATTCTAGAAAACTGCTGTATTGGAGCATGGGGATAAATAAATTTACAATCTTACTTCTAGCAACTTATAGCTGTATAACTCAATTGATGAAATAATATCTTTTAATTTTCAATTTTTAGCTATTGATAAAAAAATATACCTTTAATAAAAATGTAACAAAAATTAATAATATTTAATAAAAATAATTATTATTATTAAATACCTCTTCTCCTATGTAAGCACGTTTGACAGGAATTTAGATCCGTGGGATTTTCGGGATAAAAGTGTGTCCTAATCATAAACTATCTGTGTACCTACCAAGTTTCATCAAAATCCGTTAATAAATAATTAAATAAATTAATAATTAATAAATAATTAAAATAAGATTTCCAAAAACCAACATAACAAAATAAAGGAACGATGTCCCGCTAATCAAATGAAAACACCATAAACATTCTCACATGAATAGTTTACGAGGGATGTTACTTAATACAATTACCAGTTTAACAGGGGTGTCTCATAATTTGGCAGTATTAACATTATGGCCGGCAAATGCCGTCTGGGGGCTGAATACCCGAGGGACAGGTTATCTGTCAATGTCAGTTCAGAAAAAACTGTTCTGGTTTACTTTTATAGAGCTTTTACCAGAGTATATTTTATTAACTATATAATACTAATGTACAAAGTACAATGTGTAAGGTCAGACCAATCTAGTTTCCCTAAAGTCTTACTTGCAATACGTGATGTATGTTGTTCTACATTTAATATAAACTCATAAGTGTTTCCTCTAAATTCTCACGTACAATACGTGATGATTATTGTTTCGTATTAAACCTTCATTATTACCTAAATTTAATCAATAAATCAGTTGCGATCTATCAGCGTTAGAGTTATCATTTACCCTGTCTACACGGTACCTCTAACAACTAATATTAAAAGGGAAAATTACAGCGAGGCAATGCAGCCAGCGTCTTGGGGATGCTTCCGAATGGTATTGATGTGGATTAGTTGAGCTACACGAAAATTGTTTGCAACAGTCTGCAGTTAGCTAAATTGTTTTAATGATGACTTATTATATTTTGCTCATTTTATTGTAATTTATTTTGATATTACTTTTTTTTAAAAGAGGTAAAATATAATTTGTCAGTTTGTTTATATGTAGGAGGTAGTAATATCCGGAATCAAGGATATTGTTCCGATCTAAAAATGACAGCTGATGGCAAGATAGTATGGCTCTGTAGATAAATTAAAAAGTAAAGTAAAAATTTATTTATTACAGCAAAAGACAGGATATAAAACACAATAGGAATATGAAGAGTTGCAATCAGCTCAAAAAGGAAGGAACAATTAATTAGGTATGTCATATTTAGACAGTTCTTTCTAAAAGATACCCAGTATTTCTTCCTGGTATACCTTGGTATACATACAATATTAGAGAAATTTTATCACCGCAGCGCATTGCCGTACACCGAGGCAATGCAGTCAGGACTTTTTGGAGACCCTTGCGACTGGTATTGACATGGATCAGTTGAATGAGCTATCTGTAGATTGTTTGTCTGCAGTTAGCACAATTGTTTCAATTGTAAATACTATTTATTACTTACATTTATTATAATAGTCTTATTTGGTTCTGCTTATTAATTGTAATTTTCTTTGTAAATAAACAACAAAAATTTAATATTTACCCTCTTTTCGAAATTGTCCATCGATGTTTAGACTTTTTGGTAGCTACTTCAACGTGTAGGTTGATATAATGAGGGGATTATGTAAGGTTGTGCCCAAATAACTCTTTAAAGGGTCACCCTAAAACTTAAACAGGAAAACAAACTCTGTGGTATCAGAATAGAGTTCATTTTAAAGAGAATGGAATAGCATGATGATAATTTATAGTTTTTTGTAAAACAATTATTATTGTCATAGTCTAAATTTTACAGCTATGTAACTTAATAGATTTAAAATAAATCTGTTATTCATTGATATTTTATAGCCTCTCCACTCTAAGTAAAATTGATGTAAGTATTTATGTAGGTACTGTTTTTGTGATGAATAAACTTTAGGCTTATCATTATATGATACACATCATTTATCTATCTCGTTATGAAATACATTTTAGTACGGAAATTTCAATAAATATTATAAAACTTTTCCACGTCAAGCGGCTAGTGACTAGGGCTGCAGAGTGTGGAACTTCCCGAGAATAGGCACCGAGTCCAGGAGTACCTTTTGGTCTCTCCCTTGATCCAACGTGACTTTTGAGATGTTGATTGAGTATCTACTCTGTTATGCCGTTATATAGACGACCTTTGCGGCGCGGTGAGCGAAGGTCCGCCTGCGAAGCATGAGGTTGCGTGTTCGATACCCACCACGGGACAAATATTAGTACGATATGTAAATATTTGTTCAGGGTGTTCTGGCCGTTTTCTATGTATATAAAAATGTCTATCTATGTACTCGAATATTATTATGTATTTCAGTTATCTAGAACCCATAACACAAGCTCTGCTTAGCTTGGGGCTAGATAATGCTGTGTGAATTGTTCAGAATTATTTATTTCGAGATATTATTATATAGTAATAATATTAATAACAAATCATTTATTTCAGGCAACACTTATTTATGATAAAGAACTCATTCTAGGGCCCATCAACAAATACCTTACAGACTAACAAACATACAAAAATAATAAGTCTTAATAACTAAATGGTACACAATAATACCATTATTGAACCAACTGTTATCCCCCGACTGTGGTCAAGCGCGTGTATATCACGCAAATCGGATTACACCGTCTACTTGCGGTGCGTCCACGTTTTTATGAGAAAGTTAATTTGATTTTAACTTTGTTATGAATGCCATGAGTTTGTCCATTTATCTTGCGATGGTTGGAAGGATTGTTTTGTAATGGTAAACAAATAAATCAGAAGAAAGTAAGCTTTAAAAAATATTATTAAAATACATAAATATCTAATTTTATTTCAGAACTCTATAAAAATGTATAAAAAGTACAAAAAGGCGAAAAATCTATTAAAGTAGGTAGTCTAATTTCATCAGAAGTCGTTGCGCTATATTTATTTGATTGAAGGGTATGAAAAATTAGTTTTTGTAATATTGTTGTGGATATATTACAAACACGATATAGGAACGAAGTTCTGGACCTCCTGTGAGCCGATACTAGAGGCTATGTATAGATATATATTTTCAGCTGTTGATACTGAGGTAGCTTAATGCAAATCATAATAGCGAATTTTAAATATTTTGGGCTGTGCTAAAGTAGCGTCTAAAAATCATAATAGCGAATTTTAAATATTTTGCGCTGTATATATTTACCTAAGTAGCGTAAGAAAATCATAATAGACTATTTTATATTACATATTTTAGATAAGGTGGCTTATGAAGATCATAAAACCGAATTTTAAATATTTTGGGCTGTAGATACTGAAATAGCCTATGAAAATCATTATAAAAAATTTCAAATATGGCCTAAACACTAAAAAAGCTAATGAAAATCATAACCGAAGTTGTGATAATGAGGCAGATTAGTACCAGCTACTGTGACATACGGACTTATAATGAATCCCCTCTGAGGGTTGGTCAAGAGGGATTACACTCTGTGCCCCCAATATTTGTAAGCCACTCCACTTTAAACTATTCACTGACAATGCGGCGGAATTTAGTCTTTGTCAAGTCTTTATTTGATTTATGGAAAAGATAATTCAGAAGTAGAGAAGACTAGAGGCGCAACAAACTGTTTTTATTCTAAAACTAGCGGTCCGCCCCGGCTTCGCACGGGTATTAAACAAAAATTTCAGAAATTATACACACTAAAACGATGGGTTTCACAGTTTTCATACGGATCTTTACTTTTTTTAACAGCATTGGGGTTTTTGACATTGACTCGACATTCCAAAACTGACAGTGGCCGTAGAGAAAAAGCAAGCACCGTGCGCTATACAACCTCTTTTTCTATTCTGACGCGCCATAATAGAAAAAGAGGTTGAATATACAGCCCACGGTTCAATTATTGAATTTTTCATGCGGATCCCTAACTTTTTTGAAAATATTATATAGCCTATGTTCATCACGTAAAATTAAGGATTCTAATGGTGAAAGAATTTTTTAACTCGGTCCAGTAGTTTCGGAGCCTATTCAATTCAAACAAACAAACAAACAAACAAACAATCAAATCTTTCCTCTTTATAATATTAGTATAGATATAGATATACGTAGGTATGCAAATTCTGTTAGAAATTAGAAAGAACAAATAAATTAATAATGCTGTACAATCTACACACCATCTAGCTTCTAACTAAGCAGAGCTTTGTTATGGGTACTAGTTACTGATATACTTACCTAATATAATACATTACGTAGATAGACATTTAAAAAAAAATACTCAGAACACCTGGTACAAGTATGATACTCGTATAAATAAAAAGTTTAAATGGGTCAAACATAAACGTAAATATTCTTAACTAGCGGCCCGCCCCGGCTTCGCACGGGTATTAAACAAACATTTCAGAAATTATACACAATAACACGATGGGTTTCACAGTTTTCATACGGATCCCTTACATTTTCTAACAGCATTGGAATTTTTGACATTGACTCGACACTCCATAACTGACACTGGCCGTAGAGAAAAAGCAAGCACAGTGCGCAACCTCTTTTTCTATTCTGACGCGCCATAATAGAAAAAGAGGTTGAATATACAGCGCACGGTTCAATTATTGAATTTTTCATGCGGATCCCTAACTTTTTTGAAATATTATATAGCCTATGTTCATCACGGAAAATTTAGGATTCTAATGGTGAAAGAATTTTTCAAATCGGTCCAGTCGTTTCGGAGCCTATTCAATTCAAACAAACAAACAAACAAACAAACAAACAAACATACAAACAAACAAACAATCAAATCTTTCCTCTTTATAATATTAGTATAGATTCAACACAATTACAAAGTTTAAGTGTTTTATTGAGATTCCTAGAAGAGCCTAGGCTGTATTTTAGGTTATAAATTAATTATTTGTCCTGTAACTTTGTTTCATAACTTTCAGATGCATTTTGTGGAATTTCTGAGTAGCTTTCAGACCATTAAATAAATTAATAATTTTATTTTAATCTAGTTGTAAATATCCTGAACATTTTTAATTAAATTATTTAGTTACGACCCTCCAAGTACCTTTATTATCGGTTCAGTTTTCACTTCTATATTCAGGTAGGTATATAAATAGGTTTAGTAACATAAAACTCTTTCGTAATAGATAAAATATTTTTTTCATATCAATAAATTACGTTCATTTGCTTGGTTTCAAATTATTTGGTCTCCAAGTAATTTTGATTGTTATTATGAAAAAATAGGACTGGTGGATCACATCTCACCGATTAAATCTGGCACCATTAAAATGGTAAAAGTTAAAAAAAAACTTCCTCGTAGTAAATCGTAGAATTATCATGTTCAATAAATACAAAGGCACCACAAACATCCAAATAAGCTATAACGAGTACACCGAGCACTGTGTACTGTAGAGCGTATGAAGTAGAGTCAACATGCGGTTGGGAACTCTTGGGATAATTTTCCTAGACGCTAAACATTGGTTGCAGTATTTTTTATGGAATATAGATATTTTTTGATGCTCTGATAGAAGGTACAAAACTTATAGCCAAGACAATCTACCATGACTTTTTTCACTTAGGCAGCTAAGTGAGAAAAGTCTTGGTAGAATATTTTTAATTACAGGTTTTTTTTACTTAACATAAGAGTGTTGTAAAGTAAAATTATATTGCCCATAAATGTCATAAATTTTCAAGTCAGTAATAATATTTAGATAGTTAAAATCCTAACTTGAAAGTTCTCTGTAGGCAATAATGTAAGAAACAAGCTATTATTTGACTTTTTAAAGGTATTAACCTCAAGTGTCGCCCCGTAATCACGATCGCTGCAACACGATGGAAACATAATGGGAAATTAAATAAATGGTGCGTGATAGTAATCTTTAATAAGACAGAAATACGACCGATAAAAGGTAAAAATCCGAGCAGGGACCGGAATGTCCGTGGTTCCTCCGCTACCTGGCCAGCGTCCGGCTAGGTGGCTATTACGTCCGGGCGCGCCGGAATGTGCGCACGCACGCTAATTGCTAAATTCGCCCGGAACAACCCCCCACCTCCTTCCCCCCATTAGGGAGAATGGAGGTGGGCTTATTGTCCTCGCGGGGTTGCGAGAGTTTGTTATGAAAATTACACTCAAATTTTGTGTACGAATTAAGTAATAATTTTCCATTTTCAGATTGTGTTTTCCTTGTTCGCTGTTGGTGTAGAATTAGAAAATTAATTTGGCTTGTTAGATTTGATGAATTCTGCTAATGATGAGTGTACTGGTCTCTGAAGGTACTTATTAGATTCATAGAAGATAAGATAATTTTAGAAATAGAGTCAGTTAGGTTTTTTATAGTAATGATAAAAACGATGTAGCTAAATGATAATCTTAAGAGGAAATATACGAATACTAAAATCTTAATTAAGAACGCAATATATTGTAAAGGGTAGTTACAATTGCGGGTAACGACCGCAAAAGTTGAAAACTGTGTAGCGGAGCTCTGCAAACAAAATAATTACGTATGTTCCATCTTTAAACATTTAGATAACAAATCAATGATGAAGTATGGTATGTAATGTTGTTTTAAATGCAACGATTTAAATCGCGATCGCTTTCATTCTAATAGCACTCTATTCTAAGCATGAAAAGATCGCAAACTGAGTGAACCTTCCGGTCTATTTACTGAAGCACTCAGTATCGCGGTAGAAAGGCTCTCAGCGAGCCAACAAACAAGTCCACAAAACAGACAATCCATTCTCACCTTTCCTTCCGTCTCGTCGATATCTTCTCGAGCACATTATCGGGTCCACCGGCCCGAGTTCCTAACGCCATCCGGTGCCACAGTGCTTAAGAGACAGTTGGTACATAGGATATACTAAAATGTACTATGTTATCTTTTAAATATTTTAGTATAATTTAATATATTTCAAAATTCGTATGTTATTTATTAACCTACGAATTTTAATCACAATATTAAAGTAGGTACTAAGCAGAATAAATTATTTAAAACCGGTAAACATACACTTATATACATTTCCTAAAAATCAAAGCCGTCATCAGAAGGCAGAGTGCCCAGATTGCGGGCAGCATTACCACGTTGGATGACGATGCTATGATTCTGCTTTCATACCCGATTAGATTACGTATTTATGTAGTTTTTCGTAGCGGAACCTGTCAAATTGGATACCTACAATTGATTTTTTTAACGCTACGTCTCACGTGTTCGTAAAATATTGAACTAAGAAAGAGGCTCACTAAATTGGTTTTGTATGATACCAGTGAATTATAATTATATTTTTTTTTACGTTATAACTGACACTAATTCAAAAAGGAACGATTCTGTCTGTCCCGTTTGATCAACAGAAAGAAGGATAGATTCCTTCTTACTTAAACTAATATGCTTTGTCATAGGTAATTTAATTGCATGAAAGTCTAGTAAAGTCTCGTAATACTTGGTTAAACAATAAGAAAATTTCGGCTTTTTGGTGTGTCACTGTGTCGGATAGGGCTCGTCGGCTGAACGGGAGTAATTGCCGAGAAACGCGATCATCGTATCCGAGACGGGCCCGGAGCTGCCTTGTGCAGCAGATATTGAGCTTAAACTTGCACTCCGCTTGCCGTGAGACGTTCAAGATAAATCGATCTGTTGTGTGGGCGATATGGAGCTCGAACTAGTACTCCTTGCAGTGAGATATTAGTTTAAACTGTAAATTCTAGTTGTAAAATGTTAATAGTTAATTGTACAATGCTAAATATAAGATAATGCAGAAATACTGCTATACGATGTCTTGTCTTGCTAGATAAATTATGATGATTGTTGTCTAATGATCTAAAAATGTTGGTTTTAAATATGAGCAGCATAGCATCAAAATCTGTTTGACGGTAAAATGGACGCTTTCCTAGCTATAAGACCTTCCTAACCAATTATAGTCGAAATATAAAGTTGAAAGTAAACCTGTGCTTAGTCTAGTATTGAATTTTTTTACAGAACAAATTTACTAATTCTAGAAAAATCTACATGTGTAATAGACGCTTTACTAGCTATAAAATCTTCTTCCATAACTAATTATAGTCGGAATGTAGAGTTTTATCAAGCTTAATGTAAGAACGTAAGCAGCCCTGTATCAAATTTATTTGCAAATAGAGTTCAATATTACTGTTTGTTCAACTCGACATTATTACGGCTTACCTGGTTTTAGTAGTTACATGGCATAAATTGTTCTAGCGCAAAATATATGTGACAATATCCTCTGTGGCGAAGTGGACGAAGTTCCGTCTGCGACGAAGGACTTTGCGTGTTCGATTCCTGCCTCGGCACTAATGTTTGTACCATCTGTAGAGATTTGTTCAGGGTTTTCTGGTCGTTTTCTATATATAAAAATATCTATCTATTTAATATATTGTATTAGGTATATATCAGTCATCTAGTACCCAGTACTTACAGCACAAGCTCTGCTTAGCTTGGCCTTGGAGCTAGGTGATGCTGTGTGGATTGTCATCATTTATTTATTTATTATTTATGTATTAATTATCAGCGTTAACGCCGTGTACGCAGATTACATTGTTGTCTATTCCTTAAAATAATAAATCCACCGTTGCACGAGCGCTACAAACCTGTTAGTAGGTTCATCAGCCTTCAGCATAGTGAAAATTAATAGGCGCAGTAACAGATACCAACGTGGGTCGGTTGCCGGCGCGTAATTGGCGGGAAACGCAATCCGGACCGTGTTGCGATACAGATTACTTCTGGAGTCGATGATAGGATGTGGGTGGCAACCTTTAAATTCACAATACTAAAAAAGCTAGATATTTGAGCAAATAAGAACTAAAGCAAGTGGTGTAAAAACTGAGATGAGATACTTTATGTCTAAACATTAGGTATCTCATCTCACTATCTAATAGTACTTAACATGGATAGAATACTGCTTTTTCCTATATTTATCTATATCATAAAACAATGTCCTGATATTTCAAAAACGTCATGGCTAACATCTGATAGGCAGAAAAAAACTAAAACAATTTTATTTACTGAAATAGGTACTACACTCCTACACTTATACTAAGTAGAAGATTGTCTAACTAAACTTAAAGATGGATAAGAAGATGAAAGAGCCAAAGTAGCTTATAGAAATGTGGAAAAATCGACTGACAAATATGAAATCACGGTTGTTCTATACCTAGGTATTAGTTAAAACCAACTAATCTCTTTAACCAGTCTCGTCTCGTCTCGACTAATCACATTACCGCAGATTGCCTCTGTTTATAAAAAAATCAAAGCTCACACGCATACCTACATACACACCATATCTATGTAGAATGAGGGGCACAAAACAAAACAACGTAAAAAGACACCGTCCGCTCCGCTCCGCCATGCCACTAAGAAGGGCGGAGCTAATCAGAATTCGAAAACAGAAACAGAGCTTAAAAAGTCTCACAACCCACACTCGAAAAAACAACTTTATTACGAACAACCAAAGATCTCTTTCTGGTTGTAGATCTTCGATGGTTTCAACCTTCCGTTCCGGGAGTTGGTTAGGAAAGTGGCCAATCAGCGCGCGGTTGCCATAGCGACGAGTTGGCGCTAGGGCTCAATAGATGGCGCGGCGCGCAACTTGTCTTGATTTATTGAAATTCTTAGGTCTGGAGTGGAACAATCGCTTGAAATTGGATAAGAGATTTGGTCTGTACAGAAAAATCGAGTTAAAAAAACTAATTCTCCTTTCTTATACTTATCGTTAATGTTTTTAATAATTTTGGTAGAAAAACATTTAGGTTATTTTAACCATAATATTGTCTACAATATTATGTAATATAGTACCTAAACTATATTACAATTTCATACATAACTAAAAACGAATGAATATACAAACAAGGTCATCACTTTCAATTAATTTAGAAAATAACCGTTTCAGACTGTCACAAACAGGTTTGGTGTGTCTTTAAGAAATATTTATTACTCAAACATTCAAAATGGTTCCCCATGATCAACTTCGAGGCAGTAGATAGACAAAAGTGATTGCATAATAATCCATTTATTGCAACGTCTCACAAACCGCCCTAAAATTGGGGAAACCTAATCCCCGTAAACCATTATACCGAAAATTCAACTACCATCACTCATAACCAACCAATTTTCCTGTAAAAGAAACTTTGTAAGCTTCAAAATAAATTTCATTTTCGTTCGCAGAGGGATGTTTTCCTACCCCCCACTTTGTAGGACAAAATTAAGTGGCAGTAAACTTTAGGCGGTGAGATTAGAGTTTATTTTAGACTGTCGGGGATTGTGAGTTTGGAAATTAAATTTTCATAAATGTGCGGTGTTTGCGCGGGGAGGGGGGTAGGAGAGGGGGGTTGTATTTGTGTTTTCCCCGCAGTTTCCGTGACACTTGAGCCCCCGTTGTGACGGACGGAAAACTATTAATAATAATTATGACTCCTAGACTCCTCAATTACTGTTGTAACTAGGCAAGCTAGGAGTAGTCACTTACAAGGGGGCAAACTTTAGAAAGATGTTAAGTTGAAACATGTTAAGTTGACCCATGTTTATACACATATACCTAAAAAAAACTTGAATATCACATAACCTTATATTTAAATCAGACACATATTGCCAATTTCCATAACGAAGAAGTCAAGGCAACCTTCTATTTTCATGATTTTTTTTGCAAATATAATATCTGATCTAGAGAATTAGAAAATTTTATCAAATAGCTTTCTAAATAAATTCAACCGTTCAATAAATCGATTGTCTAAAAAAAACTTCCTTCCGCGAAGCTTACAAAAGGTTTAAGAAAGCATTGTTTGCGCAAAGTATCGTATGACTGGTGTCAAATTCACTACAACATACATTGATTTGGTTTGACAGCCCTAAATAGGTTGTATAGGTTCTTAATAAAAAACTTTAAGCCGATTTCGCTCGCACGGGATGCAGTAAAAACTATTTTAATTCAATTAAAACACGGGTTTGCATGACAGCTGAGATTTGTGAGTAGGTTATGATCTGATATACTTATGAGATGTTTTAATTATTCTTCCAAAAATAACACATTTTTTATTTAATTTAAGACCTGTCAAATATTACCTAGAAATAATGATACCCCGACATAATAATAAACAACTTAAGAGACGTGTGACCCGAGAGCTGGTGAGTATCTGTCGCAGCGAGGCAGGCCAGCGTCTTAGGGATGCTTCCAACTGGTATTAATATGTATCAGTTGACCAACCGGTATATTGTTTGCAACAGTCTGCATTTATCTCACTTCTGTTATTAAATTGTAATATTCTTTGTTAATAAAGGTTTAACACACTTAACGAATGTTAATTTAAATTTATTGAATGTATGTTTATGAATAATGTTTTACAACACTTTTTTGACTTAAATATAGCTAATATGCCTGTCCACATAATTACGGAAATCATGCTGATCCTACTTATTGCGAAAGTGTCGAATTACTAAACGACATCAACCGCTGGCAATTGACGTACTAACGATATAATAATAGAACTTTTTGCGACATCCTACACTTACAATGGATTTTTTGCGGCACTCGGCTACCTACTTACAAAGCAAAAAATGTGTTGGAGTTTTCTAATTAGGACTCTAACAGCAGATTATTATTACGATATATTCTTCTTACCCGCGTAAACCTATGAATAGCCTACTGTTTCTAGTCTCTAAGTCTTAAAAATTTGTGTTTGTGCTGCTGATTATCCTATACAATAAATAAACAAATAAAAATAAAAAATAATTCTATTCAAGATCTACAATGTGGGTTTTGTCAGGTACCTAATACTAATAATTACTGAGCATTGGTTATTTCAAAAAGTCATGTTCATTTGCTCAATATTTTTTTCGCGCTTTCGTAGTATCTAGTCGAAGTGAAGCGCTTTGTGTACAAAATAATTGATGATAACAATGTTTGCCGAATTTCAGATACAGCGGCCAGTCTCATGTGCGCAGGATATTATTATATGTAGTGCATAAGTTTTATGCGCAAACACAGACGCTAAGATAAAATCCGATAGGATGGCAGAAAGATACGCTAGATGAGGAACAGGAAGGCTTAAACTGCTTTCCAAGGCAGTGAAGCAAGATATACAATTTAATAATGCTGGACAATTCTCACAGCATCATCTAGCCCTAAGCGGATTTCCTCGTTATTACGCCATTAGACACTTCCACCCCAAGTCTACATCGATGCATCTGCAACTCCACTCAGACCCGCCAATGAAGGCAAGCAACAGCTGGGGATCTGGTTCGCTTGGGATGATGATTATTATTGTATCTCATTTCCATGATCACGGGCCATATAGTGACCCGGTCTTTTGGGAGGCATGCGTAGGGCCGTAGCCAACAGCACAGAGGACCTTTATGAAAGTAAATTTTTATGGCGGGGCTACACACACATAGCGGGTGCCATCCTCGTTTGTACAGTATGATACACGCGATGATGATATCCGCCAGGTTTAGAGACTGTTGCGAAGAAAAATGGGAAACAAATACCAGGTTATTCTGATGGATGGTTAGATGGGCTGGGTAATTTGGCTATGGGGGAGAGAGCGGACGCCGATCATAAAGTATTAACATCATTGCCATAAACATAGTCTACTTCTAGTTACTGACCTGAATCCTGTCTTCGGGAAGGTCTGTCTTGAGGGACAGCATTTCTCTGGCGTACACGTCAGGGTAGTGGGCATCCTTGAAGGCTTTCTCGAGCTCGTCGAGCTGGTACGAGGTGAAGATTGTCCGGCTGAGGGAAGAACATAATGTTTTAGGTTTTACCTCGGTACCTACTATGGTTGGTTTAAAGTTTTGTTAAGACGGGATATTAACCATGATTTGAGTTTTGAGTTTTCCAATAATTTGGCACAGTTTCATGCGCCATGATCAAGGAATAACACAGGGAAAACTCTAAACTCAAATCACTGCATTTTTTGCATTTTTCAAGGCATTCTTCACGGCTAAGCAACGGCACAGATTGGGCTAAAATTTTACGCACAGGTAATTTTTTAACATAATTATTTGTTTTCTAAATTATTGATTGTACAGCTTATTTGTTTTCATGCTTGTATAGCGTATTTAGCCGTGTTGTTTTTCATTTCATTTCATTTATTCATTCACAAACAAATTTTAATTTGTGTCGGAATTTTTGTACATTTAAATAATTATAATAATTTGAGGAAATGTCATATCTTAAAATTAATAATACACTATGTCATAATTGTTAGGCAAGAACCTGAGGACTTGTGTATTGTATTCTATGTTTCGATCGTTAAAAACTTGGTTTCATATAGTTTTTCATGCCTTTACTGTAAGAACTCGTCAACTAAACTTTGAATGGTAGGTACGACAGTTACCTACCTGTGTCTGCGTTTTTTCTTCTTCTTCTTTCCATTGAAACTATTAAGGCCATCGACGGTGAAGTCTTTCGCCGCGTCTAGTGATGATACACCTGTAAAAAAAATATAATTAGTTGTATTATCAGATTCAGATTATTTAATACTGGCATGATTTTGTGTCATGTCATTATGTTTAAATCATCAAAGCGTATACAAAATTCGTAATCATTCAAAATTGCAAATAAAATAAAATAAAAAAACAGCGCACGTATACAATATTTAAACACGTAACACTTTTTTAGGTTAAACTTTTCAGTGCAAATTAACTGTCTTCTTTACCAAAAAGTTTTAATTAGGCTGAGCCTATCTACAACTCACTGTCGAACACATGGTCTATTTTCTATAGGATTTATTAACAAAGAAAATTGCAGTTAAAACAGAATCAAAATAAAACAATTTAGCTAACTGCAGACTTTTACAAACAATCCACAGGATGCTCAATTGATTCATATCCATATGTTAAAGTTTCTTTAAACTTCGATGGTAAGAACATTATTTTTTACCATCAATCTATATCTACACTAATATTATAAAGATGAAAGATTTGATTGTTTGTTTGTTTGAATTGAATAGGCTACGAAACTACTGGATCGATTTGAAAAAATATTTCACCATTAGAATCTTAACAAAATTTTCTCTGATGAACATAGACTTGTTTGTTTTTTTTGTTGGTATGGATTACTATAGTACTACTATCGTAATAGGCTCCGAAACCACTGGACCGATATGAAAAATTATTTCACCATTAGAATCCTAAATTTTCCCTGATGAATAAAGGCAATATAATAAATTAAAAAAAAGAGGGACCCACATGAAAAATTAAATTTATGTTAAATACCCGTGCGAAGCCGCACCGCTAGTTAATAAATAAAATAACCGTACTTAACAGTATAAATCAATAACAACTAGTAAACCTGTATATCTATTTCCTAAAAATCTAAGCCGTCACCAGAAGGCAGAGGGTTCAGATAACTGGCACCATTGCCACGTTGGAGAGCGATGTTATTTCGCTGACCGAAAAACCCTCCATTACCCTGTGGACTCTTTAAGTAACTTTGTATTTAAGAATATTTTAGATATAATCAAGAACAAGACAATATTTTAGATATAATCAAGATCAAGAACAAGACCTATGTAGAAACTGCTATGGAACTTGGAACGGCACCTTATTATGTAAACTGATCTCAGCTCTTTTATCGGTGAATCCTTTCTAAAGAAATTTGCCAAAGTTTTACATTTTATGTTTTTATTCATAAGAAGGTACTCTTTTTCACTCTAAATTAAATGAAAAAGTGGTTTCTTTACTTCTTAAACTAGTTAACAAAATTAATTGGAGAAAATCAATAACACATTATTTCCTATAGCGTCTGGTCAAAGCGACGCGTGACCCGAGCTGGTCAATATCTGGCGAGCGAGACAATGCAGCCAGCATCTTGATTGAATCAGTTGAGCTACCTGTATATTGTTTGCAACAGTCTGCAGTTAGCTCAATTGCTTAGATTGTACATACTCGTTCTCATTTGGTTATTTAATTGTATCATTCATCATAAATGTTCCTAAGGTAGGTACAACATTTATCAACAAAGAAACAATTTACAATATTATAATAATTTTAATTGTTTAATTAGACATGTAAGCGCTTATTTTGTAAGCTTAAAGAAATAAAGTTATTGAAATATGAAATAAAGAAATCACCAAAAAAACTGTGAATCACCAAAAAAAATATGGCAATAATAATTAATCTCTGCAAATAAAACGTTTCTAACAAGCTATCCAAACATTAGGGCCGTGCCACACTATCGGATTCGTCACATAATTACCGAGTAAGATCCTCGCGTGAATTAGTAAACACAGGGAGAATCCCCCGGGAGGGGGAGTGGGGTGTCCCCCCGGGAAACCGGGTAATTGAATTTGGCGCCAATGAATACGACAATGAATTATTAAATTTAGAACGCCCCGCGGTAGTGAAGATTGTGTACCTACATTTCTAAAGGTAATTTTATGTACTATCTGGTAGTAACTTCTTTTTAGCCTTGATATGTGGAACAATAAACTCTTATTTTTGAACCCCAAAGATATGTTCAGTAAGTAATTAAATACAAAAGGGTGGTACTAATCTCAAAATTTAGTTTCTATTAATCTGTGGGAGTTACGGTAGGTTATTGAAAAAATATCCTTTCTGTTTGAAGACAAGATATTGAGCAGATAGAGGGGGATGGAGATAAATAGGAGGTTGGTCCTACACTTACTCGTAACACTAGACATAAACGGAGCTATTGTGTTTTTTTCTAAGGGAAAAACCCTTATTAATAAAGAAAATTACAATTATACAATAAATTAGATCTTTTTTTTTTCTTTTCTTTTCTTTTACGGCGTGGAAATTCCTTTACGATTAAACTGGTCTGGTCTGGGGGGGACCAGAATTATGTGGGACTCGGCGTCCTAAGAAGGACGTAATGCCCACTAAAACCTCTCTCGCCATTTTTGGCCGAACCACGGGAACATAATAAACCTTCCGCGGCCCGACTGGCGTCCCCTCTTCCTCACTAAATTAGATCTAGTATTTACAATTGAAACAATTGAGCTAACTGCAGACTGTTGCAAACAAACTACAGGCTTGCTCAACTGATCCATATCAATACCAGGTTGGAACTGTACACCAGATGCTGGCTGCATTGCCTCGCTGTATGGCCAGATATGACCAGCTCTCGGGTCACACGTCGTTTGACGAGATGCTCAGATAATATTTTGAAAACCCGGAGAGCCTCGGTACCCCACGGACCTAGGGTCTTGTCTCTCTATGTGATAAGAATTATAATCACCCAGATCAAAGGAAGATCCTCTTCATAGTTGAATTCCTGATTGAAGGAAAAATATTGAAGTGAACAATTAACCAAAGTGATCACTATATTTCTCAGTATTTACTACTGTAATTTGTATTTTGTGACGTGTCGAAGAGTCCTGTAGGAAATAAAACACTTCGATTTTGATTTTACTGTTATAGATAACTAATTTCCTTGAGATTCGAGTTTTACACCGTGTTCTTTGGATTTCTTGTTGACACGTAACTTTGTTCGTATAAAAATGTAGAACACTATTTCCGGGCTACCCCAGCCGGTAATCTTTTGTCCCAAACACAAACAGCAATGTACGGACACAAGAATGCGGTGGTGCGACGAATGGGGGGTGCGTGACGGTCAGACTGGGTTTCAAATCAATTTGTAGATTAAAGTGTTTAATGATGCTGTTACTTTACCTAGTTTATTTGTTTTATTTTCAGTTATTTTTTAATATATTTAATAGTCCTATGTGTACAATATACAATATTATTAAATAAGAAAAAAAATACATCTATGCATACAATAAACCTTGGTAGACATCATCTAGCGCCAAGCTAAGCAGAGTTTGTGTAGCTTAGGGGTGCAAAGGTTCTAGATATCTGATATAAATGATATTTCTATTGAGTAAAACATGGTGTAAAAGGTGAAGATTCAATCCATTCACATTCACGTACACCGGTCAACATGTAACTATTACGGAACCCTAATGTTATTAACCCTAACATGTGTCCGAGTGTTCCGCACAATAGAGCAGGCGGGCGCGACTAATCCTACCCGCTGATCGATTCGACACACTTGTAATGGTATTGTTGCTACTGTTTGTGTTAAAATAAATAAATAATGCCGGACAATCCACACAGCATCTAGCCCCAAGCTAAGCAGAGCTTGTGGCATTAATTAACTGTATGAAATTTGACTTGCGTAAGTGCTTATTTTGTAAGCCTAAAGAAATAAAGTTATTGAATCTGAATCTGTGTTATGGGTACTAGATGACTGACATACATAATACAATATTATTACATAGATATATTTTATCATACATAGAAAACGACCAGAACACTGAACAAATATCTGCAGATCGTACAAACAATTGTCCCGAGAATTGCAATAAAAATACTACTTGTTTTTGCTTATTTCTAGATAATACATAATATATTAAGAACTTCTGCTTGTTTTTGCCGAAAACTAACAACCTAACAAGGTAAAGGTTTCTTGTTCGCTTCTTTACTTTATAAAGATTGAAGTGAACAAAGAATCAAAGTGATCACTTTGTTTCCCAATATTACTTATGCAAACAGATATGGTTAAAGTGGAAGTATAAAGGGCGGCCTTATCGCTATGAATGAGTGCTCTCTTCCAGGTAAACGTAGAATTATTTATTAAGAATTTCTGCTTGTTTTTCCCTATTTCTAGATAAGTCAATATGATATTACATTCATTTTACGTAGAATTTGTACGTAGATCTTTATTTTTTTTCCTTATGTTAACTTAATTTCAACGTAAATTTTGAGCCTAGCTTCTAAAACGTTTCGGTATAAATTTGGAATCATAAAATAAGTGTAAAATCAAATTCCTTAGTTACTTTCATCGTTTTCGATTTAGAACTTTCCTTGATAACATTATAACACAAATACACGCTAAAAGCAACGCATTCCTGTGAATTGCGACGTCTCCTAAGAACCTAACCTCAAAAGTCTAAGATTTCCTCATAATTTCCACTCAAAAACCATTTCCCTCTACAATATTATCGTAGCAGTGCTACGAGTCCGCTACGAACCAATAATGTATGCCATTACACGACCTCACCTCACACTCGAAAGCAAACCTTACCATCTCACAAAAAAGCTTTAAACTCCTTTGGCAATTTCAGCGATTATTTTACAGTTCTGTTTAAATGACTTTGGACTCTTTTCGGTTGAGATATGGTTGTATTTTGAATGTCGTCGGGGTATAATTTGAGCAGAAGGGGGGAAGTCGCGTACTTGTGACGAGAACCGCCACTTACAGACGGACAAAATGCTGAAGCGTAAATATTGTTACGTCGAGAACTGCAGTTTGTCTTCAGTTTTCAAATATAGAACTGTTTTCAAATCTCGAATGCGTTAGGCCTGGATCCCAATTTCCTAATCTGAGCCTTCGATATTTCGGAGCGATATCGATTGTGGGAATCATTGGTTTCGAGTTTCATTCGTCTGGTATTTCTATTCCAAAACATACAATTTAAATGATGTTTGGATTTTTTTCATTATTACGAGTCTGGATTACATTCCAAAAAGGTCAGTTTTTATAAACATGGTACCAGATCGTTAAAACGAAATAATTTTAGTCAAGCGTATTAAGGTCGCCTAATTGGAAAGCGGTCTGGTTCATTCATGATTATATCATGCCACTAACATGCGTGTGTAAATTTGCTATTACATTTAAATTCGTTTAAAGTCCCAGTTTTAGAGCAGCTGCTATCTTAGCTGCAGAAAAGGTAAAGTAAAAACTTGGTTTCTACCTATTCACTTACAGGTGACCAAAAAATCTACAAAATTACCTAGCTAAGTAAGCATTTAGTGAAATATGCAAAAAAAAAATGTGCTGAATATCCAAACATTCTTGAGTCTTATTTCGTCCCAAAAACCTCAATTCAGCTCGTCCCATTTCTTATGATGGGCAATTATTTTGGCATCTCCACCAAAGTCACGTTTTACCAACGTTTTCCACGTATGCAGATTGGCCCGGAGCGCTCGCAAACAAATCTAATTCTCTCGTTGGAGTAAATGGGCCAAAGATTGCCAATTTTGTCACACTCAGTGAGATTGGCCCAATATTTTGTATATGGATAAATTTTATTTGAAATTTTGCGGAGTTTATACATGACACTTGTTATAAACGCTTTCATATGCAACTGGTTTATTATATCAGTAAAAATAGGGTCGTAGGGTTTCAATTCATCCGATAATATATCAATAACACTTAGTAATTTTATGAATATTGTATATTATAATGTATTGACTATCCGGATCTGGAATCACTAAATACGTGTATATGAATAAGTACATATAATACGTAAGAAAGTCATAAATGTAAGTACAACACTTAAAAAAATCGTAAGCCAGCCTTTAAATTGATTGATCCAGTTTTTGTATCTGAGAGAACTACACCCGGAAGTGAGAGAAATAATTATGATGACGAAAGTTCCTGTAGAAGTAATGAATTAAATCATATCGGAAATTGTGAGACCTAGTCGGAGATTGAATATATTGATTGATTAGACCTTCGTACGGAACCGATCATCTATTGCGGGTACAAGGTCAAATAACCAATTGGTAATAACACGAAATCCTGTAGATCGGATAAATAGGAGAATCTTTCAAACGGGCTTGTTTGACTAATAATTACGTCATACCTACGGTGAAAATACTTAAATATTTACGTGCGCACCTATATCCAATAGTAATTTCAATTTATTATTTGATCGATTACCAGAAAATCCCTCCTCATTTCCACTTACCTAAGATCTAACGCAAATAAAATAGCTTGGAGTCAAATTCCGAGTGAAATTAGAAAGAAACCTCGTAAGGAATACGTCGAGACACGCAATTAAGGTGTGCGCACAAGAAATTGGCAATTTTCGCGTCAGGCCAATTGAGGAAGGCGCACACTTGACTATTTGATTTGCGAATTCGCTACACCGGGAAATGTGGTTATGGCTGCGCGAGTTTGTTTAGGAATGGGAATAAGATATTGAAGATCTAGGAAATATTAATATTGCAGCCAGCATCTTGGTTACACTTCCAACTGGTATCAAGGATCAGTTAAACTACCGGTAGTTTGTTTACAACAGCCTGCAGTTAGCTTAATTGTAAATACTAGTTCTAATTCGGTTATATTATTGTAATTTTCTTTGTTAACAAAGGTTTTATCATGGAAAATATTATCATTTTCTGGACGAGTATAAGAATCAGTGATCCTTTATTATCATCATCTTCCACTCCACACTGCTGGGTAAAGGAATATACCAGGATGGCAGTGGTGCGAGAGGAATGACTCCGGATTATGTGGCGTGCCACCTTTGCTATGACGACCAAGATCAGTTAAGAGTGTAACGACTAAGAAGACCGTAAAGCCCATCCGTTCTTCGATCCATCCAACACGTTCTTGTGATAACCGGCATTGTTTAGGCGTTAGCTCTAACTAACTCAACCTAAAGTAATAAGTAACAGTACAACCTAAAGTAGTAATTTTTATCAAGACCATATAAAATCCATGCCATTTCTTGGTTACCAATATTAAATAAATGTTGGAAAAGACAATCCACACAGCATCTTCTAGCCCAAGCTAAGTAGAGCTTGTATTATAGCCAGGTGATTGATGTACTAAATAAAAAAACTGTCAAAGGCGCATGCAAAAATAAATTTATCTTCATGCAGGAGCTGAAAGTAAAGTTAATTGAAGTACATTACCTGAATAAAACTGTCGAACCGCTACGGATACATGAAACAAGCAAAAATACAATATCAGACAAAGAAGCGAAGAGCACTCATAACACAAAATAACAGTTAAGATATTAGTATAGATAACCTATTTATGTAACGTTCCGTTGAGCCACCTGTAGATTTTTTATGAATGTTAGCGGATTAACTACGAACCCGCTAACAACTTTGTGTTGGATGTACAGCAACGTTTCATGCGATACGGGTGCGACGTGAGCTGCACTCGCTGATGAAGTCCCTCGCTAATAGAGATGTACTGTTGATGAGCTTCTAACATAAACTAGGTTATTTGTTAACCCGCTAACATTCAATAATGAATTTGTCAAACTACAGTTAGATTGTTTGCAACAATTTTAATTTAGTTCTATTGTAGGTAAATACTATTTAATAAACAGTTGTTCACTCAATCAACAGCAGAAATTCGTAAAAATGAAATAAACACGTAGTTTACAGTACAAAAACATTAGACAAAAAAATCAGAATAAATAATCAGCATCATCAGATATGTCCACGGCCTTTCCTGCCTACTGTATATAATAATAGAATAATAATGCTGGACAATTCACACATCATCATCTAGCCCCAAGGTAGGCAGAGCTTGTGATTATGTATCGAACTATCTTCATCTTGCTGCATTCATCTACCTACTTGCAGTCTGATAAACATACGACAGTTTAAAGATACAAGTTTATCTTCTGTCAAAAATAACCATAATTAAATGCAGGTATTTTAAAACGTTAGTAAATAAATATCTGGTTCTTAATATAGTCATTTAGTTTTGTATTTGTCTTTATTGTATGTATTTGTGTGAGTAGAATTTGTTACACAGATAGAGAGACAGCTAGAATTCTATGATTTCACAAAAAAGAGGATATTCGCACCTAAATCCTCACAAAGTCACATATTATAATTTTTAAATTACGTAAACTCTGAATACATTGAACAAATTTAGCACACAAAATAGTATTGACATACCTTTTTAAGGTAAACGCGACAACTCCCCGTTAAAATAGTAATCCTAACAAATTTTTACTCTAAAAGATGGCGCAAAACGCGTGCTAAGACACAATCCTTCACACCTTATTATTCGTAGATATCACATTACCAGTGTTCCCACAGACTCGGGTGTGAATGAAAAACGAGCAAATATACAAACAAAAGCCGTACCTTAGTACCCAGTACCCACTACACTACACTACACTACAGCCTTTGTAAGATATTATGATCTTGGTTTGCATCTGGTTTTGTGCTCTGTGAATGATACACTGGAGGATAAGCTTCAGATTTTGGACGCGTCCATGCGTTTATTTTCTACGACAAAGCTATGTTACTTAGTAAACAACACGTTTGGAAAAAAACATGACATTTTTCCCGTAAAAATATGCGAAATGCGATTCGCTTACTCATTATCAAAGACATGACTTTGCTCATTATAGGTGAGTATTTTGAAAAAATAATTACTGTTAAGAATAACTAATAACTAACAAGGAACCCAGATAAATGCTATTTGAATATAAATTTTAGCATAATTTGGAAGTAAACTTTAATTACAAGTCGTTATGATATTAATTTTGTATGGGCGATTCGCCGGGCCCTAAAAATGCAATATTTCCTAGATTATGTTTAATATGAAAATGCGTTTTTACATATTTATCGATCTGATAAATAACATACCTATCTATAAAACATTGCAATCTTTCATTAAGTCAATGAAAAAAAAAGTTAAAAAGCCATTTAGATGTAGGTACGACAAACTACAGCTATTTTACAATCACATAAAGATATAATAACCATGATGTGTTAAAGATTTTAGTTATTTCGACACAGTTGCATCCATCAAGATCACGAAATGCCTAACTATAGCACTAGCGAGAAAGTTTTCATAAAACAATTTTACCTCTATAATCTTAAAGCTCTAATCATCCCCGGTGATATTTATGTTACTCACTTTATCGAAACTAGAAAGAAATGGCCACTAAATGTGTCCAACACAATTAGTACCTAAAGTCTATTTTATAGTATAAATAAACATACTTGGGTATGACGCAAATTCAAATATTTGTGTACCTAGAACGCTTACATTATTTAGTATTTTAAATATTCCCTTCAATACCATAATTAAGAACATTGTATGAAAGCAAATATTGAACCACGCCATCTCTCGTATTAAAATAAAATGTGTTTATTAGACAATACTCAATTACTAAGATATACAGTGGTTACACATGTCACATTTATTACTTATCATTATCATATAACGAAGCATTTATGCAATCATCAAGACCTACAAGTTTTAATGAGTATATTGTTTGAGCTGGTGCGTAGTTTAAACACGTGGAAGGTACCTATAAAAATAACATTACTATCAAAACAAGATTCATCATCATCATCATCATCATCACCAGCCTATAATAGTCCACTGCTGGACATAGGCCTCCCCTAATGAGCGCCATAGATGGCATCATTATTTGGGGGTTATTGCCCATAAAACAAGATTAAAATTAATAATTTCTTCGAAAATAGTGAAACGGTAAATGAGGCTATTTGAACCTGCTCGTTTATTATGCCTAGGTTAAATTTAGCTATCTATTATTAATTACCTACAGGGAATTTGATCAACGATTTTTATAGTTTACAGTAAAATAAATAATCAAGCAACGTTTCCAAAATCAATTTATTCTTATTATATCACTAGCGGCCCGCCCCGGCTTCGCACGGGTATTAAACAAAAATTTCAGAAATTATACACACTAAAACGATGGGTTTCACAGTTTTCATACGGATCTTTACTTTTTTTAACAGCATTGGGGTTTTTGACATTGACTCGACATTCCAAAACTGACACTGGCCGTAGAGAAAAGCAAGCACCGTGCGCTTTTTCTATTCTGACGCGCTATAATAGAAAAAGAGGTTGAATATACAGCCCACGGTTCAATTATTGAATTTTTCATGCGGATCCCTAACTTTTTTGAAAATATTATATAGCCTATGTTCATCACGGAAAATTAAGGATTCTAATGGTGAAAGAATTTTTAACTCGGTCCAGTAGTTTCGGAGCCTATTCAATTCAAACAAACAAACAAACAATCAAATCTTTCCTCTTTATAATATTAGTATAGATATAGAAAATGCAGCATTGAAAATTTGGGGTGGCTGAGGATATGCTTATGTCGCTTGGACCACTTTCATTATTTCTTTCTGCTCACTCTAAAACGTCTTTATTCATTATGGTTTAGATCTTATGTAGTTAATGCAATATTCACAAATTTTATATCAGCCAAGTAATTATGGTTTAACAATATCTCACAGGCTAGGGTCACAAGCACTACGATAAAATGTACACGTACCTATAGTCCTCTGTAAGTTTATATTGAACCAAAGAAAGCAAAACTAATAATAATAAAAACAGAGAAAATTTGTTAGTGACTTTAAAAGAAGTAGTAGTAGAATGAAAAATTTACAATTTATCAAATCAAATCAACGAATATACAATAAACAAAATGGAATCTTAACTTCACTATTTTGCTCTACCAATCTCAAATTTTCGTGTAAAGCTATAAAATTTCTGTTAAATTATAACATTGCCATCTATTTAACGAGCTAAACGGCATAACAGTGTTACCAGCCTCTGAGAAATCATTTTTGGGGGAAATGCCCCTTGGGGCTCGTTAGGGTGCGGGGGATGCATTTTTGAAAACGATATTGTTGAGACCGAGGGTAGGTAATGACGTAAGAATATACCTAGTGTTGTTGCGGAGATTTTAGCGTGGTATTAGTTACTTATTTATTACAAAACCAGAATTTCTATTCTCTCTATTAATACTCACTTATTTATGACTAGCTGGGTGTCCGCGGTTTCACCCGCGTAATTCCCGATCCCGTGGGATTTTAGAGGTAGAGATAAAAAGTAGTGTGGTTCCAGGTCATAAACTATTTTTGTACCAAGTTTCATCAAAATCTGTTTAGTAGATTTAGCGCGAAAGATTAACAAACATCCATCCATACTTACAAACTTTCGCGTCTATAATATTAGTAGGATGTACAAAAGTTTGAAGGTGACCTTGTTTACCTCCTTTTCTTCTACGAAATGTTTTGGGAAATTTCATTCTACTCGTATTTTGAATTTAATTATTACTTGATTCGAAAGAAAACAGTTGTGGTATCTGCAGACTGTTGCAAACAATCTACAGGTAGCTATCATCTGATATCAATACCTGTCGGAAGCGTCCCCAAGAAGCTGGTTGCTTTGCTGTATGGCAATGCTGATGCGCTGCGCCAGATACTCACCAGCTCTCGGATCGAGCGTCCCTTCGACCAGAGGCTCAGATAATTATAATTTTCTTGGTTATGATAACTTTAGTTATTATCAATTATTTTTAACATCAGCATTTTAACTTTAGCTATTATTGCATAGGTTACAACATTCTAACATAACCTATTATTGGATAGATTCTATTATATCCAATTATAGCTAACGTATAAAATGATTATAATTATAGCTTATGCTATAAATATTTTTTTTTCTACACACGTCCCATTTCAACCAAGCATCTTATACAACAAGACAATTGAGTCAGTAACAAAATGGATCTCGAAAAGAATATTGTAACACATCGGAGGCGTTGAAGGAAAAACCTTATTCTTACCGATACAGCCGAACGGACATGCGCATTCGGGCGTCAAAATATAATGGTTTGTTAGACTATTTGCTTGTGATTGGCACAGTGTGGAGAGCTGCAGTAGATTAAGTGCATTGAGGCAATGAAAATATATTTTTTACCTTCCGAATAACTTTGGGTTCAATGACTCGAAGAGATTTTGATTTAGGGAAAATATTACAAACTTATTATTCATTCTCCTGGATACGAATAAGATTTGGTGCCGGCGGTCAAATAGTTATTATATAACTCAGCATTAATATCAGGCTTTATACTAAACTGGAAATTCATTGATCCGAAAACCATATCTAGGTATATATTTATGTCATTCGCTGCGATACAATGCATTCGGCGTTTTCAATTAAGAAATGGTTCATTAACACTGTTAACGAGCTACGACGCTTTGGTCAAAGTATGTGTTCATTAATTAATATAAATTACAGAGGGCTTGTGTAGATATAATCCTAGTGTTTGTGAATGAATTGTTTATTACAAACACTAGCTAAGTACAACATATTTAGAAATTTGAGGCATTCGTAATAGCATAAATAAGTTTAGAAACGAGTATATTTTTGGATAATAATAATAAAATAGTCTGTCAAATTGAAATATCACAGCCGGCCGGTTAGTTTGACAAGATATTCCTCTTCTCGAAAACTATACAACTAATGTGTTAAGCGTTCATACATTCATTTACTAATGAGTTAATGATTAATAATAATAATGATAAGATAATAAAATAAGGATCAGAAAAAAATACTTCGTCTCAATTGACACTACATCTACTGTATCCCCAATACGTAATGCACTGTATCAGGGCGGGCGGGCGGTTTGGGCGGGGCGGATATTGTAACAGCTAGTTAGGCATTGGCCACTCCAGGCAACTACCTTCCTTTTACCAGTTCGGTAACAACTTTACCTTATGGATCAGTATAGTTATGTTGGTATTTATTGGTGTAAATTTAGTTTTATTTAATTTCAGCGATATTTGAATTGATACTATTCTAAAAAATTATGACTACGATTCATTTAAGGGGATAAAACCATTTAAGAGTCATAATATTTTATCTCAAACTTTCGAGGATTCGAAATTTATAAATAAAAAGTATTAATAGTTTCGAATCCTCTTCATCTAGAACAAGATACAAAAGTATCAAAAAGTTTTTGTCAAAAAACCTTTTGTTTCGTAATCATTCCATATCACAACAATCATTTATTATAATTGTTCTTCTGTAATACCCGAAAGTCGTTGATGGATAAAACAGTTAAAATGATAGTTTTGGCATATTTGACATCTAACAATCAGACCTCACAGCGTCACGTGTCAAAAGCCGGCGCATGATTCATTAATTATGACCAAAAAACCAAACATTTTTTTTGCCATATCGAAGAAGTCAAGTCAAAAAACCAAACGGGTGCGCATCAACTGAACCCAAAATCTCGGAAGAATAAATAACGGATCTTAAATAAATGGGGCAAATAAGTAGATAACTATTTACCTCACTTTTTTAGGCTTACAAAATATGAAGAGCAGTCAAAATGTATTCCCTAAATTATTATAAAATAAGCAATAAAATCTTATAAAAAAGTTTGGGATCCATATGAAAAATTCAATAATGTTACCCTATGTGTGTAGGTATGTATGTGAAATACATAATTTTTGATATTTTCTAGTAAGAAATGAAGTATTTTATTGATTTCCTTTCCATTTGTCTAATGAAGAACAGCTGTAAGCTTTAATGTATTCAAAATCAATACTTGCTTAGCCCAAAATATTAGCTAATAACACAGTTACGAAGGTAAAGCTCGTTTTTAACGTTAAATGATTCTTTTGTCATCACAAAATTTTCCAATGGCGTCACAATCGAGTAGTTACACGTCTCAAGTTATTACCAACGACCAAGACCCATAATCAGCTGGTACTTAGAACACAACACGGTTCTTATTATAATTGCCAATCGACTTTGGAACTTATTCTGAAAAACTCTATTCAGAGAACGGTAAGGTTGAAAATATTTGGAAGTTCTTGTGATTACGAATAAGAGCTTTATTAGGAAAGCTGTAAGGTTGAAATTCTTTGGTAGTTATTCATTAAGCGATCAGTAGCCTGGCGGGAGGGGGTGGGTAATCGTAAAACGTTATTGTGAAAACGAATCCAATTTGTTTCGGGTTTTTATGAATTGGGGAAAAACATTTGAATTAAACCAGATCATTGCCAGAACATGCCGAAAATATTTTTATTTTCCTATTGATCTATTTAATGTCCAACGAAATAGATAAAAACATTGTAGGAAGTTAGAAACATTCAGCCATATGTTACTTCTCACTGGCAACCCGACACGCACAATTAGTCGCCACTCAGTGTTGACTACTCGCGATACAACTTAATGAAGTGTTGCCACTTTGTCTCGCTTATTTTGCCATTTGATATCTACACTATGAAGAGAATGGTTTTGTTGACTTAGTAATAAATTAACAGCAATGGACATATATTTTATTAACTGTATAGATGGATAGAAAAAGCTATCTTGCACACTCAACTCCAATAGAATCAATTTACCTAAAGTATAGATAAGTAAATTTTAAAGAACAGTAGATAAGACTTAACATATAAAAATTATTCCCAATTTTCAAAGTGAACCTTTTACGAAATCTAAATAAGTACCTACTTAACTTCTACCTGACTTCTTGTCTTTTGTAAAAGTAATCCACCAAAGTAACAAAATCCCTTGTCAAAACACCTATTAATAGCTTGTATCGAAATTAATTTACCGTTGAAACCTAACACCCAATCACCACTAATATACTTGGTACTTGTTATTACAACTTGTCGCCACTTAGCGCGGGAAAACAGCGGTTTCTGTGACATTTGACACCTTCTCCCAACCACATTCAAAAACCTCTCTTATCTCAATAAGATAGAAGAGAAATTTCCTTGGAATTTTACGCTGTCATCTGGAAATTTTATTCTGTCATATAAAATATTGCTAAGGTAATTTAAGTTCTATTGTCGAAGAGTATAAGGTTGGGTTTTCTTTGGGGTTGAAAGTGTCAATTTTAACAGGCGCTACTCGTCTTAGGTGTTGCTTGTTACAAAAAAGTTTCCTAATGTTTCGGGTAATCGAGAACGTTGTCGCGCTTAAATTCAGTCTTCCGCGGAGTAACGGAAGAGATTATTATTTTAGAATATTGAATATATCCTTTGTTGCAAAATTAGATGAGTCCTTGCATAAGTGAATGTGAAAAACATATGAAGATTTCGAGCGTGCTTATTTTAAATTGTTTGCGTAACTTTAATAGATTTTTATACATTAAAAACATAAATTGTGTTTAGAACAAAAACACAAACTTACTGTACTTACATATATTTATATGTAAGTACAGCTGGCCTACAAACGTTTACCAGGTCATACAAATATTTTAGAGAGATTCATAATGCCGTTAAAAATTAGGCGTTTGGTCCAGTCGGTAAACCCTCAAATATTTTTAAATTAAATTTTATCTCTACATAAATTTTTACAGTGTGTCTTAATCGCAACTCACCTACCGAGGTATATCATTTCCAATAAAGCGATTCCAATTTGTAGCCCGTTAAAGTGAATCTGTATGGTTTTGTTTTAATCATTGAAACAGACTTCTCCGTTACACAATCAAATGCATACTACTAGTATTATTTAAATAGAGAATATAGACTGGCAGACCATAATAAGCCATAAACTAGGGGTCAAACCACCAATAGCAGTTGAGCTACTGTTTTAGCAGGTAAAACGAAACGCTACCCCAATTTTAAAATGAAAAATGGCGCCTTCTAAACAATACCGCTCGCAAGGCCAACACACATTGTTTTAGAAACAATAAGCGCCATGATGAAATGTCAAATCTACAGCGAATACCACCCCGCTGTATTCCAAATATGAAATTCCCGCGCAGAAATGGCGGCGGAGGTAATTTTTACAAATGGCTGCCGGTCGGGGATCCAGTCAGGTGGTGTTGTGTGGGGCTTTTCATGGACTGCTGGGGCAGAATAAACATACTCGCACACCGCACTATTTTACATGAGCATGCCATGACTTTTGACTAGACGACTTACAGACTTCCTTACGTAAAAAAAAATCAAGGAGCGAATATGAAAACATCTCTAAATAAATCCCCAAAAAACAAATGTTTCTGAGGACGACTATTTAAAGTTGAAATTCTTGCTTTGTTCTGAAAAGTTGTATGCGTGTCCATAAGAAACTCTCCCCACAACAAAATAGAGTTGACTTTTAACTTATAAGGGTTGGCTGGGCTTGGTTTGGCGGATTTATTACTGAGACAAAGAGATCCCCCTCTTGGCTACTTTCCTAAATCAGAAGCAAATGTATTGTAGTTGGTTTTCCTCTGCCTTATTGATTTGAGTGTATTGAACTGTCTGGGTCTTTGACATCAATATTTTTGTGTTTTGCGACGCGACAACAATAGATTTTTTTACGTTTGGTCATAACTAGTAGGAACAGATTTCGTTTTGCTATAAGTAACCGAAAAATTATCAGTTAGACGATCATCTATACGTGAGGTGTTTCAAGGTGATACCTTTTTACTTATATTAAAAAAAATGTTTAAGTACTTGAGCGTACTTATCCTATCTTTCTAACTATAAATATATTTTGTAGAATATAACCAAAACTCACCTGATAGTTGTTGTTGGTGTGAACTCGGACTGTACGGTGATTTGATCTGAGGGAAACCTGCAACAAAACACAAACAGTTAATCTACGCAAAGAACCCGCCGGCAATTAGTTTAATTATGCGACACCCACTCTCCAGAGGAATTTAATTTAAAAGTGCTAACTCTGATTTAAGAACTTCATTATTCTGATTTGTCTTTGTAATGTTGAAAACAAGATTCTTACATAAAGCTATAGTTTAAGTAGGTATGATCAAATACCCTTGGCCGCATACGAAACCGCAAGTTCGTAGCTGGTTACGGTAAAACAAAAATTCTGGTTTGTTCGTATACTATAGTATAATTACATACAATCTAGCCATAGAATTGGCTAATGGTAATGGGTAATAATTATCCACAAAAATAATTTTAAAATAGATTATTTCGTTTTAAGTCTTCATAAAATAGAAAACCAAATAAATGTGCCCTGTTTAAAGTAAAAACAAAGTTTTCCGATCATGATAAAAAAAAACTTATCTTGAAATTAATGAAACTATTATTAAGTAGGTATATCCTTTGCAATTTATTAAATAAATTTTAAAATTCTGCAAGTTCTAAATTCAAATCTATTATATTACTAAAAAACAAAGCATTCCATAAGCTGGGGTAATCGAATACAGACAGATCGAATTTTCAGACAATAGACAATCGTAATACGAAGACCTATTCAATTCGAAGCTCTATCGGTTTAGGGTTCCTCTATTAGAAATTGCAAACGACGGTAACTATTTAGTGTAAGAATAAGTTGTTGAAAGTATGTTAAAATTCCAAAATTAGATAAAAATGCTGGAAAATCCACACAGCATCATCTAGCCCCAACTTAAGCAGAGCTTGTAAGCTAAGCAAAGCTTGTAAAAGTGCAGACATTGATTGTGATTTACATATAAGAACTTTAATTAGCCTATTACTAGGACTCAATTCTGATAACCAGTTGCTTCAATAAGACTATGTTTTCTGAGCAGAATAGTGGAGAAGAGTACTTAGATGAAAGAATCTGCAGATATTGTGGTGCTATTTGCACGGAGATATTGATTTGAAATAATTATATTCCTAACGACCCATTACCGATAGGGAGATAGCTTCCGTAACTATTATCTACACCCGTTTTAGATTAGTTTCAATTCAAACTGAATTTCGGCTACGGCGGCAAAAAAAACTAGTAAGTATCAGTATTGCAATCACGCTTGCTTATTTTGCTCACTTACAATGATGTAGGTATCAACTAGTGACATTAAAATTGTAGGTAAATGACCCAGACAGATAAGCTTTTAGTACGGAGTTAGAAAATGGTAATAATCATTTCATATTAAATTAATTTTGTGATGAGCAATATTTTTTGTTAATCTAAACTTAATTTAGACAATTTTTTTTGGATTATGCAGCATTGATACGTGTTATATTTTTTGTCCTTATGACCAGAGTTATTGATAAAGAATCTGAACCTAAGGCTAGTCTCCCTCCCGGACTATTCTCGCTTCATCGAGACTGGCTGCCTAGGCCAAAGTTTCGGCTAGTAGAACATCATCATCGTGGTAGAAACGCCATTTTACTCCGTACTATTTGATGAATCTCCACAAAAGATTAAAACAGACTTGCTGACAAAAAAAAAACAAATGAAGACCAATAATTATGTGTACAAGATAAACAAAAGACGTTCAGTCTCGCTATCATGCGTGCTGGAGCCGATGATAGATTTTTATTGTTAGTAGAGAGTTACTATATGCCATCCCATGACAATACAATAGTAGAGAGCACAATCAGAGAATTTACAGCGCACTTTCCACACAAAGGCTAAACGCACTTAAACACATCCTCAATTACTACAAGATAAATAAAATAATTGGTGCGTGGAACATTGTTACAGCGTTTACCGCCGTTTGAACTGTTGTTGCTGTAAGGGCGTATACACTCTACGTTACCTACCAAGTTTATATGGTGACTTAAAGGTGTTACCAGTACCAGACTTCTCAAGGTATTTGGTTCTAAGCTGTCTCTCTCCCTAGCCAGTAATCAGGATCGAACAATCTGTTAATGCTACCTATTTATCTTTTACTTACTTGTCTTGAAACTCCCAATCTTTAATACAAAGAAATTTACAATCAAATAACCAATTTAGAACAATTATTTACAATTGAAACTATTGGGGCAACTGCTGTCTCTGTTGTCAAATTCTTGAACACTGTTGTACCAACTTGTGAACCTTTCAAGATACAGATTCTTCAATTAATAGTTCTTGTTACAGGGCATAAAATTACAAATAATACAACAAGTAGTTGATCAATCCAATATAATACAATATAAAGAAAATTTAATTAATTTCACGTCTGTCGGTTTGTGTGTCTTCGACTTAATGATAATATTGCGAAAACGCAGGTTAGTTACAACTTGCAACGGATGTTGATAATAAGGTAGAAATGGTGTTGAAAGTTGGTCTTTACCGCAAATTTATACAAAAATCAATATTTATAAATATTTATGTCAATGTTCCACTTCTAAGTAACCAAGTAAATTAATGTTGGAACAAGAGACGAGTAGCCATCACCGTAATAACATTTGGCCAATACGCACCAAACTTCACATTTTTGCAGGCAAACTAACGGTACATCTGCCATTCCTTCACAAATAAAACATCCATACCTCACTAAAAGTACCCTAATACCAACACACCGCCCATTCTTCGAATAGGGATCTTAAAAAAACTCAATGGAGGGATCACGTTACTCTAATTGTAAAGAGGATTACACAAGCCCACACTCAATATGTCAACAGCGATTAGTGTGCTCCTGCGCAGCTTTTGTTCTAAGTGTTGGAGGATCCTTTATCAATTAAGATGAGGAGACAAGACAATTTGAATGGGTTTTGTTTATGCACGAATAATACTCGCGTATATTTTGGAAACTATCAAAAACAGACTGTTCAGCCTAGAACCAGATTTTCGTAGGCTAACTAGTGGACAAAAATTGAAGTGAAGAGAAAATATGTACATAACACTTATTTCTTGCCGATTTGACTTGTGTGATTATTTTGTTGGCCTAAAGAAATAATGTTATTGAAATTTGAAATCGTTTGTCCGTGTATTGTGTTAGATTTTATAATACATTGAAGAGAATGTAATAAACTAAACGAAATAATTTTTAAATTTATTATAATAAAATCTCTACAGGAGAAGGCGTACTTTTTATTATTAACTTCCTAGGGGATAGGAATATTTAGATTCATGTTTTTAATTTAAGTTGTGTTATTTATGATTATCAATCTTATTGTAAAGGTACTTGATTCACTCATATTAGCTATTATAAGTGTATGCCTATCGAATAAAGTACATTGAATTAAATTAAATCGAAGTCTAACTTGAATTTAAAATTGAACAAAAGTTTTACTTGTATTATTATCGAATAAAGTACATTGAATTAAATATGTATTTTGAATAATTAATTTTTATTTTTTCTTGTATTTTGTATAATTTAATTTTTATTGAAATGATTTATTACTTGTGCACTATATTTTTTTTATTGTTTGTACTTGAAATGACATGTAACAAGGGTTTACACTTGTGTAAAGCATTTTGTATCTCTCTTAAACTATGACTGCAACGCTTTAATCCCGAACAGATTCTCGATAAAGAATCTGAATTTGTTCAATAGTTCCTAAACTTAAGACATAATGGATTATTAGTAGTAACAATTACTAACAATTTGTGTGTAAATTTTTTTAGTTAGAGACCTAACAAATTGACAGGCAGTGAGGGTCATTAGATGATCGTCTTGTTAACACATAAATATCACAATAATGTAACCGCTATGTCTATAATGATTAATGATCCACACCACCCCAACACTAGCTGACAGTGATGGCTAAAAGTGGGCCCTATTACCCTAAGACGTTGGCCCGTTGGCCGACAGTGATGGCCTAAAGTGGGCCACATTAATTATAGAGGAATTTGATAGCTAACAATGAACTTATTGAGTTCAATGATCCGTTTGTGGGGTAAATAGCCTTAATTGATAATTTTGAGGACGGATAGAAAAGAGGTTTACTCAAATTAAGTTAGTAGTTAAATGGTTAAGAAAATAGCTATAGCTATTTTATTCTGGATGCAGTAACATCATTTTTTAAACAATTAATTAAATAAATAAATTTAAATTTCTTAATGGTTTCAATCGTCAGTTGAAGCTCACTTTATCTATCTAATTTATGTAGATCTTTTACACTTGGAACTTTTTAAAGTCTTACCTCCTAGTCTAAAATAAGAGCTCTATCCATAGTCCATAGGTTTACTTTACTGTCCAAATACAATTTTTTATTTCAAACGTCTTTTATTGAGTGCCATATTAGAACAGGTAAGCTAACCTACTTAGCGTTAATTTGTGTCACAATTCATTAGCACGAGCGTCGGCCATCTTGTCGTAAACGTCACATTTGAATTCAGAACACGTTCGCGCCAAGTGCTCGGGTTGTTGTCGCACGCATCGGCTCGTGACTAGTGTGAAACTACCCTTCGAATAAAATATCACGATAATGTCTATGATGCTAGAATTTAATAATGACTACAAAACTACATTTTTCTTGCAAATTTTGTAGAATACTCTCAAGACCATTCAAAACCATTCTGTAACATTAAAAGCTAGCCTACGAAACAAGCATGTCTCAAATATTGAAATTTAAAAATTAGTTCAGGTTTGGTAGGCAACCTAATTTAATATTATAAAAAAGTCGAAATACTCAAGAAAAATGTCAAGCCAACTCTAAGAGTACGTTTGAGAATTTTACTTTTATTGATTAAAATATATTTACTCGATGACTCGAGTCATTTGCGTCACAGTATTTTAATAAATTTTACCGCCAACTCACTAAACAATTAAGAATACTTTACTGTATCACGCCAATAAATTAATATCCAATCATTGGGGTTCCTTAATTGCGTTGGCGCGAACTTGTAATCCTACAAGAATGCACGGTGTTCCGACTTCACCAGTCTAACAAGAACCTCGAAATCTGAAGGTTTGTTGGAAAATTCTATTGGACTCGGGGTCGTGCGGGGTCCGGATGCACCGGTGGTTATACTCCGTCTAATGTGCAGAGCTATTTCAATTACTGGGGGTGGAGGCGCGGTATGCCCTCCGCATTTCGTCGGCTAATCCGCCAACAAAAGACCTCTTATAATTTGGTAGGTAATTGAAATTTTATTGCGAGCTGTATGGGATGGTTTGTTGATAAGCTGATAAGCCGGGATCTCGTTTCAAGCACTTCGCTGGTAATCCTTAAAGAGTCGCTTGTGTCATGGTTGGAATTATTGAAGCAAATGGTTGAAAGATACATACGTTAAGTCATCAATGATTGAATTTTTCTATTTGGTTTTTTAATTATACCAAGAATAACAGAATCACCAAGACAAGCTGAAGAGTTTTCGTTAGGGGAGGCCTATGTTTAGCAGTGGAGAACATGAGCTGATGATGATGAAGGACGATTTTAATAGTTCGGTAAGGTGCCAAATCGATAATTATTTTACTTTTTTTGCCACGGCGCTTTCCTCCCTAACCAAACACGAAAAAAAACTAAAAAGTGCAAAATTGGGCACCGAAATCTATTCAAAGATTTGCCGAATGTTTTTCTTCCGTTGCGGTAGCCTATCCAAACAAAATGTTCCGACAGTTATCCTACGAAAACGTTAGAGACAAATTATATCATCGAAATAGCAAAAAATGTGTTGAATTCTGTTGAATCGACAATTTCGTTAATTATTTTGTGAAGTGATTTCTGAAGATTTCTAAGAAAAAAGAGTTATAGGAGACGTAATGGAACACATAAAAAAGTGGTAGATAATAATTAAGTAATAATTGTACGTTTCCTGGTAAATTTTTGAAATACGAAGACAGTTCTGATATCTGAGGATTAGATTCCTAAGGAATTGTAATACGTAACAATATGTGACCCGTGAGCTGGTCAGTATCTGGCGCAGCGTATCAACATTACCATACAGTGAAGCAATGCAGCCAGCATCGTGGGTACACTTCCAACTGGTTGATATGGATCAGTTGAGCTACCTATAGTTTGTTTGCAGTTAGCTCAACTGTTTCAATTGTAACTACTAGCCCTAATTTAGTTATGTAATTTTAGATAGCTGATCCTAGGATCAGCTTTATCTAGATAAATAATACACTAAGCGTGTTATTATGAATACACCCGGAACAAATATCTGCAGTTCCTACAGACATTTGTCACAAAACAGCCACAATGGATCATGAAGACACTTCCCCCCACAAGGAAGAAACCCATTCCCTTTCATTGCAAAGCCACACCTTTAGATCATGTTAATAAAATTGAAAGAAAAAATATCCACTCCTAAAGAAATCGCTACGTTTACCTTCATTGAGTAGTCACAATACCAATCCGGTGGTTCTGGGGGTAGTAAAAGCTTTGTGCTTCTGTCACAATATTATGGGATAATCCATTGGATCCTGATGCTCAAACTTTGTTCAACCCTAATTTTATACAACTTTTGTGGGCTATCAAATAGGGCCATTGGATCTTGCTTGATATAAATAAGCCCAAAGCAGCTAAATGACTTTTTGTGAATGAGTAAATTTCGCATTTCGATATAATGTGTATTTAATTCTTATTATACCTAATTATTTTTGTACCTACATATATTTTGATAAATAGTGGTTGTACTGACCCAGGGCTGGTGAGTATCTGACACACCGCATCAGCATTGTCATACAGCTAGGCAATGCAGCGACCAGCGTCTTTGAGAAGCCTCCGACTGGTATTGATATGGATCACTTGAGCTACCTGTAGATTGTTCGCAACAGCCTGCAGTTATTAAGCCTCAAATCGATTCTTTAATTGTAATTTTCTTTTTTAATAAAGTTTCACCCTATTAAAAATAGCTTCGAAAAACATTCAACCTTTCTCTTGGAATATTTATTTTTATCTTTCCTTTGTGTGACTGTCAATGTGCGTTAACCATAATATATGGTATATACATTAAAAATTTCCCGATAGCATTTTCGCATGCACCACGGTTCATATCGCTGCAAAAACGTACTATGGACTGAATTTTCAAGTTTCTTGTTCTATTCCTTCAATATTGAGAACCTCTGTGTTCTAATGGGTGTACAGCGCTACAATTACCTCGGGGTTAATAGTAACAATGTAATAAATACAAAACACACCCTCTTTTATTGCATGTCGGGTAACGTGTCATTTAATCTAACACACTGGGATAATTATACATTTTAATTTAAATATTTTGACTGCATAATCTTTTCGAATAGTCGGCCATACAAAACACAAGATGGTGACACTGGTAGCTGTGCATGTAGCGTAATTGTCATAGGTATTAAGTATGTTTATGTATGATTAGGATTTAAATAATCCTAAATTAGGTTTATAGACTAGACTTCCCTAATAGAAAACGACAAAAACCCCGGAAACGAATATCTCTAAGGTTATACAAACATTTGTCCCAAAACGGAAATCGACCCCGCAAACTCCAGCGCCGCAACCAGACCTTAAAAAATTTTAAATTTTCATCAAAACATCTCTAATCACCAATCTATGACCCCTAATACAAAACCCAAATAAAATTAGAACATCGGCTCCCCACACTATTGTCAGCCAACGGGCTCGTTCGCTCACCGACACAACCACACAACCCTGACCTCTGTTTACTTCGCTACTAGTAAAGAAACAGGGTCAACATCTCCTGGCTGCTATAAGCTATTGACTCTCTACCAAAATTCGAAGACCCATCAAAGTCCGTAAAAGTACCCCGAGATAATAATATTTTGGTTCAGATGCGGGGGAAACGGAAGGTCAAAGTATTCCGGTCATATGAGTAGAGGCTATTGACTTGTGGCCAGATTAATGAGAGCTCTCGTACTCGTGCAATGTCTCCGTGTTTATCCATTTTGGGAGGTTGTGAGAGGAGTGGAGAAGGTCAAGGTAGAGTGGTCGTGGGAGTAGTGAGTCGTATGCACTAGTGTTCACTTCACACGTACTACAAAGGTCCCTAACTGCCTACTATTAACACGGCTCAGCCCTCGGCTAGGGATGTGCTTAGCTAATTCTAGACTTGGATTCTTGAAGGCTAATTTACGTAAAGCACCTGCAACTTATTTAAAGTTTTATTTTTGATTTATTTAAAATCGTAGAATATTTTTGGCATTTAACATAGAGATTGGATTTCATTGCACATGCAACGCAGGTTTGCGGGTTCGATTCCCAGCTTAGGATAAATGTTTGCACGATCTGCAGATATTTATTCTGTGTGATATTGTGTTTTCTATGTATATTAAAAATGTAATATATTATATTATGTAGATATCATAGTACCTACACATAACATAAGCGCTGCTTAGCTTATGGCTGAATAATGCTGTGTTACTTGTCCAGCACTATTTATTTACATTACATAATAATATAACAACGTAGGTCACCAATAGAACTCAATACTAACTAGTATTATGTGAAAAAAATAGTTGACACAGTATATAGTTTATAAACAGTTTGGCTGAAAACTGATGAAATTAATATTAAACACGAAAAAAGTTATTCAAATAAAAGCACCAAATAGCGCCATAAAACAATAATTTATTTTAAAATGCCAAATTCTCAACAAGTTAGTGCTCACGACTAATTAACAGGACTCTGAAAGTAGCTCTTACTACATCACTACTCGACGCCTGAGGCAAGTTTTATTAAATTAAACCCTATGCTTCACTGTATAAAGCAGTAATTTGTTTGTGCAGTAATTTTATTATTTCCCCCGAACTCGTACTGTAGTTTATTCTGTGGCTCTGCCAATGAACACTATACCTACAACGTATAGAATTAAAGATTATAATTCGATTGATATCGACGTTAAAGTATAGCCTGTTTTCAATAAGTTTAGGTTAAATGATAATACCGTTAAAATTAATTAAGTTTTGAAATTTTATTCAACAAGTAGACGTTCGTCTTCGACACTCAAAAAATGTCCAAAAGAACCTCATATACGAAGAAACGACAGACTACTCTCAAAAAATATTTGCTGATCGTACACACATTAGTCCCGAGGGAATCGAACCTGCGACCTCTTAATTGTAGTCTTCACAAGCTGCGCTACATATCACTATATAAAACAAAGTCGCTACCCGCTGGCTGACCGTTTGTCCCTTTATATGGTTAGATCTTCAAAATTATGCCACTTATTTTGATGCGGTATTTTTTAATAGATCGACTCAAAAGAAAGGTTTTTAACAGTATTGCACTCGTGCGAAGTCGGTCCTACAAGCTAGCTAGTGTCCAAGACAAACTGACTAGATTAGTGGTAAGTACTCCTTTACAACTATTTATTATTATTATTATTAACTATTATTAGTTTGTATCTGCTTAGCTCGGGGCTAGATGATGCTATGTGGATTGCCCATTATATGGCATTATTTATTTTAATTTGTTGTTATTTTTCGTATAAGTACATCACTTCCATGTCAGTCATCTTTGAGGGAACATCAAGGAAGGTTCCAGAAAAAAAGGTAAAAAACCAATTGGCATTCTCCTCGACTTGCTTTGATGCCAGCCACACGTCTTGCAATGACAAGATGAATCTTAGTGCGAAATGTTAGGGTTTAAAGTAGATTGGAGTTTCAGTTGGCTCCAGTTTTCTTGTCTGAGCAGATACCTAGATGAAAATGGTAATCATATTTAGCTAGTAATAATAGTAATTAGTAATGAATAGTAGTAATTTCCGATTTCTAACTTTACATATCATTTAGCTAGTGATGGTTTCAGTTTGTGATAGTGTATTAAGGTAAATAACGTAAATAAGGCTGAATATTGTTAATTAGCGGTCCGCCCTGCGTCGTAGTAATTTACAAAAATTATAGTTTTTTACACGCACACACACACACTATATTATTATGGAAAAGGCCTTTTCTTTCAGTGGTGATTGCTGAATTTACAACGTAGGGTATAAAACTAAAAGGTATAAAATTTTTCACCAATCTTTAAAATACGTAATCCAAGAATAAAGTTGAAAGTATAACTTCCTTATATTCGTAGGTGGGTGGTCTCACAGATTATGAGATAATTTCCGATTTCTAACTTTACATATTGCCTAGTAGACTAAAACTCCAACCGAAGACAAATACTGTATAAATACTTAATCCAAAGACAAAGTAGAATTTGACAAAGAACTGGAGCCTCTTGGCAGCTCAGTTCAGTTCAGTAGGGCAGGAAGGGCTCATTAAAAGTGGATTGCCTCACTTTGCACTTAATAAGCAAATTGCGATTTTAAACCGTGGACAGAGAAATTTCTTTTGAGTTGGAGATACACTGAGGTAAATGTGTTTTAATATACATGCTCGCCTTTGTACATGTCCATTATTTTCTTGAACATTATACATAGGTACATGTATGATATAACTTAAGGTTGCAATAAAGAATTTATAAATTTATGGATGTTTCATTTCAGAGTGTACCTTATGTAATTTTATAGTTAGAAATCGTTATTTATCTCAGAATCTGTGAAAGCTACCACCTTCATATTTAGGTAAATGATAATTCGAACTTTTATCTTGGATTCTGTCTTTTCAAAAACACGATTGGTGAAAATTTTCTCGATACTTTTATTTTTTGAAAAATACATGTTTTGCACACATTTTGCTATTTATCTCAGGAACTACCTCATTTTTTTGTTGGATTTTTGTTTTGTCAAGAAACGTAGTAGAATTTCTTCGTTTTCGTCTTTTTAATTTTTCGATTAGTTGTGTAAATAACTTGTAATTAGGCATAACAGTTTTGGCGGAGCAAAATACGGAGCACGTCTATCGCTCTGTCCTTCTCACTCATACGAAAATCATATCTTGTCATCCTGCTCGAAATTTGAATTTTGGCTGAGGTATGGCACGCTCTTAATAACTTTATTTTAAAATAAACTGATTAAAAACTCCTTGGACTTAAAACATTCCTTAAGAAGATACAGAATGAGTAGTGTCCAAGAGTCCTGTAAGGTCTAAAGGAAATAAAGCACTTTGATTTTGATTTTGATTTTGAGATAGATAAGACCTGAATGCTATGATGCATCTGGACTGTCCCATTTAATATAAATGGATAACTATATCAATGGGTAATCCCACTTTTAAATTCCATTTCAATTGACATTTTAATTCGCTTTTTGATTGTTTATATTATCTAATATTATGATTATGTATTTATTATATTTATATTTAATCTGATTAAAAACAACAAATTGAATAATATAAAGCCAGAACGAATGTATTACTATAATTAGTGTCTTAATTATAGACTTGGAACTTGACAACACACCTATATGTATATGAACTGTACTTCGTAACAATGTTTTGTAACTATTTTTCGTAGACCCTCCGTAGCGGCGTAGAGCTTACGTAGACCCCACTTTTTGTCAGTTTTTCGTAGTCAACAGAATGAAAGTTTTGTGCCGTTGATTTTCTAAAAAAGATCCATTTGTTAAAATTGAATAAACATTCCAAACCATCTTATATTCGGGATATACCTGGCGGAACCAAGAGGTTAAATTGACAAATATTACTTATTGCTACGAGTATATATGTAGGTAGAAGTAAATTCAAAAGAGTCCGCTCCCAATGTACCTCTTTTACTGACCCGATTGTGAGTTCGCGGCAGTTAATTAACAAAGCCGCCCGAACCCTGCGGCGTTTCCGCAGCGCGCCACAGCCGCAACGCAAGCAAAACGCATCCGCACCAAAGGAAAGTGTCAATTGGCCGTGGAGACATAAGTATACCCTAATGTAAAGGCAAGCACTTTTACAAAAATATTAAAATAATGAAAAGAAATTCATTAATGATCCAAAATTATACTGATAATAATAATATTTCAAAAATATCTAAGATACATTTCGATAAATACTCAAGCACTATTACAAAAATATTAAAATAATGAAAAGAAAAACATATTAAAAGAAATTCATTAATGATCCAAAATTATAATGATAATAATAATATTTCAAAAATATCTAAGATACGAGTTTCGATGAATACTCGTGTATGTATGGAAATGGTATTGATACTTACAAAAAACTGTGCAAAAAAATAAAATAAGCTAAATTGAGAGTCTCCCAATTGAAAATCTCGCTCAATGAAAAAAAATCACGTCTCTGCATTTCGTTACCCTTTGAAGTTTATTACAAAAACGCAACTTAATTATCTTAAAAAGAGCCTCAGTTTTCTACAAGTTAATGAAATAATTCTACACCCCAGGTTCTTGAATTCGGCGATTCAATTAAGCCATTTCTATAAGACAGGTTAATTATTTCGCGCATAGATCTTGAGTCAGACGGACGGAATTCTACTAATTAAATTTAATTGTGCCACGTCTGCCTGACCCGGGCTGCCGGGTCAAATAGCTTGGGGACAAGTGTATTATACCCAAAAAATATCGATAATTTGTAATGATGTTATTTTTCATTTATGTATAAGTAGGTATTTTAGAATTCAGTAGATTTTCATTACTTTTTTGTACCTTTAGGTACCATCGTAATTTATAATTTAAAAAATAATTGTAGGATCTTAAATCCCGAAAAATTTACAACATGATTTTTAACACTTGAATTAAGTTTAGTATCAAACCAAAAAACGTAATTTGTCATCCCGAGACTCCACTCAAGACAAAAGCATTCCGTTCTACTTGCGAGATCGCGGCACTTGCAAAAAAAACGTTCCTTTCCACGTATTGTCCGCAAACCTGCTAAATGCTAATCCCCAAACATTTCGAGGGACAAACAGGGAGGGGGAGGGAGGTACCCCCCTATGCCCCGCTGAGCAATTCTAATGGAGTTTTTTAAGAAAGAAATAATCGTAGCGAGAAGGAAATTAAGCCATCTCGGGTTAAAAAGTCCAAAACTGGAGTGTGTCGAGGGTGGGGGAGGAAGGGAGATATAGATTTTTCGGGGGTGCGTTTTGTAGCTTTGAAAACAAGCGTTTAGACGCGATACGGCGTTACATAACAAATGTAGAGGCTATTTGAGTCGGCTTTTCGAAACATATATTCGTAATTTGCTTTTGAGCGACGCGTTTGTGAAGTAGGTACCTAAGCTTTGGAAAACAAACATTTTAGTTTTACAAAATTTGATCTTCTGATTTATAGTCAAACAAAACTGAAGTAGATATTTTGAGAATCATCAAGTTATAACTAAAATACGTCGGTAAGCTTTTAATAGCGAATAGTATGTACATTTTTCACGTAACCTAATATCTTCATATAAAATGTCCATAAAGTGTCACATACGCTCCATAGATCGACAATAACAGGCCATATAATATATCCCGACACGATTTCCGACAATATTATAAAATATATCACCATAATAAATTCATTAAATCGTATAAACGATACTAAAATTTCCATAATAAGATCATGAAGTTATCACATTAAATAACTCATTGTATAAAACCTACCAATTTGTATTCAGCTCGAGGGAATATTATCATAATCGGGTATAACTGTTTGTAGACAGAGAGAGACGATATAAAATTCCTGTAAGTGGAAAAGAGACGGAGTATAGAGATATTTGGCGTCAGCTGAAATATGGACGGAAGTCGGGTTTATTGGGTTTTCAGAGGGTAATGAGGTATTATTGAATTATTGTGTCGACGCTGAAGACCTTTCTAAATGGTGCCAAAATAAATTTACATTGTTAGGTACTGTAATTTAAATTAGGTAACTAATTAGTGTTTTCTAGGGACTTTCGGGGAAAAGGTCTTGCAGTTGAAGAAAAAAAACCGTAAAGTATTTTAATAGACTGAATCCAACAAACAGTTTTTAAACACACATACGGTCTTTGGATAAAAACCCGTTCACAAGGAAATCAAATCAAAGTTAAATTTTGCTAAGGAATTAAAGTATCGAGAAACAAAGCGTTTCTTTTTATTTATTAGAAGGAACCTACTTTCGTACCTTGTACTCTATTTGTAGATATAACGCAGCCAGGTAGTAAAATAAGTCCCTTTGTAGCATGGCTAGGCATATTGCAAAATGGACGTTGAGAATACTTTACTAATATCATTCGAAGAAAAGGCTAACTTAGAAATAATCGATAAAATAGGCAATCGTTCAACAATCAGTAAAATAGTCAATTGTGTGCGTTGTTTTACAATCAACCTAGCTATTCTACAAACGGGCTGATTCTACGATCCGAAGGCGTCAAATAAATAGATACTTTATTTGTAGATATGATACTGAAGACCTATTTAAAATTTACAAAATAAGTACTATATACCTAGTTATTCTGTGAAAATACGCAATAGATTATTTGTGCAATTTGGTACCTAATCAGATTCGGTGTACTAGCGGACCTACAACCATCGGCCAACGAAGCACTTGATATACCTACCTACAGAAGATATAGTTAAACCATCATCAATTCCTTGGCAAATCCTTTATTTTGGTACTCACCTATTTTACAAAGTGTTTAGTACTTTACGAGAAAAAATAAACCTCGGAGGAAATCTCACTGCGAGAGGTCGAGTATCCTTTATTATTATACCTACCTCTCACTCAAAAGCCTACCAAAAACTACCATAAATATTCTAAAAGCTACCATAGGCGTACGGCCTTAAAGTCTGAAATAAAAGCTGTAAATAATAGTTTCGTTTTCAGGCTAATTAGAGACGAGGGTGGCATTTCGTTGGAGAAAGAATTTGGACTTTATTTCTATGGCTTTAAAAATGCTTTTTCAGGTTAGGGTTAAGAAGTAAGAAAAAAAGTGCAAGGTTTGTTTGTGAATTCGTTTATTTGTTTTGCTGACTCTCCATGTTTCTTGATCTTTTTATAAATACAAACTAATTGTTATGGACTATCCCATACGATGTGACTTGTAAAAATATTAATAATCTATCTACCATTATATATAAACACCTTTATATACTCGTATATATAACCTAAACAACGTTACCTACTACTAGTTGACAACCTCTGTGGCGCGGTGCGCGAAGTTCCGCCTGCGACGGAGGAAGCGGGTTCGATTCCCGCCTCGGAACATAATTATGTCTGTACGATCTGCAGAAATTGTTCAGGGTGTTCTGGTCGTTTTTTCTGTTTAGTAATGGAAACCTGGAAATTTCTATTATTCAACGTAATAATGTGATAAAATTGGTGGGGTTCTGATTAAGGTCGAGGTAGCGCCTTAATATATTAGAGTGAGATAGTTTAGAGTTTTCAAGTCAGAAAGATATTTATATCTTCAGTCGCATGAAGTCGTCTTTATCACTAAAATATGCAAGAACGAGTAAACCCATTCGCCACTACTAGTGGTGGGAAACTAGCTATTACGTGTCTTTGTGTCGAGGTGTCGGCCTGTACTCACTTCACACCCTTACACCCTTTACTCACACCCCCACCGTCCATCTGAATCTAGACCTAGAACACCCTTGATAAGGTCTAATTTCCCTAGACGCGTAGGAGGTTATAAATTTGCACTTATAAGACGCGCGAGGTCAGAATGCGACGGAACCTTGTCAAAGTTAATATTTTATGTCGATTACTGGTAAAATCCTCACGTTCCTAAAATGAAATTTGATATTACGAGGGCTGTTTTTAAAGGAAGGTTTATGACGTTGTGATAAATAACGCCAAATCTACTGAATAGATCGTGCTGATATTTTGCATACATACAGATCTAGACCTACGGTACATATATTTAAAAAAAAACGCATGCAAAGCTGACATAGAAGGTAGTCGGATGATACCTTGAAATGTACATAATATGAATAGAACCTAGTCAAAGTAGTGCTTAAATACTTTACGTTTAATTTCTAGTACAATGCATGGAACCTTAGTAAACGTCCGATCACACTTGGTTTAGTTCGAAATGGTTCCATCCAATTCCGCCGGCGCGGCGCGTGGATTATCACATTCGCTATTCATCTGAACTCTAAACTAGAATAGTTAGAATAAAGTCTAGATTTGAAGGCTGTAGTGAATTTCCACTCGGATTCTTTTCCCGCGTTTGAATAATTTAAGCCTTGAATGTTTGGGATATGGTCCACTTTGGGAAGGATTTGGATATGTTTATGAATCGCTAATAAACATAAACGTAGCTTTTGGATTTGATTCTTTATGCTTCTATATTTTCGAGTAGGCACCAACTTTTGACTTTTTTGACTAAGACCTCAAAGTATAAAACCTTTTTGTCTGCTTACCAGGCCTCTTTATAAAAAGGAGTTTGTAACTAAAATATAAAAAAAAAACAATTGCTATCCGATATGAGTGGCAATTGTTTTTCTCGCCTCCAGACCCTGAATCTATCACTTGAATAACTTGTCTACAGTCCCACCTAGGGAAATTACCTCGCAGTTTCCCATTACGATAGCAGGGTAGGTACAGTACAATCCGCTCCGTATGTTATGGTAAGCAATAAGGAGTGGGTGCATTTCACACGTCGACACCCTCCCGCCAGCCGACGACAAATTGCACAAGTCTGCAAGGGATAGGCGGTAGCGAGTTTTTACTGCATAGACCTACTATAATAACAATATGAGTTTTATTTTCCACACAGCGAAACGCCCCGACTTCACACGGATATTTAATAAAAATTACAAATTTTTACTTACACTTTACTACTACTTTAATTTAAGTTTTTATACTGATCCCTAACTTTTTGAAACTGCCTTTTGATAGCAAATTCCTCCTTAATTAACAGAATAGTCTGTACCCTTTGATTCTAATGGTGAAAGAATGTTTAAATCGGTGTAGTTTTGGAGCCTATTCCATTTAAACAAACGAACAAACAAATCTTTCCAATTTATGATATTACTAAATATACACTATGATCTAATTTGAAAGTGTTACAACATCAGCCTATATCAGTCCACTGCTGGACGCAGGCCTCCCCTAATGCGCGCCATAGGTGGCGTTATTTCATCTGGGGGTTATTGCCCATAATCCCCACGCTGGGCATGCGGGTTGGGGATCGCAGTTCGATGGAGTTGTTCTGCAGAGGGCGCTGCTGCCCGCCCCCCGGTGTGTTTCCCTTAGTCGCCTCTTACGACATCCACGGGAAGAGTGGGAGTGGTGAAATTCTATGCCGGCACCACACGGCCCAAAGTGTTACAAATCCTCCTTTTTCATAATGGTCCGTTAACTAAAAACAGCTGATGAGCAGTGTTATTTCTACCCTGACTATAATGAAAAACAAAATAAAACTGAAGTATGAACCTGCTGGGAAATAGCATGTGATTAACCTGTATAGGCAGATGAAAATTATCTCGCTCTTTTATTATTATAAAAAAATTTTACTTGCCACCTTTTTGAGGATAAAGCGTTATGGATATTTATTAACTACTAGATATTAATAACTTTATTTTGTTAGGCTTACAAATAAACACGTAGACAAGTCCAATTTCAAACAATAAAATAAGAAATAAATTGTTATAAAATAAGAAATAAAGTATTATTGATTTTCTCTTCACTTAAATTTTATGTCCACTAACGGAAGATTTCAAACCGGACAGTTATACATAAAGTAATTCATCAAGTTAATCAACAGTTACAGTTAAACATCAAGTCAAAAAACTATGTTTAAACATAAGGTCAGACAACTGTGTTAAATTCCAAACCAAGCTAAACATCAAGTCAAACATCAAGTCTATCAACAGTTAGATACAGTTAAGAATCAAATGAAACTACAAATTTAAAATGTTTAATCGCGACATGTCATCATTTACAACGCATAAAACCGGTTGCAAAAGGGTTCGCACTCGTTGGTGTGAGTGCGGCGAACCTATACCCACCCTGACTTGTTTTTGGGTTAGCAGCCGACCAAGACATGCTATTGAAAAACCTCTTTTGCTTAGCGGTTCCCAAAAAACTACGATACATCAAGATTTGTCTCATTCGCTTCCTAACTCTGCATTTTCTTAACCTTAAGGCGAATTTGCCCTTGTTGTCGCATCTCTGCCAAGTAAACAAAATAAAACTATAGCAGAGGCATTACAAATGCGTATAATAGGTATCACAAACTGGTTACTGAACATTTTGAATTAGTTAGGCGCTAGTTGGGTCGAGGTAGTGCCTTAAAATTATAATACCAATTTAACGTGAGCAGATGGAATTTTTACCAGAAATTTGGTTTTGTTCTACAGATAAATCAAAAGGTATCATGTGTCCTTGGAGGATAATATTATTTTAATGCTAGGAATTATAAATACCGTCGATTTAAATCTAATAATTAAAGAAGACATGTTTATAAAATATAAAAAATGCATACTGTTTGTAAGATGAACCTTCATTTGTTCCAAATAATGTAGAAATCGCACCGTCACCGTCCGATCGATGCAGTGTTCTTAACTAGGGTTCCGTGGGTCGCTAATAACCCGTCTAATGCCTGTCTAATTGTACCGCGTTCCACAGATGCCGGACCAATCGATACGGAACCCAGTCTGACCCATATTACGTAATAGTTGGAGATTTTAAACAAAAACGTAGCCTAGAACTGTGGAAATGGCAAGATTTTAACAGTAGGTATTGTAACACATTCTCTTGAGATCTATTGTATTTATAGGACTAAAATAAATTCTTATCAGGCAAAAACCTACCAGTCATTGTCATTAGGTATTTACCTGCTGACAATGCATGGCAATTGCATGTATGCGACAAGCTGAAGACAGAGCGCTATGGCGCTCATTAGGGGAGGCCTATGTTCAGCAGTGGTCTAACATGGGCTGAAGATGATGATGAATGCCTGTAGCTATGTAATAGTAAAATTAATAGTGAAAATACATTATATGCTACGCGGACGCGGAAGCGTCCTATCCTAGATTTATTTTGATTTATTATGAAAAGTTATTCCATGGCGAGGTCAGCTTGACGCTTAGATGGTCAGACTGACCTTAATGTGTGATAAAGAGTTTTTCATCTGGTTTTGTGATACTTTTTTTCGAGTCTTGTTATAGATCCGTTTTCAGTTAGTGTGTTATCGCATTTATACGGTAGGTACAATTGTTTAGAGTATAAACATCAAGCATCTCTGAGTTAAAACGTGTACCTATCCACTACTTTTTATAAATAAATAATGCTGGACAATTCTGTGTGAATTGTCCGGCATTATTTATTATTATTATGTATTTCTATATAGCATCATCTAGCTCCAAGCTAAGCAGAGCTTGTTTATGGTTACCAAATAACGTATATTATACTTAACTAGCGGCCCGCCCCGGCTTCGCACGGGTATTAAACAAAAATTTCAGAAATTATACACACTAAAACGATGGGTTTCACAGTTTTCATACGAATCTTTACTTTTTTTATCAGCATTGGGGTTTTTGACATTGACTCGACATTCCAAAACTGACACTGGCCGTAGAGAAAAAGCAAGCACCCTGCGCTATACAACCTCTTTTTCTATTCTGACGCGCCATAATAGAAAAAGAGGTTGAATATACAGCCCACGGTTCAATTATTGAATTTTTCACGCGGATCCCTAACTTTTTTGAAAATATTATATAGCCTATGTTCATCACGGAAAATTAAGGATTCTAATGGTGAAAGAATTTTGTAACTCGGTCCAGTAGTTTCGGAGCCTATTCAATTCAAACAAACAAACAAACAAACAAACAAACAAACAAACAAACAAACAAACATACAAACAAACAAACAATCAAATCTTTTCTCTTTATAATATTAGTATAGATACAATATATAGATAGGTTTCTTACAGTTATCTACTGTCTGTAAACAAATTTATGCTGTTTTTTGTTTTTTCTATTGACATAAGTTAGAGTGACAAAAAACACTGCTTACAGACTGTTTAGAGTTGAAATGACAGATTTTTATTAAAAACTGCCTTATTTTCTTTCGTTCATGACACAATAAAACGAAACTAGAAAGGAAGGTCACAATAGAAACACGGATAATCTTTCATATCAACCATATCCCAAGGTCATATGCCAAAACAATCGCAATCCAAAACCCAATTCAAACAATATGACATACGACGCAAACACCACCAACAATATCCCCATTGGAAATGACCACTAATTCAGGGCAGATCCTTTATCACGTCAAGTTATTCAACGTGCTCTTCATCTCACCTTTTGTGCTTCACAAAGCGTCTCGAGGTGTGAGCCGTTTAGTCCTTTCTATGGAACATAAAAAGTTTTTTGTGAGGTGTTGCTCTGTTTGATGTGAGATTGGTGAATATATTTTAATTTGTAAAGGTCTAATGGTGCGATGAAGAGGCTATGGTATAATGGGATGCTGGATTTACGGAATTATTGTAGGAATGATTTTATTGACACTTGTTACCTAACCGCCGGTTCACACATGTCTCCGTTTTACTGTTCTGTTTTATCGTATACGTATTTTGTTCGATTTTGTTCGTCGATCTGTATACAGAATACTGTGCCATGTGTGAAGTCGCTCATACAACCACATACGCCATCGACGAAAAAACTACGTACACGATAAAACGGAGACATGTGTGAAACGGCGGTAATATTGAACCAGGTGAGAACTCTGTGTCTAGTTAAACCTAACAAAGCCTTTAAGTTAAAGGCTCCGGCCACGGATGAATGGCGCAGTACTGAAATGATTTGTAGTTTGAGAATATTTTGAAAAATTTTAAGGCATGAACGTAAATACTACATTTTAATACAAATAATAGCTCACCATTGTGAAAATGATGTGTTAATCACCATAAGTACCTACTTGAAGGAGATTTCTGGAACAACCTAATTTTAAAGGTTATCTGGAAAAACTATATTTTTTTCAAGAAGCTTTCAGAACTCTGCAAGTTTAACACAAACAATACTTATTATACGCAATACAACGATCTGATCCAAATTCATCCAATTTCGTAGCTAAAACTGTTAGTCGAGTGATGTGAGCAGCTGGATCCGCGAATAATAATCGCGTCCATTGTACTCGCTGCTTTGTTCTACCTTCTGCGCAAGAGTCGGTCTCGAATTAACTAGCTTTTGACAGTGATTTCTTCGTTGACTAGTGATTGTACGCGGATTTATTGGCATTTTATGCTCCTGCATTATATGATAAGCGAGTTTCAATTTATAACGTCAAATGTTAGTTAAATTTATAGGTACCTTTTGTTTGCTAGGTAGGTACTCACATTTTTGCGAGTTAACTATTTTTACACCACCTTTACCATATATTGCAGTATGGTACACATAGATTAGTTGTATAATATTATTTTGTAGTCACCTAAAAATATATATACGAGTACCTAGATAGATGGAAAATTATTTAATGCACAAAATAACAGCTATGTTTTTGTATTTGCCTACTTACATACCTTGGGGTTAAAAAAAAAACCTGTAATGACGTTATACTGTTTTCTAAATAAATAAATAACAATTATATACAAGAGATTATGACAATTGGCGTCAATAAAAAATACATAAGTAATTTCCCGTTTCTTACCTTCTTATATTCCTCAGTTCCTTTTTGATACCTAAACTTTCTTCGGGCTTATATTTTTCAGATCTATGAAGTTAACTATTTTTTTTTGTTTCTATTGTAAATACTAGTTCTCATTTGGTTCTGTTATTAAATAAAGATTTATCTATCAAAATAATTGAACTGAAAATGTGGTTGTATTCTTCCAACTTAAACAAGGTTCGGATATTATGATCGTTTATTATTGTAACAGGTAGAGTTATACCTAAGATAAAGATTTTTTACAATAAAACATAGGTACATAGTAAAAAACTAATTTAAAAGCTTTCAGCCAGTTTTGGATTACCAACAAGTTATATTAACTTCTATTCTATGTAGAGATGCTTTCATTAAATAAAAAATACACATTCTTGGAAATATTTGAAGTTCGAATAGGTGTTAAATGGGAAATAGGATAGAATAAATAACACACATATTGCAACATTTACATAAAATAGTATATCGTGTCTAATTTAAATTAGAAAACGTCCAAGATATGTTAGGATAGCTATAAGTATGTATGATAACAATATACTTATATTGTATCCATAAAGCTAGCAAGCATTTATATTAGTTAGTTACCTAAATATTGATTAGGGAGATTTGCTCTACATACTTCATAAATTCACTGTGCAATATTATTATATAGGTATTTGGTTTTTTCCTATCTTTTTGTAAAGTATATTGATGGTTGTACAATGAAGTTTTGTATTACATTGTATTTCGAATAACCGATGTAAGCTCATTTAAATTAAGGATATATAGGCTATAATAGGTACTGGGTAATATAATATAAAAAGAGAAAACTAACAATCTAGGCAGGTAAAGGTTTCTTGATCGCTTCTTAACTTTACCTCAATACCTAATTCACTGGGATTTATAAAAGATCTGGGTTACAAAATAAATGGTTTCTATTTTACAATACAATATAACTCTAAGCACGATAACATATATCTACTATTTCACAATCCTCCTTTATTCCGAATAAATTGTAATTATTTTTTGTTTTTATTATGCTTACCTTTTTATCTATACAAAGTTCTAGTTAGTAAATTAATACAAATTCTTTATTATTGAAACGATTTAAATATTGCCATGCATAAGTATAATAGATGTGTAAATAATAGTTGTTATTGTTTTATTCTGTAATTGTAATATTCTATAAAAGAAAAAAATAAATATAGAAGGGATTATTTAAAATCTTTCAAAATAAAACCAACTAAAACGGCAAAGAGGTTGAATAAGGCCTAAAGTGCAAGCACGTTTAGTAGAACTGATGTTCCAACGACACGGTGTAACCCGAGCCGTGCGAACAGACGTATTGTCTGTAGACGCTAATTATATCGAAAAACAATGGAAATTAATCAAAAAGGGTAATTAAACACGTCGGACAATGAAAAGAGAGACGCAAAGGTTGCCGACGGCCGACGGCAAAGCAACGACAACTACGGGTAAACTGTGAATATTCAAGTTTTTTTTTTCAGAATTAAAAACAGCTTAATAATGTGATGTTGAACTTATGTATATATGAAAAACAGAATTTGTTAAGTTTTGACCTAGGCCTACATAATCTTATAAGAACTTCTCAGCTAATTGCAGACCACTCAATCTAGTATTTTTTAATTATCCTACTACTCAGGTATATCTTATCACTATCAGTATATGTGTTTCGATCAGTATATCTTATTCGTTTAGCCATGATTTGACGAAGTCTAAAAATATATATTCTAATTGAATCCAGCTAGATTATAACTTCTAATTACCCCCTCATCCGTAATAATCTGCTAAGTTATAGTTAGATTGCTATTTCTGAGTCTTCTTCCGTTAATATAAGTCATAGTAACACTTACTTAGCAACTGTTTTATGTTCACAGACCATTATAAATACAGGGTTTAGTAGAGTCTACGCAAATCTAGTTGATTTTGTTTTATTATATCGGTAGAAATACATTGATTCTTATTTAATAACGATACCCATATACTGTACCTACTAACGTGATATTTGATGCAATAAAATATGTTTTACCTGTATTCATTAACTGAACTTATATAACCGTATTTATAGAAACAAATTTACTTTTTTAACTAAGACAATTGCAATTAAATAACAAAACCAAATCAGAAATAGTATTTGCAATTGATAGAATTTAGCTGACTGCGGACTGTAGAAAATCTATACTAATATTATAAAGAGGAAAGATTTGATTGTTTGTATGTTTGTTTGTTTGTTTGTTTGTTTGTTTGAATTGAATAGGCTCCGAAACTACTGGACCGAGTTAAAAAATTCTTTCACCATTAGAATCCTTAATTTTCCGTGATGAACATAGGCTATATAATATTTTCAAAAAAGTTAGGGATCCGCATGAAAAATTCAATAATTGAACCGTGGGCTGTATATTCAACCTCTTTTTCTATTATGGCGCGTCAGAATAGAAAAAGAGGTTGTATAGTGCACGGTGCTTGCTTTTTCTCTACGGCCAGTGTCAGTTTTGGAATGTTGAGTCAATGTCAAAAACCCTAATGCTGTTAAAAAAGTAAAGATCCGTAAGAAAACTGTGAAACCTATCGTTTTAGTGTGTATAATTTCTGAAATTTTTGTTTAATACCCGTGCGAAGCCGGGGCGGGCCGCTAGTAATAAATAAATTGATACCTACCGGCTACATTTAATATTATTAGCTCACAACCTGTGTAGCCATCTTCATCATCACGACATCAGAAATTATTATCAAAACATAGGTATTGAATAATTTTTATTATTTTGTGTATCGCCGTTTGTGTATAGTCTCATGGTATGAAGATTACCTAAACTCTGCAACTCTTAGGTATCAGAGGCAACAGTCTTGGTAGTTTCAAATTAGCCCTTAGGTCATTATCAGATTGTAGCTTAAAGTTTGACAAGAAACACTTACCAGGGGGATGATGCAGCCCTAGCGGCGGCCCCGGTAGGAAAGCCGCCGCCACCGCCGCCTGCGCATTGAAAGCAGCTGCATACGCCACCCGACTGGCCACCGATGCCGGCAGTTGGAACTGAGGGGTATATGCACTTCTCTCTCTGCCCTCAGACAAATTCAATACTCTATCTCCATCTCTATTCTCGAAATAACGTTCCCGACTCTCGCGGCTATCGGAGAGGCCAAGCAGTTCTTGGATTGCGAACGGCGACCGCTGAGGTGCCCGCGGCGCGCTGGCGTTTGCACTCATCGCCTGCATTTTATTACTTACTTAACATTTCTTATTTACTCATATCACAATTATAGGCCTTCTTATCAAGTCTTTATTTTAACACTTTATTTTTTTTATATTTATAACACTAAGGTAAATTAGGCCCGGAAAAACGGAAATGCAAATTTTCCCGAATTTGGAATTCGCGTGTAGGTGGTGTGTTCGCGACGCGAGCGCTCACCGCGGCGTCTGGAGCGCGTCTGTCGCCGGCGCCGCCCGTCGCCTTGTAAAAACGAGACCCCCTAGTGTATCGACAACAGGCCTTCACTACCGAACCATCCTAATTCACCACCCCTCGCGAAGAACGTACGACGTTATCGACCTGAATCATATTCTACCACCTCGCTCCTAAAATATCGTAAGCGACGCCGTTATTGCAGCTCTTACGACCTTTTTACCCCGAGCGTAGACACCTCCCCCCGCGGGCGGGGCCTACTAATAGCCAATACGGATATTTTGTTACCGCACTGTATTGGCCAGATTTCTTCCCGCCGGCCACGCCTCTCTCGCTCTCCGCTGTAGTAATATGAACCTTATGTAGGTTGCATTGGTCGTTTTATTCGGTGCCGCTGTTGGTGGTTGATTTAATTTTGATTAATTGTAAGAAATGAATAGGTCCGCGGTCGAGGGGTCGGGGGCTTGGACTAAGGCGAGAGGCACATTTAGGCAGGTGGGTTTTTGTACTCCATGTCTTATTATGGCCTCCAGTCTCAGTCTCGATGGCTTCCTCTAAGTATAATTTACACGTCCGTTGCCGTGAATGTATAATCTACCATTATCAATCATTGGTCCTTTGCCAACTATTTTTTTTTGTTTTGGTGGTAATGGTAACCCTATGCCGGCCTCCTTCGCACAATGGTTTAATGCACAGGATGTTGATATCTGCCTACTATATTTAAATTAATATTCATGTACCTGTCTTTAATAATTCAGTACAGTGTGCCCTAGGCTTAAGGATAGTATATTTTATTTTATTAGATATGATAGATAATTTTATTACGTGTTATGCATTAAAATAATTTGTTTTAAGATAAATAAAAAAATATAGGTACCTACTCTACTGAATTTTAGTCCACTCATGCACAAAAAACATGTTATGAAAAGATGAGGGTTCTGAAAAATTTCATAAATTTAAGTCATAGGTAGGTACTTATATTTCACAAAAAATGCATTAGGTATTTAATGTGTTTATTTAATAAACAATATTTTGTGTTTATGAATAAAGATTCAACTATGTCAAATATTCAATTGGTTAAATGTGTATAAAAATGACTTCCAAACTTGTTAAATAATTTACATACGTACTTAAATCAATAATTTTGTTTAAATAATTTTAACGGAGTTTCCACGTATGTTAGAATTTTCTAAATTAAAGGTATTTTTTCATTCTTAAGTAAATAATCGTTTTGTACCATACATGCATAGGTAGGTACTTTTTTTAATATTCTTAGGACTACCAACTAGAGATAACACAAAAATAAATAAAATAACAATGACAAAGTTCTTATAGTTTACTCTTTAATTTATAGGTGGCTGCTAGAATTCATCATCATCAGCCCACATCAGTCCACTGCTGGACATAAGCCTCCTCTAATGAGTGCCATAGCGCCCTGTCTTCGGCTGGTCTTCTGCTAGTGCTCATAAATTTATACGAGTTGCAGCATGCGCATAAATCATGGCAACTAATAATAACTAATAATTTTACAAATAAACTGGCATAATTAACTGAAAATACCTTTAAAAATTTATTATAATTTTATTTACAATAATAATATAATTAACATACCTTTATATTATAGTTATGAACGCATATAAATAAATTAACAGTCACTTGCACGTCATGGGCTAAAGCTAAGCTTATACGTAACTAGCGGTTCGCCCCGGCTTCACATACTGGCTTCTTCGGGTATTTAACAAAAATTTAATTCATCATGCGGATCCCTAACTCTTTTGAAAATATTCTACAGCTTATGTTGATCGGGAAAAAATAACAATTCTAATGGCAAATTTTTTTTACAAATCTGTCCAGTAGTTTCGGACCCTATTCAATTCAATCAAACAAATAATCAAATCTTTCTTCTTCATAATATTAGTATAAATATATTTAAATTACATAATGAATTAATTTATAAATAAAAACAACTGGAAGATAATGTTTTAAGAAATGAATTGATTGTGAAAATAATTATATAAGGTTCCTTTACAGCGAGGCAACGAAGCCAGCGTCTTGGGTACGTTTCCAACATGGATTAGATGAGGTTCTGTAGATTGTTAGCAACCGTCCGCAGTTAGCGTAATTATTTCAGGTGTAAATACATTTCCTTATTTGGTTCTGTTATTTAATTACTATTCTATTTGTTGGTTAAATTTACATCATTATGTGTCTTTGAAGTTGTTAGAACCTGTCACAACAATACCCTAAACATAAATAAAAATTAGAACGTCCAAAAATAAGCAAAACCTGCACCATTCAGCGTAGAAGAGCTGTCAAAAGTTGTCAGACAATGCAGGCAGAGGGCGTATCGCATTCAAGTTGTTGTTCCTTCACGAAACACGCATTGTGCGATTGTAAGACGAGACGAAGACGATATTTCTCACCAGAATACTGGCATGTCAATAGAATAAGTGACCAAAATAGTGATTGAAAAAACGGACGTGTGAAATAGAGTCGATAGAATAAGATTGACCAAAATAAAGAAGGTAGACAAAATGATATTTGAGATCGGATGAGAATAAATAAGAACTTTACCGATGGTGAGATTTTTCAAAATAACGTCTTAAAATAAAATTTCAGAATGGTAGGTAAGAGTCAAGAGAACTTTTCCATGAGCAATTTTAAAAATAGAAAATATATACTAACAAAGTAGATAAAAAACATGGATTGGAATAAATCGTTATGAAAAAGGAGTGATTTAATACTTTCAAGGTAGGTATCAAAGAAGTAAAATATGAAAGTTATGATGTGAATCTTGAAAATTCGATGTCCTTGTTTTTCATTGGATAATTCATTGAGAAAACAACTAATATTTTAATTTTAACGTGTATTTTAAATTTTAGTTACGTACTATGTTCATTTAACGCTATTATCTGCTTACATTTAGTAGGTAGGTACTAATTGAGTAATATCGTCTAATATCTACTGTAAATTTCAGAAATAAAACGTTATTTTCTTAAAGATACAATACATTTTTAATTAAAATGATTAAGGCCACTTGCATTGCGAAAACATTTTTCAACTAAGCGAGGTGAAAAAAGCATTAAATAATGCTGGAAAATCCATACAGCATCATCTAGCCGCAAGCTAAGCAGTGCTAATGTACTAGATGATAATATTATAGTGATGTTTTTTTATTATGCTTAAATAGTACTCAGAAAAAATATTTGTAGATCATATAAATTGTAAAATTTAGGCTCAAAATTGCGATTTTTCTAAGTGAGTTAAATAGGAAAGGTGAGAAATTCAAAGTATGTTTTTCCGAGGATTCGCATAAATAAATAACTTAATAGTCAAGTTTTTGTTTGGATTTCTAGGCACTAGGGATCACAGACCATTACTTGAGCAGTAGTTTTTCGAAATAATGTCAAAAAAGCAATTAAATTGAAAAATTAAGAAAATGATATTGGAGGCAGGTACCTAATAAGGACTTTTGAAACCAAGAAAAACATAATGATATACTTTTTTATTCAATTTCAAAAAAAAATTCGGTTTATACCAAATTACAAGTTATTTTCAAAATTGGGTCATTGGTTTGAGAATCCTAAATATTATGTTAAGTATCTATTATTATGTCACAAGTCGTTTTTATGCATTTTTTTATCAAGAAAACCAATAGACCTGGTAAAAATATATGCAGATCATGGCAATAAAGTACTATCGGGTTAAAAGCTTTTAGTACTACATTTTTTTCAAGTACCTACTACATCTTGATTTGACTATACCTATTACAGTTATGACCAAATCTCTTTCTGACTAAATCTCGATATGACCACATCGCGTTTGGACCAGATCCAGACCAGAGAACCAGATCGCCACAAGACCTGATAGCGCAACGACTATATTGTCGTTTGTTTTATTTATGTCCGCTAAAATTAATTAAGTAACATAAAATGGAAATACAAACTGAGATTTATTTCTATTAATTAATTCGGTTGTTGTAATTTTCTTTTTAAATTACTAGCGACCTGTTCCGTGTGTGCAATACTAAAGCCTTCCTCTTGAATCATTACATCTACTTAAAAAAACCGTAATATAGTTAATATAGTTTTAAAGATCTAAGCATGCATAGGATAGCAACAGACGGACAGCAGGAAGCAACTTTGTTTTATACAATGTATTGAAGATATGGTACATAATATAAATAATTTATATTACTTACTTATTATCCGATTATTATAGAGTGATATTTTTGTAATAAGAAGTTACCGTTTATGTATTTATTCCAATCATACCCCGCACAGTAAGCTATAAATCAAGCCAAAATGGTAATCAATTATCTTTATCAAGAGAAAATAATGAAATCATTAAATAAAAGAAACATTTATTATTTAGGTACTTATTAGTACAGAACACAACATTCACCTTTAGCATTACCTAAAAATATATAGATAACAATTAGGTAGTGCAGCAGTTTTTTCAATAGTATCTACCTACGTACTGCAGATTACGTTAGTCTGTAGTTAGCTAACCTTATTGTTGCATATTTATGTAGGTAAATACAAAGTCTAATTTTTTTTTTTTTAGTAATTAACTAAAAAAAATCTGTTAATAATAACCACGTACGTGGTATTAATTAAGATGCCGTAAAAAGTCTTGAACTGAAGCAAACATGTAAAAGATAAATTTAATCAATTAATTTGATACCTAACACTGTAATTATGGATTGGGCGTTAATTTTGCATACATCTTGTTTCTATCATCATCATCATCATCACCAGCCTATAATAGTCCACTGCTGGACATAGGCCTCCCCTAATGAGTTGTCCTTGTTCCTATACCTGGATTAATAGATAGGCACGTCACCAAAAGTTAATGCTATCAATATTAACTGAATGTTAGTTCAAGTATGACTTAACTTCTCTTTGATGTTTGATGAGAGCGAAAATTTACTATGAAAATCTTATATTCCAAAAACTTTTTATGTTTTTTTTATTTTTCCTTAATTGAATTTAGCACTTAGTCAATTCATTGGGTAAACGATAAGAAAAGAAAAACTTAGATGTCCTTAAAGGCCTGGTTCCTTTGTGAAATCGACTATGTACTTACCTATGAAAATGGTTTGATTAATGATTTACTGAGAGTTTAAAACAAATAAAAATCCATGCTCTTCTATACCCCTTTGTACATTTAAAAAAAAAATCCGCACATTTTTCATATTTCCGTTAAAGGTACGATACAAATAAGTTTTTCTCTTTTTACCGGATTAGTTTTGATGTTTTTATTAATAAATTAACAAAATTTTATTTTCAGCTCATGACTTTAGTGGCGCACCGTAGAAGATTGTGGGTTCGATTCCCGCCACGGGACAAAAGCTTGTAGTATTTGGATATTTATTCTGTGTCTAAGTATTTTCTATGCATAATAATCAAAAAACTTATGTACATAAGTTTTTAATAATAATCAAAAAACGTAGGTACTCATATATCAAAAAACGTACCATGCTTTTCTGTGATAGAGTAACTAACCTCACCATAACAAAAGTTCTGCTTACTTCGGGGCGTGATAATGGTGTTTGGGTTGTCCATCATTCGTTATTTATTATTATTTATTATGAGAGCCACATAAAAGTCAGCAAACAATCCCAGCCCCAAAATTTCATAGCCAGGCTCTAATAAACAATAACTATCCTATTACTATTATTATACCTTATTTAAATAAATAAGGTATAATAATAGTAAATACATATCTCGTTACAAAAGACATTTTCTACAATAGAAAATACATTAAAATTGTTATAAAATAACTCTACAGTAAAAATATATCAAAACGGTGAATCACCGACCGCGAATCTAAGGTATTTTTATTTATTATTATTTAAGAATCTACTTAATAATCCATTTATTTAATGAAACAAGGTTCAGTCTCTGTCACACTTTGTAATAAGCAATTAGCAACTTGGCTGTTACATCACATCTTTATTTTTTTTTATTACATTTGGCGACCTCAATGGAGCGGTGGGCGAAGGCCCGCCTGCGGCTCATGAGGTTGCGCGTTCGATTCCCGCCTCGTGACAAATATTTGTACGATCTGAAAATATTTGTTCAAGGTGTTCTGGTCGTTTTCTTTTCTATGTATAATAAAAAATATCTATCTATGTACTCTTATTATTATTTGTATCAATTATGTACCCATAACACAAGCTCTGCTTAGCTTGGGGCTGGATAGTGCTGTATGAATTGCTCAGCATTATTTATTTACAAAATTTTCGAGAAACTTACAGCTAGGATTTCAGCCATTTATATGCCGAAACAGAACATTCCTAGATAGTTCATGTCTGTTGAGGGCTACAACATTCTACCAACATCACTCCAAACATATCACTCATATACATAACCAGCGGCCCGCCCCGGCTTTGCATGGGTATATAATAAAAAAAAATATTTTATGCTAATCCTTAACTTTTTTGATAATATTGTATAATCTATATTCATCAGGGATAATATAGGATTCGAATGGAAAAAGAATTTTTCAAATCGGTCTAATAGTTTCGGAGCCTTTTCAACTCAAACAAACAAGCAAATCTTTCCTCTTTACAATATTAGCAAAGAAGATACAAAAAGTAATATAGAATGCTTAAGAATAATATTACAAAAGCTTCGTAAATTTACGTTGTAGGATAGGGTATGATAATATCCTTATGAATATATCATTTATGAAGGATGTATAACAAGATTTGAGTTTAGAATTTCCAAATGCGCCGAGATCACGTGAAAATGAACAATGATGTTTCTATCTGTTAAGTTTTATTATACTAGGCATATTATTTCGTTAGGATAATATGTATATAATTTAATTTAATGAAGTGTTTCATGCTTCGATTGAAAGCATCGATTAAGTGGGGGTCATCCTAATTTTCCCAGAAAAAACATCCAAACTGATAAGATATTTATTATACGAGTAGATAAGTAACTAGTAAAGAAAATTAAAATACTTAACAGACTATAACAATTACAATAAGTATTTCTCTTTATATGTATATTCTGGGCACTCTGCCTTTTCTTCTCAGGTGACAGCTTTGATTTATAGTAGGTAGGTACCTAGTTTTTTTAAGATAACAGGTAAAGATATATTTATTTAACTCCACATGAACAGCAAATACATATGTACCTATATGTACGACATGGGTAGGTACAAGCTTATTGAATAGGTGGTAGGTAGATGTGTGATATAAATGTGTGACATGTGAGATAAATCAAAGAATTTTTATGTTTTCGATCAAAATCTGTGTTTAATGGGTTTTCATTTCCCGTTTTTTAATGCAGATGATAGCTTCAGTAAGCTGAATCAAGAACTTTTTGGTTTGTTTTCAATAATTGCTATTATTTCTATAATAGTCTATATGTTCTTTCATCGTATCTAAAAGCAAAATATAAGCTATTGCGTTGTATTTTTACCACATTAAAAATATGACGACATTTTACAAGGATTTCGTGTGAATTTCAAATTTTTATGAATATGAGCAATAACTTGTGCTGTAGGTATATGTAAATATTGTTCACAACACAAGTTCTATTTAGCTTGGAGCTAGATGATGCTGCGTAGATTTGCCAGCATTATTTATAATTTTATCTGAGCTGACTCTTATGATATTGGGTCTGTAGAGGATAACAGGTGCATGACGCCCTCATTGAGGTCAGCGAAAGTTTAGATGGACATAGATTCCTCCTTCATGTAATACCATATTCTTTTTTTTTGGTACAGCGTTTGCACACAAACTAGGTAGGTACCTAGTGGTGTAGATAAGTGTACAGTGCGCGTCAGAATTAAGTACCCCCCTTGTCTACTTATATTTTCGACTACTTCTAATTCCCTTGAAACGTGTTACAAAATTTTCACATGAAAAAAATTATCACGCCGCCGCTCATTATCGAACCGCCCACCCATAATACTCAAAGTCTGAAATTCCCAACAATAACAACTATTGTGTCCCACATACATTGAGATAGGGGGGGGTACTTATGTGACGCGGACTGTACACTTATCTACACCACTAGTACCTACCTAGTTTAAAGTGCCCAATTAAGGTATTCTTTTTATGGAAATTTTTTGTATATTGTATACCTTTTTATAGGACTAAAACGTTTACTAACGAAAAATTACAGTTAAAAATAGAACCAAATTAGAACTACTATATCCAATTAGAACCATTGAGATAACTGCAGACTGTTGCTAACAATCTACGCCTACAATATATAACTAACTAACTTTAGGTTATCGAAATGCTGGCTTTTATTTCGCTCATCGAATTATCATCGCCAACCAACGTGGCAGTGCTGCCAGCATTCTGGGAACTCTGGTTTATGGTTACGGCTTAGATTTTTAAGGAGTAGATATGAGTATAATTAGTCCACATATTTGTAATTGTTATATTATGTTGTACCTACTGCATTGTTTGTTTATAAATGATTTTATTATTAACTTAATAATATTTTACAGAAATAAACTACAGCAGAAATAAGTTAAGTCACGTTCAATATGTATTTCACGATGATGATTGATGATTATGATGACAAAGATTTGATTTAAAAAACATCTGTAGAGCAATCATTTCACCAGGCTGTGAAGAGGTGTTATAACTTTTAGTCCAGTTAAAATTCCATAGATACCGCATATTTTGGAGATCACCCAATGGCGACCTCTTCTTTTGCGATGGACGCTTTTGAATACTATGTGATGTAGGTAATGAATGATATTTGATTTATGACTTTCTTGGAAACGATTCATTCAAAACAGGATCAGTCAAGTGCGCTGATACTCGCGCGCCGAGGGTTTCGAACTTATGTGCACTAAAGGTTGCAGTTACTTCGGAGAAAAGGAAATAGAAGGGTAAGTAATGGTAAATTCTTCAACTCTTTTCAATGAAGGTATTTGAAAAAATATTAAGCTTAGATAATTTTCACAAAGTATTTTGTAATATCTAAATCAATACTTTTCATTGGATATCCCTCTCAATAGCCCTTTGAACCTTGAAAATTAGTTTTTTAACACGTTGACAGCCCTGTGGCGTAGGGCCGCCACAAATTTGCACCCACACTACTTTTTATTGAGTGGTGGGTGGCAGGTGGGGGGTGGCAAGGGTGCATAATTGCTCCTGCCACCTATGCAACCTATGGGGAACTCGTTTATAGACTTTTTTTGAACATCGTGAGTTGCTGGCTATTTTTCGCGGTAGCCGAGTTTATAAAATTATAGGTAAATGATATGTGTTTGCCTTCTTTCCACTGATTTTGAGCTTAAGATATTCACTGCCCAGCCCAAGAATATGCTGATATGCATGTGGGTCGTGGGCTATGAAAGAGCTAATAAGAAAGTCAGGAGTGGAAATATCCAGAAATTAATTGTAATGCAAATTAGTTTATCTTAACCCCAATTAAAATAAAGCCTAGGTACTTTGATTTGTTGAGTTAATTTTGTTTTTGGTAACTCAAAAAGATTAACTAGCTGAGGCTATGAAGTGCTAATAAAGGAGTACGTGTGGAAAAATTCTAATATACATTGTTATGCATTATTATGTTAACGACCATTAACCAAAATCAAAACAAAAAAAAATATCGACTATATTTTTTTTGGGGGTTTATTTTGTTTTTGGTAACTCAAAAATAATTATTAACTGGAACTGTCGTGTTAGTTACACTATTTATAACTCAAGAATGGCTGAACCAATTTGGTGAGAAGGTAGCTTAGAACCAGGAGGAACCTACGATACTTGGTTTTTATCCCGGGGTCATGTTCCCGCGGCATAGTACAGGGACACGCGGATGAAGTCGCGGGCAAAAGCTAGTTTTTATGAAATAAGATATAAGGCGGTATTGATTCTCTCTTTTCTTATTTTTTATTTTGATTTGCTTTAGTATCTTTTAGCAAACTGCTCTTTTTTGTAGAAACCTATCTTTTGTCATCAATCAGTTTTATTCGGTTGCCCATAAATATTAGCACAGTTTAGTGTCTAGTCAGAAAAGTACCTACCTACTTTACATAATATGTATTGTATTTTATGTACAAAAGCCTTTGGCTTTAATTTTATTAAAATATTATCATCACCGAATAATTTTTACAGATATAGCTTTGGATTTATATCTTTCGAGCTTTTAATATGACACTTGTGTCGACAAAAAAATAGTAAATGAACAACATTAATAAAATTCAAATTTATATACATTGTTCATTTCTCAATAACAAACGCAATACCGCACAACACAAAATGAACCTAGCATAAACACGAAGAACGAAGTAAATATAACAACAACAGAAATATAATACATAAAAGTAAATAACGTAGGTAACACCAAGAATGCTACATTGTGGGCTAAACGCATTACCGAAGTATACCCTACGAGTTCCTACTCCATTATACGGAATACTAATGACACGGCGCGTTGATTAAAAAACCTAAGTTGCTGGGCGGGGCGACCTACCACCTCCCTAGAGGTAGGGTTGCCACTATTCTTATAAATGTTGATTAAAATTTATAATGTAATAATTTTTATTTTATTAATTTTTTTTATAAATTTAAATTTAGATTTATTTATACCACAAATCATATCATTTATTTTGCACAAGTACACAGGTGTGAGAGGTTTCAAGTTAAACGAAGAGACGACAAAAGTATCCTGACACGTCTTTACAGTAGAGCTATAGTAGAGAATTAATAGAAGTTCTTATTATTTACCACATAATAACTATAATAGGACCTACTAATACGCATCTATACTAATAATATAAAGGGGAAAGATTTGATAGTTTGTTTTGATTGAATAGATACAAAACTACCGCACCGATTTGAAAAATTATGTCCTCATTTGAATCCTGCATTATCTCTCATGAACATAGGCTATAGAATATTTTCAAAAAAGTTAGGAATACACATGAAAACTTCAATGTAACCAAACGTGTGTGTCTAAATATTTAAAATTTCAACCTACCCCTTGCGAAGCTGTGTTGGACTGCTTATTTATGGTATGTATTTAAAATGCACCGTTGTCTAGTAAATATCGCTAAGATAAGAAAGCCAATTGTCACTTTTCTTGAAATTTTAATTTAGTCTTTTGATTGTTTTATTAATCTATACTAATATTATAAAGAGGAAAGATTTGATTGTTTGTTTGTATGTTTGTTTGTTTGTTTGTTTGTTTGAATTGAATAGGCTCCGAAACTACTGGACCGATTTGAAAAATTCTTTCACCATTAGAATCCTAAATTTTCCCTGATGAACATAGGCTATATAATATTTTCAAAAAAGTTAGGGATCCGCATGAAAAATTCAATAATTGAACCGTGCGCTGTATATTAAACCTCTTTTTCTATTATGGCGCGTCAGAATAGAAAAAGAGGTTGAATATATAGCGCACTGTGCTTGCTTTTTCTCTACGGCCAGTGTCAGTTATGGAGTGTCGAGTTAATGTCAAAAATCCCAATGCTGTTAAAAAAAGTAAAGATCCGTATGAAAACTGGGAAACCCATCGTGTTAGTGTGTATAATTTCTGAAATTTTTGTTTAATACCCGTGCGAAGCCGGGGCGGGCCGCTAGTGTTCAATAAATACCGCTTTGACACCGCTTTGATCTAGCAGACTATTGCGAATAAGGGCTTGGGTTAGTACTCGTAAGTGAGTGTAATTAAAAATACTAACCTTGCTCCACCTTGCTCTGTGTATTTTTGTAATTTATTCTTTGTATAAGCTACATAATTAATTATTATTATTAAGGCATTTGGATCTCCATGTTCAATCTAACGATCCTATACATACAAAGTGTTCTGGTAGAGATCGCTCTTGAAGGTCAGTTGTTTAATAAAGAATTTTATAAAAAATAGGTATACTTTATAAAAATATTTATACATATAATATTTTATTATGTATATCAGTCCCATAACACAAGCTCTGCTTACGTTGGGGCTAAATGATGCTGTGTGGATTGTCCGGCAACATTTATTTTATTTATTTATATGTATCGAATCTCAGTGCAACGTATGTTCGAGCTTATAATTGTACCTAATTGTGTTCCAGACGAATAAACTTACGAAAATGGAAAAAACAATAACGATATACTAGTTTTGACCCGCGCCTTTGCATGGATTTATAAGAAAAGGTTCAAAGGTAGTTTCTATCCTAAGGAAACCGATTTATGAAAAAGTGTGTTTAATTCCAGGTCTCTTTGTATACATCTATCTAAAATTCCAGCGTTCATAAACTTTGTTGTGAAGATCGAAGACGGAAGAGACAATAATATTGATCGATACCCTAGGTCCGTGGGCTACCGAAGCTCTCCGGGTTTTCAAGAAATTATCTAAGCGTCTGGTCGAATCGAAGTGTGACCCGAGAACTGATCAATATCCGGCACATTATTGACATAATTGACATAATTGCATTACCTTGCTGTATTGACATACAGCGAGGTAATGCAGCTAGCATCTTGGGTACACTTCCAACTGGTATTTACAATTGAAACATTTGAACTACTACAATCTATTGCAAACAAACTACAGGTAGCTCAACTGATCCATAGCAATACCAGTCTGAAGTGTCTACAAGATGCTGGCTGCATTGCCTCGCTATGTTTGATAGAAAACGGTACAGCCGTTATAAGGCGTGATCAAACAAAATCGCCGGGGTTTAAGAATCCTTATAAGCTTCCTTAAGCATCTTTGGCCTGTCAGACATTTTGCTACATCTGTTTAGTATGGTACGAGTACCATCCACAAACATGTCTGGCAAACTGTGTGCTCTTAAGTTACCATTTGTTAATGTATGGACCAATGGATAGATTGCACGCTTCTTTACTTTACCTTTATAAGATTGAAGTGAACAGTTAATCAAAGTGATTACTTTATTTCCCATTATAATTATTATGTAATTTGTGTTTTCTGACGTGTCCAAGTAAGGTCTAAAAGAAACAAAGCACTTTGATTTTTTATTTTGTTACGCTGTTGGTCCTGCGCCTGACTTCCGTGCTAGTTTGTCTCAAAATTATGTAAGTGAGGTAATAGAGAGAACACCTCTGTTTGCGCACAAACTCGATCACATAAGTTGCGACTCGTCACATTGCTCAAAACTGGGCTGTGGCATCACATAATTTTAATTTTTCCTTTATTAATGGACACGCTGTACACAATAACCTAAAAATGATCAGTTAATATCAGCTATAAGTAAATATACCAATCCTCGACCGATGTGGCGCGGGGCAGGTCCGCCTGCGACGTAGGTGATTTCTTGTTCGGTCCCTTGGGACAAAGATTTGCTGCAGGTGTTCTGGGTTGTATTAAAAATAAGAAAATATGTAATATATTGTATTAAGTATATCAGTAACAATCTAACAAGGTAAAGGTTTCTTGTTCGCTTCTTTACTTTACCATAAAAAGATTGAAGTGAACAATTAATCAAAGTGATCACTTTATTTCCAGTTTCTATTTCTTATTTAACTTGTTTTTTGTGACGTGTCCAAGAGTCCTGTAAGGTCTAAAGGAAATAAAGCACTTTGATTTTGATTTTGAGTCTTATAGACCCATAACACAAGCTCTGCGTAGCTGGGGGTTAGATGCTGGAGTGGATTGTCCAGCATCTAACTATTACTATTTATTTCTTCATTATTTTACCAAATGTTTATGCTAGCTATCTTACCTTTATCTTCCAGGATAGAGTCTGATAAGATACAGCTATTGCGCATTCAGTTTACCACATCTAAGATTTACCAGCAGTCTTTTGTTGATCTTTACCCCACCTGGCCACAACAAACTAGGTGCCTAAGTTTTGGTGTTTATGTTCACTCACAATTGCTATGTTTTGGTGTTCACTCACACAGCGCACACTTTTAGAACCTAAACATATTTCATAAAAGAGCATCTCTTAACAAGAGTACAATTGCGCAAGAGTAGAGCCTGGATAAGAATTTACAACTTGCGGAACTTAAAAGTCCACCATAGAGCAAAGTCTAAATGTATAATTTTGTAATCCAAGTAAACACTGACCACTAAAAACACTGAAACCATTATCAATATCAATAACCGAACTAGCAATAATCACGACGCCATTACGACTGGCGAGTCAGCAAATCGAGAAACAATACATCATCGCCGCCATATTAGCAATCAAGCCGGGCTTTTGTTTCGCGCCGGCCAATAATTAGTAGTGGGGAGCCGGCAGCCAATCAGCGGCGGCCGCGATTGGCGCGATCCGCCGCGGGCGACGGTCATTGGCGCTTGCGATCCGAATTCGAATTAAATTGGAATCATGCGGGATACCTAATAAAATGGAACTGATTGGGTATTCATTGGCGTCCCGAGACAGCCGACGGGTTAATTATTTGATTCAGATAATGAAGCGTCATTTGCCATTAAGGGTCTATTCAAACGACTTTAATTATGTACCTAATTACTTACCTTGGTAAAAAAGAAAATTATTTAAAAATAACAGCTGAAAATCTAAGCTGTCACCATGGGGCAGTAATGAAATTATAATGTACTGAGGTAATAAATAAATAGTGCTGCAATATCTACGCACCATCATCTAGCCCCAAGCTAAACAGAGCTTGTGTTATGTGTACTAGATACCTAGCTGATATTTTGTTAACCCACGTCCATTCATTTAGCGCTTTTATCTCTTGTTTATTTACCTAGGTATTATAGAGAGTAGTTAAATTTTTGACTGTACCTAATATCTAAACCATTTCAGTAAAATATTGGTTGGGTTTAACTAACAAAAGAAAAAAATGGTAATTTACTTCAATAAAACGTGCTTATAATTTAAGCACCTACCACAAATTCTATTGGTACTTAATGTAAGTACTTGTATTTAGCTCTAAAGAGTAAAATCTCCAACAAAAACACTTAGCACCAAATTGCGCCTCAAACCGAATCCAACAATATAATTCTGTATCAAATTAAAAGTTTCCAACAATTTCCACAGTCTGTCACGAACAATAAGTAGGTATATTTATAACCAGCACATCATGGCCATGATCCCATCGCCTTGTCTAAATAATGAGACCAATCTGCCACGAGCTGGCACGGTACATCTTCTACATCCAGTAGAATCATTTATGGTTTTTGTACTTCTATATACCTATATATTTGTTCTATTATTGAAGTTTGAATTTTTAACATTATTTTTCTTCCGCACCTCCGTAATAATTTTGATGTTTATGACACTCCATAACAGGCACTCGCTGATTCGTATCTAAAAGAAAGCGGTCCATTAAAGTTGAATACACAGCGCATGGTTTTGTTTTTAAGTTTATGCGGATCCCTAACTTTTTTGAAAATATTCTATAGCCTATTTTCATCAGGGATTACGTAGGATTCTAATGCTGAAAGAATTTTTATAATTGGTCCAGTAGTTTCGGAGCCTATTAAATTCAAACAAACAATCAAATACATAAAGGTAAATAATCTACTCATTGCAAGCTATTTTCTCAGAATGGTTGCGGCCATAACGTGTCTTTTGTTTATTAGCTGATATCGCTCGCTTCACGATATATTGCCATTTTTCCCTCATAGGATCATTCTATAGCACTTATACAAGGTGATACCTACCTACGGCAGATCTAGTCGGTCCACTTCATAAAATAATATTCTCATTGAAAGCTATCTTGGCCGAATGGTTGTGGTCATCATCACGAGTCTTGTTTTTTGTCTTATGGGCTGATATCGCTCGCTTCAATATTGCCATCTTTCCCTGATGGTGGCCATTCTGGAGAACTCATTCAAGGGGATACCTACTACGGCAGTATGTCGGTCCACCTCATATAAATCTTTCACATTAACTCTACTGTTCGATACAATCGATCACGCAGGTACATATAATACAAACATCATCAGCAGTTTGACCTAAGTAGGTTACTCGTGCCGCGAGCGCGGACCGGGCGCCGACGAGGGTCAGTGCATCAGCAGCAGCCGTACAAACAGAACTCATTAACATCATCATCATTAGTCGTAGTTTATACAATATAGCTTTTGTACCATAAACTCGACTTTTATATCAGCATCCCGGGAAGAGCTAGCCGCGGTTCCTACATGGTCCTTCGAGCCGGATATTAAGTCGTGTTAAAATGTGGGCGAAGAGAACGCCGCAGTTTTTAACTTTTGTCGTCTCTTCGTTCAACATTTGGTATACTAATAAAATTAACTTCTTCGGCAACTTTTCGGCCATCTATTAGAATTAGTCGAGTTATGCTTCTGTAGGTAAGCTTAAGCAGCTTGTGTCAAACTGGAATGTACAAATAGGTTGGCGCCGCGGTGTCGTAATGCTCATTAATCGCTAACGAGCGATCGCGAAAACCCGATACCATCAATCAATACATACAGGGTGCTCTCGAAGTGATGGGAGACAGAGGAACTGCTAAGAAACGTATTAAAAGCCTAATGTCTTCTCAGAAACTTAAAATTTCCGGGCTGTAGGTAATATAAAATAAATATCGTAGCGATGCGGCTCGGTTTTGCATTCGTATTTAACAAAAATTTTGAAAAATTTCTATTTTTCCAAACTGTTTACGTTTTATAACATTATTGAAGTATTCATACGGACCTCTTAATTTTTTTGGAAATATATTCTAGCTTGTGTTCATCACGGGTAATGTAGGATTCTAATGGTAAAAGAATTTTTGAAATCGGTCCTGTAGTTTCGGGGCATTTTTAATCCAAACAAACCAACAATCAAATGCTGGACAACCTTTGTAGCAAAATCTAGACCCAAAGGAATCAGAGCTTGTGTTATGGATATTTGATAACTGATATACAAAATAAAATCACTACATAGATAGATGGCTTTTATTATATACAATGAAAATTTACCAACATAAAAATAGCTTAAGTAAAGTAAAGTTTCGTTTATTTCATGAAATACATGTAGGTACAGGTGTTGTTATATCTATGTGAATCAATGTATTCCTATCTTTACGGTGTGCTATGTCTGTGTACAATAAGAGTATGTATAATATATGTGTATAATAAGAATTAGATAAAATAACATAGAGATTACAATAAAAAATAAAATTAAGATTCAAACTAATGTTACATAAAAACTACGTCCACGAGGCAGAGAAATCTTTGACATTTAAAGATTCACTCGAAGTTTTATAACATTAACTCGAAAGAATATTGTTATTAACTTTCTCTGAAACTCTATATTCGGCAGTAGTCTTGTGTTTTGCTATCCAATATGTACTTATATAAAATGTTCAATGTATAGGTAGTTTGCCGTGTGGTGCCGGCATAGAATTTCACCACCCCATCTCTTCCCGTGGGTGTCGTAAGAGGCGACTAAGGGACACACCGGGGGGCGGGCAGCAGCGCCCTCTGCAGAACAACTCCACCGAACTGCGATCCCCAACCCGCATGCCCAGCGTGGGGATTATGGGCATTAACCCCCAAATGGTAATGCCATCTATGGCGCTCATTAGGGGAGGCCTATGTCCAGCAGTGGACTATTATAGGCTGGTGATAGGTGATAGGTATAGGTAGTTTTAAGTTTATAAGAACTTATAAATCAAAATAATAATAATGAAATAGTAATATTAAAAATAAAAGAAATAAGTCGATGTCAAAAGTACCTACATAAAATTATACGTAAAATATATAGCTTAGAAATTAATCAACTTTATAATATACTTATACGAGTATACGTCATATTACCTTCGGAGCGTAGAATTTTTTTTTCAAGGGATTTTTGTCGACAGTTGAATGCCATTTAATTTCCATTTATACTATCGGATCAACCTCTCATTTTCTTAGACACAAGTACACCCTGTAAACAAAATCAACTCGTTTTAAAAATTATCGATAATACATTATACAGACTTATTTGCGTGGCAGGGGTGAGGGGTAGGGAAGCGGGGGGAAACGGTCGAAAGTCACGATGTCACGCACCCGCCTCGGGCTATGGTACAGAAATCTACCCCCTAGTATTTGACAGCTGGTGTTTCAAAACGAAAGAAGCGAATTTTTTATTTAATTTTAAAGAAAATCAAATAAAACATAAAATCAGTTTATTGCAGGCATAAAAAATAAAGGTATGTACATAGAATAAAACTTATAGGTACGAACATTTACAATAATAAATACAATAAAACTTTTTAGCTGTCTGCAAACGGTAAAAAAAAATCTCGAGAAAGATATGGCGTTGGCAACCTATATCGGTTAGATGAAAATGGTCATTACGCTTATTCTAATCTACGTAAATATAAAAAAATTAATAATGCTGGACAATCCACATGGTATCATTTAGAACCAAGCTAAGCAGAGATTGTGCTATGGGTACTAGATGACTGATATGCTATGATATTTATATAGAAATTTTTATAATACATAGAAAACGACCAGAATGCCCTGAACAAATATCTGCAGATCATACAAACATTTGTCCCGAGGCGGGAATCCAATCCGCAAACTCTTGCGTCGCAGGCGTATCTTCGCCCACCGCGCCACAGTCCTTAAGTCGTGTTTTGTTTAAAAATCCTTTTAAAAATTGAATTTTAAGAATATTGCAACACGCTATCTTAAGCTCAAGCATTGGACCTCTCGTAGATTTAGGAAAGGAAGACCATTTTAAACTGGCTACTTGGAAATCCGTGATATAACGTAAATTTTGATAAATTTCGAACGAACAGAACTCTAAGGTAAACTTAGAATCGACGTCTCACCGAATTTTCTTAATTGATATTTTGGTGAACATACAGCTGATCGATTCAGGTGTAAGTACCTACTTATTGTTGAGTGTTTCATTTTATTATATTTTAGTTATTAATTACTTTTAGATTACTAATAAAAATCAAAAGGAAAAAACGCGGCGAAAATAACATGAGCATCGCTTTTCCATCGCTTTCGTTATGAACTGTCACTGATCTACAAAAATAACAGAGACACAGTTATTTATAAATGATATAGCAACATCCCGCGGTTCTGCCTGCCACGTGATGCCCTAGGGCTACATCATAATGATACTGTCAAAACTTTTCTAGCCCATTATAGATTGACCAATTTAGCAAAAACGACGGGTGGCAAGATTGATTCGCTCGTATTACTATACCTACTAATATTATAAAGACAAAAACTTGTTCGTTTGTTTGAATTGAATAGGCTCCGAAACTAATGTACCGATTTGAAAAATTATAAAGAGAAAAAATTTGTTTGTTTGTTTGAATTGAATAGGCTCCGAAACTAATTTGATAAATTACTACTACCGATTTGAAAAATTCTTACGCCATACGAAACCTAAGTTTTCCCTGATGAACAAAGACTATAGAATATTTTGAAAAAAGTTAGGGAAAAGTTAGTTTTTTCTTAGATACCCGTGCGAAGCCGGTGCGGATCGCTAGTTGTATTATATTTATTCTTTATAGAAAAACTTTCTCTCATTGATAAAATGAAATAATGCTAGACAATCCACACAGAAGTGAAGAGGAAAATTAAGATATCTGTCTAGCAGTGACCGATCCAGGTTTCAATCATAATTATGTTTCAAAAACTCCTAAAAATCGATTTCGGCGGGACTTGAACCCGCAACCTTCCTTCAGTACCTACGGGAATGTAAGTACTTACCTACTGCGCCAGCAAATTAAGTAACCGACGATATGGCGGCGGTTTGAGATCGTACGTAACACAATTTTACAAATAATGCCGTCTTGAATTTTGTTGTCAGAATTCTACAAATACTACGGTAATAAGATATTTAAATGACCTCTGTTTACTCAAATGCAAATAAGATTAAAACCGTTCTCGATCACGATGTATATAAATCTGCCTAGCGATAAGACCGCCAATTGTCACGTTTTTTTAATTTAGTTTAGATAAGTGTGGAATAATGAATTTATTATTTATTTATTCATTATTTTTATCTGAGTTGCGTTTATAATGGTGGTAAAACTGTACCATACCTACATCATGGTGATTTTGTTAGCTGTAACTAACCAGCTCTAGCCCGAGAACTAGGTATTTACATTTTTTTTATTCACATTTATTTTTAAGGACTTTAAATTTACCATCACACCTATTGTTTAAATTACAAAATATTTTTTACAGGATTTTTTACTGTTTAGGACTATTAGAGACTGATGATGATGATCAGTCCAACTGAAATTGGAATATAACATGTGTTATAATTAAGTTTATTTTGCACTGGCCTTTCTTTGACATGATGATCAATTTGAATTTGGAAACTATTTATCGTATCTTGTGATATATTTATTTTGCACTGAATGACGTCTTTATAAGACTGTAGATCTAACAATTACAACCCACAAAATTTTTTCTTTGAAAACTAGACCTAACTACTTCAAGTTGAGTGGCAATCAGTGTAGACTCTTTTCTTCACACTTGAATTCTTTTTGACTAAGGACCTACCTACCTACTAAATAGTATGAATGAGTTTCGTACCCTTAAGTGCAAAACTCAACTAAGTCTACTTTTTCATAGTTATATTGAAAGCCTACCTTTCCACCTCGAAACCCGCATCCTACACCCCAGATCAGGCACTTACCAGATAATCCGAACCTTGTTGAAGCCCTTCGGTTCCAATCGACAGGTCTCAATCACAGAAAGGGCTCTCATAGTGGCTTTCACTTAGGAACACCCTTACCAAAATCCTTGAATTTCTTATGCTGACGGTACTCAACAAAATGGCGGCTCGACGCTTCAGGCACACAGCCCCTCTATGTAAACATTTCAAATAAAAATGCGCCATTACTATTTGCATTCATATCTAAAGAAAACATACATGCTTAAATATTGCGAACATCATACAAAATAAGCAGAAGCAACCTCAACCTTATCGCTTAGGTCACAAAAATCAAAATGACTCCCTATCGTTCGAAATTCAAAATGCAGTACGCTGAATGCGTGTGCTCCGTCTCACTCTTACTCTTGGGGAAGGCTGGGTCGTCTCGCTCTAGCAGCAAGTAAAAGGTGGGTGATTGAGACGTAACTGCCAACTGCCACTGGTCCCATTATACACCGGGGATAGTAAACACGGGGATATGATTTTATCGATATGTTGGCTATCGATAAAAATTTCCCAGTTACATATTTCTTTCTATTTCATAAAAGTTTTATGGTTTATTTATACCACAAACTGCATAAATGAGGTTTGAAAAAACATTTCACATTTTTTTACTATGATATTTCAGATTATCATCATCATCATCATCATCATCACCAGCCTATAATAGACATAGGCCTCCCCTAATGAGCAGATTATGTCTAATGAATAATAAAATTATATGATAATAATAATAAAAAACTAATTCTATGAAATCTATTTATTTTAAAGCATACAACAAAAGGGTATTATAGTATTATTAGGGTACGTACTCAAAGAGTGAAGATTGAAGTTGATACCTATTAAATTTATTTAAAGACCCCTTAGATATAATTTAGGTATATCATTTTTATTACCTAGGTATTTTTATTAGTGCGGCAATGTTAAACATAATTTCAATTGCCCACTATTCCAGTTCAAAAGATACCTTAAGTTACGCAAATATAGCAAAAAAAAACCTATTTGAAAGGATATATTCCTTTTAAATTTATTAACATAAAACCAATACAATGTAAAATTACAAACAAGTTACCAAGATATCGATGATGATATGACACTTTTATCGACAACACTTTCACCGCAGCCCTCACTAGCTCAAGTCCGCTCACCGAACCATAACTAATAGTCGTGAATAAATCGCCGGAGTCGGCACAAAGACGGGTTTTTTCCACCGCCTGTCCGACCAATCACAGGCCGCTGTCGCGCCATGCCTCCGCCAATCAGAGCGCGACTTTTCAGAAAAGAAACTCAAAATTATACTCGGCTCAATTCACTCGTATTTTCCCTTCAGCCTCGAGCTTTAGGTCGCGGTTTTTTAACATAATTCCTGCATTCAACTGCTCGGTGGAATTTGTGCCTTATTTCTTTAGGAATAGCAGTTAGGACGAGTGTTCAGGTTTTGGTGGTTTAGAGGTTAAAAAGTAGAAGGGTGGCAGTAATTTTGATGATTGCGATTGCAAATGGCGTCGAAGGAACACGCACGGGTAATCTAATCACAAAATTGCTACGAAGTCATATTAAGTAGACATGGGACCTAAACATTTTTTATTGAAACAATACAATACAAAATGCTTTATTGTACACTAGAAAAAGAACACAACAAAAGACCTCACATAAAACAAGTACAATGGGCGGCCTTATCGCTAAGAACCACAATTGGATGGAACGAATTATTTGCATTTAAAAAAGGCAGGGGATTTTGATTCGATTTTGATTTCAGATTTTGTACCAATTTATCCATTGTAAAATAAATACGAATAAAACAAAAGCTTTTCTTAATGATACAAAAAACATATACCTACCTTCTAAGGCGCATTTTATTTAAACATTTAAAGAAAATATTTGTGAACACTCCGAATTCAACCCATTGTGAAATTATCAAAGGCCAGCATCTAATGTCAATTGTCATACATTATGACATTACACTTTAAAATCAGCAACACTCATCTCAACAAAGGAGTCTGTCATCATATTTCATAACAAAACGCGGCCAGATTTCTGACAGACCGACAAAATGACTCAACACAACCTATTCACAAACCCGCCTCCAACTTTAAAATCGCAGATAATTCAATAACAATGAATACCATAAAAGGACCTTACCTGAACATCTGCTCGAATTGACCATCTTTAATTGTATTACTTCGATAATAGCTGTCCATTGAGGTCATTGTCCTTTTGACAGCCGATACGGTGTTTGACAGCGCGCTAATTGACAGGTGTCGATTGTCAGTGTCAAAAAACGTGCGACTGAGTGCGAAACGGGATATTTCCGATGCTTTGTTTTGGCGATCGATTACGATCGATGGTTTGTTTGTTTTAATTTTTTTTGAATGTTTTGAGTATCTCAGGATGTTCATTCATTGATCAAAGGACAATGCAAGAAAGAGTAAAGAAAGGCTACTCGATTACGGTACAAAAACTTTACCAATAAGATTAAATGATCCCGTGACAAAACACGTCTTTTGTTTGTTATTCTTTTGTTTGAAGCTCTTAAAACTTCGTAGACGTTTCGTAGCTCCTTCGTAGACCCTTGTAGAATCAGCTACGACAGCTTCTACGTAACATTACGTAGATTGAAGGAGAATATTTCAGGCTGAACAAAATACACAACGGATCAGGGATTAAACTTTGCTCTATATCTGTTTAGAGGGTATTTAACCCTTGTTGACTATTCTCAAAGCAAACGCTTCACTTGCACTTTTAGTTTTAATATCGTGGAATATGAATTTACCGTACCCAGTTAAAATTCTAAATCAGATACAATCCAATTTGTATAACACAAATAAACCTAACCACTCAATCAACGTACTTTTTTATAAGTTACCAACTTATTATTCACAATGAATAGAAAATTGTTAATGATTGGAACACCTTTAAAATTTTGTATATTCATAATCCAAATCTCCCCCACTTATCCGAGTTTTATTATTATAATATTATTCAGTTAACAATAGAACCCTAAAACTGTCTATCGCGACATCTATTGTTGTTACACCATTATGTAAATTATTGAATATAATAATTTGGTGCTTTGTGTGACTAAAACATGGCATTTGAGATGCAATAACAAATTTGAGTGAAATGTGTTTGTGACACGCCTGTGGTAACCAAACACCATGTTATGGCTTCGTTCTATAGGATTATGACAGTATACAAGGTGTGCAATAACTTCTATATCGTATTTTGATTTACTTACTTACATAAAAGAATATAGTACATTCATCTGATTTATGTATTGCAAACATTATTTAATTTTTCTAGTACTTACATAGGTACTTTTGTACTTATAGGTACACAAGCTTTACTACGGGGCTGGAAGATGCTGTGTGGATTGGCTAGCATCATTCATTTACCAATATAATATTATTTTGAAAAATACCTGACCATTTTTTTAGACTGTATCTAATAGATATTTTGATTATTTACATGGATATAATCCACAGAATGTATCTAAATGGTTCTGATTTATAAATCTGATGCGACGCGTTTTTATAAGTTTGTCAAACCATTTTCTATATTCAGGTCGTTGTAATGAATTGTTTGGTTGTGTTTATCTTATTTCTCTTCCTTTGTTATTTATTCATTATTTAATTTTAAAGTACAGTAGTCGTTTAAATAAGCTTAAAATGGTAAATTAAAATTAAAAAGACTGATTTTATATTGTGATTGCCCTGTAAAATCAAAGTCGTTTTAAAGATATGGTATCCCCGGAATAAGTGCAAAACCCAACACAGATGAAACTGTGTGTACACAGTGAATTCTACCAACTTTATAATATAATAGTTTTACTAAAACATACTTCTTACTATTGACTTTATCAAAAGTTATCAAGGTTAAATTAAATCAATGTGTGAGAAATGTAATAAAATCATGTCTAATACCTTCCTTTTATATTGTCTTCGTTAAATTTTTTTTCTTCTACTTTCATAAAAATTGTTAATTCTGTACCTATCACATACAATGTAGATTCCTCTAAACTATTGCCGCGAGCTAGACCCTAATCATAAACTTAGAGCGAGGAGTTGAGCCATGTAGTAAATTATGTCATAAACACATAATTGATTTACTCAAGAATAATTAGGTATTCATATTAGTATATGTACTATGTAAGGCCTTTATATGATTAAACGATTATTAAATTTATTACTAGCTCGCACGCGTATGTACTAAAAATTTATTTTTCATACGGATCCTTAACTTTTTTGAAAATATTCTACAACCTATGTTCAACAAGGAAAATTCAGGATTCTAATAGAGAAAGAATTTTTCAAATCGGTTTAGTAGTTTCGGAGCCTATTCAATTCAAACAAACAAAGAAACTATCAAATCTTTCCTCTTTATAATATTAGTAATTGATTATTATATATTACTGTGGGACGTCCTGTATTCCATAGAGGGTCCGACATTGCGTGGATCTGATAAGGCGAGGGAGGTAAATAATGGTGCGCTTATCCAATTACATGATGGAAAAGTACGATTTGATATAATTTGATCGTATTTATGATTATCGCAGGCACTGACGTCTGTTAATCGTGATGTATTTGTTTATTATGCTGTAGTTTAATCAAAAATGTTATGTACCTAAATACCGTAAGAATATTTTGGTTTTTTACCTACAAGTACTCAAACTAACAAGAAAATTAAATGAAAATGTTAATTTCGGAATTATAAATAAGTAATTGTTGTGGACAGCTCTTCATTTTGTGGTAGTTTTGGTTTCGACGAGGTTGCGTTTCGAGGGTTCGATTCCCGCCTCTGGACAATTATCTGTATCTGCAGATATTTGTTCAGCGTGGTTTGGTCGTTCTCTATTATTATAATAAAAAATATCTATTTATGTACTATATTGTATTATGTAGGTACTTATATCAGTCGTCTAGTACCCATAACACAAGCTCTGCTTAGCTTGGGGTCAGGTTATCCTGTGTGGATTGTCCATGAATATTATATTATGAACTCTGAAACAAAAATTAGTATTTTTTAGTTATTTTTTATTTTATCCACACGTAAATATCAGTACAAAAAGAAGGTTGCGGGACCAATTACCACATAAATCTTAAATTTTTTGAACGGGGGCTAAAATAGAAGAGGGGTGACATTTCAAAGATATTTCTCGCTAGGCTAGCTCGATAAAGGGCGGGAATTTTTTGATAAGGAATTTTTGAAGTAGGATTATTCTTTTGTAAAATTAGCAAGCGAGTAATACTTAGATTTAGGAATAGGTATGTCTTAAATTGTACATATATACACCTATATCCCCTTTTCAGTTAGGTACTAGAGGTATAAGGGTTATTACTTCGATTTTCCCTCAAATAACTTTTGTAACTGATTGTTAAGAGCAGGGGCTGGATGTAGACGTTCGTTAGGGTGGGAGATTGTCATGGATTGCCAATAAAACTGATTACAGCTACCCCATCGACCCGAGCAATTTTATTTATTTTCCACTTTCGATAAATCGCTAGTTTGGTTGATGTTTACTAGCTACTGTACGCAGCACGGTTTGTTCCTCGGTAAAAATGTTTTTGTCAGAAGTTTTAAGTCAAATTATATACTACTGTGCCAAATTTCATCTCAACATTTTAAATCTACCTAATTCTGTTAGTTAAAATTCAAATCGGGACACCAGTTAAAGACTTACAAAAAACACCAATGTTTTATTGGTGTTTTTTTAAACCTTGTTTTTACGTTCTTTAGGGTGGAATTTCCAAAAATTCCGTCTAAGCAGAAAGTTGTGTAATTAAAAGTTACCTCCTCTCCAAATTTCACTTTTCAGCTTTTGTGGTTTTGACTGGGCGCTGTCTCCAGAAAATCGCTCGCTACTTTATATATTAAGATTTATCTTTATACAATTCAAGACGCCAATATACAATTTATATTCCATTTACCTACAAATTGTACATATAATGTACCAATTTCATCCCCTACCCTAAAAAGTCAGCGAAATCGAAAATGATTCAAATCGGTTTTCATTGACGCGTAAAGAAATAGGATTGCAATTACTACAATGAGATTGTGCAACTAGCTGGCCTTGCAGTTTTTTATTTCCTTTGTGGATTTCCATTTCCATAGCTAAGCTTTAGGTTTATGTATATAAAAGAAATATACCAAGGTAGGTACTAGCAGTAGGTATTAGGTATATATGTTGAAAACGCGTTGGGCACAACGATTGGGTTTCCTGGAAGAAAACTCTTTGCAGGGTTATGCTCGCCTGTGTATATAAAGTTAAACTAAACTTTATACTTTGATGTGTTGCGCGTATAATAAATAATAAAGGAAAAGAACACTTTATTCACGTTTTCCCAGGCTTTTTGTTTTTCTATGAGACATTCATTTAGTAACTGGATAAAGTTAATGTGAAAAATTTACTTGCAGAATGTAAAGCAACAAAATCTATAGAAAACTTTCCATTTATTCATAATGTTTTGCTAACTTAAAACCTCGAGACAAACGTTTATACGATCTGCAGATATTTGTTCAGGGTGTTCTGGTCGTTTTCTATGTATAAAAAAATATCAGTCATCTAGTATCCATAACACAAGCTCTGCTTAACTTGTGGCTAGATGATGCTGTGTGGATTGCCCAACGTTATTTATTTATTATATTTATTTATTTGCTAAGTAGTGTTATTTCTCACTCTGATTTATGACAATGGAAGCAGACAGACTGAGAAAGCAATGCTTTAAGTTAATAGATTTTTATGTAACTGTTTAATAAAAAAACCTATCGACAAAGCCGTTAAAGTACTTAATTCAAGCTTTGCCACGCTCACAGCAAACAAAATTAGAAATCCACCTGAAAACTATTGAGAATCTGCAAAAACAGCTCAAAGGAGTCAGGAGAGTCCTCTTTCCAGCAGACCAGGGTGCCAGGGGGTGGCTGCGAGGTGCACGGTTACAGCGAGGGTGCTTACGACGTGAGCACACTTTAGAAAATCGCAAATCGTCCGCGTGAGTCCAGACATGGAGGTAGGAAACAAGGATCTGACGGGTCTTTGAGAATTTATATCTAAGAAAAGATTTTCCAAGCCTTTTATATAAGTTCATTCGCTTACGGCCCGTGCTGGATCAGATTTACTTTTCAGATTTCAATATCTTTATTTCTTTAGGCTTACAAATTAAGCTTTTAGTCAAATTTTACCACAAATTATTATTATATTATATAAACAAGAAAAAAGGTATTATTTATTCATTTTCTCTTCACGTAGGTCGCATCATTTATATAGGCAAAGTACGTGTAACCCACAAAGTTTTTGAAAATAGAAGTGCAGCTTAAATTGATTTCTGAACAAAATAGATAATTAATGGTTTGCTTCTCGCATAAAAAAAATTGTCATATTGAAAAATGTATGATAAATTCATTAAATTCTTGATTCATTCAGTAAATTCAAAATAAATTTAACCCTGTGCTATTAGAGCTGTTTGAAAGCAGTATTTTCTACGACCTATATTTTATTTCTGACAACTTATGCCCGGTTTCCTAACTCTTAGTCCTACGGGACAGGCCATTAGGTCGGTATTGGATTGTCAACTCTTTACCGTCGAGAGTACCCACGTCTTAACGATTGGCTTTTGCAAAAACAGTTCTAGTTAAGACGTCTTCTTTTTCTTCTATGTAGTTAGTCCCTGGTCCCTTTATATATGAGATGTGAGAACGTAGCATAGCATTCCAAAGATCGATCTCAAGTATACCATCGATTCGATTAAAAATATACCATCGATCGCCACTAATTTCCACGGGTGGTGATCAGCATCGTCTCCTCCAGAACAGATCCACCACCAATTGCTATCCCCAACTCAGATGCCCTGGGATTATTATCCCTCCTCCTGTATATGATGGTACTTATTGGAAACGAATCTAAAAGTAATTAATGCACTAGCCGGTACCTACATACTTTATACTCTATACGACACCTGTTACAAGTAAAAAAAACTTTTGATACTAATACACCTGTCACAAACTTTTATTAACAAAGAAAATTACAGGAACCAAATTACATCAAGTGTTTACAATGGAAAAAATTGAGCTAACTGCAGACATTATAGGTATCTCAACTGACGGTCCTGTCACATTGATAAATGTAGTTTATAATTATCAATTTGTTACTCAGTATATACGTATATTAAATTTTTTATTGCTTTCATGCGCTTATCAGGGAAGGCCTTTGTACAGCGCTGAATTGAAGGCTGTTGTGATACATCTGTCAAATAATTTATTTTGTTTAGACTCACATAAACTAATAGTTTGTTCGTATGGATATGAAATATAGAAATTTAATATCCCCAGCGTGCGGATTATGGCCAATAACTCCCATATGATAAATAAAGCCATCTATGGCCCTCATTAGGCCTATGTCCAGCAGTGGACTAATATAGGCGGACGATGACGATGACGATGCTATGCGAAATATACCAACCTAACATCTGCTACAAGCATCGTGCCATTAAGAAAAAAATTATCCGTGTTTTGATGCATCGTGCTGTCAAAACATCATTATTTTGACATTTGTGTCGGCTTAGCAATAATTCTATAGATATTGTTGCAAAGTTTGAAAGAGGACACTTTTGTTTATGTGGCACACGGGCGGGGTCGTGGGCGTTCCCTTGTATTGTTACTGAGAGGAATGTTCGCGACAATGTGTGAACAGAAAAGGTGTAACTATTTTGCTGTAAAACAATATTTTGTGGCTTATGAACTAGCTTTACAGCATTTTGAACTATCAAGGTCTTTCCCTATTCAATGGTAATTACAATACTAATAATATTCCCTATTCAATGTTAAACTCTGAAAAAAAGGCTTTTTTACGTGGTTATGCTATGTAGAAGAAAGTAAAATTTGAAACATAAAACCAGGGGAAAGTATGTTATATATTTATGTTATATATATATTAGTATGTCCAGCATTATTATTATTATTATTATTTTATGTAAGCTATGGGGTACTTACTACTTGTTACTTGCTACTTGTTCCACCCGGTTAATCATTACACTCGACATAACATAACAAAAACATTCATCCACTGTATGTCAGATATACCGATATTATTAATTATAATGTTTAAGTAAATAATGTCTAAGTATTATTATATTATTTACCACATGTAAGATCAATTGTAAATAAATTTATGTATCGCTGTAAGTATCTTGTTTTTTAGGATATAGTGCATATAGTAGAATTGGTGAACCGTTCTTGTGAACCTAAAACTGACACCAGTCTCTCATAATGTTAGCTATCTTCCATTTGTTTATACACTGCTAGTTACAATAAGCTCTAGCAATTAAGCTTCTACTATGAGAGAAATAAATATATTTGTATCGTTTTTAATTGATGTGTAGGTTTGCGCACAAGCAAACCTTGGTCATCTACGGAACTACACAATACTGTACATAGTTTCCTGGAGAATGATATTAGTACCTTCTTTGCATCGAAAATAAGATAAAAGTGTACAAAGCCGCCAGAAGATCCCCTTATTTTTAGATACTTATCTTCCTTTATTATAAGAATCTCACTATCCCAACAATTCAAATCCAAACTAAAGCATTTTCTAACAATACTTGTGTACAGCGAGCAAGCAATTATGGTCTATGTGGAGATGAGAAGGCTTGCGAGCTGCTGCCGCATAATAAGTACATGATGCTGAAAGGATGTATGTGATTGCGACGCTCATTACATGGGTAGAGAGGAGATAGGGGTTAGAAGCTGAAATAATATAAATAAAAAAAACATTAAAACAAGGCTTTAATCAAATATTGCAAATTGCTTGGGAAGACCTATGCAAGTAACCTTACTTCGACGGAGTCAGGTCGTTTTGTTAAGGAGTATCTTGTATCTCTACCACCAGCTCGATGGACTGGTTTTTGAAAAGTCTGTTTTGTATGTTTATGTATTTTTCTATGTTTATGCCTGAACAAGCCATTTATAGAAACTGACTCAGGCCTTTTAACAATTTTTCGCAAAATTAGAGGGCAATTCAACAATATTTTTGCTGGATTAGAGACATGTGTTCTGTGTGTATGAGGTATAAACCTCATTCACCAAAATCGATTTAGCCATTTTGATACTTCGAAATACTAAAGAGTAAAGAGTTGACTACTCTTTAAACCTAACCTAACCTAGTAAATATTTATCTGTCATAGAATGTAATCTTATGGCAAATAAATGAAATTTCGACTAAGGTTGAGCCCATGATGAGCCGTACAAGTAAAATATATATACATAATTTTAATTTATTTTTGTCAATAGTGTAATTTAATGCAATTGTTGCAGAGAACCATCATGTAGTTTCTTTCCCACCTAGATACCTCGTTCATAACTGGCTTCCCTTAACATACAGGAACATTTGTAAAAATACTTAAGGAGTTGTTAAACGTGTGGGCGAATGCTCTACTTGTAAACGGAGTGGGAAAAAAATAAACGCATATATCACACAGTTCTAACAAAGACTTCCCTAGAACTGGAAGTCGATGACCTTTCATGTTCTTGACCTGGTATTATGAGAAGGCTGCGTTTTATCTCAGAAAATAACATACGGAGCCCCGTGTAAGAAATAGTGAACGAATAATTTCGTAAAGTTAAACTCACACAATCCCCGCACTATTTTCACGTGTGGGCGATTCCTCTCTCCATTACTTCATAGTGCATTTTATATATTTTACATTTGCGCGCAAAAACGCTCATTACAGAATGCACGCGCTAACAAAGATGTGAAAATATGCGCGTGTACATAAGGCAGAGATAAAGAGCTCGTAGGTATCTATTTACAACATATAAACAGTTTACTGAAACAGATATTATAAAGGCCGGAACATGGTTACCTATCGTTACATAATTTTATTTACCAAACGTGCGTTTTGAAGTGTTTTGTTAATTTTATCCCAGACCGACTGAAAACAAGAAGGAATTTTAGAAGGAAAATTACAATCCTTGTAGTTTTCAGTGATTCTGTCGTAGATGTGTCACAAACACATTAAAAACTGCAATACGCATCTAGCTCCGACACTACGTCTGAAATGGCCGGGTACATAAAGCTTTGTCTCTAGCTAACGACAGTTCCGCAGCGTATAACGACCCGCCTCCCGGTAACGACGCCCTCCGTCATCAGCAACTAGTGCTGGGCTAGAACTTCTCATCATCATCGTTATCAAGGTATCTTTTAGTACCTACTTAGGACGTGAGTTTCCTTTGAATCTGATTGAATTATTGCAGAAGTCACATCTATTTCAGCACAGGGTCATGAGCAAAGCTCGATTTGACGCCCACCATTTGTGACACCTAGCTCATAAACCTTTATGGTCTTTGTTTAGCTTTGTTATCTGTTCGTTGAAATAAATATATATATTTCATTCTATTAATGTGTTACAGTGAAATCTTCGCTAGTACAACATGAGCCGGCATTGATTAAATTCAGCGCGTTTCCAGAATGCAGACAACTAGCAACAATTTAGTGAGGCATTTACTGAATTCGCTAGATACCTTTAACTATATACCTTAGCGTAGCATTAGGAGAAAAGGAATATGTTACCATTACAAACCTCTATTGGATTTTGTTGTATTGTGGTCCAAACAATCACTGTCCCGGTGCATCAACACACATCACCACTAAACTCGGTCTTGGCTCTAACACAATAGAACGCCACCGGCTTCTCACACCGCACTCCTCCAGTTTGGTTCAAAGACTCAAGTCTTCATTTCGTCCTTCCATATATATTGAGGACGTCTGACTGTTCTTTCGCCAAGTTGTGTTAACGATGTCAATGTACATTTTAATTTGTATTCTTATATAGGGTTAATATTTCACTATTCTTATACTTTGACCTGGCTTTCATTAAACACTAATCAACCACGGCTAACTCGCAGTACACAGTCTGGACATTAATATCAAACCAGCAGTCTATAGTCTACGCTGTAGTCTGTTACGCGGCCCACTGTTTGGCGTACTGTTGGGTCTAACCTTTTATCAGTAAATGATCCGACTGTCCCATCCCTAGCATTTAAGACAATGACATTATCTCGATGTTTTCATACCCACTCCGATGAAAAGACTGGAGGGTTTCATAACGAAGGGTTTAATACCGATAGTGCTGCCTCGGGAAATACCGTAAGTGGAAGGGAGCTGGGATTTAATAGTTTTAAGACCATAGAGAAAACGGTTTTTGCTTTAACTTTGTATGGGAGTAATGGAGAGTTACTGAGTGAAGTGGTTTCCGCTATGAAAATCATTGTAGAAGGGTTTATTTTATTTTTTAATGTATGAAAGTTGTAAAGTCTGTTTTGTTATCCTACCAGCAGTACAAAAAGAGAAATTGCAGGACATTACATCATATACAATACTGAAACAAATATGCGTAGGTTCCTTGTAGGTACATATCTATTTAGTAAAACAAAAGAGGTTACAAGTTCTACGCCGTAGAGGTTCGTAGCTCGTAGACCCACTACGACGCTACGAAGAACAAAAGACATAAACGCTCAATTTTCATTTTTGCTCCTTGAATTATCTAGAGCAACACGGGCCCCCGGATGATCTAGAGATACCAAGACCAATTTTTTTGTGAAAATGTTTAAATTTTTTGCGCACCATTTTGTTCAAAGTCAACCCTCGTTACGTCTTCAACAGATACAGCCCTACAGTTTTTGTTAAACACCCGTATACAAATCAAAAATTTCTTACCACTGCAGATTCTTTACATTTCCATCTGAATTTAAAATATGCTGGCCCTTAAAATCCAGACCCCTCATTTCCCAGAAATAAATTATACAACGAGTAATAACGACCTCCAATGAAAGAGCTTCCATTTGAGGTTTCACTTTGAAGTCGCTCGTTACCAAAGAACCCAACAAAATAATGCGGAAATAAATGAGAAAACATCTCGGGATATAAATGAGAAAACATCACAGAGGCGATAACAATACGGCTCTGTAAATAATATAGGTATCTTTACACTTGGTGGTAATAACAGGATAGTTATTTATTTAAAAAAAAGCTTACATTTCTAAGCTTATAGCGTCTTACATCCTAAAATAAAGGTTAATCTAGACACTAGAGTTATTACTAAACATAAATGTTTAGTACTAAACACAAATGTTTGGTAATAAAAGAAAATGGTTAAGAAAATGTGAACGTTCTTATATTACTAAATAAAAGAACGTTCACATTTTAGACAACCCTATTTTTATGAATATAGGATATACACATACACGGACAGGGTACTTATATCCTGTAAACATGAAGATTTTACTAGAATACTTAACAATCTAGTATCTATGTATATCCCTATTGTCAGCTTAAACCAGATAAATTATAATAAAAAGAATAGATACTAAAATATTTAATTTGCACTAAGAGGCTTACAGTGTTCAGTTAAATGCAAAAAAATATGTAATATAATGTAAGCCCGAAAGCCACAAAATGACCACAGCATGAGTTGATTCCTAGTACTTATGCTACCGGTTTCACTTACGAAAACATAATATAATATAAATAAACATAATAGAAATAAACAGTAATTAAACAACAGTCCGGATTATGAACAGTTGAAATAGTTAAATAATAAATACAATTTTGAATTATAAATAAAATTTATCCTATTTATTTACCTGGTTACTGCGAGATCCCTTTCAAAGCTTCCATATAAATAGTATCAAAATTACATTGAAGGATACAATTTAAAATTATCTGAACATATTAACAAACTTTTAAATTATCGTAGTAAAACCTTTTGGGGAATGTTATTGACACTTTATACTGGGTCTAACGTAAAAACAGCGCTGGCTAGGTCCTACTCTGCTCCTACTGGACCTTAGAGCATTAGGTAGCTTTAGGGCCTTTTTGTAACAACTACTATAAATAATAAATATATAAAATATATAATAAATAAATGTCTATCTATTTATTCTAAAAACTTTTAAGAAAATGTAAAAAATACATGCCCAACGATATCAAGTCCATATTTTCTGGCCCGCAGTGTACCAGTCGTTGAGACCATTGTGATCGACATCCATTGTAGATGCCCATCGAATAAGTGGGTGTCTTCTTAGAGCGACTTTATAGGTATACAAGAGAGCTGGAGTATATATTACAAGTGCTCTAAGTAATGGCATGTAATGGCTAAGAATTAATGAGAGTACACAGCGGACTGAACATGTGTAAAAATTTACTATAACCTTATAAGCTTAATGTACTCCAATTTTATTAACCCTACTAGCGTTCCGAACCGGCTTCTCATGAGGATTTAACACAAATTTAACTTTACATGTGAATCTCTAACTTTAAAAAAAATATTCTATAGCTATGTCAGAGATAATTTAGGATTCTAATGGTGAATTTTTCAAATCGGTCCAGTAGTTTTGGAGAGTGCTGCCCCGTTCAACCCACAATTTTTCTACCCAGGAGCCTATTCAATTCAAACAAACAAACAATCAAATCTTTCCTCTTTATAATATTAGAATAGAAATCCCTGAATGTGGTCAAAAATATATACGTACCTATCTCCGTAATATATACGGTACAAAAGTAGCGCAGTGTTCAATACAATCTCAGCAATTACGGTAAAAGCCTCCACAATACGAGGTAGGGCGGTAGATACGAGGGGGTACAGCTTCTGATTGAAGACATTAATATCAACCGGGTGAATAGCAGTGGGTATCTATTGTGATGGTAAATAGCCGTGGAGAGTACTGCTGAAGATTATTAAGGCTGTTTTAGAATCGGAATTCATGGAACCATAAATTTCAGTAATAATTATTCCAATATTATCGTCAAAATTTCATATTACACTTCCTTTCTTGATTCATTTAGATATAAAAGGTGTTATAAATTAACTTCTAGATAAAAATGCCCTACAGGCGCAATTAAAAATAGTCAGAATAGGAATCACGTTTATATCTTAACTGATTCTCAGAAATATTAGAAATCTTGGTGCAACAAAATGTTAGAGAACGAGATATATTACGAAATATATGTAAATAAATACTACACTGCAAGCAAACTATATTCTGTTTCAACGTAAGCAGTAATTATCTTTCATTTATTTTTGCTTGCATATACATTCATTCTCAGGTCTAACTGACAGTTTGCAAAGAAAATTACAAAGAAAATAAATAAATACACTTTAGTTTTAACCACCTAAGTTCAGGCACTTTTGCAAAACAAAATAAACCTTTAAAAACCCTTGCAAATCTAGTAGCTCCCAAGATCTTCAGCCCTGGCTGTGGGCGGGCGGAAGAGCCCTCGATCACGTCGCTAATAGCAATTTATTTGTCGCAAATAATCCACTCCTGGCTCCTCGAGCAATCAGGACGATTGTAGAGACTTCCAGGGTTTAGTCGGATTTATTTTAACTGTTCCGAATTGGTATAAATTCCGAAACCGCCACAAAACTAAATCCAAATAAAATGCGTAACAAATTTATCGCGAAGCATTTTGATCACGACGTTAACAAACATACGTGTTTATTATACACTATTAGGAAGAAATTTTCATGAGATGGAGTCTATAAATAAATTGAAGGTTGGAGTGTTGCGATGTCTTTCGCAAAGATAAAGTACCAAAAATTACACAACAAGAAAGTTTATAGCAGATCTAGATAGTGGTAGTTCTAATAAAACAGAAATCGATAGTATCAAGTCCTTATGTTAGGAAATTAGACGCCTATAAAATTCTCGAACAATTTTTAAAGGGAGTACAACCAATATTTTATAGAAGTATTTTCCTTCAGATCGGTACTTTTACCATATCTTTGAATACACAAAACTAACACGCAATTTATATTCAACACCTTCCGAAAGGAGTTATTGCAGAGAACTCGAAAATATGATAATATTCTACACAATCATCGGTCGCTAAACCTTATTCCGGGAACTTTCCGAGGCTTTCCAGAAAATTCCGGATTGAGCATGAATAATGTATGACGCATGAAAGAGCTCAAATATTTATTTACATAACTTTGGAATAAGCGTTTACGGGATGCAAGATGGTGAATTATTTTATATGTTTTACCTATAGAAAATCGCTTTACCTAAGAAGTCTAAAGGTGTCAAATGTTTTATTGTACATCTTTTAGGTATTTCTCGTAAAACCTACGGTTATTCAGCGCCGCGCCGTAGCGCCTCTGCGAGTAAAAATCCACTATATCAGTAAAAGTCCAGTTAATATATATTTTATTGGACTATAAGCTTTCACAATCTTTCACAAGACTGACTGCCGTGCCCGCACAAAAAAATCGTAGTTTTTATGACAAATAATCGAAATAACCAAGATGAAAATCTATTCACGACGAGGCGAGAGAAATCCAACAAATAACCGTCTAGTTAAATAATGCGCTATGAATCCTTTCTAGTGACTTCGTTTACTATCTTTCCGTTATACCATCAATATCATAATTAGATGCATTTGATACAAGTACATAAAAATTCACACGAAAATCATTATCAAGTATTAGTAAGTACAAGTATTATCCACTCAAATTTCGGGCCCCAGGATTGTGTAAAAATATTTTCTAACGACAATATTTCCGCAAATTTAAAATATTAAGGAAAAAAAAATGAGAAGCTGAGGTCGCTTATAAATTGCATAACCAGTCTATCAGTACTGACCCCTAGTTCCCTACGGCACAGGGATGGGAGTTATAATTGTTTATCGTGGAAATTGGATAATGTATCGATGATCCGTTTTACCTCGATTGAGTTTATCCCTGGTTAGCATCTCTGATATTTTAAAGCTACAGAGATTCTCTGTAGTTTTAAAGTTTAATTCACAGTTTTATAATGTTTCCGTAAGTTATAGATTCTTTTCAATTTTGCTAGACTATGCGGAGATATAATTTTATGTCAAGAGATATTATTTATCAACGGCAAACAAAGATAGAAAACAATTAGGTAACAAATGTTTGCAACAATCTGTACTTAGCTTAATTGCTTCAATGTCAATATTAGCTCAATTTTTCTTTGATAAAGACCCGAGAGGTTTCATCCGTTTCAAAAAAAGAAAAGGTTACAAACGCAATCGCTAAAACACAAACATAACTATTAACTATTGTATTATATATGGGTCATGCCCACACACACCTTTATCCAATCTTCATGCCCGCATTTTAATAAAGTTTCTAAATATCCAGCTAAATACAAATCCTTAAACATAATTGCTGAGGAACGTTCCTTTATTATTCTGATCATAATAAAGTTGAAATTATGGCACACGCGGGGCGTCCAAAATGGCGACGGAAGCGAATTATCAAATTATCCCCGAACAAGGACCCCCTAATTCTGAAATGAAGGGTAGCTTGTCCCCTAGGGGTGCCAGCTGAAACTTAACTCCAACAACTGGTAGGTAACTTGTTATTTCACCCGATCACTCAAACACTTACCTAGACCCCTTACCAGTTTTAGCACCAGTCTTCAAATCGCGTCTTTTTTACAGTATTCAATGAAAATATGTCAGAAAATCGCGATTATGACGTGCTGAAGGCATCGACCGACCGAAATAAAAATTGTTAGACCGAGGAAATCCCTAAATTTTCATTGGGGTGTGTTTGTCATACCTATAAAAGCTAGTTTCTAATGCTTCTGTAATCGTTTTATTTTATGTCAACGTAATAATGGGATATAAATAAAAACTTAATGAAATAAAAATCTTATATTTCGCTCGACAAATTGACAAATAATTTGTTAGTAATTATAGAGAACTTAAAATAAAGACTATTTATTTTGCATAATGTCCTGAAAATATTTTTGATCACTCTCCGCACGAAACAACCCACGTTGGAGAGATTATTTATCACTTATGTATAGTTTGTAGGTTTTCCTAGAAGCACCTAGAAAAGTAGCAAATCCATCCGTCTTAATACTCTGCAAAAATCCCGATGATGGGATGTTTCCACTTCTATAAACTTCTTGTTAGACGATGTTATTGCCTAGTGCATCAACACTGTAGAAACGGAGCAGTCCCTATATCATCCTAAAAATATTAGCGTCTCTATTTGTCGTTTAGTGAATAGGTTCCCGGATACTTATGCAGTAAGCAGTGTGCAGGATATTAATTAGTTAAGTATGCGGCGTCAGTATTTACAATAGTCTGTTATAGGCTATATATTCGTCGATCCAGTATCACTACATAGTATAAAACAAAGTCGTTTCCCGCTGTCTGCCTGTTAGTCCCTAAGTATGCTAAGATCTTTAAAACTACGAAACGGATTTTGATGATTTGAGATTATTACTTACAAATCATTTTGGTATTACGTTTGTATGGGATATTCATCCGTCACCGGAGCCTTAAAGTGTTTTGACCTCGCGTATCTCCGGAACTATAAGTTCTATTTAAACAATATTTTATTAGTTAAACATAGAAAACCGTGCAAATGACTTTGAAGTCGGTTTATTTTTTTCTATTCCTTCTTGTGTCAGGCATTCGTCATTTTCAATAAAAGAATAAAGAACACCTTTAGACTTATAAACCGTAAAAACCGTCGATACATTACTATCAAATATAAATAAATAATGTATTTAATTTTGTAGTGTACATTTCAGGTTTAAAATAATACTGAATATATAGGAATATCTAAACGAATTAAAGAAATTAAAATTTTGTCTGCCCAGCAGGGCCTATAGTGAAAGGCTACTAATGCTTGTTATACATATGTAAAAACCTTCCTTTTGATTCACTTCTGTCTATTAAAAAAACCGTCATCAAAATCGAAATCAGGTGCGTACTTTGAAAGATCTAAGCGTATTACATAGGGACATTATAGACAGCGGGAAGCGACTTTGTTATATACTATGTAGTGATAACCTTTGTAAACCTATAGAATGAAATAAATATTTGGCGCTATATTTATTTCTAAAAGAAAATCATTCTAAGTCCGATTTTGGACAGCCCTTCATCACGACCAGCTAGCCAGATTGATTCGCCTATTTCATCTTTATAATTTAACCTTACGGTGGAGTTTAGATTGTCGACATCGACGATGTTATTGACTAGGATCATTTGAGTCTTCCTTAAGGGTATTTAAGTTGAATTTGCAGTGACAGGGAGTCTCTGAAACGCCGGTGATCAAATTCCCGTCGTCGTGAGATGATGGGACCAAATCAGCTTAGACTTTTGAGAGTAAAAAAAAGAAAGTTGGCGGTAGGGTTGCAGAACGCTAAAAGTACTATTACCATTTTTTCAGGACCTTTCAGAAATATTGTTTTTATGGGATGTTACTGAAAGTATTAAACAAACAGTGTTTGGCTGTCGGTTTGAATGGGCTTCACATACGGTTTTCTTAAAAATATACGACTACACAGAGCATAATATACTAACTATATAATGTACAATGGCCTACGTAGACAACCATACAAAAACGTTTATATTATATATAGAAATAAACACAATACATAAATCAGGCATCAGCCTCCGCAACTCTTTGTCTTAATACATAAACCATTACTTTAAACACTAGGTTTGGACAGGAATTCGTGCGAAAATAAATAAAAACTAAAACATAACAGGCCGGGTGAACACATAGCGCGTACGTAGGGACCACAGAATAGTACATTCGCACCCTCCCACATAGGAAGAGGGCCGGTACAGACAGCAGAAAAATAATGTCCCCGTCTCCCCTATTTTTAATGATTTTTTAAAGAGACTCACAACGAGATCGTTCTCTCAAAGTAGTTTTTTGTACATCCTCGCTTGTTGCTTTTTGTAACTCGCTATCGCTGAGTTTAATGGTAACTACACTCGAGAGCAATGAATCCGGGTCACTCAAAGAATCCAAAAAATCTCGGAAAGTAAGAATGCTAGGTTAATGCAATAAATTGTATTTAATAGACAATTTAATACTCCTTAAATGAAAGTTAAAAAAATATGAGTCACCATACATTTTATTTACACAAAATTACATAAAGAAAAAAAACTGCTGATCTCTCCTTAAAACAAAAATAGGAAACATGAAATTTTTGAACTTTATGACGATTTTCTTGAATTTCAATACTTCGTATTACCTGCTCGTGCTTCCATTACTGCGTTTACGCGGTTTGGCATGCTGTACACCAAGTTCCTTATACGATTTTGGGGAATATTCTCCCATTCCTCTGTGAGAGCAATTTTGAGCTCAGGAAGCGTGATTGGGGGAGGGTTTCGTTGTTTTACGCATCTCCCTAGCTCGTCCCAAGCATGCTCGATCGGGTTGATATCCGGGCTGCGCGCTGGCATACAAGTAATGTTCATCTCTTGAAGGTAGTCATTCACAATCCTACCTGTATGAGGTCGGGCATTGTCATGCATAAATATAGCATCCTCACCCAAATTGACCATAAATGGACCAACGTGTTCGTTGAGGATTTCTTCCACATATCTTACGCTAGTTAAAGAGCCGTTTTCTATGATCACCAGCTCTGTGCGACTTTCAGAGGAAATTCCGGCCCACACAAGTACAGACCCACCACCGTAGGCTACTTTTTCTTCGATGCATGCTTGCTTGAATCTTTCCCCTGGTCTTCTATACACTCTGTGTCTTCCATCGTGCTTGTAGAGCATAAATTTTGATTCGTCGGAGAACAATTTATTGCATTAACCTAGCATTCTTACTTTCCGAGATTTTTTGGATTCTTTGAGTGACCCGGATTCATTGCTCTCGAGTGTATTTGTCCCGTGAACATTAGACAACATGTAAATATCGCTGTGGCGTATTATCAGCCCATTCTACAACATTAAAAATTACATGTAAATTTGGCTTCCAATTTTACACCTTGACAAATATCAATTAAGAGGGAAAACGGGAATCTTCTTTAAGAGGCTAGAATCGCCCCTAGTTTCGATGACGAAATTTTAAAAGATACCTTTGTAGGTATCTTTTGAATCCACTTGTGAATGGTATCAGTTTATACAATTCAAATTAGTGTCTCTAAAGTAACTTAGTAGATTTCATCGTTTTGGCTGTATAAGACCACAAAATCAAATGACCACTTATTTTCATTTGATACTTTTTGAAATATTTTGAAAAAAGTCTATACATAGGTGAAATGATTTTCAGAGGGAGCTAGGTACCACACCAATTAAATTTATTCATCAAATTAAATTTATCGGTTTGTACAGCTTCTTAGAAATTGTTTAGGTTTCATACTATATGAAAAAGAATGGAAAATTTTACCAGTACCTACGTGCTCTCTTAATTATCTTCGAAGCAAATAACTGGTACCCTTAATATTTGCACAGATAACATAATACTAGTGTGTGTATACAAATGTCGAACCCCAGGCGCGCAAGCCGCACTCGCAATTGACGGATCTTGTTTTCCCATGTTTTTTATGCATATTTTATTTATCACCACACCAGAGTTCTATTTTGTTTGTAATAGGTACTACTTTTAGTTTTTTTTTCAGTAATTAAATTAACTGATCTGTCCCCATAAAGTTAATGAACAAAGTGGATGAAGGAGATTAACATACAATTTTAAAAAGGCCTATCGTGTCGTCACGAACATATTGTTCTTGATGGTGAGCAGAACCTAAAAACGCAGTGTCTCTCTGTAAAGATACTATACCACCTACCAAAACTTAGGGGAAAATGAAACAAAAGGCACGCAATAAATCCCTGATAAGTCTTTAATATGTTAACAAATCGTCAAAGCATAAAAAGTTTTCGCCTACAAGTAAATAATGACATACTCCTACGATAAACGCTAGCATGATGGATTTTGTACAATCCCTTACTTCGCATTCATGTATTCATGAACCATACATGCATATTGTATGCTGCCTTAAGTACTGATCGTAGAATTTCTTATATAAAAACACCACACCACGTCTTTTTCCTACTTACTTCGTGAAGAAGTTAATAACCAGGAATAACATAAAAGCTACTTTTATTCCGCAAAATGCGTGCGAGGAGCAAGCAAGCGAAATATGTTCTAAAATTTCAAATGAAGTAACGTTTATTGCATGCATACATGCACACGTGTAATTATATCTATGTGAATCAATGTTTTGTTATAAGAATTAAATAAAAATTGTATGTATTGAGTTCACAATAAAGAAATAATAAAACTGAGATTCAAACTAACGTTACATAAAAAGAACTTAAAAATAACGCTGTGAAGAGGTTTCACCGACGGAGGTGCGGCGGCGGATATGAGCACACCAATGTAACACAGCGGCAAAAATAACAATATTAATATAGGTATAATATTGTGTATATTTTTGTTATTATATATATACAAGAGCTCTACCTACCAAAGTTATTTTAGTAACTCTTAATGTCGGCGTGAGGAACTGACTTTAACCGAGTTAAAAAAATACCTATGAGCATCTGGTCATAGCGACTCGGGACCCGATAGCTGATGATTATCTGGTGCCCCAGATACTATGCTGATGAACTGCCGTGCATCAGCATAGTCATACAGCGGAGAAAGGCAGTCCAAATCTTGGCTTCCGATTGGTTTTCAATAGATAATTATGTACCAGTTGAGCTTTGAGCTACTACCTGTAATTTATTAGCAACAGTCTGCAGTTAGCTTAATTGTTTCGATAGTAAATTTAATATTTGTTTCTATGATTGGAATTTTCTTTCCAAATTTCATTGCTATAATAACGTATACGTCCGTAGTTATTTGTCAAAGGTTAGTAATATTGAAAGTATGGTTACTAGTATTATTTTATCTGTGGAATGGTTAAACAATCATCAAATCGTCAGTTCTGCACGATGGGTTCATGTTTTATTCATTTTTATTATTATTACATCAGCCTATATATTCCACTGCTGGACATAGGCCTCCCCTAATGAGCGCCATATGTGTTTTATATTTATAATAATTTAAAAAGTTAATCGCTTATAACTCGGTCATTTATCCGGAATCGAGGGTTCTTAGGGATCTATGTTACACAGGTACCATAATTTCACCTGTCTTGAGGTAAAAAAAAATGTTTTCTTCATACTTAGGAAAAGACTGAGATTGGTGTATAACTAAGGTAGAGAGGTTAGGTCAAACTAGTCTAATTTTAGTTTTACAGGACTAAAAATGTTGCCGTCCCTTCCATTAAAGGTATAGTAAGTGATGTTGAACTAATAATAATAAAAATAATCATTTCAGTTCAATTTACTTTTGTTGACATCTGAAAACTTATAGTCTTTCTAAATCTCTAATCAAAAAGTCTTCTTATTCTAAAAATGGCAGAAAACTCCACTGTGAAGCTACGTGGAAACGAAATATATGATAAATCGCTTCAAAATAAGTAGGCCTTTTAGCGAATCTTAGTGGGTACAAACATTCATCCTTCCAAGTCTACACAAGACCTGAAACCATTACTCCAGATATTTATAATTACTTAGGTACTGATATAAGTATCCTCAAAGATCCATGGTGAGTGCAAACATTGTTTGATTTCACAGACCGCAGCGACTTATGATGTTTATTAAAGCGTCTAAAATACATACTTTAAGATTTACATCTGTCATCTAGTTGTTTAATGATTTCATGACAAAACAACATAAATATTTTATGTAAGAGTATGATATTAAAAGAATAAGTGAAATAATACGAAGAAATATATTCGTTTAACAAAATTGATATTATTAGAGTTGATTCCCTCGGGGTCCAATGCTACTATCTTTCGGCTTAGTACACCACACATGTTACGTGGTTAACTATATACCTACAGCCTATGGAGTAATAATGAACAGGTTACACAAAGGTACCTACGCCCAATGTAATTAATGAGATCAATATATGTGTGATTTTTTCCTCCCAATGAGTTCTTCAAAAATCGAACTTCACCACAATTTTTTGCCGAAAATATGTGAAGTAGAGCATTCTACTCGTGTCGCCTTGCTCGTCACGTCTTCGTCTTGGCCTAAATGCATCTCGCACTCAGGATTCTGGTAACTCCGATCTTTTAAGAATCCTGAGTTGCGTTCGAGATTCACTGTCGCTCGTGACATAAGACACTACTTTATACCTTAGGTGCATAAACTACTATTAGGCCCTCAAAAGAAATTTGAATTCAATGTACTTAAACATCACAGCCAGTAAGCGTGTCATTAACGCGGTACATAAGCAGTACCTACCGCATATAAAGCAAACCAGATTAAAAGCATCTCACTGCTTTTCGAGTACTAAAACCCAACATAAGGTAGGGACAGGGGGGCACCACCCTAACTTCCATCCCTTTCTTTCTTTCGTTTTCTTATATTTCTATCTCGCCCGCTCTTGGATTAAAAAGAAATTATTTATGGCAAGGTGTACTCGTATATCATTAACTTAAATAATTATATGGGCGAGGTAGGTGTTTGAATTACGGCGGGGAAACGCGTTTGGTTGCGTTTCGATTCGGAATTTATGTGTTTTCTGAGAAGATTGATTGATTTAAAGACTGAACACAAAGTTATAGCCATTTTATATAGGCTACCAACGATCTGATTCAATAATATTTAATTTGGATATTAAATTTGATTTTAATTTGTGTTTAATTTTTTTTATATAATATTTGTAATTTTGATTTATATCGAATATGGACACTTAATATTTATATATGTTTCGGTATTTTAATTATGTCTGAAATAAACGGACAAGGACACCTGTCGACTACCCAAACGCTGCTTACCATAGAAATGTCATCATTTACAATAAACGCTATCTATCTATCTATCTGCCGTCGAAAGGTATCGACGGCAGACGACGACATATAGTGACGCTTGCAGTTGTTTGAAGCTTCAATGTTAACTATGTCAACAACTGGCGTCGTTGTGTGCAGTTGCCTCTGCAATTAACATCGTGCCGTGCCGCGCGAGTATATGAGCAGTAACGTGATTTTTCGCGTTTTCGTTTTCGTTGCGGGTAGGTGGAGTGGATAGTTTCATGATTACAGTTCTGCATAATGGAGAGCGGAGTGAAGTGCCTGCTATAATCAGTGGGGAATATTTCCTGAGCCCAACGACGCACTGTGAGTATGAAAATGAAAATGTTGTGTCTGTTTACACTATGTAATCTTTCAGATATCAATAAAATAAAATAGAAGAGAAAAGTATTTATTTATAATAATAATAATATAACAAAATTTCCAAAAATTTTACACACATAGAGACAAACACGTGTTAGTGTTTTCGGAGCTTATTCAATTGAAACAAACAAAGAATCGAATCGTTCCTCTTTGTAGTATTAGTACCTATATACAATGATACAATCAGGTAAAAAACCAAGACACTCTTATGTATAGGATTATATAGGATTTATACTTACATGCATCTATATAGTCGTTACAAAAAGGCCCTAAGTCAGCATAAAATATTTAGATTTCGGCGGGACTTGAACAGTAAGGGAGTGCGCTGATCTTTACACCACGAAATCAAGTACCCGACTAGTCGAAAATCTTTGGGACTCTCTTCGGTCTATAGTGCCGTTAGCTCTACCTATAGGAGAAACATTGAAGTTTATCCGTACCTATACCTACTGAGGGAGAGTTGCGAGTTAAAGTTCCCGCCAAAAACTGTAAATTCGGGTTCAAGTCCCGCCGTAATCGAAAAGTTTTAGAATATTATTTTATTTATACTGGTCAAGCTCAACCCAGACCTATTCAGCGCTGGTCTTTTGTTCGGCCCATATAGGTGACGTCACGACCAGGCCTACGCTATATAAGATACAAATTTACTACCTAAACTAACTAAGATGGGATCTAATGGAGTCTACAAACAATTTAGAGAAACAAAATGCAATGCGCAAAAGTTAAAAACAACTTCCATTATACCGACCTTTTAGTATTTTAAATTAACGCGACTAGGTTGTAGGTAGCTTAGTAGGATTTGATAAGTATTTGTTTCCTTTTTAAAGTTCTTTATTTATCGTAAAAAATAAAAAAAATATCGAAAAAAGTTATACAACATAGAAGCTAACCACGTTACGGAGAGTTAGTGTCTTATTGTATATTTCAAAAATAACTTAACAGGATTTTGACGTTTTACTAACAAAGAAAACTACAGTACTTGATAAATCTACAGTTAGCTCTAAATAATTGATAAAATATTTTTTACTTACCATACATTTACACAAAATTACAGCCCCATCAATTTAGTAGTTTTGCTGTGAAGAAGTCCATCCATCCTTTTACATTTATCATAGAGTGATTTTTATTAAGTAGTTACTTGATCGGCGGGCGGACGTGGCGGGTTCGATTCCCGCCTCGGGACTAATGCTTGTACGATCTGCAGTTATTTTTTCAGGGTTTTCTGGTTCATTTTATCCATAATAGTTAAAACTTACATCTAGGTATGTGATGTATTTTACGGATACCTGTAGATCTACATTTATGCACTATTTCAACCCGATAATTATGTACAGTTATAAAGAAAACTACTAAACATAATAAAATATATCAGTCATCTAGTACCCACAACATAAGCTCTGCTTAGCTTGGGGCTAGATGATGCTGTGTGGATTGTCCAGCATTTGATTAAATGCATGAAGAATGCATTGAAGAATTACAGGTTTAGGTACCTTCTTCGAGAGATTTCTCGAAGAAGGTACCTAAACCTGTAATTCTCAGACAAAATAATGTATCTAGGTAAGCAGGTAAGTACACTGCATACAGTGTATATTCTGTTACATACCGGATTACCTTCGCCACAGAAAAAAAAAATCTTTAGGAGCTTCGTGTCTAAACACAAGTTAGCAAACTTAGAGCGAGGTGTCATTATGTTTTACCCTGTAAGGTATAAGTACAGAAGTAGTTTAATACGAAACCAATGAGAACACCATTAAATAAAATACATACTAAGTCCTTGTAAACCCATCTTTGTAAATAAATATTTTTATTGTTCTAAAAATATTATTCGTCACTTTTTTATAATTTTTAACTTAGGTAATTATGTTACCTAGTGTTTTTGTCTTAACATTGTAAATAGATTTTTGGGAAATTCTTTATTTCAGTACTCATTTTCAAAAAAGCTGTATAACATCATTTTAAGAAGACTTCGAGAGGTTCATATTCATCGTTTGCTGCGAAACCAAGATCAACAAAACTAAGTTCATCTTGATCGAGTTCATATCTCGATTTCCTATTGTGTGACATGACATGACAGCTTAAGCCCGATATAGCGCTTAAACTCGATCAACATAGTCGGTAAAATGCGGTGAAGTCATTTATAGCGCTACACTGAGTTTATCTTATACTAGAGGTCCACCCCAGCTTCGCATGGGCATTTAACAGACATTGAATTATTCATGGGGATTCCTAACTTTATTGGAAATATTTTATGCCTATGTTCATCAGGGAAAATTTAGGATTCTAATGGTGAAAGTATTATTCAAATTTTTTCAGTAGTTTCGGAGCCTATTTATTTATTTATGTAACACACAAATCACATTACAATGTAATTTAAATAATTATTGAAACAAAAGTGGTTATAATCTACATTAAATTCAAACAAACAAACAATCAATCTTTAGTATTTATAATATAGATTAAACGCGCTCGATTGCAATCGTGTAGTTGGACCACAGGCTAGCACACAAATAAGATTTGTATGAAAAGAGCTTGAATTTTCAAGCTTTTTTAATTATTGGGGAAATGCGGTTGTTTACATAAAGCAAGGATAAGTGGACCGCGATAATTAAAGTTCTTTTTAGTAAGCCCTAGGTCTCAGTCGTTAGCGAAAACCTCTTATGTGGCAGAAAAGCTATTGCATTATCCATGCTTATGTACCTACTTATTCACAGTTTGTCGTTAGGTACACTGTTTAAATATAATAATAATGATTTTTATTCTTTTCATTTTCGAATTGACGACATCTGTGGCGCGGTGGGCGAAGGACGCAGGAGGTTGCGGGTTCGATTCCCGCCTCGGGACAAATGTTTGTACGATCTGCAGATATTTGTTCAGGGTGTTCTGGTCGCTTTCTATGTATGATAAAAATCTATCTATGTATTATAAATCTATCTGTGTATTATATTGTATTAAATATTTCAGTCATCTAGCACCCATAACACAAGCTTTGCTTAGCTTGGGGCTAGACGATACTGTGTGATTGATTATCCAGCATTATTTATTTATTTTACATAAATAATGCTGGATAATAGTAACAACACCTAGCAGACATCATCTTCGGGTGTCATATTGTGCAAATGAGGATGACACCCGCTATGTGTGGCTGCCTTTAAAATTTTTTGTCATGAAGGGCCTCTGTGCTGTTGGCTATGGCCCCACGCATGCCTTCCAATCGATCAGGTCACATAATGGCCCCAGATCATAAAAATCAGATAAAATAATAACAATGTTGGAAAATACACAGCGTCATCTAATTATTAGTACTATTTCAACGGGTATTTATCGCGTTTTTTTTTTTGTAAAAAAAATTATTAATAATTATGTGTTCAGATCAGCGTCATCTAACACCCAAGGAAGTAGAGCCTCTGTTATAGGCACTATATAACTGATATACTTAATATATTATATATTTTTTGTAATACATAGAAAAGTCTGCCCTGCTAAAATATCTGCAGATCGTACAAACATTTGTGCTGTTGCTGTGTGGATTGTACAGCACTAGGTAATATTCTCCATATTAACAAAGAATATTTCTCAGCTTTATGAATTCATTAAAAAGCTATGCAAAAAGTAAGCTATTGAATCTTCTTTTTTTCGCTATTTTTGCAGTAAATATCTATTGGAATAAATTCAAAGTTGAAAAATAAAACAAATATTTTAGTTCAGTTTTTGTAGGTGTTCCAACATCTTTGGGCATATAATCGACATACTTACATTCATTTATTTTTTATAAACAAAATTACTAAGTGACGTTTTTTTTGCTTTTAATGCATAAAAAAACTCAAATAGCCACTTTTCAGAAAAATTGTTAAAACTTTGGTCATTTTTTAATGCAGAACATATTTTTTTTTTAAAACGGGCTCGTTACATCCTTACATGACATTTCGTGACTCCTTACATGACATTTCGAAACTAACGATTTCTGATTTCCCCTTGGTAACTAAAAAAAACTCACCTTGTATATTTTATTTATCATGTGGCAGGGATCAAACCAGCAATCACCAGCGTGGCAGGCAGACCTAAGCCGTGCTAAAATTCACACCTTGCTGCAAGCGCTTCTTTCTGCGTAGGTACTAACGGAATATTGGCTGTGTTCGTGTAACACGAAGACCTTACGTTACACCCCGTAACCGTATCCGTAAACATCTCTCATGTGTTTCAAGCGACAAGCCTGCTAATTATTTTGTAAAAGAATCACGTACTTACTATTCGGAAGGCATTTAGTTTAGCATCGTTGTTTGTGTTACAAACTGTTCGTGTACCTACATAAAGAAACATATCATTGAGTAAAACTAGAACTTAAAATCATTATTCTTACTAGGTTAGAATAATATAACTTTATGAATAGAAATATTGTACCTACTTGATAACATCTTATAGGTTATCTGTATCATCGTAGGCCAGACTTTAGGGGTAAATTGAATAGCTTTTGTTTTAATGTTATTATGTAGTTATAATGTATTTAATAGTCATAAAAAGGTATTAGGGTGGGCTGGTGCGGCGGTAGATTTGGCCACAGACAGTGCCTACGCATTTGCTTCCCTTTTAGTCGAGACCCTAGATTGCTCTAGAGTCTAGGGCACTCTAGGATAGCATTGTTATTATATATTTTTATGACGTATTTTGCACACATGGGTACTATTCGTAATAGGCACAATTTCGATATTATACACGGACCGCTGGCGTTTTTGCCTGTAGCGTGTGGCCCGTGTGCGCCACTCTAAATCTTTGCAGAGTACAGAATGTCCGTAACTGTTATCACCATTGCGTCTGTAATTAACTCTAACTACCGAACGGATTTGCGGTTTTTAGGGTTTTGACATCGGTTTCAAAACCCTCATGGGATCGCTTTTTTCTGTTTTGTGTTTTGAATCCTTAATATCTCAGAAACATTTAAACCGAAATTTTGAAACAAATTTTGAAATCGAAATTTTAAATGGGTCCTACAGAGTCGAAAGTGGTATCAAGTAAAAGGTATTGGTTTGTAGATTCCAAAACAGATTTTTTTATTAAACTTCGATAGGCTTTATACTTTTCGAAATATTTCGAAAAAGGTTGAATAATTGACCATTCCCCATATCTCCGAACATTGCAGAGTGTTCGATGTAAAATAGATCTATATTTTACAGGAAACATATAGAGAAGTCTGTAAAAATTCTACTTTTTGAAATATGGTCAAAAAACAAAATGTTCATACAATGGGGGCTACCTAATTAATTGAGAGCAATATCAAATCAAAGGTATGGATTTGGACAATTCAAAACAGGTTTTGAAAATCGTCTTAGTTTCATACTTAGTGAAATACGTTGAAAAAAAACGAAAAAAAACGAAAGAGTACGGTTTTTATTTTTCACCGGACAAGACGAGAAGAGTTCAGGAGAGAAGAGGCTCCAAAACTACTGGACCGATTTGAAAAAAGCTTTAATCACTATCAGAATCCTCCATCTTGCCTGATGAACATCAACTGTCGAGTACCTATTTTCAAAATAGTTAGGGATCCTTGTGAAAACTTCAATAATGTAACACAACGTGTTAACATGGTGTAAATATTTTTTTTATTAAATTATCGTGCGAAGAGGGCTACCGCTAGTAAATAATAAATTACGAATAGCATCTTATATAAAATGTCTACAAGCACAAATTCACCACCTCATCTAACTACTAGGTATCTTTCTAACATGCGACTATTTTGTACTACGTAGGTATCAGAGTTTTTAAAGTTTAAACGGTCGGACAAAAACTAGGTTTTGCCAAAAAAGCGAACAGTGGCTGCAATTAGTCATCGCCAATTATGCCTTAATTATTTAAGTACTATGACATGTCTCTATTTTAGACGTATTTAAATTTGAAAATAATGTTCGACGTCTTGGAAAAGCTCTGTAAGTCAAATTGAATAAATAAATACAAGCCCTTTCCTAGCCTAAATAAACATATTAGGCACTTTATTTGCATAAAAACTGCTTTTAATGATAAATTTATGTACCTGTCAAATTAGCCAAAAGATTTGATATTAAAAATTAACTTTTTTGTAGCAACGTGTTTAAGTAACGTCAAAAAAGTTTTTGCCACACTATGTCATGGGCACAAAATGTCCTAGCCTTTAATCGTACTCATTCATTAAAATTTAATTGTTTCCTGAAAATCTAAACGAAATTTATTTACTTTTGAATAGAACTTAAATGGAGTTCGTTAGGCGCAAAAATCCCGTCGGCGGAACCCAAATTATGCAATTTCATTTCAATTTGCGGCGTCTCAAGCGAGGGGGCGCTGCGGCTGCATACACGGGAACCACACGCTTTTTTACCACCCCCTGCTTCACTAACCACGCAAAAACCTACCCTAACCCTTCCACGTAAAACCTAAAAAGGCTATAAAGCGACCTGATTAAATTATTTCTCCATTATTTGATTCGCCACCTCTTTCAAAATGGCGGAAAAAATCACAGCGCGGGATAACCAGTGAGCGAGAACAATATACGGGTTTGCATCTTGCAGTGCTAATTTAAGATTTTAATTCCATTGTGATGCGTACCTATTATGTACTTGCTTGTATGCATGCGGGCCACCTCGGTAATCATTATCGTTTTATCTGGCTATTTGTTACGAAGTAAAGTAGGTTAGGTTAGGTACTTAGTACATAAGTAGGTAGGTAATAGATAATGAAGACTTCTTTTTCTTTTGATTCTGCATTTAGAAATAATGAAGATAGATAGACATCGTTTATTAGACGAACTATACAAAAGACGCGAATCTGGTTTGATAGAATAGGGTATAAGGTTGGGAGTACCTACCTAATACCTTATTTCTTAATGTATTAAACCGTATAAACCAGATGCATTTTACATTGTCTCAATTATATTCAAGTCGAATTAACAAACAACAAAAAAAATATTTAATCGATGATCAATAAAAAGTACCTACCATAGAATGCGTATATATTTAACTTATTTCCAACGCATGGAGTTTTCAAATATGCCTAAGTTCATCACGGAAAATTTAGGATTCTAAATATAAAAGAAATTTTCAAATCAGTCAAATTGAAACAATCAAATCTTTCCTCATCATAATATTTTATAATCTATTTAGTTATTTTATGAACTAAAACCGACTTCCGACTGATTTTTAAGCTATCTTAACAATATATTGTAAGTAGATGATTTTCATATGGTACAGTACCCGATTCAGCCCGATTCAAATTACCTACCTTATGAGATCAATTAAAAACATAAATCAAATGTCACTAAACGTAAACCAAAAATTGCAAAAATCGGTCTACGCACCAGAACGAAACCGAAACTAATGTGACAGCTTGAAAAACTAAAATTATATTTTTATTTCTATTGATATTTTTATTCTCCCCGAATAGGTTCTTATTTTCTTCGCCAAAAATCTATTAGATAGGTTTTTTATTACCATCATCATTGACCTAATTGGCTTCTTACATTAAATGGTAAGGTGTAAGTAGGTAGCTAGTCAATGCAAAATCATAAGAATGTAAGTACCTACCTACCTAAAAGCACACAAGTCAGCCAAAAATACTTTAAACGCACTCATAATCGTGCTTTTAGTGTGTCAAATAGTTTAGTTTAGTTTTGCCGATATCTGGATTGACACATTTGGTGTATTTTTAACATCGAGTCAAGATTTAATAAGTTGTCACAAAAACTGAACTAACCTCCGAAACGCAACTTAGAATTAAGCATGTCTCAAGTTTCAATTCTATGACAATATTTAATTAAATTTGTCACTAGCTCATACTTGATTTCGTACTATAGTATTTAGCAATATGTGTGTAGCTTGCGATGCCGAAGAGCGCGTTACTAGCAAAGAGTTCTTGTACATAACGTCATTGGCAGTCACCGTGTTGACGAATTGCCGTGTGGTGCCGGGGGGCGGGCAGCAGCGCCCTCTGCAGAACAACTCCACCGAACTGCGATCCCCAACCCGCATGCCCAGCGTGGGGATTATGGGCATTAACCCCCAAATGATAATGCCATCTATGGCGCTCATTAGGGGTGGCCTATGTCCAGCAGTGGACTATTATAGGCTGGTGATGTTGATGATGATGTGTGTAGCTTGACAGTGAAAATTTCTCAAAACTTAGAATCATAAACTTTTTTCCATAAAGGAACTAAATGTAAATACCTACACTAGTAAAATTTCAAATGCATAAAATTAAACACTGACATGGAAATAAACAGCTAATCCCCATTAGCTGTTGTTTCGGGTGTAAAGAATCGACAAAGAAATCTTTAGCCTGTTAGTTGTTACTTTTCGAGTTGGAGCAAAACCCGTCCTATTTTTTTTTCTATGTCTTCTGGTATTTTATGGTAGGTAAGCCTTTTTTGCATTAGAAGCTTTGATGGCTTTAGTGGCCAATTAGGTTAATAAGTAATAATGAAAATGATTATTAACCTAATAATGATACCTACCTATAGACCAAGTACTTTTCTCGAAGAATAGCAGAATAACCACAAAAATCGTCGGATCTAGTAATAATAACACAATAGCTGTAAATAGACCAGGTAACCCGAAACATCAAAAAACACGCATTGTCTCAATAAAAGTCATGACAGAAGCATACAAAACAAACTCACCGAATAGTCTTGTTTGTCTTGAAGACAAGGCGTTGCGGCAGTAATTGATCCGGAAAGGGGGAAACGGTGGGAGGGGGGGATTGTTTTGATAGAGAGACAATATCACCGGATCCTGGAATGAAACGAATAAGGTATGCGCGTGTCGGATTAGCATACAAATGGTTCCGTATCAATAGCTATTTTGATAGATTTTATGTTCAATTCAAAGATTAGGTAATCCAATCGGTAGGTATCCATTTTATTATGTAACAATAACGACCTACCCGACTATCTACCTAGTTTGATACAAATTTACTACAAAAATACAGGGTGTAGCTACCTACCAAATAGTCAGGACCAAACTTTCCTGGATGGTTATTATGATGCGATTTTAGAACACAGGAAAAGTAAATTAACGATCCTCTAATTATTACAAAAATAAGTTAAAAATAAACCCTTCTACTTTGGATTATAATAGAAGACTTTGAAATCGACCGTCGTAATACAAACAAGAACTGAAAAGTGAAGAGGTGTTTTTCGCGCCTAATGACGTAATGCGAGACCATAAAGCACTCTTTTGTTTTGTTTCCTTTCCTTTGCGCGGACGGCGGCGGCGGCGGCAGTTGGAAGCGTATTCTACCAGTTATTGGGTTACCTTATAAATTATAATCATTGTCGCCTAACGATGGCTCAATCAATACCACCGACTGATTGTGAAATCAATACGCCTTCATTCGGCGAAAAATTATTGAGTCTTATTTCCGTTCGCGATTGGGGCCTTTCTTTGAAATTCGTCGAAATCGATACCTTTCAAGCAGAAAGGTATCGATTTCGCGACAAACTTTAATCGGTTTCTATTTAAAAAAGAACTGGCCTAAAATATAACAAAGGCTAGGTACCTATTAGAAGTTAGAGTAGCAATTACGCATTCGATTTGTTCTATGTACCTAGGTACCTAGGAAATATCCTAGGTATGTAGGTAGCTACATACTTACAAGCTCCTTCAATTCAATTCACTCTATTACAAGCAAAAAATAACATTAGGTACAGTTTTTCTTAATCTATTTATTTATTTTTGGGTTCCATTCGATTCCCAAGTAGCACAAACCTGCATTATAAGATATCACACAAGGTCCACGTCGGTAACTTCAGCGTTTAAGAAGAGTTATTAGAGTACACTCGAGCTGCAATAGCTCACAATTACGCATTCGGCTGTATATAAGCACTATATGGCGTCACGGAGACAACACTGTAATGTTGCGAGTGTTAATATAGTGTTACAGTTCAGTGTTATACAGCTTTTAGGAATCAATAATACTATCAGCTGCATTATAGCACTTTAATGGACCAATACAAGCCTTCTATTCAGCTATATTCTGAATAGAAGGCCACATGTGGCCCTTAAAACGCTTGCATTTTAAGAAAGAACATGTGAACTACTATAATGCTTGCAGTTATACTGTGACTCCAATTAACAACAATATAATTCGTCTTGCTGCACAAAGTGGAACTTTAATTATGTTAATCAGCTTGTTACATGCAATCGTATAATAGCACTATAACAGCCCACATGATCACTATGGGTGAATTCTTATGATGCTAAAATATAGCAAACTGCTTAATAACAAATCACAAGTGACCCAAGATCCCGGTTAGAGCTGAATACTTGTACTTGCGTAGGCAATTAATCTACTAATGCAGTTAAATGAGTTCATGAAGACTGTGACAATACCGGACTCATCTCTACAATACACTGGATGGCGTCCAAACCGTCCATCCAACAATAGTTAGTTTTTAATTGATTTTTTGATAAGTTTTACATCAAAATAAGGCGCACGTATAGTTTTTAGAAATCTACGGCGTTTTACACCAATTTTTTCTGTCTTCTACGATAAATACCATAACATTGGAAAATTCTAACCTCTAATTTTCCCGACAATGACACCGAGACCCACGCCTGCTGTCTGCAGTAAGTGCAACAAATGCATAAAGACAAGAGAATCGGTAAAATGCATAATGTGTTCTCGTATCTACGACCTCCAGTGTGCGAACATCACTGCAGCGCGATTCTACAACACCGATATGGAGCGCGAAAACACTTGGAAATGCCCGGACGGATGCCCAGAAAAGAAGCAGAAAGCCAGCAAGTCTAAAGCATCCAAGCAATCTTCTGAAATTGAATCTTCTGTGCAAAACGTAACCTCACCAGTTTTTACATCCACAAATGTACCAAAACTCCCTACCGTGACCAAATCAAGCGAGCGTGAGAGCGCCAACGACACTTACGAAATTACAACATCTAATGAGAAAAGCAATGAACATCTAACAGAGGGAAGGTTCCTACAAATGCTGAAACAAGAACTTTCACCTCTGAAGGTACAGAATACCTCTATGACTACTCATCTAAAACATATTGATGACAAATTTAATGCCTTCCAAGACGCTTTAGCATTTATTAACATCCAGTTTGAAGAACTGAAGGCAACAGTGAATGAAAAGAACAATATAATTGCATCGCTTGAAAATAAGAATGCCTCATTGGAATCATCAGTTAAGGACTTGTCACACAGATTGACTATTGTAGAACAGAACATGAGAGAAAGCAACATTGAAATTAATGGCCTACCAGAGCACCGCACAGAAGACCTCTGCAAGACTATACTACAAATGGCAAAATCAGTTAAATGTGACATTACAGATCATGATGTTCTTCACGTAACTCGAGTGGCAAAGATTAACAAAGATAGCAAAGCCCCAAGGTCAGTGATTGTAAAACTGAGAAGCCCAAGGATCCGTGACACTTTTCTAGCAGCAGTCTCCCAGTTCAACAAGTCAAATACTAAAGACAAACTGAACTCCGAACATGTACATATTAGTGGACCTCGTGTACCTATCTTTGTAGCTGAGCATCTAACACCATTGAACAAGTCGTTGCATGCAGCAGCCCGCTGGAAGGCAAAGGATTTGGGCTACAAATTCGTATGGGTACGCAACGGGAAAGTCTTCATGAGGAAAGATGAAACCAGCCAACCTGTATATGTGCGCAACTCGGAATATCTTAACCAGCTTAAGTAATTTATTAGTTTTTTCAGTTCTTAATTTTTAAGCAACCATTATTATGGATAGAATTGAAATATTTTATCAAAACTCTCGAGGTCTAAGGACTAAAACAAACTCTTTTTATTCAAATATTATTAATAATAATTATGATGTTGTTGTTATCACTGAAACATGGCTTAACTCTAATATACTTTCTAGTGAATTGTTTGACTCCCGGTACACAGTTTATAGGAAAGATAGAATAATATCTAAAAACACCAAAAAGGATGGAGGGGGTGTACTCATAGCTGTATCAAACAATATTCAGTCATGCCGTGTTCTCAACTGGGAAACTTGCTTAGAAGATATTTGGGTCACTCTAGAATTTACAAAGGATAATTATTCCAAAAGATTAGCATTATGTGCAGTAGAGGTGTGTAGGTACTGTGAGTAATGTAGTACACGTTATATAGCACGACCGCGTACTGATTCAGTACACATTACCCGACAAAATTTAGCATGACACATGGCAGTAAACATGGCAGTGCGCCGATCGGGCGCGACCGGCCGGCCGGCCGCGTTCTGTTACTGTTCGGGTGGCCGTCGTTCACTATCGTAAAGGTTCGAGTACAAGCGACGAGCGTCGGCCGAACGGGATTTTGTCTCTGTCACACACACACACCGCGCCGTTTAGTAGAATTTACACAGTATTGCGTTCTAGATAAGGGTTAAGTTTCTTTAGCGCCGGTAAATGTTTGCGCCTACTCTACCTATAATAAAATATTGTTATATTAGTGTAGGTACGTACGACTAATGACTATTTTTTTTTTCTTTGTTTACGCGCGCGGTCAACGGTAGATATAATTAGGTTAAAACCAACATCGATTTAAGTGTATTTTGGTAGCATTTGGAAAATATTTATTTCTAGCCCAAATCTCTTATTTTCCCGAATGCTCCAACTCCAAAACAACCAATGAACCCAATTTAGTTTTTTCATAAGTAAATAGAAAATGGTTTACGATTTGCGCCAAGTTACTTTTACTAGATTTATTCCTTGAAGAAAGCAGAATAAATTTAAAAGTACAAATAAAATTGAATCTCGCACCAACCCGCGCGATCAACCTTATAGGTATATCTGAACAGAACATTCAGAAAATTTCAGTACCTTCACTTAAAATTAATAGCGGGCCATTCGCATTACTTACCATAGCGCGTCATATCAGGTCATTGTATACAGTACCTACTGCGTACTGATTATATCTGAACAGAACATTCAGAACCTACACTGCAAAGTAATAGCGGGCCATTCGCATTACTTAGCATAGCGCGTCATATCAGGTCATGTTTAGAGTACTGTGTACTGATAGCATGCCATATGACGCGGTACGAAATGTCATGCTATATGGCAGTACAGTACTGAGTACTGTTTTGCGCATGTCTAATGTGCAGCCTATCTTCCTCCACCTGTTAAATTGGAGACTCAATCTAGACTTTTAGAAAATATTTCTGATGTCTTGGACCATGTGGATAGTGTCATCATTATTGGTGATTTTAACCTAAGCTTTATTGAGTGGTTCAAAGCAGATGGTAGTAATACCCTATTACCCAGTAATTATAACTGTCAATTAGGTTACTCACTCATTGATTTCATGTCGGTTAACAGTATAGGTCAATTTAACTGTTTAAAAAACTCTGAAGGTAGAATACTTGATTTAGTCATGTCAAATATGGACCTAGATATAAGTTCGGCATGTCCCCTCAGCAAGCTTGATCCGTTGCATCCTACACTAATTATTAAAGTACCTACCTCTTAACATAAAACTAAATCTTAAATCAAAATCACGTGAAGATTACAATTACTTTAAGGCTAATTATGATAGTATAATTCCAGAACTAAAAAACACTGACTGGATGTCTAGTTTAGTACATAGTTGTTCATCTAATGTAAATGATATGGTATCCTCCTTCTATCAAACTTTATTCAAGATTATTGATAAGCATACTCCTAAACATAAGCTTAAATATTCTAAATATCCTGCTTGGTTTACCAAGAAGCTCATAAAACTTTTTGCTGAAAAAGATAAGTTAAGGGCCAAATTTAAAAAACATAAAAATCCTCGAGACCGACTCGAGTATGAGATTCTTAGAAAACGCTGTAATACCTACCACGACCAATGTTACAAAGATTACATAACTAAAGCTGAGGAAAATATAGCCAAACACCCAAAATTTTTATGGTCTTTTATAAAGACAAAGAGAAATAATCACTCTTCTATCCCTTCAGTCATGCACTCTTTAACTTCTACTGCTAAAACTGGGACTGATATATCTAACTTATTTGCAACCCATTTTTCTTCTGTTTATTCTTCTGAAATAAGCAATAATTGCAACTTATCTTCTTATAGTGTATCATTGATATCAAACTGTCTTGGTAAATTAAGTTTCTCGGAAACAGAAGTAAGTAATCAGTTGAAATCATTGGATGTTTCTAAGGGAGCTGGTCCGGATAGAATACACCCATTTTTTATCAAACGGTGCGTTAAAGAGCTTACCTATCCTGTCACACTTATCATAAATAAGTCACTTGATGAGGCAATTTTCCCGGATGAATGGAAAAAAGCTAGAGTGGTACCAGTATTTAAGAAAGGAGATCCAGATGTAGTTCAAAATTACCGCCCTATTTCAATTCTATCTTGTTTTTCTAAAGTATTTGAGGGATTAGTTACATCTGTCATCACCCGCCACACAAAATTGTCTATTGCAGATTCACAGCACGGCTTTAGAAATGGTCGCTCTATTGATACTAACTTAGTGACTTATATTTCTGATATTACTCTTAACCTCGATAAAGGCATTGAAACGGATGCTATATACACAGATTTTAGCAATGCGTTTGACAAAGTTAACCACTTCATTCTATTGGATAAACTCTGTGCTCAGGGAATTTTCGGCACTCTTCTTGATTGGTTCCGATCATATTTGTCTAATAGACCTCAAACTGTTGCTGTAAAGGGTTATGAATCACAGGTTTACTATGCGAAGTCGGGAGTGCCGCAAGGCTCCCACCTAGGTCCAATTCTATTTCAAATTTTTATAAATGATATAACAGAGTCCATCAAACACTGCAATTACTCCTTATATGCCGATGATTTAAAAATTTATAAGACTATTTACTCAATCAACGATATTCAATTAATTCAGGACGATTTAGATTCAATAGCTACATGGTGTAAACGTAACAAAATGATGCTTAACCCAAATAAATGTTTCCATATAAAATTCAGTCGAAAAAAGATTCCCCTTAACTCTTGCTATCACCTAAATAATACAGAAATTGCACAAGTTAAAGAAATAAGAGACCTGGGTGTTACTCTGGACAATAGAATGAGTTTTATTATGCATTATGACAAAACTGTTAAAAAAGCGGCTCAAATGTTGGGTTTCATTAAGCGGAACTCTAAAGAATTTAAAAAGTATTCAACTAAAGTTATACTGTTCAATGCCCTTGTTAGAAGTATCCTTGAGTTTGCTTGCATTTCCTGGAACCCCTTTTATTCCATACATTCGCAGAGACTTGAAAGTATCCAAAGATCCTTTACACGTCACCTTTCTTTCATTTCAACTGGTATTTCTCAAAGGACACCTTATCCATTAAGATTAAATTTCTTCAACATGGTATCCCTTTATAATCGCCGTAGGGTTCAACAACTAACATTCTTACATAAGGTAATTAACGGTCTAGTTGATTGTAAAGACATTCTGTCTAATATTAATCTTGCAGTACCAACCAGGTCCCCCAGGCATCCAATCACTTCCATCTTCAACACTCCTTTTTGCAACTCTAACATAGGCCTTCAGGCACCAGTAGTACAGCTCTGTAAACAATATAACTATATTGTCAAACAAGTTCCTGATATAGACATTTTCAGTGATAACCTCAATAAATTCAAATTCAAGGTGCTGGAACATTTCCAGCATGAAGCTACCGGTTCTTAGTTCACTATGTTTTTTTTTTTTCGTTGTTATTGAAATTTACCATATTTTATTCATGTTATACATATATATTTGATATTTAATGCCTTTAGTTTATATAGTATATAGTATTAGAATTTCATAGAATGATGTGTCCGCCTATTATTAGTGTATATATAAGAACCTTAAATAAGTGCCTAAATTTAAGAATGTGTCATATATACGCTGTTGGCGTTCCATAAATAAATAAATAAATAAATAAAAATAAAAGACTGTTTATTTCAGCGCCCCGTATAGGATTATATAGACTTGTGGTATTGAATATCGAAATGTAGAAATATAAACGTAGAACAGGAGGAATACGCCGAAAAATTACTGCAGAATACTTGAGAATTTTATAGCTGATTAATTTGTGCCCAAATCAGAGTTATATCAGCTGAAACAGCGCTGCTAACGCTCTTATTCAGCAGACTTGTACAGCTAAGGATTCTATTGTGGACAGTAATTCAGCTTTTATACAGCACTTTTGTGTTACTTGGGTTGTACCGGGTTTCTACCCGATTGTACCGACAAAATTTTCGAAGGGGTAAAAGATTTATGAAGATGGAGGACTTCCGATGCTCGATTTTTTTTTTCGTAAGTAGGTAAAATGAGTCAATTAATCTATAACTATACTAATATTATAAAGAGGAAAGATTTGATTGTTTGTATGTTTGTTTGTTTGTTTGAATTGAATAGGCTCCGAAACTACTGGACCGAGTTAAAAAATTCTTTCACCATTAGAATCCTTAATTTTCCGTGATGAACATAGGCTATATAATATTTTCAAAAAAGTTAGGGATCCGCATGAAAAATTCAATAATTGAACCGTGGGCTGTATATTCAATCTCTTTTTCTATTATGGCGCGTCAGAATAGAAAAAGAGGTTGTATAGCGCACGGTGCTTGCTTTTTCTCTACGGCCAGTGTCAGTTTTGGAATGTCGAGTCAATATCAAAAACCCCAATGCTGTTAAAAAAAGTAAAGATCCGTATGAAAACTGTATGTAAACCCATCGTTTAAGAGTGTATAATTTCTGAAATTTTTGTTTAATACCCGTGCGAAGCCGGGGCGGGCCGCTAGTTTATAATATAAACCAAGTATGGAATTGTTTACAATGTAAAAAATGTTTTAGACTGAAACAAACCAAACAAAACTACGTAAACCTTATAAATAAAATCGAATGCTCCTCCCATTTGAACATTTTCTAACATTTTAAACAGTTTGTTACGGAATAACCCGTGTGGTGCCGGCATAGAATTTCACCACCCCAACTCTTCCCGTGGGTGTCGTAAGAGGCGACTAAGGGAAACACACCGGGGGGCGGGCAGCAGCGCCTTCTGCAGAACAACTACACCGAACTGCGATTATGGGCAATAACCCCCAAATAATGATGCCATCTATGGCGCTCATTAGGGGAGGCCTATGTCCAGCAGTGGACTATTATAGGCTGGTGATGATGATGTTACGGAATATTATTGAATCGCATCGCCCGACGCGCGGCGGCAGCGCCGGCCATGTAAGACTTGACTAGTTGTAGTACAAGTTTTCTAGTATTTTATTTGTTTCATGGTGAAAGCGAGGGGAGAGACCTCCCCAAATATCCATTGTTTCCATGACATCAGTGAATTAGAGATAATAAACAAAATCCTGTAGATTTATTTATTCGGTAGCATAGCATAATTGATTGATTAATTAATTCACATTGATGCGTGCAATGGAACGCATGTCGACTTTAAGCTGTCGTCAGTCAGTGTCACCTAGCGAATATCTTTCAACTTCAACGTCATTAAATCGAAATTTTAAAATAACCTAAAATATCTTTGTTGTGGTCAAATTTATTAGTCATCAAAAATGCTGAAATCTCTTATTTCTAAGCTAAATCCTGTTAATTTATCATGTGGATTCCATACCACAGCACGACTGAGCGAAGTGCAATTACTAACTCGACTACGTGTCGTTGATAATTCAGAAATTGGTAAACGAGCGATGGCCGAGGGAAAACCACCTAAAGTTATTCATGTTTACAGCAAGAAACGTAAGTATTATCATCAGATAAAAACATAATGGACTATAATAACTTTTATTATCATTGGACTCAATATTATCTAACTACATCACATCAAGTAGGTAGCTACTTAATTGAACTTTTCAAATCATTCTTACCATAGTACTAATCAAGTTATTTCGTACTTCAGGCATTGGTTATATTGGAGATAGAGTGATGGTTGCCATCAAGGGTCAGAAGAAAAAAGGAATCCTAGTAGGACTGAAGCAAACTCAAAATCCCAAAGTTCCGAAGTTTGACAGCAACAATGTGGTTCTTATCGATGATAATGGCACACCAATTGGCACCCGTATCCATGTTCCTATCCCGACTATTCTAAGAACTATATTAAAGGAGAGGACACACTCCAAAGGGGCTGATTATACAAAGCTACTGTCTATAGCAACTAGATTTGTTTAGATTTACTATAAAATTTTGTAAGTAGTAGTGTAAATAAATTATGTCATTCAAAAAGTTTGTACTGTACTTTCAAAAACACAACATGAACTTACTGAAACCAACATTTTACATGACAAAAAGACTAAAGAAATAAAAAACAATTTGATTGAAATTTGAAAATTTAATAAAACTTCAGTTCCACTTTAGAGTAGACTTAATAGTAGACACTCTACCTAACAATGGAGATAGCAGACAACACCACAATGATAGTCTCTGCAGTATATAAGTTATCAGTAAAATAGGACAGTTCACTTTTGAGGGCTGGGATGATAACACTACACTTGTGCCATAATAATCTAAGACTTCTTCAATAGATCAGAGAGCTCTACCTTAAGACATGTCTTCATAACACTGTTGAAGCAGTGAACTTTTACCATGAAGGCAATTGGTATTATGTCTGCCACTATACCAATCAAGTGCGTGTAGAACACCCATCCCCATAATAAGGCTTTAGAATAATAGTATTGCTAAACATCAATTTGTTAAAGCTGTGAACAATACCTACATAATACATTCTCTAGAAGTTATCCGTAAATACCGTTAACTATCAATCAACCTACCACAGAGACCAAAAAAGAGGATCCAACCTCTTGTCCGGAATATTTTTGCAAATATGTAAGGTATTTTTTTCAATTTAAACAGTTGATTTTAATTTAAACAAGTCTCTGTGGCACTCTTAATTGTATAATGCACAACAGCTGTGACTAGACTTCAAGATTCTTGTGTGACTGCTATAGACACCTTTTGGACGCTATTGGTGTTTCAAATAATGCTCAGGAAACAAGGTATTTTTCCTACATCTTATACAAGATATTAGTTTCAATTATCTTTCTATTTACATCTTGCTAGGTACACTTTGAATGGCACATGTAAGGAGGTAAAACACCTTGTTATTATACCATGCATAAACAATAATCAAACCACAATACAGTAAAAACAAAACTAGGCTAACAATGTTAAAACTGATAGGAGTATGGCGTACCTATATTTCATTATCATTAAAGATGATCACTATGCTTTTAGTAGGAAACATAGCTTTCTACTATCAAAATTATAGTTGATAGATATATATTTTTATGTTTATCTCACAATACTACTTACTGATATCGTTTAAACATTCCTAAATTAAAATTAATATTTTGCTTAATTAGTTACAGAAAAAACAGTGATAAAAATAATAATTGTAAATGTTACATCACGATAGAATTAACTTTATGTTAAAAAAAACAATTCATAAAACATTCCTGAATATGACTATTTGTAACTTGAAATATGAGCAATAACACAGGACAAACTTTGCACGAAGTAATTTAAACCAGACGTTTGGACCACAATGTACGATAGGCGGTATACATTGTGCAATATCATTAAGACGCACGACAATTCTCGGTCAGGTATAGTCTAAGTACTCTTTTTTTTTACGTGATTATCACCATTGCTATGTTTTTTTATGATCTGAATGGCGCGAGCCTTTCTGAAACACTAGCTTAGCCAGTTTTGGTGGTCTATCGAGCCACAGCCTATGACAGTTTTGCTGTGTACACAAAGCAGTTACATTCGAGGCTCTTAAATAGTTATTTAAGTGAGTCTAGTTCCACAGTTAAGTTTGTACAATCATCGACAGATCTAAATTACACCCAACTAGTTACAGTCTGGCTGCAAAACGCTTGAGGGCTTGCAATATCTGTGGAGGGGAAAAGTTAAGGATAGGATAGGAAGGGAAGAAATATATTCACTCTACGATAATAGGGGGCCTGTCGCCTAATATGCCTGTAAGGCAACAGGAACAAGAAAGAAACATTTTGAAAAGAATGTTCAACCATAGATAGATCTGATACCTAAACCATTCCGACATTTAGGACGTACTTGCATCATTGTAGGTTTTACAAAATGTTTCCTTCTCATACCCAATGATATTGAACTAGGAACGAGCTACAAAAACACATTCACGTACAAAGTCGAAAGAGTGACCTAAAACAAGCTAACTTCATAAAATTGTATAAGTATAGAATTCGGTTAAGGCGATACGTTCTGTATAAACAGTAAGAAAGACGGTATTGTGTAATATTGTGTCTCGGCATAACTTGTACAGTCAGCAGACAAATTCATGTTTCATTAAATATTGTCTTCCTGACTGTACCATCACAATGTGCACTACTTTGAAACTACAGAACTATTAAGACTGATTAAAAACTATTCAAGTTAAGGATATACCTACCGTGCTACTAAAAAAACAGATCAATATTATGGGTACTCCTGACTACAGTGCGACTGAATTTAGGTAAGTTACAAATAAAATACTAAATAACAACTAAACTATTCGCAACACAACAAATTAAAATTCTATTTATTCGACTATGATATAAGTTCTATAATGTTGTATAATATAACTAGTATAATATAATCTTAGGTTAATAGAGTTAAAATGAATAGATTGCGCGGTGGCAGAATGCCGAGAGGAACATGTTGCATTATTAATATAGTATTGCATTTTTTAAGCATATACATACCATACTAAACGTAGCAGAAAAAATAATATGTCTATTTCATCTAATTGGGTGTATAATTGCCAAAATAATTAGAAGCGCAATCATACGCGCTTCTAATTATTTTCAATATGCCGTATTGTCATTTAAAACATACGAAGAAATAATTACACGCAACCTTGTAAACGCGAGGCTATGTAGGTAATTATTCACCTTCTTGTATTTAAATAGCACACAGTTTACGTCAAAAAAGGTTTGCGAGTACCATTGTAATCCATTCTAGCCGATCCAGCGGCAAAATGGATATGTAACTACTTAAAGATTCTGTTTGAAAGCAAAGTTTTGTTTGAATATTACGATAATGAATTTTTGGATATACATACTCGAGCCAGCGAGTTTATCGTATTTTGTTTGTATGGCACATTCAAATTAACTGTAGTCGGACTAAAAAATGATCAATAAAAAGTTTGGTAGGAGTCATTAAAAGTATTTTGAACTTTTCTTACCTTATCTAAACATTGACTACGATACGATTAGTAAAGGCACAGATTACTGCTTGAGGTTTGATGATATATAAACTTTGATTAAGCAATTGTATAATGTTTAAAAAATAAAATAATAAATGATTTTACCTTAACACGTACTAAAAATAATTCATGATTCAGTATGTAGTGTAAACTAATTAGCAAAAAAAGATAAACTCATAAAAAATAAATTATACGCGATTCTGTCATTTTCGATAAAAATTTAACACCGTAGCATAAGCCCTAGATAACCTGAAGAAAAGGTTAACCAGGGCAAATACGAAGGTACTTTAAAATTCCTCTGGGCAACTGCCATCGCAAATTGGATAGTGTTCTAGCTAGAGAAATAAACGTTTCGCTCTTCCGAACAGGAAAGGTCGGTTCCGACAGTCTGAACATCGGATCCTACTGACAAGCAGGGCTTGAACCAGAAAATTTTGGTTGAAAACGGTTAAGGATATGACGTCATACCTTTTTTCCATACCGATAAATAGGAATAAGTAGTTTTTTAATGGTAACCTAGCGAATCCAATAAAGTAATTGATGAGCACTAGTAAATAGTTTTACGCATAAAATTCCAGGGTACTGGAAGCGACGCACTTTTGTCTTTTTTAACTCCACTTTTTTTCGCTACTAAAATTATTTAGGTTACGGTAGCGGTAAATAAAAAGAGAACGCTAGGCGTACCGTTTTTCTCAACCAAGTAGGGTCTTTCTTTTAATCAAAGCGGTACCGAAATTTTATGCCGCTACCGTAACTCTATACAGTAACCGTTTTCAAGCCCTGCTGAGAAGTCGTCTTTTAACTTTCAGATCCGACAGTTAGACGTCGACAACCATCTTTTTGTGGATGTCGGTATTGCCAACCACATTGCAGAACTCCTCAAATGATATTTTTCCGTCCTCGTCTTTATCAGCGAAGAGGATGGTTTTGTCGACGATTTGTTGGAGCTGGGTGTCTTTCAGGTTATTGCCGACCATCATCTTGAGGACCTGAAAGGAAAACATTTTCACTGTTATCGTTCCTACCCTCATTGTGACACACTCACGTTCGTGTCGTCACCTATACGGGTTTTAACGGAAGACCAGCGCTGTCTAGAGCTCCCACTACAGCTTAAGTATTACATGCTGAGTTAAGGACTTTTTGTAATAACTATAATATGCATGTACAGTGCGCGTCACATATAAGTACCCCCCCTATCTCAATGTATGTGGGACACAAAAGTTGTTATTTTTGGGAATTTCAGGCTTTGAGTATTATGGAAGGGCAGTTCGATCCTGAGCGGCGGCTTAATACATTTTTGCATGTGAAAAATTGTGACAAGTTACAAGGGAATTAGAAGTAGTCGAAAATAGTTTGTATACAAGGGGAGTACTTAATTCTGACGCGCACTGTACCTACCTATAATTGTATGTTGTTTCTTTTCGATAATGTTGTTATGAATAAATGACTTTCTGTCTTTCACGGGAATACAAACCTAAATCATCATAAATAGCCCTTTGTATTTGCTGAGTATAGGTCTCTTTCAATTTAAGGAAGGCCTATCCTTCCCGTTTCGCATCCGAGTTAGTCCAGTGACTTTGATAACGTTAGACGAAATCCCTATATCCGAATAGCCAGAAATTTATGATTTTTGTTATTTATAGTGCGTACGTCTTCGCACTTGGGGTAATCTCTAAGAAATAAAATAATATCGCGGGTTAGATTCCCACTTCGGGACAAATGTTTGTACGAACTGCAGATATTGGCTCTGATATCAAACGAAAGAAATGTTATTTTAGCTTTTGAACAGAATTGGATAAACTTCTATGTTTCTTGTTCTATGTTATGCTGTGTGGATTCTCTGGATTGTTAATTACCTGGAAAAGTTCGCCATTGGAGATGAAACCGTCGTTGTCCATGTCGTAAATACGGAATGCGAAACGAAGCTTCGACAGCTTGTCTCCTTTCACGCTGAACTGGGAAACCCCCTGGATAAACTCCTTGAAGTCGACCTGAAAAAAATTAAAGTTTTATTAGTAAGGTCCATCATGTTCATTCGTTATGTTCATCTTAAAACATCTAGTACCTACCCATAACACAAGCTCTGTTTATCTTGGGGCTAGATGATGCTGTGTGGATTGTCCGGCATTATTTATTTATTATTATTTATCACGGAAAATTTAGGATTCTAATGATGAAAGAATTTTTCGAATCGGTCCAGTCTTGGTCCAGTAGTTTCGGAGCCTATTATTCAATTCAAACAAACTATCAAATCTTTCCTCTTTATAATATAAGTTTAGACTAGTTTTGCCCATGCATTCGCATGCGTTTTTAGGGATAGGTAAGAAGTATACAAAGCCCATTACAGATCCAGAGAGTACCAATGGCCAGCACAAATTTGCTTTGGAAGATTGGAAAAAATTCTTAAATGTATATTTTCACAAAAACTTTGCATAATAAGCTAGAAAAACGGAATCGAAAAGAATATTTCTGTTTTTGTAGCAATGTAGTAAATGCTTTTTGGATTTGGCATTGTCCATATTTCAGCCTTTATGAGAGGGTATAGTGAATGTATATTTGCATGCATATTTAGCCACTAAGTGGATAATCCGATGTCTAACTATGAGTCATAGCCATATTCATATAAGGTGTATTCGGTAAGTAACTGGGTAAGGCTCATGCAAGGCTCGATGCATGAATGTATGTTTTATCGATTTACCGAACACGGCGGGGTAAAGGCCTACTGAAATATTAATTAGCCTCCCGATCCGATTGACCTGCATAGGTACCTACCTACCTCCATAACATAAAGAATGTTTTGAAAAAAATTCAAAACCCTTGATTTTAAACTTTTTAAAATATATCTGAAGAGAGAAATTGAGAAATTCGAAATATTTTATTACCTACCTAGGGAATAAAATATTTATTCACCACGAAATATAAAATAAATAAAGCACTTTGATTTATCAATTATTTGAATTTTTACAATTACTCTAATATTGTAAATTCGCATTTTCACATATGGAAGTTTATTACTTCTTAACACAAAAACTACTGAATGCATCGATTCAATTACTTAAATTGAACATAAAAGCATTTTCTTTGTTTATGGTTAATCTTGTTGATACGTAAGACAATTTTTTCGTTTTCAAATATGATTTTGATTCATAGTTTGATATAGATCTACCCTACTAACATTATGTACCAGCTGTACAAATATAAAACTTTATGACGAAATAAGCGTTTTTTGAATATTACTTTATTGTTTCCCGATTAAAACAACGTAGGCCGAAAACTCAAAAAAAAAATCTATGTAGGCAGTTTGACGGTTGAACTGGGATAATAAAATCTTAAACGAACTAGAGAGAACAAACGCAATTACCTATCCATCCATCCCAACATTTAAATTATTAGGGTGACCTTGATTATTTTGATAAATACCTCTCCATTGCCATCAGCGTCGAAGATATCAATAACACGCTGCACTAGTGGGTTCTGCTGCAGTTCAGGCAGCGACATAAACTCGTCTATAGACAAGGCTCCAGAATTATCCAGATCCAGTTTCCTGAACCGCTTGCCGAGGCGCCGGATCTCGTCAGCGTCAACTGTCAATTGTCATTTGGCGGGAATTCAGAGACTAGTTCACACTAGGATATATATAGTATGGGCTATCCCCATAACGTATCTACAAATTCGTGCAGTCGGCATAGTTTACCAACAAGCGTTTGTAGATACGTTCTGCTATATTTTTTTTGTTCGACGTGTATTTGTACCACAATATCCATGCAGCAATATACGAACGTAGTTGCACATACAGATTTGACCTATTCGTCAGTTTCCTTCACAATCTACATATCTATTTAACACACATAATTATCTCAAATAAAAAGTTTTAAGACCCCGATCTCAAATTTGAGGTCGTTGAATGCTGTTAAAAGTTTTTTCTATGACACTCTTGGTGTTTTCATATGAGGCATAAAAGCTACCTGAGTATTAAAACCGTTATACATACTTACGATATTGTCACAATATAAAAACATTTATATGTTTAAAACACCTAGAGGACAGTCAATTACGAAGAATGTTTTAAAATACGCTGGCTTATCGCGCTTGTTAATGTTTACAGTTTAGGTACACAGTAAAGTGTAGCAGTTTTAAGGACTTTATTTATTCAAGTTTACGTGATATCAATAAAATTATGGGTGTAATGTGAACAGTTTTAAATTGACCTTCGTAACTGGCTGTGTTCTATAAATAACATACAAAGCGAGTCTAGTGTTATTGGTGCGCGAAGCGGCCTTTCCACCGGGTTAAACATCTTAGCTGGCATTAAGCCCCGGTTATTGGGGAAGCGGCACTCGCCTTTCTAATTATAGACGAAAAGGCTTGCTTACGAGCCCTGCCAACAAAAGCTCATCAAAGGGAAATTTGTCGCCGGCTTATCTACGAATTTAGCTGGTATTAATGGCTCTTGGCATGTAAACATTCCTTCTGCATTTAAACAAATAACACCTGGAGCTATAGAATGTACACAATTAACATAATAAGCTGCAAGAGAGGTCATTTGTAAGTTGGTGTAGGTATGTATTGCATTTTCCTACAGTGTAATTTCTTGTGGCATAATTAAAGCATATGTTGTAGTAGCTGTAGTTATATTTACATCTAGATTTTATTACATGTCTATTTAAAAAATCATCATTTTACAACATTGCTATTGTGTAAGATTGGATGTGCTTGTGATAAGCGAATGGTAGACTAAGTATCTCTATTTTTGTTTATTGTTTTTGTGTCTTTTTAAGGGAAGGTTTAAAGTTAGTTTATGATTGATGATAGAGCCTAGGTAATGTAGAATACCACAAGTGACCTCCCCATCTGCATAGATTCCTCGCACCTGATAGCATTCTATAACATTCATCACATTAGCTCTCTAGGCTAAAACTAGCAGCCAACATCCGCGGGATGCACTAACTATACAAATATGGATCACATGTTTCATATCCAGAACAATTTAACTTCAGGGTGGAGGAATTATGCATCAGAAATATATTCGTAATCCAAAAGCAAGGTTAAGCAAAGAGAAGAGGCAAAATATACAGGAAATAGAAATATCTCTGCAAAACATAATATAATTTTGGTCCAGATCATTATGATTAAATTTAGTATGTAATTTTAGAATGCCTTAGAAGGCAATTTCTGAGTACTAAAGAAAAATTGTTCTGGATGTAAATGGTGTTGGTGCGATACTCTAACATGGAGATGAACATCAGACCCGAGTGACACTACGACACTCACAGTTCTCCACCTTAAAATCAATGCAGTTAACACGCGCTGAAAATAAACCTCTTGTTATGCTTTATTTGCACACCCTACTCATGGCACACTCATTCAATACACACTCTTTCAACATAGTGTTTTTTTAATCCATACAGATAAAGCAACTTCTGCTGTTAGTTTTATTAGACATTGAAATAGCTTTTTGCTTTGTAAAGCCAGTTTACTGTAAGGCAGGAAAGCAATTAGTATTTTTTTTATTTAAAAGGATGAAAGACTGAGAGAAAAAGGAGATCTTATATGCAGAAGAGTTGAATACTTACAGTTGGAGCACAGTTCCATGGGAATAGAGTTTTCATTACCCTGGAAGAAAAGGAAAATTTGGTCGAATAGCTAAACATACTTGGAGCATTTACAGAATCGGAAAGTTCTATGAAATAAATCAAATCAAAATGTTGAGGTACTTCCATTTGAAAACCTTTTTATGGGTAGGTAGAAGCCCAATGAAACGGGCACAATCGTGACTTGATTTTATAAGATTTAGAGCAACTTCGACTTACCATTTTGAAGTTTCTACAAGAGGCACTGAAAAATTCAAGATAATGACTACCTATTTGAAGTCACAAGGGTCCTAAAACCAATCTAAGAATTCTAAAAATTAATTGATGCACCTTCACACCATCGATCTAAATAAAATTTGCACAGAGCACAATTATGTTCGGTCAGGGCGAGTGAATGAAGCTTAATCTTCTGACTTCTGAGGTTTTTAGATTTTTTGATTGAATGAAATTCATACTCTTTTAACTACTCATTCATTCATTCTTCGTTGACAACTCTAAAGGTTTTTCTCTCAGACGAACGAATATATAGACCTGAAATACCTACGTGCATACCTAAAGTTAGTCTAGCACAAAGATGGCGGCCTGCTGTAGAGTTGCGCGTATTTTAACATTGAATATCGATAAGTAAGTAATTGAGTTGCACGGAGTTGAATTCTAAATTTTCGAATATTAGTAAGTAGAAGAATAAGTACCTATCTTTAAGCTCTATTCAGTTTTATTTAAGTTTCTATACCTTGGTGATCCGTAACGGCCGTAACGGGTCATTAGCATTATATTACCCTCCGTCCTATCGTCTAAAAACGGGATACTACAATAGATTTCATCAAGTTCAATAAAAAACGCTATTTACTACGTACAGTACAGCTCAATTCAGTTAATATTAACACTACAACTTCCCCAAGCTTTGGCTGGCACTCAATTCAATGAATATCCTCTATATTCAGTACTAATACTAATATGTTCATATAAGACAATTATTTAGGTTGCCGCGCTCGGCCCAAGGTAAGTTTCGTGTGGACTGCCAGTTTCTGCAGCTTGTACCTTGATGGCGTGTGTGGAAGAGCCTTAGACAATCACTGACCTATCAAGCCCATTCCATCAAAAACTGACCTTTTTTGTAAAAACGTTGGTTTTTGCTGGAGTCGACGCCGGAAAGTTAAATCAATCATTTTCGAACACAAGGTCACTGACCTTTATTGTAAAAACGTTAGTTTAAGCTGGAGTATACAGGTAAGTTAAATAAATCAGTTTCAAATACAAAGTTAGACCTTTTTGTATTTTTGGAATTCTATGTGTCGGGGTATTTCTTCATGTTTTTTTTTATTGCATCGCGATCGCGATAGCTCCTGCGCTGCGGGAATTGCAGTGCAGCCTCTCCGCCATTGCGTAACAAGGGACAGGCACACTGTGCCTGTCCCTTGTTACGGCTGGCGGAGGCTGCACTCCCTTCGCGCCTCCGGCTTATTATATACCTACACTCTAGGGGCTCCACGCACAAGACCACGTGGAGTCGGGGAACTCTGTGTCGGATCCGCCACTCAAATTGAATCTAATCAACTCTTCCCGGAATGCTCTGTAAAGTTTTTATATTGTTTCTGCATCCATATTTAACGACACACTTTGACCTCTAGCACCGAGGTCATTGAACTTTGGGGTCAAACCGCTGAACCAAAGTTGCACCCCTAGTGACCCTCTTAACGATGCCACAAGAAAAAACATTTGTTATAATATGCCTAAAAACATCTTTCGAAATTTTTCTAAGTCTTTCGCCTTGAAACTGAACGACATACTTTGACCTCTAGCGCCGAGGTCATTGAACTTTGGGGTGGATCACCTGAACCAAAGTTGCACCCATAGTGACCCTATTTACGTAGCCAAAAAAAATACATGTTATATATACATAAAAAAATTCGTCGAAAATTTTCTAAGTCCTGCGTCCCGTAAACTCCACCCCAACCAAAAATTCTGTCCCTGGCACCACACCTTTGAATCTTGGTTAGCTTGGTTCAAAGTTGCTGACGCTGCTGTAAAGGATTTACTTTTATTTTTGTGTTATTGGTACTGCGTCGATGAAATAATTCGTTATCGATAATCGATGTTTTGAAAATACCGAACCCTAACTCTATTTACTATGACGAATAATTTTCTCCTAAAATCACATAATATTCATAGTAAAACATTGAATGAATAAAGAAAAGCAAGCGGATCTTTATAAACTTTCCCACAAACAGCAAAATGTTTGAAAATAATAGAAAATGTAAGAAATTTTGAATGAATTCGGTACCTTTCCCATGCAACGTTATATTTTGATGTTTTTTGTTGATTTTCATGCGACAGCCAAACACTCTGCACATACACTTATAAAATACATTATTCTCCAAGTTTGCACACTATAAAAAAGCATAATTATCGCCTATTAACTCTAAATTTCCTTCATTTTCGAATAAAAACAAGTCCGGATGACAACTGATGTACTTGTTGTTGACTGCGACTAAACATGGCGACCGGCCACAGGGGGTGAGGGGTGAGGTATTTTGTGACGTCACCAAAACAATGTTGCCATTTTCAGTCATGATCAAACTGCTGTTGTCCTTTTTTACTCATGATTATCTTCATTAGTCAAAAAGAGATGCCGATATGTAAGTAACTCTGCTGTCGAAATACATCACACTTCTATAACTAACTGTTCGTAACAAGTTCGTATAGATGTTTATGCCAGATCTATATTCCTCTATAATCTAAGGTTTTTCTTAACTCACATCTCAGACTAAGGAAGACTTGAAATACCTACGAAAAAAACGTGCATACCTAAAGTTAGTCTGGCACAAAGATGGCGGCTTGCCGTAGAGTTGCGCGTATTTTAACATTGAATATCGATAAGTAAGTAATTGAGTTGCACGGAGTTGAATTCAAAATTTTCGAATATGAGTAAGTAGAGGAATAAGTATCTTTAAGCTCTGTTCAGTTTTATTAAGGTTTCTATACCTACGTGATCCGTAACGGGTCATTAGCATTACATTACCCTCCGTCCTATCGTCTAGAATGAATACAAAATACAGGTGTTCCGTTCCCCTGAAACATTTTCAATAAGAGTTTATATAAACAATGTTTCATACAATATTCCCCTACAAAGAATGTGTCGATTGTATAATGAAGTAGCGGAATCCAATGACGTAGATATTTTTGATAAAAACCATTGTAGATTTAAGCGTAGTATAAAAAGATCTTGTAAAGCTATTATTTATTTGTCTAACTAAGTTGATATAGAATGTCTTTTTTCTCTTTATTTATGTAATTTTATTATTAATGCATGCAACATTATTGATTTTCTCTGTGTTCACATAATTGATTTCAATCTAGATCAGAATTGTAAATACCATAAGTTTAATGTAAGTAATTTGATTGTTATCTGATTTGAGAATGAATAAATAAATAAAAATAAATAAACGTGTAAACGTTGTACCTTGATGGCGTGTGTGGAAGAGTCTTAGACAATCACTGACCTATCAAGCCCATTCCATCAAAAATTCTGTCCCTGGCACTACACCTTTGAATCATGGTTCGCGGTGCCTGTCCCTTGTTACGGCTGGCGGAGGCTGCACTCCCTTCGCGCCTCCGGCTTATTATATACACTCTAGGGGCGCCACGCACAAGACCACGTGGAGTCGGGGTACTCTGTGTCGGATCCGCCACTCAAATTGAACTTAATCAACTCTTCCCGGAATGCTCTGTAAAGTTTTTATATTGTTTCTGCATCCATATTTAACGACACACTTTGACCTCTAGCACCGAGGTCATTGAACTTTGGGGTCAAACCGCTGAACCAAACTTGCACCCCTAGTGACCCTCTTAACGATGCCACAAGATAAAAAACATTTGTTAAAACATCTTTCGAAATTTTTCTAAGTCTGAACGACATACTTTGACCTCTAGCGCCGAGGTCATTGAACTTTGGGGTGGATCACCTGAACCAAAGTTGGACCCCTAGTGACCCTCTTTACGTAGCCAAAAAAAAAATACATGTTATATATACATAAAAAAATTCGTCGAAAATTTTCTAAGTCCTGCGTCCCGTAAACTCCACCCCAACCAAAAATTCTGTCCCTGGCACTACACCTTTGAATCTTGGTTAGCTTGGTTCAAAGTTGCTGACGCTGCTGTAAAGGATTTACTTTTATTTTTGTGTTATTGGTACTGCGTCGATGAAATAATTCGTTATCGATAATCGATGTTTTCAAAATACCGAACCCTAACTCTATTTACTATGACGAATAATTTTCTCCTAAAATCACATAATATTCATAGTAAAACATTAAATGAATAAAGAAAAGCAAGCGGATCTTTATAAACTTTCCCACAAACAGCAAAATGTTTGAAAATAATAGAAAATGTAAGAAATTTTGAATGAATTCGGTACCTTTCCCATGCAACGTTATATTTTGATGTTTTTTGTTGATTTTCATGCGACAGCCAAACACTCTGCACATACACTTATAAAATGCATTATTCTCCAAGTTTGCACACTATAAAAAAGCATAATTATCGCCTATTAACTCTAAATTTCCTTCATTTTCGAATAAAAACAGGTCCGGATAACAACTGATGTACTTGTTGTTTACGGAGACAAAACATGGCGACCGGCCGCAGGGGGTGAGGGGTGAGGTATTTTGTGACGTCACCAAAACAATGTTGCCATTTTCAGTCATGATCAAACTGCTGTTGTCCTTTTTTACTCATGATTATCTTCATTAGTCAAAAAGAGAGGCCGATATGTCAGTAACTCTGCTGTCGAAATACATCACACTTATATACACTATAACTAACTGTTCGTAACAAGTTCGTATGCCAGATCTATATTCCTCTATAATCTAAGACTCACATTGAGGCTCACATGAGGTGTTGAAGAAATACCAATGAAGATGAAGTGAATATTTCAACTACAATCTGGTTCTAGTATTTAAGTACATTATTCTTTACTAATAAAGCGGTTTACCATGGTGGTGAACTGATGACATAAGCTCAAATAAATAAACGTCTATTTACAACTAACTTCGGAGTGGATTTTCAAAATTTAATGCTTCGTAGAACGAAACGTTACCGTACGTTGACCTTTTCTGTCAATGTTTTAATGAATGTCAATGTCACCTTCCTCAACCCCCCCCCCCCTTCTGTCTTCTTTTCCCCCTCTCTTTCCGAAAATACAACCATGGCCGGGGTAGGTCCAATTTTTATCGTGAAAAATCTGAATAATCAAGTTATTAAAATGTGCGGTAAAAAAGATTTAAGCTTTGTTTATGATCAAAGTAACGTGTGCTGTATTTATTTCCGTAGGTAATCTATACTTATCCGGAAAACTTCCGTGCCTACAAGGCGCTGATCGCCGCACAATACTCTGGGGCCGATGTGAAAATAGCCCCCAATTTTGTGTTCGGCGAAACTAACAAGTCTGAGGCGTTCCTCAAGAAGTTCCCGGCCGGTAAAGTGAGTGTCGTCCAAAGCCTATACGAAGACTATTTCTGTGAAATTATCAGTGTTGTTTTGGCATATGTTCTGCCTGTGTGACGTGTAAAATTCACTGTTTATTGTAGGTGCCAGCATACGAAAGTGCCGATGGAAAAGTTCTCCTGTCCGAGAGCAACGCTATCGCATACTATGGTAAGACTGCTATCACAAACTGTTGAACTTTTAAATAACTAACCTCTAAAACAAGTTTAGGTGTCACTAACCCCTGAAAGTGAATCTGTACCACACTAACTAAAGTCTCTTTGAAAAACTTATGTCATTAATTCCTATCTTTAATATGGAAAATGTTTTACCAAATAGTAGGTGAAACAGCTGATTGCCCAATGATCTAATGTTGCTTCCAATCAGCTGTCTGTTCTCTTAACAGACAAGTCCCTAGCTAGAAGTGAACTAATTCTTGATCTACTTCCAGTCTTTGTATGTAATGTTAACATCTCACTTAATTTAAGCTAATAATAATTTATCTCTAAAGCATTTAGTAATCATATATAAATATTCTGATGTGTATGTGATCCATCGCAGCCTAACTATATGACTAGCAAGTCCACATATAATAAATAGTTTTAATAAATAGTTAGTTAATCATATGTCTTTATAGAGTGCCTATAGGTAGAATTTAACTATGTACACCAGACAGGTTTAATAAGATTGTATGTTACAATCATGATTTCTAGACATAGATCCTGTGCGCAAATAAGACAATTCTAAAATACCTGTGTTAAATGAAATCTGAACATAGTGACCTTGGATCTACATATGAAACTATCATGATAGGTATGCAATTGCAATAAAATTACTTTAAATATCAAATTTATTGCATTCTATAGGTGTACAGAGATTTATAATCTAGCCAAACTGGCTAGTACCTGGGAGGTAGGGAGGTAGATGTCGTTTATAGATAAATTTTACTTAAATATCATTTTTAAACCTAAAAATGGTCCTCCTTATGTGTAATATGCTTTTGTGATTTCTTCTTTTCAACATTTTATTTGTTAATAATTAATGTGATTCTACCATACTTAAAGAATTGAGAAGAATGATGGCACCTATAGTATCATGCAGTCCTTAGATTGAATTTGAACTGAGCAAGAACATCATAAGAAAACATGGTAATCCCATTCTTTAAGTTCACTACTTATGTTGCAACAAGGTCCAAGAGCACTGCAAGTTAGGAAATAAAGCTTGATTTTTGGCTATAAATATCCCAATACAAGTGACTTCAGCAGTTTTTGAATTCCAGTGGCTGACCCTGCCCTGCGCGGCGGTGATGCCACCACCCAGGCCCGCGTGTGGCAGTGGGCCTCCTGGGCTGACAGTGAGCTGCTGCCTGCCTCCTGTGCCTGGGTGTTCCCATACCTCGGCATCATGCAGTTCAACAAAGGGGTATGTTTATTTAATGAATTTATGTAATTTTTTTCAGATTACTTGGCTACACACAATAATTTTGTATGTCTGTTGATCCATCTGACCCCTCACAGATGTGTAAAATTTTTATGTTAAGGTTTAAAAAATAAGGTAAATTTTTTGCATCATTGCAACATTGATTATCATTTAAAGAAGCTACCTGACATTTTAAAAATAAATCTGGTATACATACAAGGATTTAAATGTATACCTACTATATCCTCATAACTCTTGTTCCCGCTCGGTCTCAATGAAAGTTATTATAAGTATGAGTACCTAGACAAACATCACATGGTACAAATGCAATGTACATCTTGATTGTTTTTGTAATAAATACTAACAATTCTTTCCATCCAAAGGTTGGCTGAAAGAGATAGCTTCTGAGTGATAAGGCCTCCCAATAATGTCTGTTGTTATATTCTGTTTCTGGTGTACAATAAAGCTGGTTACACTTACTTTATACATAAAATGAATGACCGTATTAGGACCAAGGTAGCAATAATATTGTTTGAGATGAGGATGTTGATATATTTTATATCGAGCCTGATACGGATATTTATCGTAACCGACATTGACATGATTTTACAGGAGGCGTTTTTTTTAATTTAAAATTTATGTGTAGCTTCTACATTATTGAGATGAAAAATTATTCTATGTTATCGACTATGCTCTATCTGTTCATTATGTAATTATTCTAAAAATCGCCTAAATAATAGGAGATGTGTCGCTTACGATAAAAAATCAGTGCATGATTATTGTTCATTTTTCATTTTGTCGCTTACGTTATAAGGTTTTCGTGTTGGAATTTATCAATAAATCACAAATGATAGGACTGAAATAAATGTATATAATATTGTTTAATCCGTAAAAAAGTTATGCTTACCTACATTAAAATTGTATTAGGTCTTTACCTATGAAATTTCCGTTTTGTATGAAATTTCCTATAAAATTTCCGTTTCATGTACCTATTTTTTATTTGTATTAATCGAAGTAATCACCCATGCAATCAATGCATCTTTGCCAACGCAGTGGCAGTTTATTGATGCCCTTCTTAAAGAAATCAGAAGGACGGGAGGCAACAAATTCTTCAAAGGCATTTTGTACTGCCTCTCGGTTATTGAATTTTTTTCCCGCCAAGAAGTTATCCAAATTCTGGAAAAAGTAGTAGTCTGTAGGCGCAAGGTCTGGTGAGTAGGGCGGATGACGGAGAGCTTCCAACCCCAGTTCTTGCAACTTGGATACCGTCTGCTGTGCAGTATGAGGTCGCGCGTTGTCGTGCAGGAGCAGCGGAGAGGAGCGATTGACCAATGCTGGTTGGAGATGTGCCAGCTTCTCCATTATTGTGTTCAGTTCTTCACAGTACACATCTGCAGTAATGCTCATCCCGTTTGGTAAGAAGCTGTGATGAATCATACCGGCGGCGCTAGACCACCAAACAGTGATAATAACTTTTCTAGGGGTGAGTTTTCGTTTAGGGCATTGTTTAGGTCCTGAACCAGGATCCAACCAACTTGCTGTGCGCTTGCGGTTATCAAACAGAATCCATTTTTCATCGCAGGTAACAATGCGGTTCAAAATTCCTTCATTTGTGTGTCTGTTGAGCAGTGGAAGGCACGTCTTGACGCGTACTTCGCGCTGGCGATCATAGAGTTCGTGGGGCACCCATTTGTCAAGCTTTTTTACCTTGCCAATTTGACGCAAATGGACCAATATTGTTTTGACATCTAACGTGAGGAGACGTAATGGCAGTATCTACGTGTAGCGCAGTCATAGTAGAGCTAGATCCAGTATTCGTGTACAGATCAGAAGATGAAAAATTAAAACGTCTTGGTCGTTCTTTATTGGGATCGTCCATGATTCGTCACAGTCAGATCCGCTAAAGTCTTTGTCTGAATCGTCGACCGAACTACAATAGGTCGAATCTGAATCTGGGTACGAGACCAATTTGGGAAAGTCTTTGTTGGCTCCTTCTGCTTCTATGTTCGATAACTGTTACTAAAAAAATAGACATGCTACAAACACCAACCACCATAAAATAAAGCAGCTACAGCCTAGCTAGCAGCAGATTTTAAAAACATCAAAAAAGATAATATTTTACTAAATTTAGACTCATGCTAAGGATAAAAAAATAAGAGAATAATCCAATATCGAGGATATGTAACTGATAAAAGATAGTTTATTAGTCACCTTGGGGCTAGGTGCTGATTTGTGTGACTTGACCTATCATTATTAATTAGGTACACTTGATCCTATGTACAGTATACTTTAATTTTTCACTGAGTAACTGATTTATTAGATAAGCAAATGTATTGGTTATACAATAAAAGCCTATCTGGTACTACCTATCTGGTAGTAAAGCAATTCATGCTGGCCATACAATCATTTCACCCACGCGGGAATCGAACCTGCAACCTTCTTTGTCAAAGGTGGACCTTCGCCCTTCATGCCACACCGGTCGTACTTATTATCATAATTTAGGTAACAAAGGTATCTAGGTAGGAACCTTTAGTTAACAAACGTGGGAATAAAAATAAGAACTCCAGTATAGCATTATTCAAACGTACGTTCAACAAACCAGTAGCAAAACGTGAGCAGATGCTATAGAGCAATTTTAATTCCCGAACAATGCAAAAAGTCACCACCATAATCTAGCTGCATTATATTTTTGTAACCATACTTATTCTAAGTTTTAAAATTAATGGCATGAATAAGTAAGAGATCACGTAGGTAAGTACTTTTAACAACCATCCATTATCAACTTTAGTTACCATAATCTCATAACAATCAGCATAGCAAGACTGTTAGAATGAAATAAAAAACCTAGTAAAGGCCATGATGCAGTAGATAATAGTAGTACATAGTTACTTAAATTTTTATCATAAGCTATCACTTTCTTAATGTAGGTACCTACTAATTTCACAAAAAAACTTATCAAAAACGTAAAAACCTCCACCTCAAAAACACGAACAATTCGAATGAAAAGAAATAACGGTCAGTGCCGTCAGTCAATGCACTATTACAAATTTGATGTTCAAACCTCCGTTCAAACGTCATTATCTAACGGAAATGCTATCTGCGTTTCGTTCCGGAAACATACAACTAAAAATCGTAAAATTCTAGTAGGCTAATTCAATAAAGTATCTCCATTTTCTAAACAACCAAGGATAAGAGAAACATCGAAACGCACATTCACAGAAAATTTTGCATCACAATTTTATCGTAACCGACAAAAGTCGCTTACGATACAACTGGTTACGATACTCTCCGTTTACAACATTTTCAAAAGTGTTACTTTTTGTCGCTTACGATAAAACAAACTTTTTGCTGTCATTTCTTTATTTATGCAGCTATCGACCTAGGTGTCTTTGCATTAGGATCTAAATTATTTTAACTTTATGTTAGGGTAAAAAAACGATTTCACGAATTTTGTCGCTTACGATAAATATCCGTATCAGGCTCGATATGTCCTTGCCAAAATTCAGGGATGCGGTATTAAATTTTTTGGATAGGTCACATAGGAATATGTTATTAGTTGATATGTTTTAAGTGTATTTCTTTGTCGCTTTGGTTCTGTACTGTTATGATAATGTAAATAATTAAAAATAAATAATAAATCTTATAACTTGCAGAATGTGGAGCGTGCAAAGCAGGACCTGATCGCTGCCCTGCAGGTTCTGGACGCACACCTGCTCACGCGCACCTTCCTCGTCACCGAGAGGATCACTCTCGCTGACATTGTTGTCTTCTCCACACTCATACATGCTTTCCAGGTAAACTTTGCTTATATTGAACTTTAAGGTAATTATTTTTTTATGTTATCTGCAGTCAATGTTCCATTTGGCATGCAAAATCCCTTCGCCCGTGCCTTGTGGTGCCGGCATAGAGTGCCGTGTCGGGTCCGCCATAGAATTTCACCACCCCCACTCTTCCCGTGGGTGTCGTATGAGGCGACTAAGGGGGGCGGGCAGCAGCACCCTCTGCAGAACAACTCCACCGAACCCCCCAAATGATAAATAATGCCACCATTGGCGCTGGGGAGACTTATGTCCAGCAGTGGACTATTAATAGGCTGATGTTGTTGTTGTTGTATATGTTACTGGAGCCAAAAAAATATTTCCACATTAGAGCTAGGTAGTATTACTGTTTGTTTTTTTAAACCAGTTTATAAGGTGCAATAAAGATATTATCTATCTATCAATTCTAGAATTACGAGCAGGTGTGTTGTAAGCACTGAGATTTGCAGCATTACAGATCCATTGCCAAGTTAGTCACTGGTCCAAATGCAAAACCAGGTATATAATATAACAGTCTCGCTGTGTGGAAGTACAGTATATGGTAATGATTAATAACAGATATTTATTAGGTGTCTTATATTCCCATGTAGGTGTCGTAAGAGGCGACTAAGGGAAACACACCGAGGAGCGGGCAGCAGCGCCCTCTGCAGAACAACTCCACCGAACTGCGATCCCGAGATAATGCCATCTATGCTCATTAGGGGAGGCCTTTGTCCAACAGTGGACTATTATAGGCTGGTGATGTTGTTGATGTTGATATTCCCATGTGACACAAAGACCCAACCTTGGGATGATATTCAAGGTCAGAGTCTTTTCATAGTTAGACTCAAAGTGGTCAGTATTTATTGTATGTTTTAGCAGGAGTGGGTGTGAGCCCAGTGCTCCAATACAATCTGTGCTACTCATTGTGTCTTATTTGGAAGGGAATATCGGAAGAATTCCCATACTTGCAATTTTGCACCCCATTTACGTGTTTACCAGCAGCGACGAGTTTGTTTCTTAAAATAATAGCATTTAAATCTCTCTTCCAGAATGTCCTTGACCCCAGCATCCGTAGCTCGCTAGTCAATGTGCAGCGCTGGTTCCTCACGGTCGCCAACCAGCCCAAGGTTTCTGCTGTCGTCGGCGCCATCACCCTGGCATCAGCTGCACCAGTCTTCGACCCCAAGAAGTTCCAGGAACTTTCCGGACAGGGCAAGAAGGTACTATATGCTTTTATCTTTAACAAGTTTCTACACGCAGCGCAAGCGTTTTGTCGTTAATCTGTGTAAAGAAACAATAAAGGTCATATGATTGGTCCATCTATAGAAAAGTACTATTATTAGCGTTATATCTAAAACGCACGGAACTGAACTATGCAATAAAAGGTACCCTAATTAAAACGCTTGATGTTATCAAGGGTTTTAATTAGGGTACCATTTAACGTTACATACCTCCATGCCAAACGTTTGTGTACATAATTAGCTGAATTTGGGCAACAAGTTGAAAACATTGTTTCCCAAAAGCTAGAAATAGATGTATCAAAATAAGAGGGCATTATTTTGGAGCTAGTAAATAACAATTAAATATACATACGAGAGATGATGAATCTCAGATTTCGCGACTATACTGTAGTACATACATACAGCAAGATTTACATAATTTTATTTCTCTTTACATGCAGCCTCAACAAAAAAAGGTAAAAAACAGATACAAGTTCAAAACTCCCCTGAATGCAAGTGTGACCAAGTGCTAACTGTCTTGGAAACAAAAGCTTCAGGGCATATTATTTAATGCCGAGCAGAAGATTCAGATATGATTGTCTGTCTGCTTTTACAAGGTGCTGTACATGTAAACTTTATTAATGAAAAAGACACGCTTTTTCTTTGAATGTAGCTAAATTATGGTTTAAGATGAAACTTACAGAGGCATTAAAAAACCATAAGAAAGGTATCACAAACAGCGCAATGGTTTTTGAAAAATCTTTTGTTTAACGTCAGATAAATGGTGGCGGCGCTAGTCTAATTCGGGGTAGCGTGGTACCCCTTACGGTGGAATGGACGCTAGTTAGTTTAGTAGTTTTGCGCAAATAGACAGCTAAGCGCCCGCGCCAAATTATTGTTATAGTGAATTATTGTTGTTGTTACTAACAATTGATCAAATTCAACAACAACAACATCTGAGATCTAGATTCCAAACCGACAAGAAATAGATAGAAAATAATTATACCACACAAAGATAACATTATAAACAGACAAGCTTTATTTTAGCATGGGTTTATAGCAAAGGCTTACAATGTGCAAAACTTCTTACCTGATAGGTACAGTGCGCGTCACATATAAGTACCCCCCCTATCTCAATGTATGTGGGACACAATAGTTGTTATTTTTGTGAATTTCAGACTTTGAGTATTATGGAAGGGCAGTTCGATCCTGAGCGGCGGCCTGATAAATTCTTGCATGTGAAAAATTGTGACAAGTTACAAGGGAATAAGAAGTAGTCGAAAATAGTTTGTATACAAGTGGGGTACTTAATTCTGACGCGCACTGTACCTAAATTACTTGTAGAACCTAGGAAATAGTAAATACCGCTGTTCTTAACTGTGATTAAATGAATGTTTTCAGCCTGATGCCAAAAAGGAAGGCAAAAAGAAAGAGCAGCCCAAGAAAGTAGAAAAGGAGGAAGCCCCACCCTCGGAAGAACCAGAGAACCTGCCTACAGAGTGAGTTCTATATTTTTGTTTCTCCTCCCTTATACAGGGTTATTTGTTGTTAAGTATCGGGACAGGCAAGTGAAACGATCGCTGGTTAGTTATGCACTGCTTTAATACACAGACCTGAAGTGGGGGTGCAACCCCGCCTACATACGAACATTTTTAAAACACTAGCAACCTTTGTTAACCAGGTTCCTAGGATCATCGGCAACGACGTTATTTCTACGAATTTTAATTATTAGCTATATTTGATTGAGATATCCAATTGAATGTTCGTAAATGTATGCGCATCGCAAAGTGACTAACAAAAAACGCGAGTGATTTTTTTATTAGCATTGCGTATCGGTACATGTCTACCTGGAATACAGATCTATACTTAGTATAATTTTGTTTAAAAGTTGGTGTATGCTCTTTTCTTCTTCGTATGCTAGAGTGCAGAGTCTGGATTGTGTCGCCGTCAGCGAGGAAAAGATAATCGCACATGCTTATAAAATGTATCTTATCAGGTAGTGAGATTAGTTTGATACACACAAATGCATTAATGGCACAGCTACTTTCTAGTGGTTAGACAGATGTACCATTTAAGCTATCTAAGCGACAAACTCATTCAAATATTATAAAGGTTCAAAAATCCGTTGCAGAAAATTCGTCATGGACGATTTCAAGCGGTGCTATTCCAACGAGGATGAAGCTGTGTCTATCCCCTACTTCTGGGAGAAGTTCGACCCCGAGAACTACTCCATCTGGTATGGAGAGTACAAATTCCCTGAAGAGCTCGCCAAAGTCTTCATGAGCTGCAACCTTATTACTGGTCAGTACTCTAACTATTACATCTGTTCTGATTCAATAACTTTATTTCTTTAGGCTTACGAAATAAGCACTTAGAGCAAGTCAAATTTCATAAAGTTAATTATTTCACGCTAAAAACACTTGTATGCCCATGCAAGTGCAAGCAAGTCCAAACAGAAAACCCTTTACTGAGGCAAGGTCGTGGGTTCAAGTCCCGGAATTGATTTTTTGGGGATATTATTTAATTTTTTCGGATGGAAAACTCTACTCCATATCAAGAAGGTGAGATGCACGAGCCGAACCGAAAGCGAGCGTTCTCGTTACGTCAATGCCGGAATATCAACACAGCATCATCTAGCCCCAAGCTATACAGGGCTTATTATGGGTACTAGATGACTGATATACATAATACAATATTATTACATATATAGATATATTTTATTATACATAGAAAACGATCAGAACACCCTGAACAAATATCTACAGATCGTACAAATATTTGTACCGAGGCGGGAATCGAACCTGCAACCTCCTGCGTCGCAGACCCACCGCGCCACAGAGTTCGTCAAATTAGGATTGTACAAATGAAGATTCTTGTATTCCAGGCATGTTCCAGCGGTTGGATAAAATGCGGAAGACCGCCTTCGCCTCGGTCTGCTTGTTCGGAGAAGACAACAACTCCACCATCTCGGGGGTGTGGGTGTGGAAGGGGCACGACCTCGCCTTCACACAGTCACCTGACACACAGGTATAGTTACTGTTCATATATCCTATCAGTGACTTTCAGGGACTTTCCATATACTTATCATTTCAGCAACTTTCCAAATATCCTTTCAGTGACTTTCCATATATACTTTCAGTGACAGCGAAACTGCAGATAGTACAGTATAATAGGAACCGAACCCATCCAATCCAAATCCCGTTTAAAACTACTTGTTTCAATAGCGGCTTAGGCTTACATCACAACAGCTCGAAGCCACATTCTAAAGCTTATTTCTTTAAATGAAGTGGTAGGACAATTTGCTTTTATGTTATGAATTCTGTATGTAGTGCTGTTGATTCATTAGGTTTTGGTTTTATTTTTATGAATCAATAATTTAGTAGGTACTTGAAGTATTATTAATTATTTATAATTTAAATGAGTAATTTTATGCACATAGACAGCATCGTTAATTGTACTCTTTTGAAAAGATTAGAATGAAGTAACCAAAACTCAAGCGAACAAGATACATGATTTTTAAGTGAATTGAATATTTAGGGAAGATTTCAGTTTATGAGAGGTGAGAAATTTGATATGCTTGTTCTACCTTCTTTAGTATAGGGCTCTAGTGTAGGTCCTTAATAATGATGCCATCTATGGCGCTCATTAGGGGAGGCCTATATTCAGCAGTGGACTATTATAGGCTGGTGATGATGATGATGATGATGATGTAGGTCCTTACCTAACGATTAAAAACTTGTCATGCCAAAGAGCGCTTCTTGCTACTTTGGGGGCTTACAGTGTAGGTATTTTATTTAATTTGTTTTATGTATTAAATCCAACAGTGTGTTATATTTAATAACTGAATTGTTACAGATTGACTACGAATCTTACGACTGGAAAAAACTTGACCCATCCAGCGAAGAGACCAAGGCCCTAGTACAACAGTACTTCAGTTGGACCGGCGCCGACAAAGACGGCCGCAAGTTCAACCAGGGCAAAATCTTCAAGTGAATCACAAAAATAACACCCCCTGTGTACAGACCGAAACCCGGGGTGAATGTTCTTAATTCCGTCGTCACACCTATTGTAAGGAAAACTCTTTTGTAATAAATATTGCATTTAATTCACTCTGTTCCAGTTATCAGTCTCATTTCTACGAAGCGTGTAATTAAAGTGTTTTTATTTATGGATTTGTATCTTTTAATCTATAACATCTTTTATCTCAATTAGGTTAGGTACGGTCTAATTATAAGGAGCATAAATGAAACACGCTTTGAAAGCAAAAATTCATATCTTTATCAGACTTTTGCTAACTGATAGAATTATTTTCGTTGAACAATAAATACATTTCGTAGGTACATTTTATTGCGTTCAGGAAATTAACTATTGATACATTAAAATTTTCAAGCTAAATTAACGTTAGTGGTAACGCGTTTGCCTTTCTAATGTCCAACATGAAACAAGAAGAATTGAGAAGAATTTAAACAAGAAATCGTATTTTATGTACTAGTTCTTAGTAGACCCACGGTGGGCAAAAAAAATGCCCTTGGTCCTACCAGTAGCACTTCGTGGTGGGACTATGGGCAACAAACGTATTAGATTTGCCTATCCTCCAATATTGCATTGGTGAATTTTCTGATTGGACAATAGAATCTTCGAGCATAATAGCGAAAGTGCAGATCTTCATGAATATTGAGGCGCCTTATGCCAACGTTTACCTATAAGGTTTATTATTCTCTTGTGTTATGAAGCGACCGACGACGTCTCAATATCCGCGCTTAAACCTACACATCCCAAAGCAATATACTGTAGCGATACATAAAGATTACAAGATAAAATAGTATGTTAAATGCAGTGTTTGTTGCGCAAGCTAAAACGAGCTCTAACCACAAAAATTGCTCACCTACGCCACCAAGACTCCACTAAGAACTAATGAACAGAAAATATCTAGGTGGCGTAAGCAGTACATTTTGCTGCCCCTGAGATATGTTACAAATGCATCCACACTATCTTATTACTTCAATAATAACATTTTGGCATAACTCTACCATCAAAACAAGTCATTCTACGATGCATTCATGATATAGATTCAGACATTTCCATGGCAGAAAAAAGAACGTAAATCTAACAGTGTGTACCGTCCCGACCCTGTTAGATTAATCGAATGTACGAGGTTCAGGATTAGGTATGTACCACTTGAAATGTGATACGTAGGTAGGTACTACTTCTACTAGGTACCTACATATCGTTATTTTGTGGCATTAGGAATGTATCAAACCCAGCCAACTTATAGGAATGCACTATTAGCTTTGGAAATTAAGCAAAGTGATCTTATGAAGAGTATGGTTGTGGTTACTTTAACCTACATTTTAAGTAGAAACATAAGTTAGCGGCGAGACATTTTGAATGCCGAGACACCTATGAATATAGGAACGTAACAACTGGTACATCGGTAGGTATTTTATTGAATACTAAGAACTTCTTTCATCTTTAATACCCACCTAAAACTTATAAAAAAGAGCACATATTTATCAATTCAGCATAAGTCAATGAATTTTCTAAACATAAGCCTTATTTAAGAATCTATTATTTTCTTTATTTTGCTATTTCTGCCATAGAAAGTCCACAGAGTGAAATCTAATTGAGCCTTGAAGACTCGCTATTAAATTACGACACATCTATGTAAAGTTAAGTAATGTACAATTTACAGCAATTTCAAATATTTTTAAATTGTTTACACACTTTTATTAACTTATCACAAAACCATTGCTATGATTTCATACAACTTATTGCGTATAATAAGATTTCTTTTAAATATACACCATGTGGACTTAGGAATAAGGTACTTTTTTGACTGTCCTGTCTTTGTTACAATGAAAGTTCCATTACATGGTCAAATTAAAAACCCTTGAGTTCAGAGGGGTTTGAATTGATGCCATGTTTCGCTAATCACACAGACCACGACTAGAAATTAGATATTCTTATACCAATACCGAAGAAAAGGTTTTAAATTCCTATGATTGTTTAGTCTTCTATTTGAATAGTCACGATATAATACTTATTTATTTATTTTTAGTAAGTAGTAGTAGGGTACCTACTTAAAAAGTTATATTCGGAATTTGGATAGTTTACTAAAATATTTTTTCTAATATAGGTAGGTACAGTCGACGCCATAACATCTTATTATAAAACAGTTTTACCTCCAATCAAGTAATTTGAGCTTTTAAAACAGGTCAATTAAATATTTAATGACTGGGAGGAAATGAAATGACTTAAATTAATTTTACAGTAGGTACAATTCATTCAGCGAAGTTACGCACATTTTCTAAGGGTCCCTTTACGTTGACATAATAAATAAGCAACCACAGGACAAGTCAAACTTAATTATTAAATAACAAAGAAATACAACTAGAAAATATCGTGATAGAGGCTCACGGTGCATTATCAAGATAAATTTACATCCTAATACAAAATAACAATATTACAATAAATAAGCGCCCGATTGTTTTACTTTGTGTACAAAATTACTTTGGACACAGAAAATGTCTTGGCACCTACGCTCACGTATAATGAAGTAAGAGCAATCTTCGAGCTTGATAGGAGGCTTAGGTGGTCATTATCAGGCTAAACCTGGACCCAAATACTGCTAGACCAAGACATCTTTGAAAATCTGTATACAAAGAATAGCAAAGGGTGCTTTTTAAAACGTAAAAGGCACCCTTTGGTATTCTATGTATTCTGTGTTCTGCGTTGATGAACTAGTGCAAGTTTAGCAATATTAGCAGAATTAGTCCCAAGTAGGTGGTGTAGCGAGTGAAATATGTGACTGATTTTGCTATTAGTTCTCAGTATGCTGAGTATTTGTGTTTCTGGGCACGTGGCGGAGGCTATATTAAAACTACATGCCTACGGAACCTAAACTATGTCGCTATAATGTTTCAGGATAGTCTTTATTGCGTGCTGTGAAGCCTCTGAAGCAATTTAAAAGTTTTTTTACGCTGGACGATAACTCCTTACGCCTTAAAAGATAATCCAATCGCCGCGTATGATCGAACCCTAAACAATTTTAAATTTTAACCCTAGCTCCGAACAAGTCAATAAACATCAAAAATGCAAGGTCAACGGTGGCTAATAGATAAGATATAATGCTATAAATATATTATGAACCAGGTAAATTTACATCTCAAAAAAGATAACATCTCGAGATTGAGAATATAATTTATAAAAGGTTAGGTTATCTAAAAGTGCGCGATGGTGGCGACGCGAGCGGAGGCTGGGTGTCATGGCCGCAGGTCGCTGGACTGCGGCTCCTGGAAAACGGAATTACTGTTGTTTAAATATTTCTGTAAACGCAAAATATTTTACTCAATGGTACAAGAAACATACACGTCCGATTTTTTCTGATTCTCGGATGTAATCGTCTATGGATATGCGTGTTCGACTATCCGAAGGCGATAAGTCTGTTTACATAATGTATGGAACGAACACATTCGGATACTGGAATGTCAAAAAATCTGAAGTGTATCGCACCCACCCCATAAGGTTTACGAGAGCGGTCTCCGCCGCATAGTTATAGCACCCTACGCCATTGCCGTTAAGCGCGTAGCACCTCTACACCGTAGACGTGTAGCACTGATGGTGGAGTTGTAGAATGCTACGCCGTAGCGGTGTAGCGCGTAGTGCCTCTACACCGTAGGTGTGTAGCTCAGCTACAAAATGTTCGTGGAGAACGCTACACCGTAGTCGTGTAGCGCGTAGCACGTAGCACCGCTACACCGTAGACTTGTAGCACAGCTACGTAGTAGATGGAGTTGTAGAGCGCTACACCCCGTAGCCTTGGTTATGACATTTATTGTACTAGATAGCACCGATGCGCCGTGGCACTGTAGCGCGTAGCACAGCTATTACCGTAGCAGTGTACCACTACAAGATTGTAGCAACTCTGATTAGTTTTCCGGCTACCACAATATTAGTCTTGTCAAGACAAACAAAACAGAGTACCAACCATAAACGTCCTTGATTTTATACATATATTCGATTGAGCTATTTGATATCATAAGATAGACTCACCGTGTGCGCAGGATCCCTTAGATCTAGGTCGGTGGTGAAGGGCGGGCGCGGCGCCCCGCCTGCTTCCTCCTCCCCGCATTCCGCTGATGAGGTGCTGAAATGGAATGACAACGTTAAATATATTGTTACAATGCTTATTGATATACCTCTACAGGGTTATAGGTAGATCCCATAAAGGCGACTTGGATAGATCAAGACGAACAACTTTTGTTCTATAACTTTGTCTAATTCAAAGATTTCCATACAAAATAATTAATGGGAAAATGTTCAGTTCTGATCTTCTTAGCTCTATGTAGCTAATCATCGAGGTAGCTAGTCACATGATGAAGCGCGTGGCGGCACTTTTGTGTCGATATTGAGCAAAGAACACTGGACACAATACAATACTAAAAACAATGATTGCCAAGGATCGTGAAGGTACATATGCTTTTTAATTAGAGTTTGAACTTCTGTGCTTGAGACTTGCATACGCAAACGTGGGAATGCGCTGTACCTATAGAGTATATATAGCTGGGTATATGGTGGCAAACTTATGCCAATCCTAGCTAAAGAAACACTCACCTAATCCTGGAGTTCTGCATATCATCCTGCAGTAGCGGCAGTTGATCATCGGCTGGCGCATGAGCGTGGCACTCGCAGCGGCAATGTTCTGGTTCCACGTAACTGAACACGACCGCTGAACTGTCCGCTGCACCTACGGGTAGGGTTTGGATTCGCTTCGGCTGTTTTCTCCGTTCTGGTACCTCTTCGAAGTCGATCCATTCTTGTTTTGTGCGGCTTTCGCTACCTGAAATGTGCATGTGTCTTTTATATGGAGGTCTCTAACTCTAGGCCTGGGTAGATGATTGTTTTCTAGGATAAAATAAAGAGCACCGAGAGGACTGGATTGAGAGAAACTAACTTGTTGCATATTCCATCTGTAAAAACTACAGACAGAACGCGTTTTTCGTTGGAGCAAGTGCCTCATTCAACAACTTGGTGAGTACATTGATGTTGATGTTTTTACAAAAAGTGATAATATTGATATCGATATTCTTTTTTCAACTTCTGCCATAAAATTAAAACGACAGATATATTTTCAATGTGTTTTAGTTTAACCTTTTAGTTATTTTTAGTATTTCAAATTAGTTTATTTGAGCTTTTTAGGGTTTTGCCATCGGTTGCAAAACCCTTATGAAATCGCTTTGGGTCTGTTTTGTGTTTTGAATCCTTAATATCTCAGAAACTACTGCAGCTATTGACTTGAAATTTGAAATAATAATACATTTTGTGCGCCCGCACATATTTATAGAAAAATAAATGAAAATAAATGAAAAATCAAAATGAAGATTTTCCATACAAATTTTGAAATCGAAATTTTAAATGGAACGTACAAAGTCGAAAGTAGTATCAAATGAAAGGTACTCGTTTGTAGATTTCAAAATAGTTTTTGAAATTTCGGTAGATTTCATACTTTTTAAAATATTTTGAAAATGGTCAAAAAAATGACCGTTCCCCCCCCCCTATCTCCGAAGATTGCAGAGCGATCGACGTGATATGTACCAAGTGTTTGTAGGTATTGATCTATATTTTATAGGAAAAATATAGAGAAGTCTGAAAAAATAATACTTTTTGAAATATGGTCAAAAAAGGGCGGGAAAAATTTCTAAAGGGGTGACTACCCCCCCGAGTTGGGTATCAAATGAAAGGTATTGGTTTGTACATTCCAATGCAGTTTTTGAAATTTCGATAGATTTTAAACTTTTTGATATATTTTGAAAAAGGTCGAAAAATTGACCGGTACCCCCCCTCTATCTCCGAAGATTGCAGAACGATCGATTTGATATGTACCAAGTTTTTGTAGGTATTGATCTATATTTTACAGGAAAAATATAGAGAAATCTGTAAAAATAATACTTTTTGAAATATGGTCAAAAAAGGGCGGAAAAAATTTCTAAAGGGGTGACTACCCCACCGAGTTGGGTATCAAATGAAAGGTATCAGTTTGTACATTTTAATGCAGTTTTTTAAATTTCGATAGGTTTTATACTTTTCGAAATATTTTGAAAAAGGTCGAAAATTTGACCGTTCCCCCCCCTCTATCTCCGAAGATAGCAGAGTGATCTATATAAAATGTACTAAGCGTTTATAGATATAGGTCTATATTTTACAGGAAAAATATAGAGAAGTCTGTAAAAACAATCCTTTTCGAAATATGGTCAAAAAACGAATTTTCATACAATGGGGGCTATTTCATTGAGAGCAATATCAAATCAAAGGTATGGATTTCGACAATTCAAAACAGGTTTTAAAAATCATCTAAGTTTCATACTTAGTGAAATACGTAGAAAAAAGTCGAAAAAATAATTGTAGGTACCAACCCACTTACCTACCCACTAATCTCTGTAGTAACTGTAATAGTAGGGTTCCACAGCGCCACGAAACCGTTGTTCTCAAAATTTTAAAGTCCATACCCAATGTATTCCACTGCGCTCGAAGAATATTTAGATAATAAGATTATTGAATTCATGAATTCCACCGTGCTCCAAAAAAATATGAGAAGAGTAATGTATCCTGGATAATCCACACAACATCATTTAGCGACAAGCTAAGCAAGCTTGTGTAATTCGTACTACTACGATATCTGTTATACTTAATAAAGTATATATAAGTATCACATTAGATGATTTATTTTTGTGTACGTAGAAAAGGACTAGAACACTCGAACAAATAATCTGCAGATCTTACAAATATTAGTCCCGAGGCGGGAATCAAACCGCAACCTCCTGCGTTGTAAGCCCACCGCGCTAACAGGTCGTCAATATACGTACCTACCTAAACGACAAAAGTTCAAAACCCTCGGCGCGCGAGTTACACTCGCACTTGTCGTACTTGTTTTATGTTAGTCGTCCATTGAATATTTATAATTAAACTACAATTATTTTGCTACCAGTGAAAACTTTGTAAATAACCTTCAGAAACGTACATGTAGGTATTTTCATGTATTTAGATAATATTTATTGTCTTGTAATTTTCTAGCTGTAGTGCAGTTTTCCCAAAATTCGAAAATAAAACAAAATAATGACATCGCATGGTCATTCATTAATGTAGTTGAAAGAATGAATTTCAAGAAACGCATTTGATGACATAGTGGCTTTATTTTTCTCTATTCTACTCAGAGAACATTCCCCAATCCCCATGCTTGCCATACTGGTACCTGGGGCTTTCCGAACCTTCAAAATTTTGTCATGGTGACTACCCCTAAATGGTACATTTTGTGTTGTCCTAACATTTAGAAATTATACGCTGGACACACTCTAATCTTTATTATTATCAAAGTTTAAATTCTCCTCGCCTGATCATGATAGACCAAATTTCGGACAAAACGGCTCTTCGATTTGGCACGTCATTGCTATTCTTCAATAACACATTGACTTTGCATGAATTTGGACTTTGCCATTGAGACAAAGATTTGCTACTCCCATATTTCTGTCGGTAGCTAAATTTCTATCTCCCTTTGCCACTAAAACATAGTTATTTCATTTTCATTGTCACTGTAAGTAGTCGAATAACAGTAGATAAACTCACCACTGTCCCCGCCACTCCGCGTCCTCTCCTTCGTCGGTCTGGGCGCGGACGACGCTGAAGAAACCCTGGGCCTTCTCGGCAGCTTGATCTTTAGCTTGTCTGTAGGAATCGGCACCGGCGCAGGCGGAGTGGGTGGCGGGGCTCGCGTGCTAGTTGTCACAGTAGCCCGAGGCCGTTGAACTCCTTGCACCAACACACCTCCTCTATCTCGCACTGGGATCATTGGTACCGCGACTGAACGCTCTTGGGGCAACGTTGTTGGAACGTATGGCAGCTCATCTTCGAACGATTCTTGAACCTGTGTAGATTATCCGAAAATAAGGTACCTACGGCCAACCTTAACTTAAAAAAACATTGGTAGTATTATTTTTTTAAAAATCTTCGCTGTTCTCCTTATTTTTGAAAAATTATATAGGTATTATTTTACACCAATACAAAGCACTCTACAATGTGTACTTTTTAATATCGATGCTAAAGCTTTCGTTGTTATCATGTCGATTAGCTGATCAGCCTACAAGCAGTTTTATCTGAAATTTCACCTTGTAGCCAAACAAGCCAAAATACAAAACTTACTACCAAACCCCGTCGTTCCACATCGTTCCCGGCTTGCGGCGCCGCTGCTTCCGAACTCGGTTCAGATCCCGAAGAATCCCGCGGTGGATCCTGTGGCGTGACCGCTCCAGAGCCGCTGGCAGCCGTCATAGATCCGCTTCCAGAACCACCAGCAACTGGTAACTCAGCGACCGGGGTCGGGTCAGAAGTTATGTGCGTGTCTCGAAGCTCACCGTTGTCAAAGCTCGGGAATGACCCGGAAATCTCGCTGGTGACGCTCGGCGTCTTGGTTATGCTGAATTGTGTACTGAAGACCTGGAAATATGATGTTCATGTAAAAAAGCGCCTCATAATTATTTATTGTCAGTGCATAATACGAACTCTTCAATATAAGACTTTTCTCTAGACTTTAAGTAGAATTAAGTACCTGTTCTCGACTGCCGACGTGCGTTGTGAAAACGAGCTTCTCCTTGCGTCTCTTACTCGTGACACTCGGCTGGGGTTGTTCCGGTGGTGATGATACAGGCGTTGCTGTTGGAGTAGGATCTTTAACACGGGGCTCACAAGCCACTACGGCGTCCATGGATGTAGATGATAAGGAAGTTGCAACAGATTCCACCCGACTTGGTACTGTCTCGATGTCGTCTCGTCGACTGACTGGACGGGTTGGTTCGGGTGGCGTTGGATCCTTTGGCTCTGGAAATACTGTCTCTGAGGCGCGCTCCGTAGGTGAGTGAAGGGGTATTATAATGCTGCCGTCGGGTAGCACGGTTCGGACTACGGGAGGTTTTCTAGTGGAGACAGTTGCTGGTGTGGCAGTAGGCTTGGACTCGCGCGCCTGCGGAGCCGACGCCGGACGGGATACCTCTGAGGATGCTACTGATACCGCAACGGAGGGAATCACACCGGATGGCCCCGCCTCTGCACCAGAATTCCTACGTCCAGAACCCCGATCCTCCGGTGGAGTCCGTAAAGGTATATGGATGATTCCGTTTTTCGTGTCTTCGTAGTACTTGAGCTTGTCTTGTTGACCTACCGGCACCGTCGTCGTGGTTACGTGCTGTGGTTGCGGCGCGGGGGAGGTGGCGCGCGAGCCGGGTGAAGACGAAGCTATGGATTTCCGCTGAGTTCTGAAGAGGGAAAGCACTGAACCCCGGATCTTCGTAGAGGTAGGTGTGGCAGAGCGATCGCGACTCTTGCTACGCGATCGGCCTTCAGTCAGGCTACGCTTGCGACGCAGCGCATCTTGACCTTGAGGGGAGTCTGGCGAGCCGATTGTCTCACGAGATTTGAATAGGGAGCAGAAAGAGGACTTGCGAGACACCGTAGGAGGACCGAGCGGTGAGGGTGAACGGCGACGAGAGGGTGCGGGGCTCGGGGGTCCGTGGGCAGAGTTGGAGTTCGAAGTTAATTCAAGTGAGGCGGGCTTTCGCGCTGTTTCCTCTTCCTCCTCCTCCTCTTCATCATCGGGGCGCAGCTTGATGCGGATGATGTCCTTTGATTTGTTCCTGCTTTTGTACACCTCAGGTTCAGAAGGCTCCCGCCGGACACGGGGCCGAGCTTTCCTCTCTTCATTGCGTGCCTTTTTGGTCTCTTTTTCTGTCTTCTCCGGCTCGGGTGCCTTGGGGGTGGTCATCACAGGGGATAGGGCGAGCGCGGGCTGCCGGGTCTCTCGCCTGGCCATCGCGTTTGGCGTCGGAGCTGCCGGCCGCGCCGTTTCTACAGTCACCTCAGTGCGCACCTCGCGGTGGTCGCGCGCGTCTACAGCCATCACAGGGGCTAACTGTAGGGGTTCAGGGGGTGAAGTCGGCGGGGAGACCACTCTAGCGCTGCTCATCTTAGCGATCTCCAGAATGTGTTCGGCGACGGCGGCCGCACACGCCTCGGGGTCCGTCTCAATAGGCTTGGGACCACAAAACGACGTCTCCAGCAGCATGCGGTGTGGACTTGGAGAGCGTGACACGCCCGACACCACCGACAGACGTGATACCCGCGAGATCGCCGACTGCGCCGAGCACGCCGATCCGACGCTCGACAGCCGCGATGTGCGACCGGACACTCCTAGCAGAGCCGCTTCTGAACTTTGACTGTCCTTTCGCGAGTGCCGCCGATCCGGCGGCGGTACTGGTGGAGGTGCAATAGATGGCGGTTCGGGAGCAGGGATAGGGGGATTCAGGACTGGTCGTTCACCGGGTGCGGGCTCCATGAAGGAGAGTTCCTCGGTGGAGGACCGCAGGTCGAGCGCGCCGTCTTCTCTAAACCCGAGCTCAAGTCGTTGTGACTTCGCGTCAGAAGTATCGCCCGCAAAAAGTGCTAGCTCGGGGCTGGAATCACGTGAGTCGTGATGACTTGAAGAGGAGGCGCGGGAGATGTCGATTCTAGGCGTAGGTGCAGGCAGCGCGCCTACTGCTGGGGTCGAATGGGAGCGCGCGCGGCCTTCTGCCGGCGTGCTCAGCCAATCATTGGCCCCCAATGCTCCCGATGCAGTCCCCGCTGGATGTTCGCGGATCTCTGGCAGTCGGAAAGCTAGTTTGCTTTCTGGACTCGACTGTGGAATATAACAAACGATAAATATCCGAAGCCTATCGTCACAAAACACCAAGAAAAGCGATCTACCGACTCTCTAGCTCCCAACACTGCGAAAAACTTGTGCGCTACTAGGTTTTGGATAATTAACAAACGACACAAAACAAACTACCAAGATTTAGTAACAATCGTGCATACATAAAATCAAAACGCTTGAACGCATTCGGTCACTCAGAAATTGTGAAGTGGGGTAAAGTTCTCGCATTGCTCAAGCTAGAGAGTCCAATGGATCTACTAAGCGAAGGATAGAAGACGAGACAGATACATACATCTGGTCTCACCTCGTCAGAGCCGTCGTGGTCGAAAGAGGCGATGGGCGCAGGCCCACGGCGCTGGCGCGGGGCCTCGCCCTCGCCACTGGGACCCTCCATCTACTGGCACATCTGCGCTGCAAACAATTTGTATCTGTAAAGGCGGACCTTTAACAACGAGGGCCTTCGTCTGTAATGTAACAATCCTTTGAGCTTCTCAGCCCATAGAGCGCTGGTACGGAACCATATCAGCGCTCAACAAAATGTATAAGCAACCCGTAGTGAAAGACAATCATAACATATGGACCACAACGCATTCGGTCATTCAGAAGTTGCGAAGTGGGTTGATTGACTTTATCGGCAACCGACACTTTGCCGAACTATATCTTATGGTTGGATATGTTTTTCCTTCCTAATATATGTAATATACACTGAAATGGACTGTTACATGTCAGAAGAGTATTCTCGGTGAGGGACCGCTCCACAGACCTTCGTGAATGGCATTTACGTCGTGAACTATGAAAGCGTTAAGACCTCGAAAAGCTACGCGCGGTTTAAGCTGCAAATATTTTATATCGAGATCGGGCGTTCACCTAACACCTCGCTGATCCGTGGATTCTGTCGTGTCGTTATCAAGCTAGTCAACCTTCTTAGCACTTGCAAAGCTGCTACAAGTTTACGTAGCTGTAGGGGATCAAACCTGATGATTATTTCGTGTCATGCCATTTGGAGATTTTTGAGTCACAGCTGAGTTGACGAAAGGAGATGAATAAATAATAAGGTCTCTAGAAACACCAAAAGAATCAGACTAGGAATTTGCAGGTAGGTTTAAAGGTCACCTTACGAATTCGAAACAAAGTTTGACAAGAACAGCGATTTTGTGCAAAGTTCTGCTCTGTTAGATAGTGTCTAACACTCTTCACACTATTATATTCTGCTAGGTCAGCGAAGTTATGTCATTATACCGCGCCTCTATCACAAATTCATAACGTTATCTTCAGTAAAATCTCACAACACAAGATTAATTATAATTTTCAATCTTTAAAATTTAGCTCCTAGCGATTCCGTTTATACATGAAACTCGTCGTTTTCTATTAAACAGAATAACAAATGAAGTGCAATTCAATAAATCGTTTCTTGGAAAGCGATTTGTAAATAGATAGATAATCTGCATATCGGGATTACCCGCTGTCATACGTACATGCTACAGTAGGTCTACGAACTGCTACGAAAAGTCGATCCATCAAATCCACTTGATAAATCAAACACTTGAACTCTTACCGTAGCACTTACTGGACCCGACACGTTCAGTTCAGTGGCCTCATCGGAAGGCTGTCACCGTGTGGCATGGTCTCATGCAGAGATGCACAGTTAGGGTTAGGTCGGGCTGCGTTAAACGATGGCGGAGCCCTGCGCGGCGCCCGCCATCGAGTGAGCCGCACATGCGTGCACCGTAGGTCAGTTGCCAGTTGTTCTTTAATTTCCCTATATCTGGGGAGATAAGAACCCCACTGCAAAGGACAGGAAACAGTGTAGATCTTAGAGGAGATCTATGTCGAGAGAAAAGCTGGAAAAAAATTAAAAATATAAATAATAAATCATTTAGTTCAATAAAGGCTTATTTTTATTTATTATAAAAGAAGAAATCCAAAAGGCAATTAATTTTAGGCCAACGATTCATTCTATGATGCGTTTCAGTAGGACGGAATTAATTTTCTTATTTATTTTCATTACTGAATCTGGCTGGACTGAGGCCGTGTCATCACATCACAAATGCTGTTTGTTCTGTATGTTTGTATGTCTGGCAGCATATTCATTCCTAAGATATCATGACGGCAAGCGTATGTGGTTATACGGTCTATATTATCACGCTATAAAATTATTCTTAGAAAATACCTAGTGACATTTTTGCGAAATATGTATAAAGGATTATCTTTTTTTTTAATTTTTTTTTAAACGGCAAAAAGCCTTTATTAACAAAGAAAATTACAATAATCTCACTAAATAAAAACAAGTATTTACAATTGAAACAATTGAGCTAACTGCACACTGTTGCGAAGAATGATAAGGATTGACTTGATTTTAATTTAAGTTTAGGTGAGTTCTTGCACCTACACTGGCAACCCCTCCTTACCGCACATGCGCATACTTTCCACTGGCGCCCTAATTCCAATTCCATCGTGCTGTCACTGATGTTCGATCCTCAGTTCACTAAACCTTCGACCGATTATTTTTAGACACCCTTTTACTTCAGGGGTGGAGCCCTACACAATCGGATTACCGGTTCCTGGTACTGGCTGCTTCTACAATTCGATTTGTGTAGTCGATTTATCATATTCTTGTGATTTTGCTGCAACTCACATGTTGATCCGTCGAAAAGTGTCGATAGGTTAGAGTAGGTTTGGTTTGCGTGAGGTGTTGCTATTAAATGCTACATATTGTGCTGTCACCGGTTATCTTTTTTGAGATCTCTTTGACCTAATTCATATTGGTAACTTGATAAAGCCCAAATTGAAATTCTCTTGCAGTTTTGATTTATTTCAGCGTACCCCACGACAAATTATTGAGGACCTACAGCGTTTTTTTTTGTACAATATGGTCTTGAAAAGACACAATGACCAAGAACGGAATAAATTAGGTAATTAATAATTCCGGACAATCTACTCAATATATGCCAAGCCCAAACTGAGCAGAGTTTGTGTTATGGGTACCTGACCATAAGTAAGAATATACATAGATATGATAAACTTAGGTACCTATTATAATGATGTACTACATAGATTTATCATGTGAATATAGAAAATACACAGAACACCCGGGAAAAATATTTGCAGATCGAATAAAGTTATCAAAATCAAAGTGCTTTATTTACTTTAGACCTTACAGGACTCTTGGACACATAAATTTGTCCCAAGGCGGGAATCGAACCCGTAACGTCGCAGGCGTTGGACCCTCGCCCGCCGCACCACATCGGTCGATACTGTTTAAGGTAATACTGTATTATGTATTCTAAGGAAAATAATTTCTGGCAATTAAAAATAAAACACTCAATCATATTTATTTATTTGACAACAAAACAGGGTCCACTGTGGAGGTACCAGGTACATATACAACACATTTAAAACAGCGTTTATATCTCATTTAACCATAGGTAGGTACGTATATTTAAACAACAAGAGATCTATAGTTTTACGATGCGAAACGTAGAGTTTCACCAACGCAGCAATTTAACTGCATTTTTGTTTTCCTTTACATGAACAATACACAACCTACATTTACTTTCTTAGCAAAAATAAGCATGCCTTTGAAGTTTATTATGTACCTAGATATAACACTTTGACATCTATATGTAAGTAAGTATGTTTGAACGAGTATAATAAAACGATATTTTATCATATTTCTAATATCTAACTGGATGATGCAACGTTAGCTCTACTATTTACTATATTAAAAGAATGGAATCTTCTACGTATCTTATTAAGAGGTATAGAGGTAACCTAAAAATATTTATTGTTGCATTTTCCTAAGGCCAATAATACGAAGCAATAAACATTGCAACTCTATGCCTTATTCAAGTTATTTATCGTGGTATGTATGTAACATTTTGTGCTTTTTAATACTTTAATGTACAATACATACCTCACTATCTATTCAAATACAACACACTGAGAAACACTACCGTTTATCTATTATTTAGATTATTATTATTGCTTATACTACATAAATATACTTTCAACAATAACTGGGAATGATTTTTATCACAATAAAGAGGCTAAGGTATACAAAACTTACTAGAACAATGATAGTTTCCGAATGGCAGAAGGTATACAGATATAAAATAAATTCAATGATTCGAAACAACATTTCGAAGAAATTATCTTAAGAAATTGGTACCTATAAACCATTAAATGTCTTTTGAAGCATAGATTCTTCTAAATCTCACTAATCTTTATATTACTCCTGTACATGTATATTATATCAATAATATATTATTGTTTGACTAGATACGGTGGGATAGCGCCCATAAATACTCGATTATAATATTATTTATTTACAAGTCAGTCGCTACTACGACCATAGTCCCTTGAGTACCCTAGCCGATATCCCGGTTTTCGAAATAATCGTTTGCCTAAGCCCCAGGTTCTAAATAACTTAGAATATTGTTAATTATAAATATTGTGTACAATGTCTATGGACACATCAAATTCCTTTCCAATTTTGCTGCGATATGTGGACTCGCCGTTTACCCTACATTTCTAAACAATTACAACTAAATCTGTATAAAACGCTAAACGCTAATCCATAGATATGTTTAAGTACGTAAACCTGTCAAACAATTTTTAAAATTAATTAATACCATCAGCGAGAATTTTCTTGTTTTCTGATGTTTAAGTAAATTATAATTAACAACGTTTGCAAATTATTCAAATTTAACAAACAATAAGTAATTAAAGCTTTGTTTTGTATAAATTAATAGGAATCTAATTTCCAGATGGCCCGGTTTAATCTCACCTAACTTTTTCATCTCTTTTAAAAATGTCCACTGCCTAACTTTTGGTAGTCACAGTTTTAGGCCATATGGTCTCTTTCTGACATCACAATTTCCACTCCCCACAGACTGTAGCATTTAACAAAAATTCTATAGACTTACACAATAACTGTCCCAGAGATAAGGGTACACTTCTTATACATAATTATATTTTTCCGACCGCAGCATTTGAAATACACAGAACAGCGTCTTAGCGTATCGCTATGTTTTTCTGTGGTCTTCGTTTATGAAAAACTGGTTCAGGAATCGACCTTAACAAACAAATACCTACGCAAACTCTCCCACATCTCAAGTTTACACATAAACTTTAGCTTTATTGATTTTGATTTGTAACTCTAACCTCACATCTCAAGTTTCTTTAAAATAGCCGTGTTGATATTGATTTATAACTGTAATCTTTACACAGTCAGATTCAAAATCCTTCGAGATCTTACGTAAATGAAGGAACAGGAACGTAATGAAGGGCAGGTTTAGTCAGAGTCTGAGTCAGAGGAAGGCGGCTGTATAGGGGCTGCAGCAGGCGCTGGTGGCGGTTTCGGTTCCTCAACTTTAGCAGCAACTGCGTAAGCTGGGGCTGATGAACCGGATGTGCGCTCGATGCCAACTCTGGAAACAAAAACAAAAATATTTTCTTCTAGTCGTCGTCGTTTTCTCACAATTTGTATTTCAAAAGAAGAGGTTAGGGTATGGGAACTTAATGTTTAAAAAGCCCTATCTAGAACATTGTGAAGAAAAATGCGGTAAAACCGTGTTTTACATAACCCGGTAGGTATAAGTATATAAAATGTCCAATATTTTGGGTTTTTTTTTACTATTTCATTTTTTTTTACTATTTCATATAACTAACCAAGCAGTACTTCATGGGAGCACACTAAATGGTTATGGGTAATTAACTCATTTATATTTATGTAAGTTCATTCATAAAGCATGCAAAACTGTTTGTTCTCAGAATAAAATAAAATAAACGTAGATGAGTGGGAGGGTGAGAGCGGAGAGAGGAGCTTCTTACAAGCTTTTACAGCGTTATATTTGAAGAATCTTCTAGACCTGGAATAGATAACGGAACGTAATTTTCACTCACATGTACTCGTGTCTTGCGAGATACCGGACATACTTCTCCGGAGGATCATTATCATGGTTCTGGAGGGAAACCGATCGCATGGTGACGTGGCTTGCCTGTAAAAGAAATAATCGTGAAATTTGGACCTTGGTGGGTATAAATTAAAGTCTTTTACTGATATCACAGAAAACTAACCTGTGTGGCTGGCATAGTAAACTCGACGAAGGCGTGCTTGGCAAGCTCAGCCGGTATCTGATCGTATGAAGTCAGAGCCATGCGGCAGACCAGGTTGTGGGTTGTGTATGCACCTAATAATAGAAGTAAGATAAGATAAATGATTATCTAAATAACAATAACAATACAATAATTTATTTTATTAAATCAGGGTTACTACGGTGGGTACTAAAATAAACAACTTAAAAAATGCTTACTAAATGGCCTCTGCCTTAGCATGAGTTTTTCTCTTGACTCTAATAAATTATTTATTATTCTATTTACTCTGGAAGAATGTGGTGAAAGCAGACCTGCGAGAGATACAAGCAGAGGACTAGCGGGAAACTGTGTAGGACAGAAAAAAGGCGACTTCTCTTATCGGAGGCCAAGACACACTTCGGGTCGTAAGTAAGTATTTACTCTAGTATTTATTATTTACTCTATTACGTGGTTTGACATGAAGATGAACTCTCTACCGTTTCAGTATTATGCAACTTAGATAAAATTAGTCATCAATTGCGCATCTTTTCCACCCTGACATTTAATTTACTAAGCTCACCCTGTCCTTCTTTAGGCAACCTCGGCATTCTCCACACAATAGCTCTGTGCTGGTGTTCGTACTTGGCCTGCCCTGATGTCACCTCTATCAGGGACTCCTGAAGAACATCTACAGCACCCAAGAACCTCTCAATGCCCTTGATTTTTCCGGTACGCCTGTGAAATAATGACTTAATTATTAGATTTATATAGTTTATTGGAAATTCAACGGCTTCATAAAACTTAATCAATTAGGTACAGTTATAACATATACCTAGTCAATTAAAGATTTTCACGTAAAGTTACTTTAACAACATGTGAACACAAATAAACAACAGCTCGCATATGGAATGAACAGAAGGAATAAACAATATATGCAAGTTAATGTAGAACCTAAATATCTACGTCACTGTTAAAGTAACTTCTAGTCAGTCGCTGCCTAGATAATGAAAACATGTAAGATTTTATTTATTTATTTATTTATTTTACAATTTTATGAAAACTAACAGCTAGGTAAATATATAAACAAAACAATGTATAACATTCAGGCCTTATGTGTTGGCTGGCAGGCTTTTTTCAGGGGTTCTATGTATACCCGGTATTATCCATATTCATGTAGAATTATTATTACCCGGTGTTATCCGTATTCATGTAGAATATGGATAATACCGGGTTCGGGCCTGCAAATGACCAGCAGCCTTATTGTCTAACTTGAAATCCATTACCAGTGAACTTCAAACCGATTGTCAATATATGAACCGTTTCTATGTATGCATGAATCTTTTGATTATCCACACATTTTTTTTCTTTTAGGAATAACAGACCACTACATTTTTATTAGATACGTATAAATACTTTAAATAATATTAAAATTTAAAGTTTTTCCTTATGCAGACTACTGCGCTTCCCACATATTTAGGTTAAAACATAAAAATAAAAGAACATGCAACATTTGCCGCAATACAATAAAAACCGCTGAAATGAAAAGTTACCTATGAGCCGACTTGACAGATCCGTATCTGAAGTGCTTCTCAACTCGGAACAGATAGATCCAGCACTCTGGTATGGGAAAGCGGATGCAGACGTCTTCACACGGGACCTGGCCCAGCTTGCGAGACGCAAAACCTGGCACCAACACGTCCGCTCTGAGTTCCACCTGCAGAGATAAGAATGTTGGTGAATTTATGCGAGTATTGATAAGGTTTACATAAGATAAAAGGCATCAATAACAGCAACGTTAACGGTAGCAACCAGTTTCTTTTATTTTGAGTAGACCTCCAACTTATCTAGAGTTTTTATGTATATTAAGATGTCTGAGGTATCTCAACGAATCCCGGAGAACAAATCCGTATCTCCTCTGCAATCATAAAGGTGCCTTTTGAACGTGGTAATAGAACATTAATTAGGACTTTCGTTTCTTAAATGCAAATAATTATTTCCATCTAAAGGTTGCCTGGAAGAGATCGCTTCTAAGCGATAAGGCCGGCCATTGTATATGGCCATTGGCTTATGTTACATCTTTTGTTGTGTCCTTTTTCTGGAAATTTAAAAATATTCACTGTGCAGTTTGTGATACCTATTTTAGACAACTTTGATTGCCTCCGTAATACATACCTAGTTTTATCTATACTAATATTATAAAGAGGAAAGATTTGATTGTTTGTATGTTTGTTTGTTTGTTTGTTTGTTTGTTTGTTTGTTTGAATTGAATAGGCTCCGAAACTACTGGACCGAGTTAAAAAATTCTTTCACCATTAGAATCCTTAATTTTCCGTGATGAACATAGGCTATATAATATTTTCAAAAAAGTTAGGGATCCGCATGAAAAAATCAATAATTGAACCGTGGGCTGTATATTGAACCTCTTTTTCTATTATGGCGCGTCAGAATAGAAAAAGAGGTTGTATAGCGCACGGTGCTTGCTTTTTCTCTACGGCCAGTGTCAGTTTTGGAATGTCGAGTCAGTGTCAAAAACCCCAATGCTGTTAAAAAAAGTAAAGATCCGTATGAAAACTGTGAAACCCATCGTTTTAGTGGGTATAATTTCTGAAATTTTTGTTTAATACCCGTGCGAAGCCGGGGCGGGCCGCTAGTATTGCATAGTTTTAGACAGAGATACGAAGTTGCTAGTTCCCTAAATATCCTTTCTTTAACGTAATAATAAGATAAAATAGGTAAATCTATATTCCGAATCCATTGTCTTATTTGAAATAGTTTAGACAGAGTAACGAAATTACTAGTTTATTAAATTTCCTTTTTCAACGTAAAAATAAGATAAATTGGCGGCACTAATTTGAGTCAGGGAAACGAAGATACATCTCTCACCTTGTTGCCGGTGACGCACCAAACCGCCTTCAGCTGCAGAGGCAGTTCGCGGTTCTTTGGAGGACGGATACGGAACCGCATCAGCTCGATGTAGCACGCATCTGGTGGCTTGAACCTGATTGAAGAACATGACAGAAAAGTTAGGTCAGCTTACATTTTAACACACGTGCTCTGAAGGTTTAATCAGGAGGATAATAATAATAATAATAATAACTTTATTATAGGTAATAAAGAAAGTGTACAGAAAGTAACCTAATTAGGGCCCATATAATAAATATCTTAGAGACTAACATAGTTAAAAATATTTAAAATCAAGCGAGTCAACGACGCTCCGATGATGCACACGCGGTGTTATTTGACCGGCGGCGCGTCCAATAAACATCCTGAATATGACACTTTTCGGGCAAAACTCGCTTTCCATATACGTAGAGAGTCGATCGGCACTCTCATCATAAATGAAGCAAAGTTCGCGAGGCGAGGCGAGATACTAATTTTATAATGCACACTACACTCCCATGCAAGATGTCAGTGCAGATCTCAGTTCCCCCACTTAGAATTAGAATTGAAGTATTCCCGTTTGAGCACCTATTTTTTGGACACCTATACATTGAGCACCAAAGGTATTCCCATTTGAGCACCAATTTAGGTTCTCTAAAATCTGAACTTAAGTACTTGATAATCTGCGAGGCTGTAAACTCATCGGGTTGCACGCAAGCGTGGAACTCAGGGTTTTCAACGCGTATCCACTCTTCAGTAACCACGGGGATGATGTCGTGGCGGCCGACCACCTCTTTGCCCTGACGTCGCATATCGTTCACCCCTAGTTCTACGTCGGGCATTCCTGAAAAGAAGTATCAAAATAGGTTATCTTATTTTGAGATTCCTGTAAATGAATAATAATAATTAATACTTTATTGAACACTTAACTTTTGAGTAATTAATACATGAAATAGCCTTAGAATAAGTGACAATTGGCGGTCTTATCGTTCAAGAGCGTACTCTCCCAGACAACCTTGAATGGATAGGGAGGGCCGTTACCGTACATTAAATGTTTTTTTTTTTTCTGATAACGTCTTACATAAACCGACTACAGCTGAACTTAGAAATGGGAGACAATTGTATATTTTTTTTCCATATATTATAAAGGAATTTTGATAACTCACCGCTGAGGAAGCCAATAAAGAAGATCCTGACGCGAGCTATCTGCTTCAACACTGATCCTTCTGCATCTTGTTCCACGTAGAGCTCGTCAACCGCCGTGATTTGTACCTATAAACAATGTAGAGCATCGTTTTTAAAGCCCATATATTGGTATACATAAGAAAGGTTGGTTGGACTATTTGCTTCCCTCCTTCTAACGTCTGCATTGTGTATTCCAAAATTAAAAAATATGACATAAAAATCACCAAAATCTGGCGTCTTGATTGGATTTAAAAAGCTGGATTTAAAAGGAAAACTGAGGGGATTATTTACCTCTTCCATCTTGTAAGTGAGGGCTCGGTCGCGATGAGCTGAAAGACGGAAGAGCGCTTCTTCGACACAGAATGAGAACTGCTTCACATCTTCGTAGTTCAGGGAGCCGATCTTGAAAAGCTGGGATACCTGGCAAAATTATCACAACTTTAGAGCTGACATACTCGTAGGTATTAATCTTAATCTGTTCTGTACTAATATTATAAAGAGGAAATATTTTATTGTTTGTGTATTTTAAATGAATAGGCTCCGAAACTATTGGACCGATTTGAAAAATTCACTCCATTAGAATCATCATTCAACATTATCCCTGACGAACATAGTCTATAAAGTATTTTAAAAAAAGTTAGGGTTTCGTTTGAAAACATCATTAATGGAAGTGTGACGTAGTGTCACTTAAAAGTTAAAAATATTTGTATAAAATATTTGTTAAAATACGCGTGTGCCGCAGGGGCAAACCGCTAGAAGGTATATAAAAAAAAAATTTTTTCTTCCAGGCTTTGATCAGGCCTAGCTTAAACCAGTCAACAAACGCGTCTCCACAAAACTCTCTTTTGACGGCCTAAAACTCTCTTAGGCTGTCAAAAGAGGTCACACGTGGGTTGGTTATGGAGACATTTTAAATAAACGAACCTATTTATTATAGGTATTCGTTTCTTATGCCTATGCTAGAAATCGTTTCAGCCGTTCCAGTTCATCTTCGAACTATCAAATACCTATCGATTTCCAACGAATTTTTGTAATTTAAATAGCAAGTTTAAGTTATTTGTGAAGAGTCCAATAAAGGAGGAGCTACCCTGGCTGTTTCCGGTGCCAACAGAATAAAGTGCCTTGTGATAACTGTATTTTAACACAGTTGGCAACAATCCAGGTTATGGACCTTTCTATGTAAATGTTTAGATAAATTTACTGGATTCGCGAAATCAGAACAAACATGTCCCTAACATCGCATTGTACCTACATCAGAATCAAAAATTACTGACCGGACAAATAGGACCAAGACCTACCTATGTACGAATATATAGTACCTAACATAGTATAAAAAGTCGCTTCCCGGATCTTTAAAACTACGGATTTTGTTGCGGTTTTTTAAATAGATTGATTCAAGAGGACGGTTTATAATATTATGTATATAACATGCACTTGTGCAAAGCCGGGGCGGGTCATTCGTATTTATTATTAATTTTGTTAGTAGGTAGGTACCTACTTTTCAGTCTACCGTACACATTTTACGTTATATTCTTACCTGCGGAGCATGTTCCACCGGCAGGCCAAGCTTCCGCAGATCACTGCCGAACTCTTTGACCCCTTGATAGTCGCCCTGGATGGCGTAGGCAGCGAACTGAGACAGCTTGTTGGTTATCCTTTCCGCTTTTGTCACCTGCCCGGGTCTAAACAAATAGATAGTTGATTTGAGTTTGATGTAAAAAGTATATTTGAGAAGTCCTTAGTGTAGGTACACTTTCGACTTGTAAACTAATTCACGCCGTACGGACTTACCTATTGCAATTCCATGTAAAGAGATGGTTGTAAATGAAAGTCACAATGTAATTTACTTTAGAATATTAAATGTATAATTTTTTCAATAAATGAGTTAAGTCAGAATTACGAAATAAGGAAAAAAATATATAAGAAAAAAGTTTGGTTCTGGCATCTTATTTAACAATCTTCTTGCCTGCTAGCAAAATACAAATTATTTAGGTAGGTAATACTGGGAAATAAAGTGATCTCTTGTGTTATTGTGATCTCTTTGATTCATTGTTCACTTCTCTCTCTCATCTTTTTAATAAAATGAATGAAGAAATGCGGGGACATGAGACCCGCTTGTCCTGTTGATGTGAAGATTTTTGAGGCTGATGTTGTACGGTTGGATTTTTATTAAATTTATAATGTTTTTACTCTCTTATTACCAGGCAATCTATAAAATGTTGATTAATCCTTACCTGACCCCAGGCCGTTCTTTATAGAAAACATACTGCAGTTTCACAGTGAAAATCTTCCCGAACTGGTCAAACTGCTGGGCACCAACTTCAGACACAGAGTAGCAGGCCTGTAGTGGAAGCTCCTGGAAAGGTTCCTTGTCGCCGGCCGCGTTGAAGAGTTGCACCACGGGGTTGTCGCCTTGCATGGTTAGCCGGACGAAGATTTTCTTCCAGAACCTTGGGAAACCATGTAGGTGTTTACTAGCATTTTCCATGAATAAAAATAGAGGGTGGTATAAGTTTGAGTGTGGGTACCTATCAATCTATGTTTGTCTGTAAATTAATAAAACTTGGTTCCAAATAGCCACTTTAAGTTATTACTGCCCGCGGCTTTGTTCGCACTTTTCCGGAATCAAAATTAGCCTTAAAACGTTCCAGAGATACCGTCTACCTCCCTGCCAAAATTCATCACGATCCGTTTAGCCGTGAAAAGTTCACAGATAGACTAAGGTATGTAATTAAGAAATTTTTCGAATTTTATATGAGTCGATTAAGATAATATATGATGGTAGGTAATGAAGTCAAACATTCCTCAGTCCGTGTTATATTTCAATTCCAATAGTTTAAGTAAGCATCGAAAAACGTACCTACCCAAAATTGGGATGTAATTATTAGAAAATTTTTTATTATCTTTTCATGACCCTAGAATATAAATGAAGCAATTATAATGTAGAATCTGAGAAGAGGTCTAAAATTATGCACAATATTTCAATCTTGTTCGAAAATGCCATGTCCGTGTAATATGTATTTAAACTTGTGGATCTTTGTTTGATGTAAGATAATTTAAGAAAATTTTTGTTTATTAGAACTAGGTACATATGTATTTACTTGGTCCATGTCTTTACCTTATTTATAAATAAATAAATAAAAATTTAGTATGTACCTCTGTCCAGTAATTTTCTTTTTGTTCGGTTGTCGCAGATGCATCTCCCAGCCCGGGCCGTTGTAAGTGGTGCGAGGGAAGTCTTCAAGTGGTTGAGATACATCGTCATCGAACAATGGAGTTGGTGGGGTCTCGCTACCACTAGCACGCCGCGGTTCTTCCGCTGCACAGAAAGAAATGTTGTAATAATCGGTAGTTTTTAGCAATAGGTTCTTCCGTTACACATAAAGATAAGTTGTAATAATCGGTAGTTTTTAGCAATAGGTTCTTCCGTTACACATAAAGATATGTTGTAATAATCGGTAGTTTTTAGCAATAGGTTCTCCACTGAACTGTAAGAAATGTTGTAATAAAAAGCTGTTGGTACTTTTAATCAAAATTTGTACACTGATATTTGTCTTGAGTGGTCTGGGTATTTATATTTATTAGCGGTCCGCCCTGGCTTCGCACGGGTATTTAACCAAAATTTATTTTTTTACGCTGATCCCTAACTTTTGTAAAATACACTCGAGAGCAATGAATCCGGGTCACTCAAAGAAAAAAAAAATCTCGGAAAGTAAGAATTCTAGGTTAATGCAACTAAGCTCTCGAGTGTATTCTATAGTCTATGTTCATCACGGAAAATTGAGGATATAATAGTGAAAGTATTTATCAAATTGGTACAGTAGTTTCGGAGCCTATAAACTTCAAACCAACACACAATCAAATCTTTCCGCTTTATAACATTTATTTAATATAATATTATAATTAAACGTTCTTATTTCAGACCCAGAGATCCATATTATACCTACTTACATACAAACTTATACTACATAATGTTAATTGGTAGCATAGTTGGTAGTTGGTTTAGGTATAGTAATTTTAAAAGTTATCTTGTAACCATAACGTAAGCCTAAGCTTGAGGCTAGCTGGCTTTGTTCCTGTAGCTAGTAAAGATTAACTTACTGAATTGTGTTTCAACACGTGGTGCTTCGAAGCCGCTCTTGTCAAACGGATTGACTCTTGGCGACTCTGGCATGGCTTGGGGTCGCGGTGGTGGAGCCAAAGCTGGCACTGCTGCATCCCCACTCGTCTCATCTTTTGGCCTGGACATACATCTCGGATAGTGAGATTACCTATTATCTATGCTATGCAATAGGTACCTATACTTACAATATATGAATTTTTTCTTACCTTATAAATACATTGAAGGTATCATCCGTAGATTCGCGAGATCCTTCATGCTCCAGTCGCGGGGTGGCGGCAGGTGGGGGAGGGGGACCCATGCTCAGGAATGTATCAAAAGCCTCTGCTTCGAAACCAGCATCAAAACCACCATTCGATCCGCCATCATCGCCCCAAGCACCTAGAATGAATAACAAGTTGCTGCATTTTGATTCTTAGAAATTAAAGTCTAAGATAAAAACAATACTCACTGCTGTTAAGCTTATTTGCTGACGTAGAATCAAACTTCGCTGAAAACGCGTCAAATGCGTCTTGAGATTCAGGGAAAGCATCATGACTATCAGGGAACGCATCATGACTGTCAGGGAATGCGTCATTAGAATCTGGAAAAGCGTCTTGTACCATTGCTTCCGAAGCGTCTCCCCATCCTAAATCTGCGGAAGTGTCGGGTTGGCTAACTCCAAAAATGTTATTATCGCCTCCGGTTACACCAAAAGCATCGGCTTGGGTATTGTCATCGAATGGGCTAGAATTTGCTGGCTGGCTCACTCCGAAGATATTGTCACCACCAGTAGCAAAAGCATCTGTTTCTGACTTACTGTCGAATGGGCTAGATGCCGCCCCAAAGATATTTGTTTGAGCCGGTGTAGCTTCAGCTGGAAGTGCGGATCCAAAACTATCATTATCCATTCCAAAGACATTATTTCCGGTTGAGGGTTCTGCCGCATCCACACCGAAAATATTTCCACCAGGAGCGCTAAAAGTTGCAGTTGTATCAATTTCTCCACTCTCAAATGGATTCTTTTCAGATTCTTCAGGTAAAGCCTGGAAATCTTCAACCCCAGAATCCGCAAAAGGAGATGTATTGTTAACAGGAGTTAATGTCGTCTCAGTTGCTGGCTCCGAGCAGTCCATTGGAGCAACGGGTTGCTGGGGTGACGACGAAGTCGGAAACATTATCTCAGACGTTGAAACTGGAACTTCTTCTTGAGAAATTGGTGAAGCCTTTTTCTCGAAGAATAAATCCGCGGCCGTATCCGTGACTGTGTTCACCGCACTAAACTCAGAAGCATTTGATATAGCTGGAGCATCGGTAGCCGAGTCGGTAGACATACTTTCCATTATGTCATCACTGAGAAAGTCGATTTGCTTCTCCTCTTTTTTCGGCGCGGAATATAAACTGAGAATGGCTTCCTTTGTGGGTTTAACAACCACTGGTGCGGGTGCATCAAAGAGATTGATTTCATCCGTAGTCTGCTGTGGTGGTGGGGGACGCTGTGGCATCTGAGGGACGGGAGGAGGAGCGGGGCGCGGCGGCGGAGGCCGAGCTACGGGAGGCGGTACCGGGGGACGAGGAGGGGGTCGTGCTGGCTTTGCACGTGTCGTTTCAGCATTCTCAACTACCGCTGGTTGAGGTGGTTCTTCATGATCTAGCTCCAAATCCGGCTCCGGAGTTGGGCTAGGCGAGTGAATATCACGCACTGATACCGGACTAGGCGTGCGCGTCGGTGGAATACGATCGAGAAGATGTGAGCTGTTGAATTCCATCTGCCCTGTGACACTCAGGATCAAGTTCTGCGTCTCTGGTGGCAGTGGATGCGTTGATTGTTGTACGCCATCATCAACAAGAAAATCATCAGCAGTTGTTGTAATCAGTTCAAGTTCAGTTGGTTTGATCGGCTGATTTCCAAAAATGTCGATAGATGGTTCAAAAGCCGAAAATTGTTTTGCGCTGACGCCTGTAGGTTCTGCTGTCCCAAAAAAGTTAACAGGCACTGTATCGCCCACAGTGGGCTCTTCAAATCCGCTCCCACCGAAATCTGAGAACGGGTTACTGGCAGCAAATGGATTGTCGCCATTATCGAATGCTACCGGTTCTGCACTAGCAATCATAAACGGATTTAGCTCTTCCGTTTCTGCTGGTGCGACCGGCTCGTTCATACTCAAGAATGGGTTAAAAGCCATTTTTATCTTTTCTGTAGATCCTAGTGATTCAGAAACTCTGACTCAAGCAATTTAATTTCTGTCCTTCCTGGGTTGAGATCTCTGGCAAAAGAAGTATCGAAAGGATCGAAATCGTCTTCAAGACTTTCGTTTTCTTGCACTGGCTCTGGAGTAAGTGCTTTGATTTGAAATATATCGTCAGATGAGGGTTCCAAAAGATCTGGATCACCTTTTTCTTCTATCTCTTCACAAGAAAATTCTTTAGCCAATAGTTTCAATTCGGTTCTTCCGGGAGCAATATTAGTCGCGAACGAAGTATCGAAAGGGTCGATATCCGCTTCCTTGATAGGCGCCTTTTGTGGTCCTATCGGTGTGAGAACCTTTGCTTGTATTTCTGTTTGACCACTGTGCAATAAATCTTTTATCTTTGTTTGTTTTGTTTGTGGGTACTCAGAGTGTCTTCGTTTTGCCTGATAGTTTACTTTAGGTGCTAATTCTTCCTCAGAGAAAGTTCTTGTCAAAGTTCCAGCAACGGTGTCTGCAGCTTCGGTCTCTTCGTTAAAATCTTCAGTTATAGAAATTTCACGAGTGTAATAAGGTGTAAGTGGTTTATTGTTTTTATTTTTTGGGTCTACTTCCAAAGAATTTTCCTCAACGTCAAAAACAACGCTCCTACTTTTGACCACTAGGTTCTCAGGCCTTGAGGGGCGCCTTTCAACAGATTTTACTTCTTCTGCGCGAGGGTCAAAGTCGTCGTCGCTGGGGACTCTATAAACCGGAGTAGGTTGGACTGTTGCTCCTATCAATTCTTGCTCCAAAAATTTCAATTCTACTTTTCCAGGTGCAACGATTTTATCAACGATGCTTGTATCGAAAGGGTCGAAATCAAGATCAGTTTTTATATCAATAGGATCAAGCGGTGAATCACCAAGTTGAGTTAAATCAGTAGTGCTTCCCCCTAGTAAGTCAAAGGAAGTGAGTTCTGGCTCCTTTTCCTTTTCAATGATATCGTCAGATGTAATAGACTCACGTATGCCAGAGGGGTCTGTTAAATGTATTCGAACAGATGACTTTCTTCTATTGTTAAATTTGTAATGCACTTCTTCTGCGCGAGGGTCAAAATCGTCGTCGTCTTCAAGTATAACAGCTTCTTTTTCGATTTCTTTCGATGGTTGCGTATGAACAACTGCGTCGGCGAAACTTGTATCAAATGGATCGTCGCCGTCCAAATAAGGATCTATAACATCAATCTGATCCTCTACAATACATTCTGCAAATACAGATTCTTTCACATTAGCCTCAAAAGCTGACCAAGATTCTTGCAAAACGGGTTCAAGTTTAATTTCTTTTTTATCTAGTTTTGCAGCTTCGGCACCGACTTCCAATGACTCTGTTGCTAATAAAGTAAATTCGTCTATTTCATCATCTGAAACTTTTTCAGAAGATGGAACAAACTCCTGCTCCTGTTGAGTTTTGGCGTTTTGTTGAATTAATGAAGTGTGGAGTGAGACGCTGAGGTCTATTGGTGTTGAGATCGGGATATCAGAGTCGAGATCAAGGATACTCTTTTCGACTGGTTCAGGTTCAACTACAGCTAATGGAGGTGGGGGAGAATCAGTACCGGTATCTTCAAGGAGAAGATCTCCTGGTATAGCACGTTTGGAAGACCTTTTAGTAGTGACTGTTAAGTTGTCGATGCGACCGGTAAGAACTTCAACTGCAACACCGATATCTAAACCCTTCTTTCCCTTAGATGACTTTGCTTCCTGTCCTTTGATTATTACGTCAACGTGAGATGTATCAAAGATATCGTCGTCCTGAAAATCGTCAGGTGAGTCCGGTACGTAGGCGAGTTTGACTTCCCCGCGTTCTACAGCTTCTACGTACGAGGTGTCAAAGATATCGTCTTGATCGTCTTCCTCTGATTCTTCGTCGGTGAGACCGTACTCGCTTTTGTCGTCGTCTGCTTCCGCTGAAGCTGCAGCTTGCACGAGTTGTGGGAAATCAGCTTCGGTGATCTCAACCACTGGTCGTTGTGGTTTCTCCTTCGGAGTAGCTTCAACTTCCTTGGGCGCAACTCTTTGGAAGAACGATGTAGATTTTATCCGATCAAGATCCCCTTGAGTTTTTTTAAGGATGGAGTCGACACCAGTGGTCAAGTCCTTGAATTTTGACCATTCTTCATTTTTATCGGATCCTTCACCAGCTTCTGCCTGCTGCTGGTGCTCTCTTCTGTATTTATCTAATTCTTCTTCAGTGAAAAGCTCCTCCTCTCCCTTGCGTTTCGACTTTTTACCCTTTTTCTTCTTCTTAAGTCCTTTGGGTAGCTTTAGCATTATACGTGTTTCGTGACAGATATCTGTGTTGCTGAAACAATATAATGGTAGGTATGTTTAAGGACAAAAGTAAAGTAGTACAGTTCATCTAAAAAAGAACTTGATCCCAAAAAAGGTTTCATGCCTACATTCAACTGATTTGCCCAAACCATCTGCATGACTGAAATTCACGATCTTAATTTGTCCCGCAAATTCAGTTCCATTACTCAACTAAGGATTACCTAACTACTCTACGTACAGGGTCTAACTAATGTTCACACAAGATGAATGAAATTGATGAAATGCAAGAACAGCGTATATTAAAAATAACTTATCGGAAGTGCAGAGATGGGGGCGCTAAAAGTAGGTAGGTATTGATCGTTCAGCTCAGCCTGCGTGGGAAGTTCTTAACAAGTGGATGTAACTCGCCAACATACAGCTCGCTACTTAAAACTACCTACCTACCATTCTTAAATTCGAACTACTAATTCACTATGACGTAACACACTATAATAGATGATGGATTACCTACCAGCGCCATGACGTCTATAAGACTGAATCGAGATGAAATCATGCAACCAGTGTAAGGTAATGGCGGATGAGATGTGCCCGTGACGAGGTCACGTCGTGCGGAGATGAGGACGGTGGGTGGCGGCGGAGACAGGCTAGCTATTCTAGCTATGGAACGTACCGGACCCTCCAGCCGCCTCTACTTACAGCTAAGGCATACCACTACCGCGCTATGACAAAGGGGCCTTATACCTTCATCGCAACACGATCGCGGGCTCGAGCGGGTGCGCTTTCGGCAGGCGCTGCTGGACTGAGGAGGCCTGAGAGTGGAAGGCGCGCGGGGCGGGTGCCATCGATCTGCGCCGCCCGCTGCGCAAAGCCCGCCCGCCCTTCGCCCGAACGACGACGAACCGCTATTTCCTACCACACAATCGGGATTCTTGCTACGTTATGTAATACCTAGTTGGGTATAGATATTGATGACGCATTTTCAGATGTCGAACTTTGGCTTTTACTGAATAATGAATATCTATAATTTTGACTTTGAGGATCTATCATGCAATACATATTCCTCTTCATATTATAAAAGACATTGATTGTTTTATGTTTAGATTTATTATTAACTACGTAAAACAAAAAAATAAAACTATACCTACTGGCTTCACCAGCCAGAGTCAGTGTAAGAAAACGTAGGTACCATAGAGTTTAAAACGAGTTCGATCATTTTGATGGTAGGTACCTAGGTACATACTTCTTTTGCTGGAGATCTCAACTCAAGAAGGGCAAACTTAAATTGCTTAATGTAGGTAATCCTAGTGAGTCAGAGTTTCTGAAACACTAGGATCTATAGAAATCTTAAAAATGGCCATCAACCTTCTGAGTATGAACAAGCCGCAGTCGCCTGTAGAAACCTGTAAAATTAAACTTAAATCGCGGGTAAATTAATCGTAATCATAATCACTGACTTGAGGTTTGTATCCATCTTCTTAGGTAGGTAGGTATATATCTAGGTAGGTACGTACTGGGTGGGTAATTTATGAGTAGGTACTAATTTTTTAAAGAGGTTTGCTTAGATTCTTTTGTGTGGATTGAATAGGCTTCGAAACTCCTGGACCGATTTGAAATATTCTTTCACCATTTTAAAGATAGGTACCTACATTTATCCTTGATGAACAAAGGCAAAAGAATAATTTTAAAAAAAGTTAGGGATCAATAAGAAAACCTTAATAAGTACTAACATTCGTAACCCGAAGTGTGTACCTAAATTTTATACATATTGAATTTATTGTTAAATACCCGTGCGAAGCCGCGGCGGATAGCTAGTCCACAGGTACTAATATAATTATATTAGTACCTGTAGACTATAATAGACTGCATAATTAATTATATAGACGAATTATTTGTTTTTTTTTTGTTTGAATTGAATAGGCTTCGAAACTACTAGGTACTCAGAACGATTTATAAAAATCTTTCACTGAACTTTAGATACTTATCTACTCTACGCTAGACAATTTTCAATTTAAAAATCATGGTAAAAATTTATAATATTTGACAATGTAATGCCCGTGCGAACCTGGGGTGTACTATTAGTCATCATCATCATCAGCCTATGTTAGTCCACTGCTGGACATAGGCCTGCCCTAATGAGCGCCATAGCGCCCTGTCTTCGGCTTGTCGCATCCAGCATCTGCCAGCAGTCTTTCGCAGATCGTCATCCCACCTGGCTGGAGGGCGTCCTACACTACGTTTACCAAGTCGCGGTCTCCACTCAAGAACACGTTTAACCCAGCGGTTATCAGTTCTTCGCGATATATGGCCGGCCCACTGCCACTTCAGTTTGCTAATTCTCTGAGCTATGTATGTCGATGACTTTAGTTCTCTGTCGGATGAATTCGTTACGAATCCTATCCTTCAGAGAAACTCCGAGCATAGCTCTTTCCATAGCTCGCTGAGCGACTTTGAACTGGTGGACCAACCCTATCGTGAGTGTCCACGTCTCAGCTCCGTAGGTCATGACTGGTAGGACGCACTGATTAAAAACTTTCGTTTTCAAACATTGTACTATTAGTAGTGTCATAAAATCAAAAGTACCTACCTAATTCTGCCTGTCCTTCTATTAAATAGGTAGGTTCGTAGGTATGTTTCTTTTCAAGCCCAACCGAAGGGATTTTAATGAAATTTGGTTATGATTATGATATAGGTAGCTAGATTTTAGCCTGGGGACTTTAGGTTAACTTGTAGTCGTAAGGACTGAAAAGTACCTATTAACTTTTCGTATTCTAGGCCCATTTTTTGCTAAGCCAGGAGCCAACCCCAAAAGAACTTTGATTTTTTTTAAGAGATTGGAACTTATTTCATAAAATTTACGAAACCTGGAACCCTCAACGAATGATTGCTTGAGTAAAAAACCACAGCCAGCTGTTGTGCAACAAACATCGAAATCTTCCGTCAAAAACTGAATCTGGTCAGCATGAGCACTCACAACGCAACTTCGCAAGACGTGCTCATTTAGTTTTTGGGACTGCCAAAATGCGACCGCATCTATATAGTCCTATTTTAATAACTTCGTGTATTGGAACGTAAAATCTGACTTCCCTTAGCGCCACCGAGCGCCACAAATTCCCCTATCGGCAGACATACCGTACTAATTTGTCAAAATAGGTTACAATACGTCCAAATTACAAAGGTAGCATCCAAGTGCGTCAACTCATTGGACTTCTCCGTCTGTCCTTGCCTTTTTCATAGTACATCTCTGTCATAATTTGCGAGACGGTTCATCTGAAATTGTTCTATTAGTACCGCGAGGCTACGTACATACGTCGTAACATCGCTTACGTTCGTGTTTTTGAGAGGAAAAACATTGAAAACCTTTCGTAATTGCGTTGAATATTGGTAAAATGTCGTGTAGAAGCACGACGGGTGCGATTCAGTCGACGTGAAACGCGCGCGGAGATCGTGAGTCGCGAAACGTGGTTCGGGCTCTTGCGCGGAGTGTTGTTATCAAACAGCTCGGCACGCGCCCGCCCTGAGCGCCTTTGGGCTCGGGCGAAGGCAGAGCATCATGGCTGAGGCGGCTCCGCTGGTGATAGTGAAGGAGGGCTGGCTTCATAAGCGCGGCGAGCACATCCGTAACTGGCGCGATCGCTATTTCATCCTGTTCGACAATGGAGACCTCATGGGATTCAAGACGCAGCCCGAGAGGAACAACTACCGCGACCCTCTCAACAAGTTCACGGTGCGCGACTGCCAGATCATGGCCACGAATAAGCCGCGGCCGTACACCTTCACCATCCGCGGCCTCCAGTGGACCACCGCCATCGAGCGTAACTTCTGCGTCGACAACGACAAGGAACGGTCAGTACATATTTTTACTCAACATCTTTGCTTTTATTTCTTACACCATAAATAGCTTGATCCTTGTCCACATGCATCGATTAACTACCTTAATCTAACATTTGATGGCATATCGAGTTATAGCTACCTACAGACTTGTCTACATTATCATTGTGAGTACAAAGACTGCATTTAGTCATCACTCGTTTGAATTTGAGAGTAGTTGTAGTACGTATTATGAATGGAGCTTACTCAATAACAAATGCACTGATGATCTCTGACCTACCCTCCATCATTAGGCTGATGTAAACATGTTATGGTTGATTTTATAGTCTTTCATTACTGTTTTTTACATTGATAAGTCTAATTTTGTTGTTTGTTAGTAATATAATAAGTTTTGATAGGACTGACAAGTCCTATCATAACCTAAACTTATATAAAAATACCTATTATTCTTATATTATAATACTAATAAACAACAATATTAGGCTTGTCAAAAGTATGTCTACTTTTCAAGGAAAAGTCCTTAAATATAAATAAGATTTTAAAAAAATCAATACATATTATAAAGTCATTTCCCGCAGTCTGTCTGTTTGTCCCTATGTTAGCTTAGATCTTTAATACTATGCAACAAATTTTGATGCGTTTTTTTTATAGGTAGAATTATTGAAGCGACCACTCACAACCATAAGCCCGTCTTTTATTCTTCAATAATATTAGCTAAAAAATCTTTGAATACAATTTTGTTTATTATAAAGGAATGTTTCTTTTAAGTTAATCTATCTCACGAACCCTCTTGTTCTTGAGATAGATTAACTTAAAAGAAAACAAAACTTAAAGAGGTTTCTGTTTGATTGATTTTTTTCCACCCTGTATTATAGCTTACATGCACACAATCTCATTCACAGAATTTTGGGTAAAAAATCTTACTTTTTTGATTTGGCACATCTACTTTATGGATGTCAGTTTATATTGTTTTCTTTGTTAGTTTGGATTATTAAAGTGAAAATACTTTTATAAGCCATCTAAGACTTATAATTTAAGATAACAGTTGTTTTTTTGTTCACCATCACATAAAATTACTTATCGTCATGATTATTATCCTTGTTTGCTGATCGGAATATTGTTTCCTGACATTGTTTGAAAATATTGGCACTGTCAAGTTCACCTTATAAGGTTTATTATGGTTTATTTTTCAAGACTTTTCCTTATTTGCCTTTTCAATGCCATCCCTGAGTCTGAGGTTGGTAAAACTTTTTTCAAACTTCTATGAAGCACTTCTGTCGTGTTTGTTTTGGGTATAAGGATAACTTAACCCAGCAGTTAAAACAGAAAAAACAAGGTTAGACCAATTGGGATCTAGTTCTTCCTTTATTGACAGTTTTTGTTTAATTTGTAATTGAGCAAATTGAGTCTTTGCTATAATAAGCAATAAATTATATAAAGAAATTTGGTTATGTTGTTTAACTATTAATTTTTATTATATTCAATATGTTTTACCTGATTACTATGGATGAGGGTGGGAATGAGGTTGGCACCCTAATTTATGTTCACACAGAGCGCTGTAACTACAATTCCGATTGTAACAAATGAGGTTTCTTGTGATTAGTTTGAATACCGCAAAACGTATAGTAGACCAGGGCTGAAGCCTTTAAAAATGGTAAAACATAAAAACAAAAAATAGTTGGATGAAACCCAATAAGGCTTAATTTTAGGCAGAGAATATTGGTTAGCAACTTTCGCCAAATTTCGTAAAAAAATGTTTTCGTAAAAGATGAAAATACAAAACTAAAAACTTGGTTATTTGAATATATTTTGAGGTAATGTGAAAAAACTTTTTCCGTAGCACATGTAGTTTTGCCGGAAATCGTTATAAAACCGTTTTTAACCCTTAAAAACTGACCCTATTCCACTTACCGACCTCAGATCGCCCTTAAAATTATTTTGCCTTTCATTTTTTTAAGTAACTTTTTCCAATGTGTATAATCCTACTATTTTTTTTTTGATAAAAAATTTAAGAACAGTAGTCAGGCTAAGTAACACTAGATAGAAATGGGGTCTAACGAGACAGAGGGGTCTAAGAAAGGGTTGAAAATCACATTGTTAGTTAGTATGCCCGTGAAAGACATCATTGTTTCTCAAAGTATAATACGATTATCTCAAGAGATTAGCAAAAATGTGGGAAAAATATAGTTAAAAAATAAATTCCGACGGAGCTGGAGGCTTTTGTAAGTCGTTTGAAATACCTAAGACTTGGATTTGAAAGAGGTCTGGGTGCCTCCGACTGCCTAAGTATAACAAGAAAATGATAAGGACAAATTCGTGAACGCCTGTTTATAACTTTAACTTAGTCTGGTTTTAAGGTTTTAACTATATTTTTTTAAGTAGCTGTAGTTAAACAAATCACAAAGAAAAAAAACAGAAAAAATGTAGCATGAATATTTTCGATCGCCTAAAAAAAGAAATCCTGACCCTTATCATGTATTGCAGAGAGGAATGGGTAGCCGCAATCCGGTTCGTAGCGGCCCAGCTGAGTACAGGCGACGGGTCCGGCCCCGCGCCTCTCCCCGGATCTATGTTGGAGACGGACGATGACATCGCTCAGCTCGGGACCAGCTACAAGGACCCGCGTCGTATTGTAAGTACAGAGAGGAATGGGCAATCGATATCTGGTTCGTAACGGCCCCGCGCCTCTCCCCATATTTAAGCTGGACGACCGACGATGACGTTGATCAGCTCGTACCCGCTTTGTATTGTAAGTATATAAGTATTAGAAAGGAATGGGCAGTCGCTATCTGGTTAGTAGCAGCCCTGATGAGCTCTCCCCGGATCTATACTAGACGACATTGATCAGGTTGTACCCGTATACAGAGAGGAATGGACATTCGCTGCAGGAATTGGGAACTGTAATCCGGTTCGAAGCGGCCTAGCTGATTTCTTGTCAAGGATCCGTGTCGTATTGGAATAAGTAAACTACAGATCTTATATCCGGACAAATTTGTCGAGACGAAACGTCGTAGGTACCGGGTTCGACTCGTCTAAGAGAAGCACCATGTAATAGTATACACTCGGGTTCAGCTTTAAACTGTCGCTAATAACGTTTAAACAGCACTTCAGCTCAGTTTTAGTTAAAATCTCATAGCAACAGAGATACGAGATGGAAAGGAAATGCCGGGAATAACGGTATTTCCTTTCATTTGGCATGTATTTTGGCGCGCAATTTTAGTCTAGATTGATCTATCTGAAGAAGCGTGCTCTTTTACAAAACAGCCAATTTGGAAAATGTTTAAACTAGTTAAATGTTACGAGTTAAGAGAGGCCTGCATTACTTCTTTGGGCATATTCCAAAGACTGCTCTTACACACTTTTATTGAATAATGAAAGCTCTTTTGATGTGCATAGAGTTTCGTTAACTCTATGCACTTTTACTCGCGCGCAAAATCTACTCAAGATTGATCAATATTTATCCTACAGTCAAATGTGAAATGGGTCTAAATTGTTTTGTCAGTATTGTCAAAACAAATTAAATTACTAGATTGGATTTCAACTGTAACACCCACATGCATAGCCACTACATACACATCGTCATCAATTTAACCTGGTAAAACCCATTGCTGGATAAGCCTTGTTTTGCTTCTGCATAATGATTAATTAATAATCTGAAAGGGTTCCTTGCAAATTATTAGCTCTCTGTTGTCATTTTTAACTCTAGACATTATTTTAGCTCATGGTGTTCCGAAATAAACAAATAAATAAAATATATCCTGTGTTGCGTAGGTTCCTTGTTATTTATATGTCAGCTGTCTCTGTCGACGTAAGAGCCGGCGTTAAGTAACCTTCAGATGGCGTTAAAATACCATTGTGCGTTTCAATAGATAAACAATACCTAGCTGTTGATTTTGCTCAGTTCACAGCAGACCACCCACAGCATAAATAATAACAAACAGATAACAATAACGATGATGACGTTTGGTCATCATTACTGCATAGAGCTGAATCAACAAGGAAAGCTAAAAATAGTTTAACTCTTAGTTTGAAAATGCTGACTGAATGTTTTTTCCTCCGTGTTGTGAATTGGGGTTTCCCAGTGTTGCCAGTCAACAAAACCTTCGCTGCGTGTAACCCACTGATCTAGAAAGATGTTTGGAGTTATATCAAAGGGTGGCATGATTGATTATGGGCCCGTTGAAACTGTTTTCTAGTTGCTGTGCTTGCTTACGTAGTTATAAGTAAGCATAAGCGTATACTATACTTACTTGCTTCCAATTAAATCACGACATGCTGAATATTGAAACTTTAAAAGTCGTGTTAATTTAATTATGTGGAACAAAGCACTTAAACGGTTCGTTTTCGTTGAGATTTATTAATAATTTTTATCTCAGTCGGACTTTCCAATATCGATAATTGCTACAGGCGCAAGATGTGAAAATAATTACGTATTAATTTACCAGATAGGTGAGTGCATTTTGTAGGTCCGGTACTTGTACCTGGTATTTGGCAACACATACGAGAGAAACCGGGCAGGGAATTCCCTCTCACTGCAAGGTCGCATTCCAACACTTCCGTGACTGTCTCAAGCCGGAATGTACAGTACAGTTCAGTCAGGCACACCTATTTAGGTGGAAATTGAAACCTAGGCATTACTTTGATTCCTCGCTGGTTCAAAAACGACTTAGTTTTCAGAACAATAGTTGATTCACAAAACGCCTTCACCGATTTCCATAAAATTTAGTTGAACCATAAAACGCCTGAACGAAGAAGAAGAAACGAACGTTTCAAAGACTCGATGAAAGACACATTTCAGTCAAACAAAGAATATGTCAGCTTTTATTTATGGTCCAAAAAGTGGTCGAATCGTGGTCGGCCAGGTAGTTTTTCCTCGACGCAAAAAGAGGGCTTTCTTGCGAAAACTGTTTTTTCTGCAACCCTGAATTCCGCCCGTTACTCGATAGTATCAAAAAATAATAATAACCGAGATAGGTAGCTGAACCCGTTCTGTTATTAAAATGTCCTTTAAAGAATCGAACCCGCGTCTGACGCCACTCATTCACGATACAATAGCCTGTCGCCGCTGACTCACTGGTTCATGGAACAAGCGACAAACAAGTGTGACGTCACCGCTGCACTGATGTTTTCCTCGGCACATCGTGCCTTCAGCTACAGACGCCTGGTTACGATGATTACAATATAGTTTATGTAAGCTCGTGGGTGAAAAAATAAGTAGGTAAAAAAGGTGAACAAATCATTTGTAGGCAAATTCTTAGGGCAGGTTGAGGCAGTTTATGATCGACTGCTTCAAGCTGAGACTGCTTCGTGAACGATGCAATTGCTTGCACGGGCACGGGTTTGTGTATGTCGTAAATAATAATAAGCATTCGGTAACTCATCGCTGCTTTTAAACAGTTTATTTATTTATTTTATTTATTTATTGCTTTATGATGAGTCTATGTTTATTACAGGCCGCACTCTCCCAGACCCTGTCCATCTATCCACCCATCACTATAACGTGTTTATTATTCCTTTTATTTTCCTTCCTTGTCTTGACTCTACATCTGGTGGATATCATTTTCGGGTGTATCATATTGTGCAACCGATGATGATACCCGCTATGCACTATGGGCTTTAGATTAACTCTCATAAACCAGTGCATGTCGTAAGAGCCTAAAGGTCCTCTGTGCTGTTGGCTACGGTCCCACGCATGACTACCAAAAAACCGGGTCACTAGGCCCGAGATCTCCTTTAGATGAAGTCTCATAAAGAGCCCCTGTTCTGTTGGCTACGGCGCACGCCCTACGCATCCCTTCCAAAGGACCGCGTGGCCCGCAAAATTATCATGGAAATTTTTCTTTATTACACGCATCAAAACATGGTATGAAATTAAACCAACAGGGTATCATATAAAGCCTATATAATAAATCTCAATGGACAATTCACACATTATCTAGCCCCAAGCTAAGCAGAGATTGTGTTCTGGGTAAATAGCTTATGTATTACAAATTAAAACAGCCAATTCATAGAAAAGTTAAAACACCACGAGTAATTGCAATGAAAACATTATAAAAACCATTAATTAACTTATACTTATCGTAAATAAGGTACATTTTTATATCATTTCCGACTAAAAACACTGACATAATATTTAATTTTGGACTTATGCAGACGATGTTATTTTAATGACTTTGTTGACTGTTCGTGTGACATTCATCGACCGTGAAGGAGAATCACCTGCATTATTATTGAAATAACCAATGAAGTTTTATACTTGCTTACTATAATAATAATTAGAGATGTTCCGAGCCGGTTGAAAAGAGTCCGACTATTCGGCAACAATTATACTAATAAATTGTACTAAAATTTATCGTGTCTTATTTTTAAACAAAATATATTTATAAATATTTCTTGAATATAAGAAGATATTATGTTGTTTTGTTTCTTAATTAAGAATTTATACTAAATTTATCTGTATAATTAAATAATTTTAGAGACAGATTGAATATCCAAAGGGAGGTTGCTTAACATATAAAAATGTAAAGCGAAAGAAAGTAAAAATACAATTTAAGTAATGGTTCTACATTATATACAAAATGCTTAAACAATCATTAAAATCGATCCACAACTGAAGGAGAAATAAACGATTTTTTTTGGAATTCATTAAAAGTTATGTAACTAAATATAATTAAATTACGAATGATTTACTAAATCCACACTACGGAAGTACATAAGTAGCCACCAAGCAACTCTGATTGTGGCTCATTTACCTAATAACTAAGTTTACCTCGTATAACAGCGAGAATGTCCCCATCAAATAGCCTACGGTTGCCCCGATTGAACCCAAGATAAGTACAACTTGGAAGGCAACCATAAATGTTTGGCCGTGGCAATCGCAGCGTTAGAATTGACCCCTTCAACCCAGTGCATGTCGTAAGAGCCTAAGGGAACCTGCCAAAGGAATGGCATGGCTTCTTGTGTAATTTAACTCGTTCACTGCGAGTACCGCTTGCCAAGCCAAGTAATTGTGGTAAAACCCCGTTGGTGTTGTTTTGAGGAACGTGAGTTCAGCATTAACTATAAGAAACGTGTTTGATAATGATAACTCTTGTTACTTAGTTTAAGTAATTATGTGATGGTCTACAGACACTTATCGGGAAAGTTTTTTTATCTATGTATCGTAGAATACTCCGAATTACTTGAAGTGCTGTAACCGTACCTTTATCAAGTATTTACAACGTCTACTACAACTGCAAACACTTAAAAGTACTAAGAAACAACTTGTTATTGCGATATTTCCGACAAAAACACCAATTCGAACCTTATCTAACAAAACATCCGTTTCTTATTTTTTCGCAGTACAAAGACCTTCCTTCACCTTACCTACCGAAGAAACCTTTCTGAATTAAAGGTCCGATCCAATTTCACCCTTGTTCCAAAAGAGTTAAGTTAATTTGTTGTTTACCTAGATCCTTGGCCCGTAAAGGCGTTTCCACTCTCACGCGAAATATTCCAAGATCTCGCAATAAATGTTGGATCAAAATTTTTGTAAGAATAATAATTTTACTTGATGTCTGTGCCAATTGTTCTATTTTGTTGATATTTCTATTTTTAATTTGTATAATTATCTCGAGGATTATTATTTGTATATCAGTTATCTAGTACCCATAACACAAGCTCTACTTAGCTTGTGGCTAGATAATGCTGTGAATTGCCCTGCATTATTTATTTGTGCCGTCAAAGTAAAAAAAATTAAATCAGTTGTATCATTTGCATTGGTCTCCAAGGTTCCATTCATCCGACATTATCTTGGTTAAAGACATGTCGTGTATGATATTCAAATATATTTATTTTTCTCTTACAATAGAAGCTTAGTTGCTAGAATACATTTCTGCAAGTAGGTATCTTAAATACAAATAGGTATATATATTACCAACAAAACTCTTTAAATCCTCAAAGAAAAATCTTTGTCTAAATATATGATACCGTTACGCGACAGAATAATCTCCAGTGTGAACACTACAAAAGCTTCCCGACACGACGCGACGCGCGACGATGAGTCAGATCTCTGTCGTACGTTGCGAAATCGGACATTCCGTGAATTCCATGGCCGCTCCGACACGGCGAAAGCAGGCGACCCGCATTGTAGGCCACGACTTGAATCACATGGCGTACGTAAATAAGTAGAGCTGGGCAAAGGACTTATCTGATGATGACGTAACTTAAGTTAACGTATGTCGTTGCGAATAGGTAGTTTAATGTATGGATCCTCAAGCGATGACCTGCATTGCAAGCCATGACTTGAATCACATGGCGTACGTAAATAAGTAGAGCTGGGAAAGGACTTATCTGATGACGTAACTTAAGTTAACGTATTGTCATTGCGATCATTCAGTGAATAGGTATTTTTAATGTATGGATCATCAAGCGACGACCTGCATTGTAGGCCATGACTTGGATCACATGGCGTGTACATAATTAAGTAGAGCTAGGGAAAGGACTTGTGTGATGGCGTAACTTAACGTATATCATTCAGTGAATAGGTATTATAATGTATGGAGCATCAAGTAGGCGAGCCGCATTGTAGGCCACGACTTGGATCACATCACATGGCGTATGTATGTAATTAAGGAGAGCTGGTAAAGGACCTATGACGTATGATAACGTATGTCATTCAGCGAATTGGTATCTGTAATGAGTTTAATGTATGGATCATTCGACACCTAAAAAGGATCTATTATCCGTTTAAGGCGAAAAATCATTAATTTATCCGTGAAAGGGTAAACCGTCACGTTCGCATTTACAAGCTGACTAATAAGATAGTTTGGATGTACAGATGTTTTTACCTGTTCTCGCCAATCTTCTGTTGGTGCTAACATGTTGCATAAACATAGTACTTCGCCAAACTACCTACTGTTGGGGCTAACATGTTGCATAGACATTATAATAGGATCATTTTTAAAAAAATATAGACAATACAAATAAATCGCGAAATGTGCGCAAAACATGTATTTCTTTTTATATAATACAATGTTTTGACCAATCGTTTTTTCAAAACTAGTAATCCAAGATAAAAGTTCTAACTATCATTTCCTTAAATATAAAGGTGGCTTTCAGATCCGATAAAAATAACGATTTCGGACTACAACAAGTAAACTGAAACAAGTAAAAAATCTAAGGTATTAAATGTTAACAACAAGTCAACTGTTGCGTATTCTGTCGCCGCTAGGCTTTGTTTTGAGTCACTACTCACTAGTGTAGAAATTGTTTACGTTTTTCTTTGATATCGAACAAACGATCGATAGTGCGAGTACGAGCGTCGCACACGTGCAAGTAGTTCATTCGGTGCAATAAAAATTGAAACGCTTCATCATTATCATTTAACGATCGCTGTGGCGCAGTGGGCGAAGATCACGACGCAGTAGGTTGAGGGGTCGATTCCAGCCTCGGAACTAATTTTTGTACGAACTGCAGATATTTGTTCCTATAGATTTTGTTTTCGGGTGTTCTGGTCGTTTTCTATGCACCTATAATAAAAATATCTAGATCAGTCACATATAGCATAACACAAGCTCTGCTTAGCTTGGGGCTAGACGATGGCATGATGATGTGGATTGTCTAGAATTAATTATTTATTTATCATCATTTTCATTTTGGCTTGTATGAATCCGTTACCGCTTATTTTCATTTGATTAGTACTACTTTATTAAGGGATTGGTAGTTCGGTTACTAGTTTTGGGCTTCGTACGCACTATCCTAGATAAAAGTGGTAAAAATAAATAAAAATAATTAAAAATACAATATTAATTTTTTTTTAAATAATTTAAAATTTACTTTTAATATTTTAGTATGTCTTTTCCCGGATACAAACTTTTTACTTGTCAGGTACAATACAAATATCAAAAGACCTCTTATGAGACAAAAAAAGTGTAGTGAAGACAATTCAACACACTTACGTTAGCACTCAGACACACAGCACAGTATCATATGTATATTATCAATTAATTAATCATTATAAGGTTCAGCCGTTAAGGCATGAAAGAGCAAAAGACAGATACTTTCGAAATATCGTTATAAACAAAGAAAATTACAATGAAATGACAGAATCAAGTTAGAACTAGTAACATTTGAAAAAATTGACCTAACTGCAGACTTCTGCAAACAATCTACAGGTAGGTCAACTGACAATTTCAATACGAGTCAGAAGCGTCCCGAAGACGATGATTGCATTGTCTTGCCATATGACAATGCAGCCAGTTACATTCCCATTTATAATAATTGAGTAGGTATGTTATGTTGTGGACCTTTTTTTACAGTGGCCTGTTTGAAAGTGAAAGAGAAGCTTAAATTAATGCAAATTAACATTTATTTTCCTCAAAGTACTGTTCAATTTACAAATAGCAGATCGTAAGTGTTTTTGTTTTAATATCTATCGGAAACGGAACACAGTTGGTCATGTTTGCGTACCAACCAGCTCAAGATTTGCAAACATGTCCAGAAATGACTGATGGACCCTTTTGTGTTTTGTGCTTCTAGCACACCTTACAAAGAGGCCTGTCGATCTATTCCACTTTTTTTTGCTCGCAAATATTCTACCTATTTCCTTCTCACTGCTGCTGGTACCAATAACCGTCTCCACGAAGCTTATGCCCGTGAGAGTTTATAGGCGCAAATCAAAGTTTGCCGCGTACGCTTCATCTTATGAACACTACGTTTCGATGGTTGAATCGCAGATTTACAACCAACAGTGCCACGTGCACAATTTAAATGCGCAATTCAATGAAACCAAATTGCGATTGAAGTTAGGTGCGATAGTACGTTGGTGCTGTTGGTATTGCGAAATTGAATGAAAGGCGTAGAATGTTGTTTTGTTGTGGCTTGGCTTGATAAGGGCGTAGGGCCGCTAAAGCAGAACGTGGCACGTGACGTGTTATTTGCTTAGATCACGGTTAATTAATCTAAGGATCTAACAAAGCAGAATGAGGTATCAAAAAATCCACTTTTGGATTAAAATTTTAACTAGCTTGTTATTAAAAAGCATTTATATTTTAAATATTTTTATCTAAGTTAGTCTCTAAGGTATTTATTATATGGGTCCTAATTAAGTTACTTTTTGCACACTATTCTTTGTTGCCTGAAATAAAGTTATTATTAACGACCTCTATGGCGCGTGGGCGAAGGTCCGCCTGCTACGTAGGAGGTTGCGGGTTCGATTCGCGCCTCGGGACAAATATTTGTACGATCTGCAATTATTTGTTCTGGTCGTTTTTTATGTACCTATAATAAAAAATATCTATACTATGTGTATTTTCGAACCTTGATCAAACGAAATGTGCGGGTACACGACATAAATTTATCGATAAATATCAGATAAAAAAAATTCTATGTTGGGTATAAAAAAAAGCCGATTTAATAATTTTTTTAATGAAAACTACTTCATCTGGTTTTTTCTTTGTTTCTGTTTGAGTAAACGGTGTATTTTATTCAAAGTCAAGTCAAGTTCAAGTCTCATTTGAAAGCTAGATAGTTTACCTAGCTAAGAAAATTAAAAAAAAAATACAATTTTGGTACATACATGTTGTACATGTTACATGTTGTATTAAACTTCATAATTTATTCTACAAAATACTCCAATAAGTATGGGTCTAACTCTTTTCGTTGTCATGTTATTCGCCATTTGAATTAGGTACTTTCTGTCTTGTACAAAGATCAAAAGACAACAAATTTTGTAATAAAACAAGGCAAGATAAGATGAAACGGAACGAGGCCTTTGCCCAACAGTGGGATAGTAACGGTGGATTAAAATAAGATAAAGTAAAACAAAATTTTTAGTAATTGCTATCAATTAATTTATTGATTGTTCAAAATGTCCACCATTTTCCTCAATGCATATCGTTGCACGTAAAGCCACACTGCGCCTTGTTCTTTTTAGTACCTACATCGCGATCGTTTCTTATTTGAATCGCCGCGGCAATTACTTTTTGCAATGATTATTATAACAGGACTAGGACAACACTGTACAAAATGGCGAACAGCATTTGTGACGTCGCATAGTGTGGTGGGCCCAGATGATTAGAATTCAGCAAATCTTCGTGCAGCATGTATGGATGGTGATGCACGGGCAGCAGCAACCACCGCAGCATCCGCCGCAGCATCCACCGCATCCTCCACAGCCACCACAGCACATTTTCACAGTGTTAAATTGACTGGCAAAAGAAAACAGCAATAGCTCTTCTCTGCTTTCAATGGGAGTACTGTAAACCAGTTGCTTCATGTGACCCCAGAAGAATACACATTGTATATGTACTCGTATATTATTATGTTGATCTAGTACCCCCACCCAACACAAGCTCTGCTTAGCTTAGGGCTAGATAATACTGTGTGAATTGTCCAGCATTATTTATTGAATTGTTTTTTCATTATTTATTTTCTCTTGCAAAAGATAATTCTTACAGAATATGGCTAAACTTGATTTATAGCTAGTTATCTTGTTTTGCAAGAGACTGGTGCCCGTGAGAGGTTTATAAAAACCTGTAGTACGGGTCACCAGGGCCTTACTCCGCAGGATAATTAGGATACAAAATTATTGATTGTTATTTATTTATTATTATTTTTATTGTTGCAGACCCTGGAGAAATTTGAATTCGTCAAGGTCCTCGGCAAAGGCACCTTCGGGAAGGTGGTCCTGAGCCGCGAGAAAGGCACCGGCCGGATCTACGCCATGAAAATCCTCAAGAAGAACATCATCATTCAGAAAGACGAGGTCGCTCACACCATCACCGAAAACCGGGTGCTTAAGAAGACGAAGCATCCTTTCCTCACGGTATGCTCTTAATAATATATATTTTTTATTGATGACCTCTGTGGCACGGAGGATCCTTATGTAATTTTTTAAATTTTTTATTTGTAATTTTCAAAATTGTGCACTTAAACATGGATTTAAAAGAAAAATGCAGTGCAATACTCCAAATATGTGATAAATTTTTATTTGTATTGTTCTTCGGTTCGATCGAAACCATAATTACTCGATAGCAATGGCTACATTTTCTTATCGTCCCACAAAGTTTCTAAAAAAGCTAAATAGAATTTAAAGCTAAACCTTGAATGAAATTTTAATAAAATTAAACGAGAAGGTAGCTAAAACCCCCCTCCACCCCCCATTTCATTTTTGCATACAATGCACCAAACACCCTGTATACGTCTCAACGTTGCTCAACAGTAGTCGAGCAACGCTGTTAATAAACATACAGTTTATTAACAGCGTTGTGTTATTATATTTACAATAAATTTTAATTTAATTCCTCCATCAGGCTCTCAAGTACTCCTTCGAGACAGCGGACCGGGTTTGCTTCGTCATGGAATACGCGAACGGTGGGGAGCTGTTCTTCCACCTGTCCCGCGAAAGATCATTCTCAGAAGAGCGCACGAGGTTCTATGGAGCTGAGATCGTCTCGGCTTTGGGCTATCTGCACTCTGAAGGGATTATCTACCGCGATCTGAAACTTGAAAACTTGCTGTTGGATAAGGATGGGCATATTAAGATAGCTGACTTTGGACTTTGTAAGGTATTTAATGTACGGTTGTCTCTAACTAACAAGTAAGCTTATGTAGATAGATAACTAACTCGAACTTTGACTGCCGTTGTGACGGCGGCGGGAAGGACGGGAGGGAAGTTTCGATTCCTGTCTTGAAACTAGTATTTCTACGATCTGGATTTTTTATCTGGGGGTTCTGGGATTTTTCTATTTATAATAAAAAAATGCTATCAGTGTTATGTATTATATATACAAAAGAGAACTTGTTTTATGGTTACTAGATGGCCAGTACCGATAACACAAGCTCTGCTTAGCTTGGGGCTTGATGATGATGTGTGGATTGTCCAGCAGCGTTTATTGATATATGGGAAAATACACCAGATATTCTAGAAGCATTGCAAAAACCTTATAAAAGGTATCACTGCCCAATGAATATGTTGAAGTTATTTTTAAAGAAGAAAGGGCGGGGGCGTAGATTTGGGGTGGGAAGGGCCAATATTTTAGAGGGTAACTAAACAAAACTGACTTCTAATAAGTAACGCTCTTGTATTGCGTAGTGTTTCTTGTGATGACTGTACATAAGATAAATCTCATGGACCTATTTGGAAGTCATGTATGGATATTTAATTTTAAGTAATATTTTTCTTGGACTTCGTGGGAATAAACAAAAGAATCATGGACCTCTGAATAAGCCTTGTCCTTTACAGGAAGGATATTTTTTTTTCTTTATTTACCAACTTTAAAATTATATCACAAACTAAACGTATAATAATAACACAAAGTAAACCACAGAGGTTTGTAAGGAAGTGCTATTAGCGAGTCAGTCATTTAAACCGTCTTATTGCTTTCCAGGTGAACATACCATACGGACGTACTACAAAGACATTCTGCGGCACTCCGGAGTATCTTGCACCAGAGGTGCTGGAAGACACTGATTATGGTCCCGCCGTAGACTGGTAACTATTCTTTCTTAATATAAATATTGTTTATTCTTTAAATCAAATAAAAAATAAAAGCTGTGTGTCAAAGTAAGGTGGTCCCCACGATACAGGTTTATCCTAGTGTCAAGATCAACAATGTAATAATTTTAAGTCTTAATTATTTTCTATGAACGTTATTATTATTATCGGGAGTTCTGATCTGCGTTCCCATTCCCACTGACACGTAGCAGCGCTCTGAAATCAACCAATAAGAAAGCAGCATGATGACGTGATACTCCAACCGATATTATCGGTAGAATTCGCTTTGGTGCGCTTTTAATTAGGCTTACAAAATACACACACAAATACAAAAGCACTTAGACAAGTCAAATTTCATACAATAAGTTATTATAAAATAGAATATAAGCTGTTACTGATTGCTTCACTGAATTTTTTTTCCACTAGTGAAAGAAGTGAAAAACAAACCACTAGTAGGTACATTCATATATCACTTATGTACTAATAGTTGACCCTTACATGACCTTATTTTTACTAACTTGTGGAAGAAGTGTAAAAGAAACCACTTGTACATTCATATATCACTAATGTTATGACTTATGATTTGACCCTTACATTACATTACTTACATTTCTTGTAATTTTTATTTTGTTAAGTGTGGAATAATAATTTTCAATCGATCTATCTACATGACCTTATCCTTTGCCCACTAGTGGAAGGACTGAAAAATAAACCACTAGTACGTTTATATCACTTATGACCTAGTAATTGACCCGTACATGACCCTATGTTGTTCTCACCAGGTGGGGTACAGGCGTGGTGCTGTATGAGATGGCGTGCGGCCGCCTTCCGTTCTACAACCGCGACCATGACGTGCTCTTCTCGCTAATCATCTCGGAGGAGGTAAGGCATTCCGTTGTATTACTGGTAACTAGTCTTTAACCGCGGGTTTGTGCGCGTTGTTTCTATCAAAAACGATCGAACGAATAAATATACAGGGTTATAGATTACAGAACAAAAGTTGTTGGTCTTGATTTACCCAAGTCGATTTACATGAATGACGACCGCTGTGGGCCGATGATCTACCTGCGACGCAGGAGGTTGCGGGTATGATTCCCGCACCGAGATAGATGTTTGTATTGTACAATCTGCAGATTTATCCTGGTGTTCTGCTCTGCTGTCTTTTAAGGGACTTTCATAACGCCACAGAGGTCTAATAACTTTGTTATTCCAGGTTCGCTTCCCACGTGCCCTCTCAAACGCGTGCCGTGCCCTACTCGCCGGCTTGCTGACAAAGGAACCGGCCGCGAGACTCGGCGCCGGACCCGATGACTCGCTGGAAATCATGAACCATCCCTTCTTCGCCTCTATCAACTGGAACGACCTCGTAGCTAAGAGGGTAAGTTGATAGAGTGAAAAGGTGTCTTCTAGACCTCCGTGATCCACCGTCGGCCACATCTTCACTTTCCATCAGGTGAGATCGTGGTCTAACGGAGGTCTATCAGTTATAAAAAAACGGAGGGTAAGTTGATAAGAGGTGCTACCCGAGCCCTGGTATGTTTTCCTAAGTCGCCTCTTACGAAACACACGGAAAGAGTGGGGTCGTGAAATTCTATGCCGGCACGACACGGTGTGAAGATAGGCTATAGATATTTTCAAAAAAGTTAGGTTAACCGCGGGTAATGCAGCGCGACGCAGCTAGTTACTTTATAAATAAATTAAAATCTTTATTTCATAGGTCCATAAAGTTACATAAAATTTGTACGCAATAATCAAATAGTCACATTTAATGGGTGATTTGCCCCGTAAAGAACAATGGCAGGTCTCCATACTAAGAATTGTCTGGGATCAAATTGAAGCGTACCGTAATGAAAAAAATGTTAAAAGATTTGGCGTTAGCTCCAGAATCTATAAATGAGACTATTTTCTTTGGGGAAAGCCGGAAAAAAAAGATTTCAGTGTTTGAATTTTTTGGTTATGAATGAACGTCAAACAATATTTGTCTATAAAACATCGCAGATTGAAATCAAATCATAAAGAAATGGATAATGTGGTTTGGTCTTATCAATTAGACCACGCCACCTTATATATTCGAAATGAGAAATGATAAACAAAATGAGCAAAACAAATTCTAAACTTCTCTTCTTGTTTACGAAAGCTGGGCGTGTATTAAAAAAAATGTACCTACTTGCCCCGTAAACACAAAAAAACTGAGGGTTTTAATAAATAATGTTAGACAATCCACACAGCATCATCTAGCCCGAAGCTAAGCAAAGGTTGTGTTATGTTATGAGTTCCTACTAGATAACTTATATAGGTACCTACTTAAAACAATATATATAGGTATACCTACATTAATAGATATTTTTTTATTTTACATAGAAAATGCCCAGAACACCCAAAACAACAATATCGGAGTCCTAAGGGCACGCACTAGCCAGACACAGGGCAGTATCAATCAGTCCATAAACAGTCCAGTTCGGGTGTTACATACATCGCCTGTGGCTTCCGTAATTCGGGTAAAAATAAATAGAAAACCAAAATATAAACACAAAACACAGCAGAGATGAAAAACGCCGAAGTCTCGGAAGGATTCTGTCAGAGAATAAAACCACTACGTTCTAGATTCTATGGCGTCTTGACAGACAACCGCTGACAACATGACACTATCAAAGACAAATCAAAGACAAATGATACATTGCATTCAATAATTGTACCCGCACCACTAATAAAATGGTAACATTTCGAATGTACCTAATTCGAATATCATTTGATAAGCTTTTATATATCATAAAATAACTCCGGCCTTTACGAGAAGGAGTGAATAATTGAAAAATCGTAGAAAATTTATTAAATTTGATTCATATACATCAGATCCATGGACGCAAAAAAAAGTCCAGACCAAATTCTGCCATTGTTCTTTATGCAATAGCTCATAATGTAGTTAACAGGACACTTCTTTAAGGTCGCTGAGTGACGTCATGGTCCTAAATATGATAAATCTAAGGTTCCCGAAGGTTATCGAGATAAAAACGACGTGCCATTGCTCATTCCGTCCATGCGTTCAAATGTCCGCGTATTTTTTATCGCGATAACCTTCCGGTTCCGACTAACACTTTAAATGTCGATGACGCATATGCCCAATAACAGCAGTCGAGTAGAATAGAGTACAGTACATACATATATATTTATTTCCACAAAACTTATAAAACATATAAACAGAGCTGGTCAGTATCTGGCGCAGCGCATCAGCATTGCCATACAGCGAGGCAATGCAGCCAGCATTTTGGGTTTAACTGGTATTGATATGGATCAGTCGAGGTACCTGTAGTTTATTTGCAACATTTGTTCGCTTATGGTCAACTTAGCAAACGGTTTTTTTTCCGATTTTCTTTGTTTATAGAGAATATTTCACAAATTCAAAAAAATTTAAAAATAAAACATTGGTATATGTTTTAGTAGGTCAAGGACCTACTATAAATTGCATTTGATCGGTCGGTCTGTAAATTACTGGATGAAAATTGGAAAATAGGCTCGTGAAGACTAGCAGTCCTGTGACTAATTTAGTGGTCATTTCGTTTTTATTTATTAAAAAAAAAGCCCAGGGTTTTATTGATATTTTTCCAGGATTCTGTTATTGAACGCACCGCCCCTGAAAGTTTGGTCCTTCATTTTTGTTGTACACCTTGTATTTAGTAGTGTACTGAATATAATAATAAATATAACATTGCTAAAAGAAAATGAAGGTCGGAGCCTTTACATTCCGTGCTAATTTACAACAGCAAAGTAATGATTCACATCCAATAAAAATACGGGTCATATTTGCGTGCGAGGGCTTTTGCAATTAACTTGTGATAAACTGACGAGCAATTAGGTCTATTAAAACTTTTTAAACTTTCACGATTTTTTGACATATTAAAAAATATTTATCGGGTATTTATCGCGTACCTTTTGTTTTTATTTTCGTAGGGGAAAAAACGTAGGGGAAAATAAAAACAATACTGGTACGCGATAAATATTCGATAAATATTCTTTAATAATTAGGTCTATTGTTTTAGTTGGTAAGCGATAATAAGTTTGCTCATAAACTGCAGTGCACAAAAACAGAATACACTAATGCAAGTTTTATTCTGGGTATATAACAAAAATTTTACTTTTTTGAAAATATTCTGAAGCCTATGTTCATCAGGGAAAATTTATGATTTTATTGGTGAAAGATTTTTTCAAATCGGTGCAGTAGTTTCGGAGCCTATTCAAATCAAACAAACAAACCAAATTTTTCCTCTTTTTATTAGCTTGGATTTATTTTTCTTTGTACTTAAAATGAGTAAAGATAGTAGAGAGTTAAAAAATATTTAGCAAAAAAATTTTACTGTATTGCACTATCACGGAAAGGGTTAAACGATCTTAATACTAATTAAATTATATCTAGAATCACAGTTAGCGGCTTAGCGCGGTGAATATAATAGACAAACCAATTGTTTCAACAGAGACATAAGATAAGACTATCGAAATATCTGTTTGAAATATCCCCGTAACATCTGTTTCAATTGTCCACGTAACATCTGTTTCAAATGTTCCCGTAATATCTGTTTCAAATGCCCACGTAACATCTGTTTCAAATGTGCCCATAACATCTGTTTCAACTGTCCCCGTGTTCCAGATCCCCCCGCCGTTCAAGCCGCAAGTGGAGTCTGAGACGGACACGCGTTACTTCGACTCAGAGTTCACGGGCGAGTCTGTGGAGCTGACTCCGCCGGACAATGTGGCCGCCTTGTCGCGTATACAGGAGGAACCATTCCCGCAGTTCTCATACCAGGTGGGATATATTACCATTGACCAATAGGAAGCTAGTGGGATGACGTGATGTAAAAAAAATTGCATCTTTATTATTAAATAGTCATCACTACGTTTTATAAAACAATGTCGCTTCCCGCTTTCTGTCTGTTTGTCCCTTTATATGCTTAGATCTTTTGTACATATTATGCAACGGATTTTGATACGGTTTTTTTTTATAAGATTTTTCTAGAGGAGGGTTTTTTTATCAGCATTGAACACGTGCGAAGCCGAAGCAGGTCGCTCACAGCATCACCACACACATCACATCACAGAGCTTGTGTTATGGGTACCTGTGTTATGTTATGACTGATATACATAATAATACAATATATTAAATAATAGTATTTTAATTAAACATAATAATTGACCATTTGTCCCGAGGCGGTAATCGAACCCGCAACCGAATAATATACTCTTTGTTACCTACGTGTGTACAAATAAATAAATAATGCTGGACAATCCACACAGCATCATCTAGCTCCAAGCTAAGCAGAGCTTGTGTTATGGGTAGGTACTAGATGACTGATACATATAATACAATATTATTAAATAGATAGATATTTTTTATTATACATAGAAAACAACCAGAACCCCTGAACAAATATCTGCCGATCGTACAAATATATGTCCCGAGGCGGGAATCGAACCCGCAACCTCCTGCGTCGCAGGCGGACCTTCGCCCACCGCGCCACAGTGGTCGTCGTGTATGCTATTACTATGTAAAAGTTACTTCAGGCGCTGCCATACGACAGACATCGTAAAACGACCACTTTTTCGTCGCACAGTTAGGCTTACTGCGACATATTACAAGCCCAAAAAAAATACAGTTTATAGTCAAGTGTATGGAAAAAAGACTTATACAAAAATATTTCATAAAAACCATCTAGAAACTTGAAAAAAATATCGCAAGAAAGAACACGAAAATATTTTTTCGTCTCGAAATGCTCAATATTTTGAGTGATAACATTTTATAATTTTGTTACTGTATGAAAGGTAATTTTATCATCTAGAGAAATATGTATAAAAATTATAATTTACTGGTGTATTTACTTTTAAAATAAATTAAAACCGATAAATAATGTTGACATTGTCGAACAAGAGATTCAACTAAATCAAACGCATCACCATTTTCAACTTTATTTGTCAAGCGCTACGAACTACTAAATAATACTACTAATACCTAAATATTGTCTTTATACAGGGCCTTAATATTTTTTTTTTTAATTTCCAGGACATATGCTCGTCAGCGCATTCGGCGCTCTCTCACCTCTCGCACAACTCCGCGCTCGCCGACAAACGCCACTAGCGACACCCGCCGACATCTACCGACACGCCGACAGCCAAACAGCCCACTTCTGATTATATCTGTCCGAGGGTGGGTGTTCTTTGTAAGATAAAATCATAGACAAGACATAAACTGGCGGTTTTGACAGAATTATCCATAAAACTTCTTTTTCTATTAATATAACCCAGGTCTTGATCGTCTGATTATGTTTCATAGAACAATACCCTTAATAAAAGACAGCTGAAACAAAGCACGGTAAGAAAAAACCGGCTTGATAACTAAATTTCGGCTGTATAAACTTAGGGAAAACGGGTGTTGTGGGTGGTTTTTTTATCTGAGGTTAGGCCATATGCGATAAAATGGCTGAGGGATTTGCTTAACTATGACGTAGTTTAGCTATGGAATGCGGGTTGTAGAAAGCTAAGCATAGCATGGCTTGCTTAACTTGGTGCAGTTTTTCATATTTCATGTAACTATTTTCTTGTAGTCTTTGCCCAGTAGTCGTGAAAACCAAAATCTATGTTTTTTAATACGTTTTCGTGTGAACAGTATCTCATGAAAGTGATATAAGAGTTGGTTTTGCACGTGAAGATTCTCGTTTTCCTAGTAGGACGGCAGGATGTAAGTATGAAAAACTGCATCATGCTAAGGCGAGCTAAACATCCAGTCTGTAAATGGTCTAGTTATAGTTACTACTATGGTTCTTACCTCTGATGGAAAAACACCCTAGGAAATCAAATAATGTCCCAAAACTTGGTTTCGTGGCGTAGAGGTTAGCGCACCCTGTACTGAGGGGATGTCGCGGGTTCAAGTCCCGCCGAAATCGTAAATTTTTGTGACATTATTTAATTTCCCACTAAAATAACAAAAATCTTGGAAAAACACCGTCGTTTTCTCGTTAATTGTATGAGTAAATTATATGCTGCGTTCAAAGGGCTCGATAAACACTAGAATCTGCGTCTCAATTTAACCTGCGTATTTAAAAATGGGATTTAAAATGACGTCATGCTGTGGTCAAACCTGGTTCGAGCATAACAGCATGATACATCATTCGCAGTCCCATTGCATATTTATCCACAGGTTATATATTTTATACGACCGCGTAAAATTGAATCTGCATTTTATAGAATTCATTATCAAGTGCCCATTCTTTAAGGTTACTATACTAGGTTGACACTAATTAGTAAGCAAAATGCCGAAGCATTTTAAATTAACGATCGACCGTGGATCAGCGGTGCCCATAGTGTAACATTAACATATTTACATGTGCTACAGTCAAAAAACTAAATCGGTCAAAACTAATTTTAATATGGAGCATAATCACCCTAAAAGTTCGGTAAGAACTGGTTTTGAATTTATAATACTGGTGATAAATACAATTCTGCACACAATTACACTCAAGATATTCTAATTAAATAATAATAATTCTCATGTTGTAAAAAGCTGACAGAACAAAAATCCTAAATTTTAGTTTTTGCAAAGCATAGCTTAAATCGACGAGTAATGAAAAAGGGAAGCAAGTAAATTCAGCATAATGCTGCATAAAAATCTTACGGCGCTGATTTTAAATCTACTCCTCGGGACCGATCACTTGAGTTGGGATAGAGGGCTTAAAAGTAGTTCCTACTATTAGATTTAACATCGCAAATGCATGTCTAAAGCGACGAGCTTTAGCGGTATCGGAAATAATCGACCAAATGAAGTGAATTGATACGTTTAGTAAAACAAGTTTTGACCGACCTCGTTTTGGCTGTAGAAAGTACATAGTGTATTTCACCAGTTTGTATTGTATGCTGCTCGGGATATACTTTTAATAGAAGATAATGTATGCCGGGTACCGTTTTATGGCTGATTTACAATGGGAAAGTGCAATGGGGATACATAATTAATTTGTACTCAGGCGAAACCTCCCAGTACAAGTATTCCTTACTTAAAAGGAGGCTTCTAGATATTTAACGAGAACCAAATAACCAAGTAAATATCTTAGTTTGGGGTTGAAACAAAATTTATTTTTCAACTCGGATTCAACCTCAAGCTAGGTTACACAACACAGTCACAACCACAGAATGCATAAAACAAATCTGTTTAGAACTTATGAAAAACAGAAAAATAATTAGATATAAATTTTCGTTAGAAGTAAGAAGTAATTGAATGTGATATTGTTTTTTTCTTGCAAGATGTTTACGACTTTGGTGCAAGCTTATTATTTACTGTTTACAGGATTATATCGTTCGTACATATTGTCCTTACCACGCCATGGTACTCACTTGCACTTGACCAATGTAAAATTTGCCATGTCTTTTCGATTGGACCATTCTCATCCGCCCAAAAGAATGTTTGCACGTCTATCTCGCTATTGTATTGACTACCACGAGTTAGAAAGATAAAGTGATATGAATGTAAATCTGGGTGATTCTTTCTCGCTCTAGTAATACTATCATATAAGCGAGTTAGAAAGAGACAGGAATATGAATGAAACTGGGTGAATAGGCATGGTCTCACTGCCACGGCCAAACCTCCAAAGAGGGGACCGTTTGTAATCATGTATTTTTTTGTTAATAGAATAAGCGTCTTATTTTTATGACTGAGTACGAACACGATCATTCATATAGTTGAGGCTGATTCGGGAAATTCCCTATCTCTTATGATGCGACGCGGGAAAATCGTTAAAAAATGACTGAATCTACTCTATTGCAAGTACATAAAGTGTTAGATGCTAAGACGGAGAAGTCACACAATTAGCACTTTATGTCTTGAGGACTAGAATAAAGAATGCGAAAATTATTTGTTTTGATCTTCTTTGGATGTAAATTAGAAATGGACGAGCGGGGAATTCCCGAGCGGTCCCGACCGCGGTGTTACGTTGAACCTCAATAGCTTTTAAATCTAATTGTATCGCGTTTGAGTTTCTATTTGAATGTCTGATTAAGATTTTATAATAACTTTTTATATATTTTATTTATGTCTCTAGTGCGCTAATTAAAAAATACTTTAGTGTTTGGGGTTTGGCGTGATACCTTAACGTAAATAATAATAACATTTTAAGCGGAATCTGAGTGATACCTCCGGTTACTTGAATAGTCGCCTTAAGGGGGACTTTGATTGGGGACGATCTAGGAAGACCGCGTCTTAACGCTCCGCTGAAGAGTTCTAAAGCGTGTTGTCAGTCAAACTGCCCCTTAGATCGAGGAGCACTCCAGTCGATGGCTCGACGTTGGAACTAATGCTATGTATTTCCTTTTGTATATATTAAAGATAGGATTAAACATTCAATGCTGTTTTATTGTACATTTGTACCTTGCTTTCTATCCCTTTGTTAAGCCTCTCCCACGCAGACGCGGCTGCGATGGCCGGTAGAATTATATAATTTTTACATGTCTAAGTATTCGTTTGTTGATCATTGGAGACGCAGTTCTAGATAGGTAGGTACTAGGTATTTGTGTTGGTTATGCAAGTAAAACAAATCGTATAATGTTGTCATTTCGATATATTTCAATAAAAGAAGAGCTGCAGCGCGGAGTTTCTTCAACTCCGAAACGGAAACTCTACATAGCGCTCCAAGTAACTACGCGAAATATCGAATATCTCGGATAAACTTTCAAAACGTTAACAACCGATAACTATGAACAGGGGCCCGACTTAGTAGCAACGATTTCGATATATTCTGAACTTTTACGATAATTATTCGAGATATTATATCTTTAGATATTAATATTATATATCGAAATTGGTCGCTGGAGCGGGCCGCGGCGCGGACGGACGCTTTCGTCCCGACGAGCGCGTGACGTCACGATATCGTACACCAAAAGCGAAATAGGTATGAGGGAAACAAAATGAACCCTACACCTCGAGTATAGAGTTCGAAATGGCACGTGCTGTGTCTTTCCTCTTAGTAATTAGTTTTAAATCAATGGTGTACCTAAGGATTTTGATTCCAAATTTTTCACAAACTACGTTTCACACATTGTTGCCATGGGAAGACAATCAAAGGCAGACAGTTCTAATTCAGGTACCAATTCCCTAAATAATCTTGTGAACGTGGTTTACAAGAGACACTAATCTTCCATTTGATGAATGACTGTGCATCGCACTTTGCGCGATGCGCGTACGCATCGTGACGTCACGCCGCTCGTCGGCGCTTGGATATGTGTGCGTGAGGTCACGCTTCGTTCGTTTATACGCACAAACAAACCATAAATATTCATGTGATCAACAGTTCAGCTCGTGAGGTACATATGAAACCTTAAATACAATAATCGACATTTGAAAGCGTATAAAACCAGATAATTACCCTCCGTTATGCAATAATGTGGTAGAAAATCCGTAAAAACTGTTCGCTAGAAGTAGACTGATCAAAAATTAGATAAGGAAGTTCAAATGTTAAATATACGCGCAGTTACGTGTAAGAAAAACTATCATTATTCGCTAAATAATTACAAAATCGTAAACGCATTATTGCAAAACAGAGTTACAATGTACAGAGAAGTTATGCAATAATATAAAAATACTTGGTCGTTAGAGTCGCTCTGATCGGAGCGGAAACGATTGCCGAATATTGCTTTTCATGAATATCATTTATCACTTACATTTACATAATAATATCATTTATACAAATTCGATATCAGTTAATAGTTAGCCTGTCGAAGCACTGGGCGCCCCAGCCAAAGGTCTCCCTTCAATTAAATAACAAATAATGCTGGACAGTCCACACAGCATCTAGCCCCAAATTAAGCAGAGCTTGAGCTTGTGTGAAGTACCAAATTACCTGTCCTACTGATCTAGCTAGTACAATATTATTACCTACATCAATATGTTTAATGATTAAATAATCAATGTGAATGATACCTCTCAACATTTTGTACTATTTTGAAGCAGCGGTGAAATTAAAAATCTTTTTAATTTATCATCGCAAATTTACAGGGCATGACGGGAAGCGACAACTAGTTTCCCTACGCAACGGTTGAACAACCATTTGAGTTGCTTTTAGGGTTTCTCCAAGCTAAGCAGACGAATGTGTTATGGGTGCTAGATGACTGATATACATAGGTACAATATATTAGATAGATATTTTATTAAGTAGCCTCTGTGTTTGCCCTATTGTATTAATAATTTAGATAAAGGTAGTATTGTACTAACATTCTGAGTGTCTTTTGAAGGTATTGTCTTATAAACTATCTCTATTAATGCATCTAATGTGAATGGTAAGAAACCCAGGCTGTCGGCGCCTGGCATCGCGGCTTCACCCAGTCGTGCTATAAGCGATGCGGCGTGAGTGAGACCGTCTACTCGTGCAAACCTACTCTACTATATACATACATACATATACCTAGCTCATACTTTCGCACACGGACAATCGGAATATCAAATCGGCAGTAGGAAATAATAGGCCCTTTTTATCCTGTGACGTAACACAGGAAAAAGTTGAAACTAAAATTTGTATCCAACGTAACTTCTCGCGAAAAATATTGTAGGTATTCCCGTAAAAAGGCGTTCTGCAGTAATCCAAGTTTCATTACGTTCAAAATTTTAAGCGTAGAAACATCCTTTTAAACTATAGGTATGTAACCTAGCTTTTAAAATATAGGTATGTAACCCCCGCCCATTCCAATCATACGCAGTAAAGTTCCATTCCATGTGGTCCCGAGCACTTATCCACTTTTTCACTTTAATATTACTAAAAGTCATGATAGCAGAAAAGCAAGACCGACCACTAGCGTAGTAATAAGCGTAAGAAATCACCGACGAATCACTTTAACTCTTGCACGAAATAAATAAATAAAATATCATTCAAATTCCAGTGTAGGCCTTATCTTAATCAATTCCGCACTTTGAACGTGGCAACACTCGGAATTATCACTAAAATTAAAAGAAGTGAGTCAAATTAATTCAATTTCCCAAATAAAAAATCACTTAAGAAAAATACCGTCCACTTTCAGGAGCACAGGGCCGCATTCAGGGCAGGGGTAATTTTATAGTTCAGTTCGCGTGAACACATGGCGCAAGGGAGAGGGGCTACAAGGCACAGCTTTCGATCGCGCGGTCACGCAGACGATAGGGACATCTGAAACAAACAAATTTTATTTGTGTTAGTTTCGTACGCTGATTTAGAAGATAAAAGTCAAGTGGAGGTACTTACGTAGTATTATAAAATTCACGGGTATTTGTCACGTTTATATATATTTAAATAAATAAGTACCTGTGAAGATTTACAGTAATAATGTGTTTAGATCGCGAGTTTAAAAAACTTTATACGCACCTAGAGCCACCAATCTTTCAATGTAACAGAAATCAAACAATAAGACGCGACTTCCAACTAAGAGGTCTAGGTATCTTCCATGCGTCATCTCATAAGTACATTTAGAGTTGTATTGACGTTGCCCTCAAGAGTCGTTTTAAATTTTTTCTCGTAACTACGTAAAAAACCAAAAGCTTTATTCGTACAAATATCTTGAACACAGCCTTTTGCCTATTATTATAAAGATGATTTGGAAGATATTCACCATGGTCGTGAGTTGTTCACTCTGGCGCGCGGCGCTAGTCGTTGGGCGCGCCGAGCGCCGCGCCGCGCTACACAAAATCACGACGTCGCGCGGCGGCGCCCCCATTGCCCCCGTTACTGCCCCCGCTTCCCCCAGCCCCTGGGCTGGGAGGACCTTCACCTGGCGTTGTAGGCGTCGGAACCTGGGGCGCTGCACCTTTACTCCTGCCCTGAGTGGAAAAAGTTAGATTTCAAATGGTTATATTCAAAGATGTTAGCTTATATTACAGTTCTACTGAGCGAAAACTTATTAGGAAACTCAGTTACTGTCAGCTCAGTAGGTATAGAGTAGGTACTTACTGTAAATATTGACTGAAACTCAAAAGACTGAGGGTTGTCAACTAGCCCACTAACTACATCAGTCATCCCGATAACCGATTGCTGCGTCCTGATGGCAACGTCGGAATTTGGATATCGCCTTCTTCGCGCAGCGTGGCGAGCGCAGCGTGGCGAGCGAAGCGAGTTGCGCTAAGAGTATTGTGAAAATATGCTGAGCCTAGCGAGTCTACGCAAGACATTTCAGGTAGTTAAATAGATATGCCTAAATTCTACGTAGGTACCTAAAAAGTCTATGTGTGCTGCAGACCGTCAGACAAGGCCTTTGCTCAGCGTGATATTTTGCCTCAGAAGCAAAAATACTGATTTTCAGCCATGACCTATTGAGAGCAGGCAGAATATTTTTTCTGTTTTCGCTGTTAAACTGAATTTCATATAGGTACCTAATTAATGTGGCGTTTCCTACCTTAGATGTGGTACAATGAGTACGTGATGTGCGAAGCTATAATAAATAGAAGTTTTATTTTTGGCATACGAAGCGCTTAGGAATAGGTACCTTGTTGAACTTGTTTCTGTAACAAAAACTTTTAAAAGGTGTTTTAAATGTGTACTTGGTTTTTAAATTTCCGATCGGCGGAAGAATTTTGTTCCAGCACTTCGTTGACGCATATCTAAAACTTCCTCTGAAGGCTGCGGGCTTATGTTCCTGACAGAGCAGTGCAGATCTGACTGAGTGGAAAAAACTTTTATCAGGAAACGATCTTAAGTTTTGAGTGCATTAACTCAGGTTTACCAAACTTTATAACATCAAAGACCAGTCCTCCCAGGTGCAGAAGCCTACGTGACTCCATGTTTGACAGGAACATGTTGTTCAAGAAAGGTGTAATGTGGCTACGAGCATACGGCCTCGTTGAATAGAGTGAAGCAAAAGCGGCAACAAGCATTCTGCACTCTCTGTACAGTTCGCTGCGTACTTTCTAGCAACCGAAGACCAAAAACAATGTCCCAATAATTTAATTTTGTGATAGTCAGCGATTCGCAAAGTTCGGTATACGGGAAGCCTCAGATAATAATAATTGATTCTTAATGTTGTACCCTTAGGCGATAAAAACACTGGTTTTTACTAAATTAAGAACACAAAGAACACAATAGTACCTATTCCCCAAATCTGAGGCAAAATATCAGCGTGATATTTTGCCTCAGAAGCAAAAATACTGATTTTCAGCCATGACCTATTGAGAGCAGGCAGAATATTTTTTCTGTTTTCGCTGTTAAACTGAATTTCATATAGGTACCTAATTAATGTGGCGTTTCCTACCTTAGATGTGGTACAATGAGTACGTGATGTGCGAAGCTATAATAAATAGAAGTTTTATTTTTGGCATACGAAGCGCTTAGGAATAGGTACCTTGTTGAACTTGTTTCTGTAACAAAAACTTTTAAAAGGTGTTTTAAATGTGTACTTGGTTTTTAAATTTCCGATCGGCGGAAGAATTTTGTTCCAGCACTTCGTTGACGCATATCTAAAACTTCCTCTGAAGGCTGCGGGCTTATGTTCCTGACAGAGCAGTGCAGATCTGACTGAGTGGAAAAAACTTTTATCAGGAAACGATCTTAAGTTTTGAGTGCATTAACTCAGGTTTACCAAACTTTATAACATCAAAGACCAGTCCTCCCAGGTGCAGAAGCCTACGTGACTCCATGTTTGACAGGAACATGTTGTTCAAGAAAGGTGTAATGTGGCTACGAGCATACGGCCTCGTTGAATAGAGTGAAGCAAAAGCGGCAACAAGCATTCTGCACTCTCTGTACAGTTCGCTGCGTACTTTCTAGCAACCGAAGACCAAAAACAATGTCCCAATAATTTAATTTTGTGATAGTCAGCGATTCGCAAAGTTCGGTATACGGGAAGCCTCAGATAATAATAATTGATTCTTAATGTTGTACCCTTAGGCGATAAAAACACTGGTTTTTACTAAATTAAGAACACAAAGAACACAATAGTACCTATTCCCCAAATCTGAGATGGAGGATGGAGATAGCTATGCTAAGCTTGAAACAGAGAATGGATATAAACCGTATTAAGAAAGCTTGGCAAGTAGAAGTGGGGGCAATCAAATGTACGCGAGTAATCCAGCAGAGTTAACTATGTACTGTACACCGTCATCTATCTTGTTTCGATAGCACATTATCTGTGAGATCCAAAAGGGCAGTCACAGTTCCACGGCCCTTATGCCTGCCGGCCCTGTGGTAAAATGTCATTGTCTTCCACATACCTAGTTAGTTGGTTACCTACTGATAACTCTCTCAAGGAGCTTCGACAGAAAAAGCAGAATACTTATTGGCCGAAGATCGCATAGGTATAGGTATCAAAATCAAAGTGCTTTATTTCCTTTAGACCATACAGGAGACTTGGACATCACAATCGACATCATCACATCGATCACAATCGACTTCTTCCACTGTCTTGAACCGTACTTTCTTATTTATTTTTTAAAGTATAGTTTTTCTATTTTAATTTGAAATGTTAATTTCATTGAAATTAACATTGACATTGTTAATTTCAATAGTAGGGTTTTTTCTAACTTTTGTTTATTTTATATTGGTTTAGGTTTTTTTTTCTAACTCTACTTTTACTTTAGACACGAGATATTAAACTTAATTGGAGAAGCCCTGGGTCCTAAAATACAGCCTAGGCTAGTTTGGGACCCTTTGGATTCTAAGTAACTGAAAATGTATTTGTGTCAATAAAGAATTTGTATTTGTATTTGTACCTGTTGTGATAGACTTGTTGACTGTTGTAATGGCGTCCAAGGTAGGGAAGCGAGAACATAATAATAACATTGAAGTACCTTCTCCCCTGCGTCCGTAATACAATAAATGAATAACACATAAGATTGTCGATAGTCTCACCTTCGTCCGTCGTTTCCTCGCGAGCGCAGCGATGTCGATGTTCGGCGGGCGGGGGGCCGGCTCGCCCTCCCCGCTGCCCCCGCTCGTCACCGCGCCCCCCGCCTCGCCTGGGTCCGCGCCCAATCGCGTCGCTAGCATAGTTAGTAAATCTTCTACTCGACCCAGCTAGAAACAGAATAGCATTATTCATATCAGATCTTACAATGTTTTGTAACTTGACGACATTTTTATTTATATGGGCGGTGTATTATTTATTTAGGGATTTTATTAAAGCGGTTATAAACCAGTTACCTACATTAACCAACAAATCAAACTACATCGTCACATTCGTCACATAATAATAGTAGATTTGTACTAGAGTGTCTCAAAGTGTAAGAAGACACAAAATGAATAACGAAACTAATAAAGACATTCACAGTTTTAAAAAAACTCTTAATAATTCAGTGCACCTGTCATGGAGAAGTCAAAATTGGAGCTAACATTTAGAAGAGCATTGAGAGCGTTGAGTACTCCAGCTATTAGTGACATAAGTCTTTGGTGACATCGACTGCGACGCCGTATGGAACTACGGCACAGCCACAAACCTAATACCTTCATCATCATCATCATCACCAGCCTATAATAGTCCACAGCTGGACATAGGCCTCCCCTTATGAGCGCCATAGATGGCATCATTATTTGGGGGTTATTGCCCATAATCCCCACGCTGGCCATGCGGGTTGGGGATCGCAGTTCGGTGTAGTTGTTCTGCAGAGGGCGCTGCTGCCCGCATAGAATTTCACCACCCCAACTCTTCCCGTGGGTGTCGTAAGAGGCGACTAAGGGAAACACACCTAATACTTCATCATCATCATCACCAGCCTATAATAATCCACTGCTGGACACAGGCCTCCCCTAATGAGCGCCATAGATGGCATCATTATTTGGGGGTTATTGCCCATAATCCCCACCTAATACTTATTGCCACATATTGCCATAACGAAGAAGTCAAGTTAAACCTAATATTTCCAGCCCCGACGGTAGATAGCGACGTATATTCAAAACAGCTCGGCACTTAAATCCTCAATCGTATAAGAAATGTAAGAATTTTACTCCTAGATTATCTCACCTTATGCTGCAGTCTTTGCACTTCGTTCCGGACATCTCTCCTCAACTCTGCCAGCGCCGCGTCGTGCGAGGATGGGGCGGGCGCGGGGGGAGGCGCGGGCAGCGGGGCGGGCGGCGGCGCGGTCGCCGGCCGAGGCGCCTCTAACTCTT